>CP053125.2:10000000-11250000 GCA_022674325.2 Grapholita molesta
CAAGTATCACGTTATCACCAGCGTCCAGACTTTTATTTGGCTGTGGATTACATGTCCCAATCTGTAAATAGGACTGCAAAGAAATCCTAAGAACATTGGTAGGTACGTCTTAACGATGTTTCAAGATCAACGACTTTCAAGTCTGGATATTGCCAGTTGTGCTGAACAGAGACTTCTTCGAATGCAGTCGAAGATGACCATTAATCACTTACGCTCAGTTCCTAGGCCAGGTAGGTTTCTCAGCTCCTGCGTGGTTCAATAACTTTCCTTAGGCACGTGAAAAGGCGAAGCCATATATAATCTTTCTTGCCTAAGAAGAAATTTGACACTCCGCCACTGATAGATCCCTTCCCTGAAGCCAATTGTTATTCAAAATTCTTCTACTTTTAATGTCTCTCTGTTATATGTTATTATTGATTGCGACATATTTAATATGATTATTACGGAAGGTTTTGTTTTCTGGATCATCCGCGAGTAATTATATTAAATGTTCCATAATGTAATTGAGCCCAGTTAGATGTATTAATCCGACTAGTTATATCGACATTCGGTAGATAGCCAAGCCAAGCCAATACTCTGCTACCAGTGCTACCTGTATGTGTAAACTAAACTCACTAATAAGATTGAGAAAGCGACACCTGTTGCGGATATCAATATTGAACGCTATTTTTGGACGCTGTATTTGATTCCATTTGGTTCACGACATTACTTGCATAATAACATAAACACACTCATATTTGCTGTCGTGTAGATATGTATATTCGGGGTCAATAGAAAACGAGAACAATGTAAATAAACCCCTTTACTACTAAATTATTATTTTCTTTTGAACCTGAATATAGGAACTAATGCTTGATTCAGATTTCGGTCAAAATTGTTTTGTAAATTTGGTTAAATTTATTGTTCCTAGTAGGTATTCATGTTTAGTTTATTATAAAAAGTAATAGTTTGGATTGTGTCACGCTTTCTCTATTTTAAAATAGTTATTACTCAGTTATATTATACGTGCTTTGACATAGGTATATCCTCATCGTATACATTTTTTTACTCTGTTTATTTATTAGGTACACAAACACAACAGTTGAACATTGTCGATATTCATTAATAAAATGAACATATTCATAAAACGCAGATAGTTTTAATTACTGATTGTTTCCTGTCTTGCTGTCTCAGATAACTCCCTATTCAGATATCCGCAATGTCCCCCACAAGTTGGGGTTACAGCATCTTACTTAACTTTCCCGAAGCTTGCACATTTGTTGAGCAAACTTCATGTGCTTCAGCATACCAGTGAAAGGCATGTTCCCAACTAGATGCTGACTGAGCTTAACTATTACTAGATACTAACTCAATTTCAAATCTGACTTGAGACTCGAGTGTTAGAACTTTGGTACCTTACTGATAGAATCATGTAGAAACAGTAATAATAACATATGACCATAACCCCGAAATGACCATTAATCTACAAGGATTTTGAGGGCTTAGATTTATTGAGTAGTGCATTTTATATTTAAGTAGTATACCTAATATGCGTCTTTGGTCTCGTGCATCAGATTTGGGACGTATCTAAGTAACGCGGTGTGATACTTGGGTTCATTTAAAGTTTTACGGTAACTTCAATGGTACAGCTACTCAGCTAGAGATATAGTGAAAAATTGTTTTCCTTCGGGAAAACTCGGACCTTTTTTCGGAACACGATGACACCCGAACTGTCAATGAATTATCGTATTAAATGAGTGTCAAATGCCAAAGTGAAAAATGACATGTGACAAAGTTCTATGTTAATAGATATGAAAATGTCACTCTTTTAATAAAGTCATTGATTCAAAGTTCGGCTGCCGTCGTATGTCGATCGAGATATACGAGTTTTCCCGATGGAAAATTTTGCCCCACATCTGTATACTCGGGTGCACGGCACTTAACTGACTGACTGTCAGACAAACTTAGTATATGAATGTTTGTTCGATTATGGCCTATGAATATGCAGTCATTATTACAAATTCTCCGATGGAAAAAACAGTTGTACTTGCCTGCGAAGGGAATACACAGCCATCGCGAGGCACTTCCCGGCGCCGACCCGGCGCTTCCCTGTTTGCTCTTCCAATTCAATCTCGCCCCCATTATCAACATCCCAGCCCGACAATACGGAACTTATCTCCGCGATCGTGGACGTACCTAATTAGATATGTTCAGTTAACAATGTGTGCTCTGCTGATACAGGATGACTCAAGATATCTGCCTGATCCTCAGTTTCCGGTTAAGTGGAAAGCACATAATCCGAAAAAATCTGTGGGACATGACGGGGTATGATGTAATAAATATGCCATGGTCTGTCCAATATTTTCACCTTAATAAAACAGATGTGATTTGTGTCCTGTATTATCTCTTTTCATTGTGAAATAGGTATAAACTGGGAGACATTACACAAAACTGAATGCATGGGTATATGCCACTACCGAATCAATATCTTGTTTAAATACCTTCAACGGCCATTATCGATGCTTCCAATTCTCAGTAGGCAGTAATTTGAGTACGGTGTTTTTCGTGCAATTTGTGAAAGCGGAATTTAGCTGAACAAAAACAGATGAGTCAACGCCGTTGGTTGCTATACCTAGCCATCGTAATCAACTTGGTCTGTTCTTGGTGCTTGTTGACATTTTTATTTGAACCTTTTCTAAGAGATCATAAGGTCGGTTTTGCAGTAGGGTGTTTTATAGATTTGTATCTGGATGTTTGAGGAGGCAGCCGATGCACGTCAGGCTGTCGCCGCCCCCTGCGGACCGAATCAATTCAGGCAATTACATCGGGGGATGCGGCCCCGCCGAAACATGCCGCTGGATAATCACTTCCGATTGTCAGATTACTCCATAACACAAATTTTGTATAGGGCTTGAACCTACGCGCAGAGTAGATTGAAGCCATCAATTCAGTCTTAGCATTTTCGCAAACATGAACCTAGATTATTTCGTGTTAACCAATAGGTATTCAGTCTATTTCGTTTTTATATACTTAGGTGCTTATATACATATGTAGGCATATTATCTGTGCATAGCCACCACCACCACTATTCCATGCTATGTCAGTATGCCCGACTTCAGGACCGGAACCCGAAATCTATTCCGCTGCAGTGGGGAGACTGGTAAGGATGATGTTATAAGAATAAAAAAAAATCTCCTAAGCTGGTTCATCGCTGTACTGGAGGATGTTTTCAAGACTCTGGACTGGGGAAGATAGGCATCAAGCAACGGCGAACACATCACTCGCCTTCGGTTTTCCGACGAGATATTAAGAAGTTTTGGATGAGAACATGGAGGATTTCAGTTCAGTACCTACGATGCTCGAGTAATACCTGTACGTGTACGCCGATTAAGTCTACCTTCGAGGGCAAACTTCGAGAAAGAGGTCAATCGTCAAGTCCGACTCGGCTGGGCAGGGATGGAAAAGGCTATGCTAGGAGCGTCTCTGCGCGATCGCATCAGAAATGTTGTCATTCGCAGCAGCAGTACAAACAAAGTAACCGTTATTTACCTCCGGATAGCTAATGAAAGTGGCAGTGGGCGGGGCACCTTGCACCCAGAACCGATGGCCGTTGGGGCGTAAAAGTTCTCGAGTGGCGACCACGCACCGGAAGGCGCGGCGTGGGCAGATCTCTACAAGGTGGGCCGACCTGGTTAGTAATCGCGGGGAGCCACTGAATGTGAATGGCGCAATACTGGTGATTGTGAGTCGCTTTGGAGACCTATGTCAAGCCAGTGAACGTCCTTAGGTTGATATGATGATGTTGATAACTGCATTCTTACAAATAAATAAGTTTGATTGAATAGTATCTTACCTCACTAAACAGCATAAACTATTTTTAATCATTTCGTGATTTAAACGAATAGGTTCCAGGTTATTTTTAAATTTGGTTATAAAACACATGTTGTGAATTGTGAATTGACAGTTCATATCCTCCATGTTCTATGACTATACTGACCATATGACTGTAATTTTGTGACACAGTTGACAGACTTAAAGCCTTTTCGGGGCAAATCTTGAATTGTACAGAACATTTTATGCTTCAGGTTGATTGGTTGGTATTGGTAACAATATAGTTTTGGTATTGATCAAGTTTCAGGTTTTCTGCCTAATTATACCATAGGTAGGTACAGTCAACCAATTTGATTTATAGGCCACTTAGTTCCTTGTCACAGTGAAAATCTATATGAAAGACGCAAAAGATCTCTTATTAACGTCACTGTGACAAGGTTCGAAGTGGCCTAGAAATCAAATTGGTTGACTGTACCTATTTGTTGTTAAGAGCCTACGGGTACATCTTAAGTAGGCCTAACCATTACCAGTACATAAAATAATAGCTTCCGCTCAGCTAAGTGCAATTAATGAAGAACAGGTATGTAAGTAATAAATTACGACTATTACAACTGCTTTCGAAACTGATGTTTTGTGGTCAATAGACTTTAAGCCCCTATATAGTCCCCCACACATATAAATGCCTACTTAGGGAGGAACGAACAATACGAACATATATAGTATATAGTTGTACTAACAATTCTGTGTCCCATAAAAGTCGACTATAAATGATGCATTGCAGTATCGCATATGCAAACACAAGACACATGATGAATTTAAAGAAGGCGCAGGAAGTGTGTCAAGTAGAAGTAAACAACTTGATAGACTCATATCACCTGCATTTTGAACAGATTAGAATGAGATACATCGTACTTACGTACTTTTTTTATATTATTAAGGTAACGGCACCGTTACGCACTTTTAGCTGACAGGCACCAATGATGGACACTTAGTTCTTATTTCAAAAATCATAAAGTTATAAATTGAATATGTCCCAACAAATGCACAACACTTAACTCCTTTGAAATAAGCACTAATGTTCATGATTGGTTCCTTGTCCATTACTGGTGCCGTCACCTTACTTGTTTAGGTACATTACATGAACGTTTCTCTAAAAAATTGCCACTTTGTATATTCACGAGTTCTTCCCATCTTTCTTTCAGTCGAGAACTGTCCCAAAAATCCATAATTTTTGAGTATCTTCTTTTGATACCGTCCGCCATACAGTCGCCATCAGATATATCGGAGCTGTGGAGGTGGTCACAAATATCTGAACATGCACTTTATCGCCTTGACAATAGAGCCGTTGTTCCGATATTTGTGACCACCTCCACAGCTCCGATATATCTGAAGTGATGGCGACTGTAGGTACAAAATAAAAACAAAAACTTTAACACAATATTTTTTTCTTATTGTATTGGAAAGGGCTCAACAAGACTTTCAACAGTAACAATTTTTTTGAAAAACGTTTACTTAGGTTGATGGCACCAATTTTGGAAACTTTAAGCTGACATGCACCAATGATGGACACGTAGTTCTTAATTCAAAAACCATAACCAAAACGTTATAAATGTAATGTTTACCAACAGATGCACAACACTTGACTCCTTTGAAATAAGCACTAATGTTCATGATTAGACACCACTACACATGGATAATTTCATGCATCTTCCTCTTTTACTCCAATTAAGGCGTAGTTCGAGTAGCAGAACGTTGCAAATTTCGTTTTTTTTTTTGTGGTAGGACTTATGGTTTACTACTTTTTTCTAACTTCAGTTTGCGTTTTAAAATGTCGCAGAGAAAATCATGCCGCCTACTGATTACTGTTCATTTCTTACACTAATATTGTACTTTAACCCTACAAAATGGAGTAGTACATTTTTTTCTTCTGTTACTGATAAATTTTGTTTAGGCCTACTATAGCTACCTACCGCAAACATCGAAATTCGTAAACTCATCATCTTCCTCCCGTTGTCTCAGCATTTTGCCACGGCCACATGCCTGGCATCGGGGTCCGCTTGGAAACTAATCCCAGGATTTGGCGTAGGCATTAGTTTTATGAAAGCGACTGCCACCTGACCTTCCAACCTAGAGGGTAAACTAGGCCTTGTTGGGATTAGTCCGGTTTCCTCACGATGTTTTCCTTCACCGAAAACCGACTGGTAAATATCAAATGATATTTCGTACATACGTTCTATAGTAGCTGGGGTTCGAACCTGTGACTTCTGATTTGTAAGTCACATACTCTTACCGCTAGGCCACCAGGCCCGGTACCATGAACATCGAAGTTCGTATATTTCGATTTCGATCATCTTTATCTTTTACTCCAGTTAAGGCGTCATTGAGTGACAGATAAGCGTCCGAAATACTTACTTAAGTATTTCGTTTTTCACGGGAGCGCCGCAGTTCACTAGTCATCGAAGTTCGGCAATTGCGAGCATCTTTCTCTTTTACTATACAAATAATTGGAGTAAAATAGTACATTGTTGCCCAGGTATAGAAAGTAAGCAATAGATGGACGAGCCGCAGGCGAGGCCCACGAAGATGCGAGTCCATCTATTTCACTTTCTACCGAGGCATTACTATGTGCTTTTCATGCCTAATGTAAGGAAATAAAACCGGTTGAGTACACAGTATAATACACAGTTTAATTAAAAGTAATATTGATATTCGCATTAGGACAGATATTGAATGACAAGGAAATGATTTTTTATTTCAAAGCGTACAAAATTATATACAATCTATCATATTTGAATGTTTGTTTCCAATCCAAAACACGGAAGAAATTTTTCTTTCCCGCCTTTTTAATTCTAACTTTTTTTAAGCATGCAAAGGAGTTTTACACATACTTACATAAAAACGCTTATAATCGCAAAAATACACATTCACTGAGCGAATTTGACGGTTTATTTTTTTAATTAAACGCTCAAATGCAAGGAAATTTTAGTATACCTGGAATAAGCGCTGTGAAAAATACCCATAAGTGAAACGTGCTTTATATGCATCAGATTAAGGTTTACTTTCGCTCGCCGAATATGAAGAAAACGAGCCGAGTAGGACAGCTAGTACACAGACCTCTGTCTCTTTCTGAATGATACTATTCCAAGAATAATATTAGATCTATGGCAACCCAAAGTCAACTAGATGCTAGGCTAACCATGCTTGTCCATGGACGAGGAAAATTACACACCAGGACAAAATTAATGTTGGTGTTGAGATAAAGTCCCTTAAACATATTTATTAAAATTTATAAAATGTGGTTTCATTGTCATTGTATATTATAGTAGAGGAAATATAGCAATTGGGGCAAAGTAATTCCCACAGAAGCGGAGTTATAGTGGTTTAATTTCCTACGTGTATTTTTTGATATACCTAATAAACATATAGAATATATAAGTGTGCAAAATGCGAATTTTCACCCGGTAAAGATTTAAAAATCAACATGTAAAACTCAAATCGTGTGTGTCAATTACAGGAAATTATACACAAAATGGTTATGAGGTTAATTTTATAAAATAAGAATCGTAAATAACAAAATGGTGGTTAAAGAACAAAAATATTTTTCAAGTAAAATGAAAATCTGAACATTGAAAAGAGCTGCCGGCGTGGTCTCTACACCGATCTAGTACATAAGAACACTATTGTATTTAATGGAATTTTCCTAACTTTTAAAATTAACGTGGGCACCCGATAGAAAGAGAAAAAGGTGTGCCCGGTAGCTATCTCACTAGGCTCGCTTTTTCGGGCTAGTACTCGATCTAGTTATATTAGTATATCTATGCTCAAATGCATCTCAAATGTAATGTTTCTCATATTTTTTTTAAAGAGTTGCTAATGTCACAAATAATCGACCAGTAGAGTAGAAAGTAAAGAAGGCCGCAAAACGCTACACTTTACTTTGCAAATCTACATTATTAGAATGTTTTTGAATAGTGCTACTAAAAGCAACTTTCCACTCTCATTTCAATCCATTTTTGGTCAACAGTGGCGTGAAAATTGTATTTATTTTTAAGGCTTCATAAGAGTGACAGAGTAAAAAAAAAACTATTTACCTATCTAATAAAAACACCTCTGCGATGTCAATGTCAAAATAAGTCAATTCAATTCAGTAGTGTCAAAAGTACGCATGGTGTGCGTGTTGCGTGTCAACATTGATAACCTTCATAGGAGCTAAAGAATTTAGTGTTTTATTATTAACATAATGGGTAAAGTAAAGAAACCTAAGCGTACAAAAGTCAGGCAAAATATTGTCGCTGATAATTCCGATGAAGAAGAGGAAATGGTGGTGGATTCGAAAGAAAATGTTATTCAAACTATACTCGATCAATTGCAGGTTAGATTACACATTAGGTGCTTTATTTTCTCTTTATCTTTTATATAATGCTCCATGCCTTGTTTTTATTTTAAAGAAACAATCACAAGTCAATAGCTGGTGCTATAGTTAAGTTACATGTTTGTATTCTTGTGAAAACAATTTAAATAAGTTAAGTCATTACAGCCAAAATATTTCGCAAGAGTCAAGTAGGGTCTCATTTAAGAATCAAATTTATCATTACTTCAAATATCTAAAAACAGATTATATAGCATATACTGAAATTAAATTACATCCCACCAATCCAAAAACTTGAGCATTCCAATGCTGTTTGAACAATGCGTTAGTTGAAGATAATATATAGCTTATAATTCTCCGATTCAATACAAATAACATTAAATGATTGTTGTAATTTTAAATTTATTTCATTTCAGACTGCCAACATAGAAGAGAAATATTGTGGCCTTCAAACCTTTGCCATGTTAATAGAAACTCCTGAAAATATTCCACTTGTGATTAACAAGGGGCTTCTTAAAGTGGTAGCTCCACTCTTGCTGGATCAGGCCAGCTCAGTTCGGAATGCAGCTGCTGGAGCTCTGAGGAACTTGTCTGCCGCGGGACTTGAGGCATGCGAGGGGCTGATTGAGCATGATACCATGACTACATTAATCTGTTACTTCCATGAGGTACTTTATTTTGATTTATTACTTTTGAAGTGGGTCCATATCGGGTTGCATAATCATTTGGCATACCTAACGTAACTTAAAAGTCTTAAACAGTATCAAACCTTTAAAAGTCCTTATAATTCCCTCAAGTTTCGATAAAAAAAATGATGATGAAATTATGGCTATAATGAATAATGATAATAAAAATTATCTGAACCCACATGCACCCTTCTAAAGTATAAGCTATCCAGACGTAAACAAGTCATTGACACATTCTGTAAAGAGGTAAAGATGTCTTAAGGCCATGGTCATTCTTGCTTATGAGATCTATTTCAGTTTTTATTTTAAATACCTTTTTTGTTTATCCTTAGCAATAACAAATGAAAATATTTAATATAATAAATACTTTTATGTATTTTTATATTCCATGTACATATAACACTTTATTGTAGACTAGCAGACCCAACAACATTGTCCTATCATAACTATGGATACTGATTTGATTACAAACTTGAAAAGTGTAAATTGACAAAAGCACCAAGTTTACTGTCGTATTAATTTATTTGGTGGTTAAGTAAACTTCCTAATTTTCCGCGCAATTTTCATATTTATTTAAATTTTTATATTTTCCTGACAATAGCAAACACAACAAAAAAGAATTAGCAACATTGGTCCAGCCATTCAAATGTGATACCGTGACCAGGGGTAATGGGGATTCATTTTTATATAGGTATATAATTAGCACACATTGTATGTTTCTATTGATATAAAAAAATATATTATAGGACATCCTTATACATTGTACCTATATATAGCTGTTTATATTACAGCACACAGAATCCTTTACACCGGACTCTGGTTCTGCCACTAAAGATGAGGACATGGACACAATTGTTCAGTGCATCAACCTGCTTTGGAACCTCTGTGAAAGTTCAGGTACTTTCTGTATATTTTATTTCAATGCTAGCATTATTTATCTTAATGTATATAATTGTATAAAATTATCAATTTCTTTCTTGCAGACTTAGCCATCAAGTACCTTGGGCAGTCAAGAATATTAGACATATTGCCTAGATACCTAGATTTGACAACCTTTGGCATTGACATTGTAACAGCCGTTTTACAATGTCTTATAGTTGTTGTTGAAGACAATCCCCAAGCTATGGAGAAAATAAAGTCTAACTCAGAAAGGCAGTTACAGGAGTTACTGTCAGTAGAAAGCAATGAGCCTCCAATGCTTTTAGTAAAGACACTTGCCGCTGGAGTAACTATAAATACTTGTGGTGGTAACATAACCAGTCTGCCCAGTAATGTCATTCACCAGTTTATGGCGATTCTGGCTAATTCACTCTCTGTAGATCACAGAACAGCATGTAACCAGTTGTCCAGTAATGTACCATTGCCAGATGGAGCTGGTAAGGTTATGGCTCCAAAAGGAAAAGCAGCACAAGAGTTAGAAAAACAGATAAAATCTGTGTCACAGATGTTAGATGCACAGCAGAGTGCTGTTGAGATTGTGGCCAATATTTGCTCTAGTGAAGGTAAGCATACTGTTCATTTAAGCCTCGGTCAAACCAACGGGCGTGACGCCACAAACAGGTTAGCGACGTCAAACAGATTGCGTCCCGCTGCCATCGCGCCCCGCCTCTGTCGCGCCCCACGCCGCGCGGCCTCTTGCGTCCAGATGGCGCGGGCGCAGCGCTGTGCGGCGCGGATGCGGCGGCACGCTGCGCCGCGCTGGGTCTCCTCAGTCGGACGTTAAGTGGCGCGCGGTGCGTAGTTCGCGCGCGTGATGAGGGCGTGTTGACAGCGCGAGGCCGGCGCGGTCCGCGCGCGCCCTGTTTGACAGTCATCACGTCGGCATCACGCGACGCGGACGTCGCGCGGAGCCACGCCCGTTGATTTCACCGAGCCTTTAGACATCCAACCTTAACTTACTTTAGAATCAAACTACAGAACTGGATAGCCAAATCATCAACTACTAACACTAAGACTAAAGATTTTATTTATCTTATTTCAGATGCAGATGATTCTGTTGATGGAGGGGAATCATCGGATAGTGAAGACCTGCCCGATGATGAACTGATTTGTAATGGTGAGGAATCTGTGTTGGCTGAAGATAAATTACCAACTGAGATTTTAGAGGGCCTGGCTTCACTGGAAATATTTGATAAGGTGTGGGCGAAAACGCAATTACCTGCAGAAAATGTGCTAATGATATTAAAAGAGTATGAGGGTTCTGCATTACTTTGCAAAAAGTAAGTATAACTTGAAGTCCTTTATCTAATCGGATACCATTCCAACAAAATGTCTCAGACTTGTTTTTCTGTTATAAAATGTATCTACTATGGCACGCAAAATTACTTGACCTTATTTGCAGCGATAAGAACATGTAGTTGAATCAACCAATTTTTTCTGTTATTTTATAAACAATGTATGCATTTATAGTAGTATAGCTCCAACCCCCTTTAAAGGCCGGCAACGCGCTTGTGACTCCCCTGGTGTTGCGAGTGCCCATGGGCGACGGTAATTGCTTAACACTAGGCAATCCGTCTGCTCGTTTGCCGCCTATGTCATAAAAAAAAAAAGTTTTATAAGGGTGGTAGTAACTTAAATATTTTGTTATTAACTGGCATTTGCGCGTGATGTTCTTAAATGTATAAGCAAGTGGCATATGAATACTTTAGGTCTAAAAAAAAATTGAACTTTAATAACTAATCAATAGAGTCCAAGACCTGCTATTCTATCACGAGACATTGGCAGCCGCTCATCCCAATATCATATACCAAAGTACTTATAATTCATCTATTTATACAAAACTTTTAATCATCATCATCTTCCTCGCGTTGTCCTGGCATTTTGCCACGGCTCGGGCTCCTGGGGTCCGTTTGACAATTAATCCTAGAATTTGGCGTAGGCACTACTTTTACGAAAGCAACTGCCATCTGACCTTCCAACCCAGAGGGTAAACTAGGCCTTATAGGGATTAGTCCGGCTTCCTCACGATGTTTTCCTTAACCGAAAAGCGACTAGAAAATATCAAATCATATTTCGTAACTAAATAATTTCCGAAAAACTCATTGGTACGAGCCGGTTTTGAACCTGCAACCTCCGGGTTGCAAGTCACACGCTCTTACCGAATGGCCACCTGCACTCTACTCTTATAAATTATAAAGCTTTAAATATTTTCGAAATTATTACTTAAGTATGACATAACATAACTGTTTAATTTCCTTGCAATCACAGTTAAAAGCACATTGTTAGTTATCTGGGGTAAAACATATCACTTTATCCCTTTGTTGTACATTTTACTGTAAGCATCTGTAAGGTAAACGTACTTATATTTACTATACATGAACTAATATCTATTATTGCAGATGATTGAAAACATATGGTCCTTTCTTTTTTCAGACTACAAAACCTACAAACGCGATCTCTATTGTGCGTGAACAACATGTTATCAAGTCTACCCATAGAGAACCTAGGCGGAGTCAACGGCGTGTACCGGCTGTGGGTAGAGGCGGGCAAGATGGTCTTTAAACAGAACTCCGATGCAGTCCTCTTAGAATCGGCCACTGCCGTGATGAGGGCGTCGCTGGATAAAATCAAGCTTAGAGAAAATGCAAACACTGATACTGTTCTCTTCAGTGATTTGGCTATGTCTGATTTAGAGGTACGTATTTATAACCGACGTATGATTCGCAAGGAGAATGATTTATCTTATCTTATTTAAAAGTGAATAGTTTTTGTATTTGGGATCACACATACAGATCACATACATACATACAGTATGCAGTCCACGGTTGGATATAGGCCTCCCACAAATATGTCTTGTATCATCTTTGGGGTAGTTGCCATAGTCGCCACGCTCGGCAGACGGGTTGGCGACCGCAGTGGCTGTAGATTAGGTTTCAACGGACGCTGCTGCTCGTCCGTAGGATTTTTCTTTCTGTCGCTTCTTACGACACCCGCGAGAGATGGGGTGGTACTATTCTAGCCAGTCGGCATCACACGGTCAATTTGGGATCAAGTTACATTTAAAGCATTCGATTTTTCGACTATATTCTATACTCACTTAACCGACTTGAGTGGGCTGAATTTCGCACGTTCAACAAACCGATTACCCTTAAATATGGCGGCGCTGCTGTCATCCCATAGAGAACTGTCAAAGTTACATACAAGAGCAATTCGACTATTACGATGGCGATTTGGTGCAAGGGACTCTTAGTCATTATTCTTTGTTTTTATTTCAGATGATGTTGACGGGCATTCGCGAATGTAGTGTTCCAGAAGTGCGGTCCAATTTGATTCGCATGATGGGACTAATGGCTCTCCTCTTAGTCAACACGTTGAACGATTCTTCGGCTAATATAATCTGCACTATCACAGACTTCATACTAGACCAAGCGCATAAAGAGAATGAAGTGTGGGTGCTGGCAGAGGCAGTAGACACTATCATCGATTTATATTCAGAAGATGAAACTGATGCGCTAGCAGCTAAACTGAATCTTGTAGAAAAACTAAACGCGTTATCGCCGATACTCAAAAACAAGGTAGGTGTTATATACAACGTGGAAATTATAGTGATCAGTTAAGACAAACTCCATAAACAACTGCCAATTATATCCGGGACATTCAATTGACATCTGTCTCACTAAAAAAAAACTTTCATCAATCAATCAGACAAACTTACAATGATAATAATATAGCCTCTTTAGCTTTCTGTAAAATCTAGCTACCACTTTACAAAACGCAAGGCCTACTACCGAACAACGTCATGCTCTAAGGGCAAACTTATATGACATTTTACTTATTTGTTATTTTACTTGTCATTGGTGAAATCATCGTTCGATTTATTGATGGAAGCCATATTTTTTTTAAAGAAGAAAATATAAATTTCACCCTCCATACGTAAAGTAGTTACTTGATTACATTATGGTTGTTGCAGTATGAATCTCAGTTGCAATCAAGGTCAATATTCGGTCAGATATAAGTCCGATGTTAACTTGTGCGCACACCTGTGAGTGCTGCCGCTGCTGCAAGTCGCTGAAAAAAAATATTGCTGCCCATACTATTTTTTTGTTAAAAAACAGGGACCTTATAATGATATGAGCTTTTTTATGAACTCGTTATTTTATTGCAATTCTGGACTAGACTATATACTAATATTTGGAATTGTTATTTCACTTGATAAGGTTGCAAAACAAACTCTTGAGAAGAGATTGTACGTATTCTGTAGAATTGTATCAACTTCTGACTTTGCAAATTAAACAGACATTTTCTAAGTAAAAGTGATAAATATTTATTGTTTCAGGCAAGACAGCAGAAGAAGCTACCAAAGGAATATAAAGTTCTTGTCAGCACAGTCACATCTAATTTACCAAGATTTATTAAGTATAAAAAAGGAAGAATAAGTAAGTTATGAAATACTTAGGTATCTCTATATATAATAGAATAAAGGACTATAGAAAAAATGTATTATGTAGTCCAACATGTTTTATATAATTACGACTTGTAGAATAATGTTATTAAAGTTATCTAAATAATAATATTTATTGGTTTTAATAAAAATAATTATAACACTACTATTAACATAATAATTTATTAAACAACATTCAAAACAGTTTCCTTTTGATATATTACGTTTTAATCTAGTATAAGTGTTTCTACCAGCCTGCCACTCAAATATAAATAAAATGTTTAGGAAATTAAATTATCACATTGAAAAACTTACACTACACTGATATATTATATTACTATAGTTATTTATGGCAAAACTTACACCATCAGCCAGTGTTCTCACTAGTTATGCAAATTAAAAAAGTACTTCACACCTCTTACCAACATATACTTACTAGGTACTTTTCACTCAGAATTTTGATATGTGTGAGATCCAAAACTATCATTTCAAATGTGTAATTTAAATTGACCTTAAGTAAAATACGAGTAAATCGCAAAGGACACAAAGTACATATAGTAAGTTAGATTATTAGTAACAATTTTTCCCAGTGGAATTGTTTTGAAAAATATAATATTTTTACACATATAACAACCGGTGTATTACTTAGTTTTTATCACCAATTTGACGTACTACGAGCTAATAATAATTTTAATTATATTATTTGCAATTATATACCCGGCTTTTTTGCTATTACTACTGGGAATGAAAATACCACTGATAGCAGCTAACTACTGCTGCGGCTAACATCGATTATATGTATAGTTATACAAAATGGTCTTAGATTACATGGTCGGGCGAATTACCCCCATAATGGCTTCTTCTAGGCTTTGGTATGGGATTAGGAGGCGAAGAGTTATTGTTGTCAAACCTGCGCTTTATATCAGTAACAGACAACCGCGGGGCACCCAATATGTCTTCATCGTCGATCAAAGCTGAGTTCAACTTGCTAATTTCCCTCTCTAGCTCTCTTGTAGCTCTATCGATTTCGATAAACTCTTTTTCGGTACTAGAAATAGAATTATCGACACTTTGTTTTCTCACGGATTCGTCGTAGAGCTTACAAATAACTTTTTGTGGCTCGTCGTTGCCATTTAGATCTCTGTCAGACCTACTTTCATTCAGGTTTATGTCGTATGCCACGTAGATCGGGTCTGCAGTGTTGGTTAGGCTCTTGCTTCTCTTATTTTCAAGTGTGTGAAAATCTTCTAAGTTACCTCTCCGGAGTCGAATATCGTCTTCGTTAACACTGGAATTCCTTCTATATTTGGCAATGTCAATTTTGGGAAATGAAACCTTATCAAGAATATCGCCTTCTGAATCTGCGCTGCTCAATTTAGTTTCGTGTCCATTTTCTTGCTTCCTAACTACGACGTCGTCGGAATCCTGGTGAGTCATGACAGGCGCTACGATTGACTCAGTAGTTAAAGTTTGAATTGTTTCTGTATGTGTACTATCTTTAGGTGTCGTTGTTTCTTTTAAATCATTTTCGGTCGAATCTTTTACAACTTCTACTATCGTATCTTGTACGACATCTGGAGGTTTCTCCGTTTCCTTATTTTTGGTTTTAACCTCTTCGTCTTCTACTATCTTAAGCTCAATGTTTAAGTTTAAATCTTCTATTCCCAAATCCGGATCTTTCTTTTTCTCCTCATCGTTGGCAGGGATTTCTTCGATTTCGCTGATATTCAATGTTGTATTTATGCTGCTTACCTGAAATTACAAATAACATTGCGTTATGTAAATAACTTTTTAGGTAAATCAAGAAAAATAATAATGTGCTTGATGATAAATACTGTTTACATAAAATAAATGTAAACAGTATTTATCATCAAGCTTTACTTTACAGGCTTCTATGCACCTCTAACGGATTGTTACTATCACGTTTAGGACATGGTATGAGGCTAGGGAGTGTACCATAAAGTATATAGCATGAAATAGTCCAAGCTTATCCAAACAAGAAAATTTGAAGGAGTTGCATAAATGTGGGGATTTTGACTTACGGAGGAGTCGGCAGCACCTTGAGGCGGCATCGGCGCGCGTTTCTTCTTACGTCGGGAGGCACGCACAGGGGGTATCGGGGCCTCGTCGAATGGATTCGTGCTCTCCACGCTCAGCCGGGAGCCCGACACCTCGCTGCGGGCCATGCGGGGTGTCGCGCTGGAATTATTAATGGTGACGATTAGGTACCTACATATTTAATATACATTTTACCAATTATAGGCAGACCAGACAACATTGATTGCTTTTAATAAGATTATCTGATATCAGAACGCACTAAATATCATGGCGCGAAGGCGCAAACAGGTACAATGTAGCATTATTATTTATTTATTTAAAAAAAGGTTGTGGTGGCGTTATGTGATGGTGTAGATGAAAATGTTTCCACCATTTAACGGCCGGCGCTTACGATTTTACTGCTCACATGCAATACTGAATCTGTAGATTCATTAACGTAAGCGTCTTCTGGCAAATGCTAAAAAGTTCCACATATATTTATTGTAAGAACATATGCATACCTAGGTATATGTTCTTAAATAACCTATTATGTTCAATGGAATTTATTTAGTATCAGTTCGTTAGTACACTTAGTACCTACTTCATCTAATAAACAAAATATTGGAATAGATAAGTTCCTGATAATGATAATTTACCTGAGTGAGTTGACCTCATAATTGCTCGGGCTCCGCAGTCGTTCCTGGAAGCGCGAGCGTGGAAGCGGCGTGATGGAGCCCCCGTAGATGTACCGGTCGGCATGCTCGGGGGACCCCACGGTGCTGCGCGCCCCTGACGACGTAGCTGTGTCTACAAAACGTTATAGATTTAAGATTAATAAAAAGTACGTCTTGTTACGCAAATAGCGCCTACACCTTGTGCTGACAAAGAGTTATCAGAATCTATAATGACTGTATACCTACCTTCTCTACGCCCCATAATAGCGTGTTTTTAGAGCTTTCGTAGTTTGTATTTTTAATACAAACTGTGCTCTTATTTGAATGGGTTCAGTGCAGACATTGAATTTTATAAAGGTAAACGCTACCTTTGATATATTGGTACCGTCTGGTGAGTTGACACGGCCCTAAGTACCTATATAAGTACTAATAATATTTTTGTCATTACCCCAAAATTTGCTAAGTCAATTGTGCGACGAATTATATATTCGATGAAATATATATACTTATAGTAAATATACTTTCCTGCGTTCGTTTATATTTATTACAAGGTTTAAGGTACCTAAGATAAGTTTTACTTTAGAAAATCAAAGGTTCAAGGTGTGCAGAGGCTAGAAATAAAATTATAGTAGGCATTATTTTATGTAATGTTTTAGTTTAGGTATGTATGTATTGTATTAAGTTATTCTAACAATTCAGAAGAAATTTCTTATCCTTCCTTATTAAGTACGTATATTTAAGTATAAACGCTAGGTTTATGGGGTTTCAGTGCGCACAAGCTATTTGCAGAAATCGCGAAATGTCTGGTTGATGTAACTGGTGACCTCGAACAACGTATCGGCTTTGCGATACAACGAGGAAACGCCGCCAGCATCTTTGGTACAATGCCATTTTTATGTACAGAAATACTAGGTAAAAAAGAATAGTTAGGTAAGAGATTGATTTTTATACCTTTTTTCTTTAAACCTGTCACACACTCACACATCTTCTCTTCGTCTTTTGTCAATAAGTTGATCAGATGAATGAAGCAGAACTCTCAAGGATAGAGGAGGAAACGGCACGCTACTTTATAGCAGTTAGTGTTAGTACCTACACGTTATGTGCTTAGAATGACGCCACTTTAGATTAGGCTATACCTATGGGTATACTATTTTATAAGCACGAGAACAGGATTAATTGAAGGAAAGAATGTTATTACATAACATAACCTTCTTTTTACCTGTTTTTGATGGGCGAATTTGGTACTTAGTCCTTATGGTACTTAAAGTAGGTACCTGATACACTGGTCAGAACGACTTATCAAGTTATCAATCATAATCTCAAAACCAGCTTGGACTTTGTATTTTTACAGCTTGCAGGCGTAGGTGTATAGGTACTTATAGGTACCTAAGTACTAAAGCGTTTTATAAGTTACGTCATATTGTAATCTAAAGATATAATAAGTATAACTTATCTAACGCCGTTACATTTTTTTGTAGTTAGGCACAGAGTTGGTTTTTGGAGTTAGGTTTAGGTACTTACATAAATACTTGTTTTGATTTAGTTGTAAATGTTGGCGTCGGTGTATACGATAATTATTCATGGAATTAAATAACTAAAAATGGATTATATATGGCTTATACTGAATTTCAATTACCTACATCCCGATTCCCGACGTTTCGAAGCCTAAACAGCGTTCGTGGTCACCGGTTAGACTTTCTGTCTTGGTGACCGTTACGACCCAGAAATCATTCTGTATAGCAATATAAATAATCTGTTTTTAATTGTTTTGCTTCGTTATTTAAATTGAAACTTAAAGATATTTTTATTTTTTCACAGTCAAAGTCTATTGCACAAATACTTATTAGATTTAATATTAAACCCTGTGCTGCTGGTTGGAATACCTACTAAAACGATTTGTGGGCTTCAGCTATAGAGACAAGTATATACGAAGATAGGTACAGCTCACTACACTACAATTAAAATTTCGTTAAGACGTATTCGTACTATAAAAAGCCGTGAAGGGTGAGGGTGAGAGTTCACCTGCTGCTTATGACGGATTTGTTTTTTATCACGAAGGACAAAAATGTCGAATTTATTATTAATAACTTAAACGAAAATAACTTTAACGAAAAAACATTTATAGAAGCTTAAGTCCAGACTCCAGTTAAGTCTCGCCATCCATACGTTAACTGCTGCCTTCAATAAACAGGAATGATGGGTTGTGCTGCATTTGCTTCATGTTTTTTTTATATATAATAAGAATGTATCTCTATGTGATCACTGATCAGTATTAAGCATGAATGGGGTTTAGTAATGAAAGTGATTAAATGCTGTTAGTGCAAGCTTTATTGGCAGTTCATAATTTGTGAACGTTCATCTTACATTGCAGCGCGCGGCGGTACACGACGGGGCTGGTGTCGCCGTTTTGCTGGTTGAGCTTGCTGTCCTGTGACTGCTTCTTCTTGTCCTTTCTCATAAACGACCGAAGTGACCTGGAAGGAAAGTTTGTTTTGAATCATCAAAATATCATCAGTATTCTTTATAGAGTGAGATTTCAATATTGAGTAGGTGGGATCTTCTCAACCGTTATGGGCGGACATCATGTTTGTTTTCTTAATCTCATTCTAATAGTCACTGATACTGATGTGAATTTAAAATAACTATATTTCATATTGCAACGTTGTTCCAAAAGTAACGCTGTATAATTAATGATTAATTACAATATCCTCTCAACGTGATTCGCGTTCTGAATAATGTATTTCCATTGTTTTAGGAACCTATTATTAAATATTTAGGAAAGTACTACGAACCATATGATTTTAAATTTTACCAGTACCTAAATACAGTCAATCAATTTGATTTATAGGCCACTTCGTTCCTTATTACAGTGAAAATCTCTATGAAAGACGCAAAAGATCTCTTATTAACGTCACTGTGACGAGGTTCGAATAAGTAGCCTAAAAATGAAATTGGTTAACTATACAATACCCTATGTTGTAATAAACATTCTCGTGAAATTTTACTTTCATAGAAATCTTATTTAAAAATTTATTTAAATACCGCAAGAGTTGTGCCTAATGTCGTTAAAATATTGTTGTTAATGTCTGTCTCTTTAGACTTAAAGAATGCGTTGGACCTCTACCACCTACATAACAAAATCATGCAAGTAGCTACTACGTAGTCACTTCACAGCTACTTGCCTAGCCACCATAGCCATAACCTTAGACTATATAATATTATTAGACTCCACGCTGCCAACAACAAATTGTGACTACAAATGGCGTCGGTCGACTCGTACTGACGGGCTTCACACACATACGCAAGGCATTGATGCGCGGGACTCCCAACAGTCGCCTCCGAACGTCAAAGCACGCCGCAGTGGACCAAAAAATATTAAAATATGCCGTCATATGCTGTAATATCAAGTAAAAATGCTACTGATCGACACAAAAAAACTCCCCCAATCACTTTTCATCAGTAAATAAACAATTAACCACGTAATTACATTAAAAATTAGTAAATTCGCTAGCTATTTACTTCACGCCATCTGTGTTGCCAGACAATCGGGTCAATCAAAATCGGAGAAATTTCCCGAACGTAGGGTAATTGATGTTCCATTTTGTTAACTATTATGTATGAGCGCGGAGCGGGTTTGGTGTAGGTACAGGTTTTTAAGTTTAGTTTTAATTAATTTAATTTTTGTTTTGTAATTTATTTCTATGTTCTTTATTTATCACAACTGTAAACGAATTGATACCATTAATGTTGATTAAAATTTTATAATTTTATTAAGTAACGTTCTTTACCAAAAAAAAGTACACAGTGTTCTTTTGCAAATTATAACCCTATTTGTATCACCTATGTAATTGCAACCATCTTTTCATGTTAATAAGTTTTTTAAAGATACGGTAAACCCCTATACACTACCACCATAAATTGTCACGACAAATCGTCATAATTTAACTATGCGACCTGTTGTTTTGCAATCTTAGTTATGATATTGCTAATAAAGGCTATAAATACCTTTAAGTAGTTTAGGATATTACTTCTTGGTTGAAAAATTATGGCTTGGCTGTTTCATACTAAGTAGGTAAGTCAGAACATTCAATCGCGTCTCGCGTCAATTCACGTCTATGGCCAACTCGTTGTGTTTTAAGTAAATACCTACATTAAAATTTAAAATTTGAGAGTTTAGTCAAACAATAAAAGTGTATTTGTTTTTTTGTACATTATATTCCCGTACTGATCACATTTTCTCTGGGATAAACCTATGAGGATTTGAAATTCATTAGTTTTTTTTGTCTTGGCGGGGCCATTGCTGTGCCTCATAATTAATAAATGTGTATAGTAAAAGTGCTTGAAATTATAGTATAGGGTCGAGAAGAGTGAGAAAACACTCACATTTACATCGTGTACTTTTATCAATTTAATATTATTGAGTTATTCTGTTTTTCGTTAAATTCGCCTTCTTCTTCTTCGCTTCTGAAATATATTTTACTATATTTATTAAATCATACGCATATCGTCGTTTTTTTTAACAAATATGTGTATTCATAACACATTTTTTATACTAAAATATTTAATCTGAAATTGGGATTTTTTTTTTAACTGGCACCACACGGAAATACGCACACATGTAAAGCGGCCGCCATTACGCGTCACAACTCGTTGTATCGGTAGATTCCTTCTGTAGGTTTACTACTTCTATGGCCATAACCTTAGGTACATATTTACATTAAGCCATGTAACTCAGGTTTATGATATTTTTTGCGTTGCGATTGTGAATGCGCAACATAAAATAATAATGATTACCTACTTGGTGCAACAAAGGGTAACAGAGGCTTCCTCAGTTAAGTAGGTACGAGTAGGTAACTGTTAAGTCATAGTCAACAAAAGTATGACTTACTATTTATGAACAGCGTTACCTATAACCACAGACCGAAGCACTCTCTGCACTCTGTGCACAATATTATTTATTCCTAATTCATGACGGAGTAAGAGAGAGAGAGAGGAGTAGGTACCTCTTTGTAACAAAGTGTGACGATAAGATACTACTTTAACTATATTATGCCAGGATCATAATCTACCCATCTACACTTTGGACACCATTCTCGATGTAACACGGAAAAACCGGAGAGAATCGTCAGGAAACGAGGACTCAGGGCCTCTTGGCCTGGTAAAAACTAGTATCGTGTACTCAGATTACTGCAACTCAGTATGATATACAAACTCGACGACGCCATGTGTAGAATGCACTATATTATATCCTTCTCTACCATGTTTAACCGATTATTACAATACCAATTATGCTTTTAAAGAGATTGTAACTTGGATGTATGTATTTTTTCCTTCGTCAGTCTAATCTTAGTTGGCAAATTTAAAAAGTTAGAGCTGCGGACAATAATGTGCTTTTCATACTAACTCCATACATTCATTCACGGCCTAGTCCATAAATGTGCAACTTCTTGGCATCATTTCGTGCCATTAACGCATACATTACGTAGTATGTTTGAGAAAAATGATTAGTTGATTAGTGATTACAAAGAAAAACTAACAGAACACATTCACTTACAAAAATGTGCCGTTTTCGGGCATTGCAATTTAGTAGGCACAAATTGGGGTTTACCCCTCTCACATGCAAAAGTGCACTGCATTTATTATTTTATTTTTATTTTATTTAAATTAGAGATACCTTCCTCCTCCTCCTCCTTCCTTGACCTTATTTCCTGTTACCGCTTTGATTTTGGACTCTAAAGAGTGGATTCTCAGAGCAATTATTCTAAAATCATCTAAGTCATCAAACATGGAATCTATGATTCATTCAACATAACAGCAGATCTTAAAAGTACCAAAACTTTCTTTTAAGCTGTGAGATAGATACAGATACCTAATACCAAAGCAGGCGATTTCGTTGGTTGGTATTATTTACATGCGAAGGACCCGATGACATTGAGTGACACAGTTACCCGCGTGGCGGATGTCTGTACTCTGTGGGCAACAGAGTTTGGTGCACTTGATTCCACTTGAGCGGTCGCAATTGTGCCGTGACGGACACCCACCTCAGTGGCCATTGCCCTACTGGTAAGTACGCCTTATATGCCGTGTCGATCGATTTCCTCCAGAATTGCGACACAGAAAGAATAAGTATTACTCGTGTTTTGTTTTAAAAACTTTCCAAGTCAAGCACAAAACATCTGCGTCAACACCTGCCATACTATAAGCTATGAGTAAGCTACGACCCACGGTCTGCTGCCGATAGGTCTCCCCCAGAGACCGCAGCCACCGGTCCACAGCGACCCGTATTACGAGGCCATCCGTCTATTTAGTTTGTGGAACGTGGAACTTTCTTATGGGCATCCGCTAAATAACCATTAGGTAACTATAACACCCTGATAATATCACACCAAAAACATATTCATGTAAATGAATGTTGCACAGACGAGCCCACTCGCACAAAAAGAACTCATGTAAAGATAATTCAACTTACGACTTTGCACGTTCTAACTCTCAACTCAATTTTGTGCAAAGCTGTCCTGTAATATTTATTATTATTGATTTATATCTAAAGAGCTGGTGTCTAATGCCTGTAAAGTATTGACTCTTTTCTTAACATATATATTACTTCTGTGTTTGTAATCAGTTCTTCTCATCACTGGCAATAAAATTTTGATAACATAAACGTTGAGACATAATAGCGCCGGTGCAGAAACTGTAAACAAACTGTGCTCATTCACATAAGTATATCATTGCGCTCAATTGCCTTAAGTAGCATAGTATAAATAGACCTCGAGCCCTGTAGTGAATGTGAGTAATCGCAGATCAATCTTATATTGGGTAGCTAGTATAGCACTGGGATTTACTTCGATGCAACTGCATGACATTAATAAATCTGCTAGGTCGTACAGATAGCGAGATTGACCCGGTCTTGAACTGTAACTCTTCCACTTGTTATGATATGAGCTAATCGAAGCTAATTAATCCGTATCTATATTTATAATTTAGTTTAAACTTTAAACCAAAGACTAGACGACGATATAGACGAGAACCTTATTGAAAGATGATTTATGTTTCGAAGAATTGTTTTTCGATTTTGTCAAAGTAATTATAAAGTTTTCTCGATGCTATTGGTAGATACTTTTAATTCTGATAGTTTACTAAAACCCGATTTGATCATAATGATTGTGTCCTACGTCTGTCCAAATACTAGGCAAAATAGTCAAAATACCTTTGGGAGTTAGGTTAACAAGTGTATTTTCCCCTCACTAGCTCGTAAAGCGCTTGTTTATCCTTTAATACGAGAGGGTAAAAACGCATTTTATCCACTAGTGATTAAAGTAAGTTGACTTCTCACAGCTCTAATTGCTATGGTTTAAAGTCTAAATTCGCGAAGTACAGCTCACTTGCCCCCGCGGCGGCGGCGGTAACTCGCACACGCACCGAGTTGAAAACTGAATTAGAACATTCGAAAATCGTACTGGCCACCACAAGCTAACCAAGCTAAAGGCACCTTTTAAATAATAACGCAAAGAAAAAGTCAATGCGATTTCAAAACTTTTTTTGCATGTTTCACTTTCCTCGCTGTAGTGAGGGGAAAAGTTTTGTGTTACACACGGGTGCAATTGTAATTTAATTCTCGTGTATTGAAACACTCGCTACGCTCAGGATTCTACTTTAAACCACTCGCTTTGCTCGCGGTTAAACTATAGAATCCATTCGGTTGCTCGAGTTTCAATTCCACACTCGAAGTTAAAATACAATTTTGCACCCTTGTACAACAATAGTTATAAAATTTGTTATGCAAGGCTGCAAAGTGGTTATTTGGCGTTAGTGTTGAAATTGAAAGCAGAGCAAGCGAAGGAAGCCATGATTGAACCATGAGCGAAGCGAATGGTTCAAAGATAGATTCCTGAGCGTAGCGAGGCTTTCAAGACACGAGACGCCAAATAATTTTGCAGCCATGCGGAACACACATCTTTTCACCTCACTACAGCGAGGAAAATTCGAGCGGGAAGAAAAACAATAAAAGAAACATATCGCGCGATTTTTCAGGGAAACCATATCGGCATCGCTGCTAGAATCACACATTTTTATAGTTCAAACATTGAGTTCAAAGAGCTTAGCACAGGACAAATCCGACAAATTTGCGATTACGTGAATTGTGATAACTTAAAACTTTTTAAATTTTTCTTTTTTTTCGGTTGCGTTCAGATATTACAATATTAAGTACATGTCAATTTCTTTATCAAATAAACAATATAATTGTGTTTTATTTAATGGATTAATTAGCCAAAATATGTAAATTACATAAATACTATAACAGAAATACTATTAGTATTTACAATAAAACCAATTTGACATAAAATATTAGTATTTATAATAAAACCTATTTGAATTAAAATAAAGTGTAGGTAAAAATAAAAAAGTTAAAAATCTGTATTCAAATCATGTTTCTGATTGGTTATTATCTATGGTTAATATGAACTCAGGCCCGGTACCGCGAACATCGAAGTTCGTATATTGCGAGCATCTTTCTCTTTACTCCAATGAGAGTGACAGAGATAATAGTCCGAAGTTTACGAATATCGTTTATCGCGGTAGCGGCGTCAGTCACGCGTTGAAGGAGTTTTATATTTAAAAAAAGTTATTTGCACCACAGAGAAACAACATTCGGCTTCGAAATTCCAATGACTTTTGCACGCTAGCGGACAAAATAAGCTTTTCCACGCAGATTTCGCGCTATAAACTAAGGTTTTCCGAGCGAATGAGGTGAAAATAACTATTAGTTAATGCAAAGTCCTTCGGGCGTATGTACCGATGTATATTACTTATTTCACAATTTGTGCTAAGTTTACGCGACAAACGACCTTCCCAGTGTTGGTGATAATAAATAAACCATCTACGGCGAAACGAAACCTTAAGTCGAAACTTAAGATTTTCATGTATTTACAGCCGGTTTTAAAACATGTAGTCATGCAACCACGTTGGTTAGTGATATAGTCGCTTGTTTAGGTTTTCCAAACGAAACAATTAGGTACCTACCTAACTCTGGAAATTCAAAGACTTACCTACAAAGGTATTACCTACTAAAACGGTATAGGTCTGAATGATCCTGTACTTTTTGTCTTTCTTCAGTGGTCGTATTTAAATATAAAATGGGCGTAGGTATAGTCAACAGCAGAAGTGGCTAAGCGTTTGAGATGTTCAAAATGAGGTCAACACATCTCTATTGTCAAGGGAATAAGAGCGCGTGTAGGTTATTTTGAACACTTCAAACGCTTAGGCACTTTTGTTGCTGACTGTAGACACCTACCTATTAACAATATGAAATAAGTATGGTAAGTATGAAGTAAGTAACTATATGTTAATAATTCAATTGAATATTAAGTATTTACGAGTGGCGACGATGCGTAAAAATATTCTTTAAAAAAATCGTACCTAAATTGGCTGGTGAAAAATTTGGGAAGTCAGCCGATGGTCATCGAGTTTCATGTACGCACCACCACTGGTACCCATTTATAGTTACCTACCCATTCTTATTATCTATATCATTAAGCATTCTTATGTATGGAACCGTTTGTGTTTTATCAGAATTCTACTAAACAAATGGTGCGTATCATTATCGCTCGAACTGCAGCAATTCTTAACAACAATCTAAACATTGTATGCAGGTTAAATACGTGTTAGTTGTTACCTACTTGAAGTCGATGTTATCAAAGACGAGCTGTTTGCTGACAAGATATACAAGTACGAAGCAATTCTACAGTCATAATTGTATAGTCTCGCAAAATTTATATCAGTACTCCGATCACAAGACCATTTTGAGACTTATGATAGTTATGATCAATTTCTTTAAAATTCCAAATCAAATCCCTGTCAGGGCATTTATTTGTGTGATGAGCACTGATATTTGTTTCTGAGTCATGGGCGTTTTCTATGTATGTAAGTGTATGTGTATATATTGATGTATATGTGGCTATCTATTATATATATCGTCGTCTAGTAACTACCTACAACAACGTTTTATGGTAACAATTGTTTCAATACATGATACCCGAGTTGGGTATAGCAATAACAGTATTAATCTTCACTTTATACTAATATAATTTTATTTTCTTTGCCGTTGTTGTAACTTCACTTGACGATTCATTATAACATTTGGCCCTGATGAAGAATTTATACGTTAACAATTCGAAACAGCTCTATAAAGACTATATGAGCATTAGAGTGCAAAAGGATCAGAGTCTCCATTGTTTCGCAACACTAACGCAAGAATATAAGTTTGTTAATTTATGTAAATGCATAAAACATGTTGGTACCTAGTAGTACCTTACGTACAGGCGCGAAATGATGCATGCTCATATTGTTTGTAAATAGGTATCGCGTGGCCATGGCGCTTCTATGACTTGTGGAGTTGTGGACCTGTGATTTCCTTACCTGCTGTGTAAAATCTACTACGGTGCTTTTATCGAATAATTGGGGCTCATGTATCGTTTAAAAACCGTCTTGGAAATAAGTAGGAAAGTGCCCGTACACTACAACTATATTTTCTATTTGAGGTGCCAAAGGAAACTGTTTACGTCCGACCCATTCCTCGGAGTAAGTAGGTAAACATTTCTACTACTCGGTAACTATGCATTGATAAAATAAAATTACAAGCACTTGAGGTTGTAGTACCTATTTTATGACACAAAATAAAGTTTTATTGTTCTTTTTTGTCTATAACACAAATATTGAATAATTTATCTTATGAAGTAGGTTCAACTAGAAATAGAAAACACAATAGTTGAAGTTTTTACATTGCGTGTTTCTTCAATTCTAACTCGTAAAAACGACCTACTCAATGTATTAAAAACTTAGGCGGGGATCGAGGGGCTATTAGCTGCTATGTTAACAAAAGTCCACTCTGTATATGTAAATATGTTAAGTATTCATGCAGATAGATACCTATCAACGATTACTGTATGTTCCAACACTCAAAACACATTTAAAATCCAAATGCGAAAGTTTAAATGAAGAAGTAATTATCTCTTTATACTTAAGAAAATTAGTAATTAGTTTATAGAAAGGTAAACTTCATGTTATCAAGCGGAAGTTAATTCTGTTATCAGAATACAGTGACAACATTTTCGAAGTGGCAATGGCAATACATGTACAATCTTATGCAAGCACTTACTTAGCCAGATGATCTCATCCTATCGAGGTGCGGTGCAGTTTGTTCATTATTATATGTACATCTTGCTTGTTAGTAGTAGGGATTCGCCGTTTCTCCCGGATTTTTTTGGGGCGTGTCTTTGCCAAACATGGCCACCAAACCTAAAAAAAAAAAAAAAAAAAAAAAAAAAAAAAACATATAGCCCCCCACTTAGATCGATTGGGCGGGGTCCCAGAGGTGTCAGGGGACGTCTTCTTGCTTTTATTGGATGCTCTAGCTACACAATACACAGCGGTCATAAACCTTTCTCGCACCTCTATTGTTTCTTATCCCGGGCTCACTATTGTCCTCCAGGGTATTACCTGGCTCCGACATATCTCGCCTATCCCTTCTATTCTTTACCTGTCCCTCATATACTTTGCAATGCATTTACTATATACCACTCTCCTTTCTTATGTAAAACCATTATTATTTACTTCTTTACTACAATTGTGTATTACGATGGGATAAGGTTCACTATTTTAAAGATTTTGGTTCAATTATATTATTTACTGCGCCATTCAGTGTACTTTGTATGTACAAAATGCTATAATATTACAAGTTTTAACAGGTTCAGTTTTGACTTGTTACATACTATTTCTTTGAAAATATCTTATTGTCCTACTCCAATGAGTCTTGTCAAAACTAGTTGTGTTCATCAGTAACGGGTATGTTTTTTATAAAATCGGTATTCATATAAAAGGCTCCGCTGCATGTTTTTATTTAAATAGTCACTCAGAATCAACCGGCCTGTGTACAGTTCCAATATAGTGAAGTTTAGGTTCAAATAACTTAAGTATTTAAGTCAAGTGTTTTTATCATAATAGCTGCATAATGGATGTAAGTATGAACATTAAGTAATTTTATTAAATGGTTATAGAATAGTGATCATTTTATGAATAGTTGTGTAATTAATTTGTATTTTGTTTCAGTTCTCAGAAAATACTTTCAAAAATTACTACTACCCAGAGAATCAAGAGGTATCTTCTGACGAAGAGGGTACGGTGGGGTTAAAAATAAAGCAAGCTATCGCAAAGAAGCGACCGCACAACAGCATCGAAGGTTTTTTTGAGAGACCGAAAAAGAAAACTAAATCAACCAAAAGGTCATCGAATGTGTCTCAGAGTGCTACAGATGGGGTAGCATATTTATCGTCAGGACAAGATGATGGCGCGTATGCATCGCATCTGATTAAGATAGAAGTGTACGACTTAGAAAAAATCCGAAACGTCGCGCCTGCAGATCACTGGAAACACTGTGATGTGCGACTTAAATATTATACGTTCAATGAGGACGATTCTCATTTAAAAAGTGCTCGAGATGTGATTTTTAATATAACAAAACAATTAGCTTCTAAAGAAAACTGTGTGAAATACTTTATAGAGACTGATAAGAAACAGTGAACGAGTGATTGTAATTTAGGTTAAACTATAAGTTAATGTATTTAGTTGTAGCACTTATATCGTCTCTGTTTTAAAATGTACACCATATTAATATGTCCTTTGTACTTTTGTAAATAGCTGTAATATAAACTACTTATTTTATATTCTTAATGTGTCCTATTTTAACATGTTGTAATCTAAATACCATAAATAAAACATTTTTTCTTATTTGTATTTTTATTCATAAAAATCGAATTAAACATAGTTCTTAAAACTAGATCATTACATAATGAATTATTCGAAAACTGGTTAATAAAGTCATGCATAGTTTTACATCGAAACTTGAAATAAAGATAAACTAAACAATATTCTCCACAAACGGATGTAAAATAGTTTTGGATGGTTTGACAGTTATAAAACCACCTCTTTGTGTTTCTTTTTAAAAATAACCTATGATAACCAGTAGGTTTTCTACCAAAACTATCAAAGTATTCACCTACGCCCTTTGCATCAATGTGAATAGCAATCCAATGAGAGCCGGGCTTTGAATCAGGATCCAAATTACTAACAATAAATGTAGGTAGATTAACCCAAATAGGGATTTTGTTTGCGGCGAAAACATTGAATTCAAACAATGGGTTTATTTTTCATACATAATTGAATTTCATTAGTATCCATAATATAAGTGACTTAATGATAAATTATATGGATGATGTTGTAAACAATGACAACAGCAAAGTAAAGTTAATGATGGAAAATCGATGTATTTATGTATTTATCAACTGTTGTAATCTACAGACACATCTCGATTTTTGTTTATTTCAATAATATTATCAAATTCTGCATACACAATACAATTAATGGTGCTAGTTAGAGCTGAATCAAACCGTACTTCTATCCGAACACTTCCATGTCTAACAAGGTTCCAGTGTGAAGTTGAACTAGCAGATAAATCTGGGGTTAAATCAAAGCATAACAAACAGTAACCTCCACCATAATCTGTTCTACTTATTCCATTACCCTCGTTGAGAAAATGAATACCAGTTCCAGAAAATAAAGTATGATATGTTGATGCAATTTTACCAGAACTAAATGATGGTTGTAATGTTTTAGAAGGAATTTCGTGACCATCTACAAACAAACTAAATGAATTCATATTATAGTGTTGAAAATTAAATGGATTCAAAGCCAAATTACCATTGAAAGCTGAATTTGATACAAATCCAATAATACATCTTTTAGGTATTTGTCCGAGAAATATATTATCAATGTTTTCCCCTGGACCCCTGTTGGTATTGTGAGGACCTTAACTTCGGCTCTCGTAATGGGATACTTCGCAGTCGTTGTTGCTAATACTTTTTGGTGAGCTAATAAAACGCTAGGATTTATTCTTGTTCTTCTTACAATCAGACTAGCATCCGTTATTTGTACTTTAAATTTTTATCTTGATGACATATAAGATTGAACGATTCTTTTGATCGAACCAATTTAATACGCAATTCAACACCATTTATCAAAAACTTTTCCTGGTTGAATATATCACCATGCAAATGTCCAATCATTTCCACTTCATTACTCTCTTTGGTAAATTCAACCCTTTGTTGAAATCCTTTATTATTAGCATCTACGGTATCCATATATTTCGGAGTATCCTCATACCACAATCCGCAAGTAAGATGAGTTTCTTTGGCTGCTGGTCCATAGTTGAGAAGATTTTCCATATAAGCACGGTAAGCATAAGTATTGTTCAGGAGATATGAGTTTTGATTCAAATATACATCAAGTTGATTGAATAGGGAATGTAACCAATTATTGATGGGTCCCACTGCAGCATCTGCTTTTATTTTTGTACCATCTTGATTTAATATTTTAGCAGTACAATGTATCATTGTGTGTGATAGATCGATGTAGTCGTCTCCTGACCCAGGCACTTGAAATTCAATGGGACCGTCATCACTTAAAGACGAAATTGGTTTGTAATGAATCCATTGTCCGCTTTCAATACTTGTTTGAGTTGATGGAAGGGCAAATATATCTAATTCAGATTTTGCACATTCACACGAATGACTATGCATGAATGACATTATTTAACTTGAAAATATATCGTTGTTTTTGATATTTTTATTTTTTTTACTTCCTCTTCGTCGCGATGCTTTTAGGAAATGAGAGGTTCCCTTCTTTTATTCGACATTTTATACCCAGATCCTGACATGAGAGAATCAATTTTTCATCGGCCTTTCTTTTTAGGTTAGCCCTTGCTTCCTTGAACCGTGATTTAATCGAACTATCAATGGACGTGAATTTACCATGTCTGATAACAGCCCAACCCTGCACCCAAAGTTTCTTTCCCAATGGTTCTGAAACCACTGGACAACAATGGAAGCACTGATCTAAATAATCCACCCAAAAAACTGCCTATACCATGTCCTCGTTGATACGGAACTCCCTTATAAACAATGCCTATGCCGGAGCCGGCTTGGTGTGTATAATAATGCTGGTAGGGACATGAAACCGACGATCTGTTGTAAATCATTTTACTCGTTGGAAGTGTAGCTTCACACAAGAAGATCCAAATTGAAATGGCACCCTGACACCAGTCGTTGTTCTTATATCTATTTCAATGGTATCAAACTCTCTTCGTAAAACTGGTACATAATGAGCGGGTGAGAAAATATGTGTTTTATGAGCTCCATAAATGAATTTCGTTGGATCTAATGGTATAATTCTTAGCAATGAGGTAATAACATCCCCAACTACTTGTGGTTGAATTATATCGGTATAAACAAATATTTGAGATGGTAAACCTAAATAAAGATTTGCAGGATTTTTTCCTAACGCAACTTGTTTCAAATTTGTTCTTGGTTTGAAGCCCAACTGGAGGCTTAGTATCGGAGTAGTTATAATGGAAGTTATTTCATCAGTTGTTGTTGATACTCCAACCATTTTTGTTAATTTGTCATACCGAAATTTCACATTATTTTTCAATTGAGGGTTTTCATTAAAAGCTTGAAGAAAATGATCTATATTATCATAGGTAGTGGCTGGTATATGAGTTTATAGTTCCACTATTTTTGAAGTCTTGTCGGTGGGTGTTAACAATTTTTTCTTTATATAAATCATATTTTCATGTTCTTGAACATTAAACATGGAACAGGGATATTGAAATTCTACTAACCCAACTACCCATTCTCCATCCAATTTAATGGTCTTTGGTAATTTAGTTAAGAAATGTGCAGTTGTATTATCCGTGTAATAATTTGATGAGCTATTACTTAACAAAGTTAAATAAAAACTATTTTCACTCATATTTTCTTTAAGTTTGATTCGAGTATCCAAGAATTAAATTTATTGGGATAACCTTGCCACTTCACAAGTATCTCCTTTCTGCCAGCAACTCGCCGCGAGCGTATTATTTTATCAATTTTATACTCGTTGGTGGGGAGGTACGTCACTTTTTGTAATTCCTTGGAATAGAATGTACCAATAATGGGTTCACCATACAAATCCTTCAAAGTATAAACAACTCGTGGTGATCTATTGATAATAGAATCAATAGTGAATATTTCTTGACTCCAATTACTTTCGTAACCTTTTTGAAATACATGTTTATATTTAGTGATTCTAACATGATCACCTACATTTAGTTTTGTATTGTCTACTGAAGGTTCCCTATCTTTTTTGCGATCATATAAATTAACCCAAACATTCATAATATTATTAAGGTTAACATCAGTTGGACGCATTTTAATACTAGAATGATAAGTATGGTTATAAGAATGAAGAAGATCCTGTAGAATATTAGTGTAATTATACGTATTCTTATGAGTAAAGTAACGCCACATTTTCATTTTAAGAGTTCTTTGAAACCTTTCCACTATACTAGCTTTAATGTCAGGATTGTTGGTGGTATAATAATTTATATTTTTACTCTTAAAGTAATCTCGAACCGCTTTTGAAACAAATTCTGTGCCTTTATCGGATTGTATGTGACGAGGAACAGAGTTGGCTTCAGTAAATATGCTTTCAAAACATTGTTTCACTGTTACTGAATCCTTCTTCTTCATAGCTCTTGCAAAAGCATATTTACTGAACACATCAATAACACAAAGAATATACTTGTATCCATCATTGTATTGACTATAGGTACTCATATCACTTAAATCAGCTTGCCAAAGTTCATTAAAGTTAGATAGGATGTATTTATTTCTAATAAATCGTTTATGAATAGGTTTATGTAACGTATATGTTTCTTGAGATCGTAACCAATTTTTAACTTCCTCTTTATTCATTTGACCTTTCATTTCTCTTGATAAGTTATTTAAACTGCTGTAACCAGCCGGATTAGAGACATCGTAGTAGATACTATTTATATCTAATAAGGGCTCCATCTTTCCCAATCTATTTTTTTTCCTGAATCCTTATGTGACCGTGTAGTAAGGGGGTAGATGTGCTATGCTCTTTATCTGATGTGGCTCTCGTTTTACGGAATTGGAGGGTAAAGCGTTCTATCGAGGAGACCCATTTATAAATGCTAAATTTGTAGGATTACCTATGCACGACCTAGGAACTTTGATGTCTTTTAGAAGTAATGCAAACACTTCCCATCCAACTGGCTTAGGGCGTTTAAGACATCTAACCGTATCGCTCACCAAATCAATAATATTACTTTCTTGAATCGTCTGGTTGTTTATAACTACTTCTCCTGTTGGTTTCCACCAAATTTTCGGTTTACTTAAAACAATGTAATCTAACAAAGTTCGAGTTTTCTTTTCATAAGATTTAGGGAGTATTGTTAATATTTTTGAAGGTGTAATTGACATTGGTTCTTGATTTATTTCACCAGGTGGTGTATTAAACGATGATGGAGTAGCTGTGTCAGTTACATCACCTGTAACTGTTTCATTATTTTCATTCTCCTCCTTTTTGTTCACTTCTGATTTTATGAGATTATTACTTTCATTGTTGTATTGACTAACCCCTTCCATTACGATGGGTATTTTAAAAGGTTTTCGATCTGTTTCAATAAAGTGTAGAAAGCGTTGCAATGCTTGTGAATATAACGTCCATTTTTCACGATCATTCATTTTACTCTTAAGGATTTTTTGCATTTCTTCATCTAGCCGAGACGATGAATTTTCAGGTGGACTTTCATTTCGTTTTAACCTTTCGATGAAGTCTGATTCAACTAATAACATTTTTTTCGTGTTTTCCATTTTATCTATGATAACGAGTTCACTAAGGCACTTAAAACTGCACCTAAAATTATAGGTAAAAATGCACCCCCCTTTTGAATTATTACAGTTTTTCTGATTTTATGTTTTCCTTTCGAAACCAATTTTCTTAATACGTCTTTATATCGTTTTAGTCTTGACTTTTCTGTTTTTTCTAATGGAATTTTTCCATTTAGAACGTTATAAATACATTCACAAATAATATTGATCTCATCATCATCACAAGATTTAAGTAGCGCAGTACGATATTTTGGTTTGAGCAACTGCAATGCTTCAAGTAAATGTTTATATGTGTTTACTCTTGCATGCATCATGTAGAACTGACTATAACATGCTGGTTTTTATCATATTTAAACCCCTTCTTGGGTACATACACTGTGCAATGACCATCAAATGGAAATATTTTTGTTTTAAAACGACAAACGTCATTTGTGTTTTGTTTCAAATCAATCATGAGGTAACCATGAGCATCTTTTGTAGCATCTTTGTAGGCTTCATCAACAAATTTTGAATTTTCGGGGTAAACTTGTCGTGACAGGTAGCGTATTTGAGTTTTATCCCTGGGATTCTTAAAAAATATAATGTAGGTCGTATTCAACGATATATCACGTTGACCTCTACCCTGATGAAATATATTCTGTGTAATATAAAAAACACTTAGGTTTCTATGATGGCTACCTTTCGTAAAAATATCGACAATTCGACCATCAGACTCTCTCATCAAATCATCTATAATAAGGAGTTTAGGCTGTTTTCCATCGAAAATTGAAAAATCTGGTATTCCTTGACTGTAATTTACATTCTCCAGGTTATAGAGTGGTTGCATTTCATCATAACACCAAATAATTTCATCATATGCGACATTACATATCTCTTGAGAATTATTCAAAAAATTTGTAACGAACTGAGTTTTACCGCAACCACTCGGGCCTGCGACAATAGCAGTGAAAGGATGAAAAAAGTGAATCATTATGAAATATTGATATGTGAATGTGTGTTGATATGATAACGGGTGAACGTCAAATGGTGTTATTTATGAAAGTATTAACTCTTTAAACAAGTAAAGTATAAGAAAACCAAGGAATTGTAATAAAATATAACATTTATGTTCGGTTTGTATACTTATTTATTAACTTAATTATCCACCACCATTGCCTTTCTGTTTGAACATATTTACAAGTAAATTCTAAAATGTACATGAAATTAACCAAATTTCATTAAAATACTTTTTATAAGTAGTATTCTAAAACATGTTATGTGCAAAAAATCATGATACACTTTACCATTGTCTTTTCTATGATTTAACATATTTAAAAGTAAAATCTAAAATGTACATAAATTTATCCAAATTTTATTAAAATACTTTACAAGTAGTATCCTAAAACATGTAAAGTACAAAAAATCATGATACACTTTACCATTGTCTTTTCTCTTTTAACATATTTACAAATTATTTTTTAAAATATACATAAAAATAAACAATTTAATTAAATTACTAATTACAAGTAGTCTTTTAAAACATGCAACGTACACAAAATAATGAAACAATTTATATATTCTAACATAAAATTAAATGAATTTTCTTTAAATTCTAAATATTTACAAGTATTTTACAACATGCAGAGTACAAAAAATAATGATAAAATTGAAATGTTCTTTGATTATAAATTGCAAGGGTAGAATTACTGTGGTATTTTATAATGACCCCACGCGAGAGTATCAGTACAGTTGTCTAGCAGGTACCGTTTTGTATCATTATGCGATAATGAGACCTTATTTATTTTTGTGTAAATATAATATGTTTAATAGATTTGAATCGTTGCATTTGAGCGTATTTCTTTTTTATTAAATAAACAATTTTTATAATCATCAACCGTAAATTTTTCAGTAACACATTTATTGATTCCTTTAGCTTTTGATGTAATACCGTGTGTTTTATTGGGTGTTATTTCAACGTCTAAGGTATACATTTTAGATCTCAGACCTACAAATTCTTTGAAAATTCTACCATTATTTTCATCTTTAAAAAAACCTAATCGCTTTTTATTTATTAATGGTACACCATATTTATTATTTGGAGGATAATCAGATGTATCAAAATACAGATCCACATCTGATTGCATATCTGTATAAAAGTTTTTCGTGAAGATTTGATAGATTAAGCTATCAGTATCAGTGTAAAGCAGTTTGAGATTTTTTGGTATTTCGTTTTCATATAATCGTAATGAAATTGATACATTAATGTTTTTGATATGTCTAAAATGCAAAAACCAAGGTAAATTGGTTTGTTGTACAAAACCTTGGTTTTTTTCAGTTGAACAGCAACTAAATTTTCTGAAAATATTGAGAGACTATGGAATTCTGGTTTCGCTATCAGTGATTGGACTCCTTGAGACTTCCCATGATTTTCCCAGTGATTTAATAATTTTACGTTAACCCGTTTCAAAACATTTTCCATGGTTTTGCCAAACACTGAATTATTCATTAGCTTGTAAAATCTTTATCAAATTCTGAAGTTGCCTGTGATCGCATGTTAGTATTTAAATCAATATAGCTTTTAACCATGGAGACTGATTGAATTTCAATACTTTATGAATTTTAAGCAATCGTAAACCATTGTTTAAACACTGTTTAAGATTTCGGTAATGTATCACATAGTTTCTTTTCTTATTTAAATTGGGAATTAATTTATTTTCTTTAGTATTGCCTAAGCAAATATTTTCAGGACAAAATGGTAAATCTGAATGAGAGTCGTGTAATTCGTGGGGATATTCTAAGTCGACTTCTAAAATGAATCCATGATCACAATCGTCTGAAATATTAAAATCCACATCTACATCTACCCATTTAAAGCCATCAGTGGGAAGATATTGAGACATTGCCCATCCATACAGGTTATTGGCGTCGAAATACATGAGAAAGGAAGAGGGAACGTTTACATCATAATCAGACATGAATTTATTATTAGCTTTGGCATGCCTGTTGCTGCATTGAGATATACCCCCTCGAATATCATTTGCGATGAAAGTTATCTTATCAATATCAGTCAAAAGTTCTAGTTTAATTTTAGTAACCTTTAACATTGCATCCCAACTCAATCCTGGAGCAGTATAATAATGAGCAGGATCTAAACCATATGTTTTAAGACAAACGTTTCTAAAATTTTCGAATATATCTGTTAGTAATAAAACGTCTGTCTTCAAGTATAAATCTGAATAGTCCCCATATTTTGACAATTAAAATGATTCCATACATCAACAGCATGGTTGTAATCATCTTCTGAAATATGACTATCAGTCAAAGAGCTGTAGAATTTTTCACGGGAAGGAAGAGATGTTAATTTCAAAGAATTAAATGATGTCATGTGTTCATATGGATAAACACCCTTACGTATTAAACGTTGAAAATCTTCTTCTTTTGGGAAATTCAATTTCAAGTCATGGAATTGTTCTGTTGATAGATTTTTAGCTAGTTTTTCAAGACTGCTAGGCATGAATTTTAGAGAATCCACAAATCTCAACTTCATGACCCGATTATTAACTTTTAAAACTTTAGTGAAAGATATGTACTTCTCTTTGTTTTCCGGAATAAGTTCTATATCACCATCCTCAAAACCAAGGCCATGCACTATAAAGTGACTGTCATAATTGCTTAGGTTGTGGAAAAATACAGGTACAATATTAGGGGATCTGTATTTATCACATGAGAGTTCGGGGGCAACCCCGTCGTAAGCACCGGTATACCAATTGTATGAAATGACGCGATCCCTAGTTAAAGATCTATCACATATATAACACGTTTTACTTAGTGCAATTTTTACTTCGTGTGCAATCGTTAAGGGTAAAGGTGATTTTGAAAAATATTGTTTTTGCAAATGACCTGTAAATCTTTTAATGAACTCCATGAATGTTGTTGGGCAATTTGCACCTTTATAAGTTCTGAAAATTGATAACTTATCATCGTAGGAACATTTAATATAATATCCAAAACTATATACTTCATGTTTTTGAACATTAACAGTTGAGGACTGTTGGAGGAGTGGATCGTTGGAACATGAATGAATAGGGTTTAAAAACGCTTCAAAATCGCAGTATATTACAAACGGATGTCGTAATTGACGTTCGTAATTATTGAAAGTAATTTCATTTGTGGCTACCATTTCATTAAACCAATTTTTGGTTCTTTCATTTTGTAGAGGTAAATTCGTGCAAACATGGAAGCAGTCGTTTCTTTGGTGGTTAATTAAATTTTCATGTGATGTAAAATTTATCAAGCAACCATCGCATATGTGAGCAGCATGTTGGTGGTGTGTCAATTGAGCAGATACTAATCTAGATAAACTTTTAATTAAACAGTAATGGCCTTTACTTCCTTCAGTTATGTACAACAAGTTTAAATGTCTGTTTTTTGCATTTCGTAAAATGCAAAGGCCCCACAATAAAATTAGTTTTACTTTGGGAATTGTATTCTAAACCAAACACGTTTATACTTAAATCATTCAATTCCTCAAATTTATGTATATCAGTCAGTTTCATTGGGAAAGGAAGTTTCCCAAATTTTAACTTGTCTGTGTGTGCTTTGTATGCATTGACATTATTTGCACGATTACTCTCTTGTGGTGGGTATAATCCCGATAAAACTGCCCAGCGAAAACATTCATGGTCATTATTTTGAATGTTAATTACCGCTTTTAAGTTTGATATCACGTGGTAAGTCAATATATGAAGAACCACGCAATGGGTTATATTTGTTCACATTGATATCTAGATGATTTACCTTCACTAAACTCCATCCACTATCTTTTCTTTCAAAGTTGGTTAGTCTCACGGAAATTTCTTGTAAAATATGTGATACGATATCATTTTTATTACTGCTAACGCTAACCACATTATTACTCAATTGAAAATCAAATGCGTTATTTAGCTGTTTAGTTTCTTGTGTAAAACTCGCATTAAGAATAAAGTTAACTTTTAAAGCACTGTGATTTGAAAGTGAACGATCTAATAATGTGAATATGATATCTTTATTTTTCTATAAATGCTTCAGGTTTTTCAAGGCACTGTTCTTCTTTAGATGATATTCTGTAAGTAGCTATCCTATTCCTGAATGCATTTTCAATTAATTGGACGTTAATTAATTCACTGTCAGATCTTTGTGGAACGTTTCCTTTGTGGGTATTGCTATTTAAATGACTTGTTAAATATCGCTTTGAGACAAACACATGACACACAGAACATTCAATTTTATCATAATCTTTTGAACTTACATGATCATCAGGTGTTTGGGTTGTTGTTTCCGCATAACTGGTTGATGGACGATCCGCAGCACTTGTTGATGGATGATCAGCACAGCTGGTTGATGGACGATCCGCAGCACTTGTTGATGGATGATCAGCATAGCTGGTTGACGGACGGTTTCTTTTGGAAGACTCGTTCGTATCCTCAGCGCGCCTTTTACTCCTCGTCCTTCTTGAGAAGATCTATATAAAAAATATATATATATATTATACCTGTTATGTTTATAAAATAGAAATAATTTATTGGCGGATTATATACTAACTTAATTTTTTCGACACTGTTTACAATATGCCTGCATCATTAAAACTCCATCAATCACATCTGATGATGAAAAATCAGGTTTGGAATCTGTGATATGACCGTCACATGGAGTAAAATATGGTTTGATATCAGAATCTTCCAATAAAGTAAGAGGTAATTTATTTGCTGTGTACCACATTCTTACGTTTCTGTGGAAATAAGCTAAAATAAATTCTTTACTTAAAACCTCAATCTTATCACGAGGTAGAGTAAGGCCAATATGATAGTATGATAACACCATGGTGAAAATTTGTATAACAACACAAGCACAGTCCAAACACTGAATGATCTCAACCCCTAAAATCACGTTTATATAAGCAATCCTCCCCACCTTACGTTAACCCGAACAAATCGATCAAGTCACAACAAGATAGAAAGTCTCTCTTTTTTATGAGGTCTGCAGGTAAAGAACATTTAAACATGTCTAAACTAGATCAAGTTACAACAAGATAGAAACACACCCTTTTGTTCCGGAGGTTGGCGGGTGACGAACATTTGACCATGTATAAATATAAGTATTTTATTGAAAATATTACTTACGCCGCTCGGTGAAATTGACTCACAAGTCGGGCAACCTCGCATAGTTCTTCATTTTCTTCCGCTTCTTCACAGAGTCTGATGAGTTCAGGATCGTAGATATCATAGCTCAATGAGTCCATTGCGAAATGAGGTAACGCGCACTGATTTCCTTCGGTTAAATACTTAAATTTTTAGAAACAAAGTGGGGGTTTTTAAATATCACTAATATTTTCCAACAACTTGAAGAGCCCCTTTTATAATGAATAACAATGTTATAAAATAATAAAACCCTCATTTATTGTCTTCGGTTAAATACTTAAACTTTTAAAGACAAAGTGAGATTATAAAATAACCATAACCTTTTCCAACAACTTCACTTGAAAACAACATTTTATAATGAATGGCAATGCTACGAAAAACTAAGCATTACTGTTTAGGGCAACCAGTATGCAGGCTTTATTTTATTATTACAATGTATTGTAAGATAGGTTGAATAACTTCCAAGAAACACAATAAAGCTTGTCTTGGACTGTTAAAACTTATGAAATGAATGCGTTTTACACGAGAAGTCCCTTTTATATGACCACCAAGACAAAAGGTTTGAGAATAGAATGAAGCGTATCTAAGTCATCGTCCAGTCGGTGCCTGTTGACACCAGTTAAGTTATCACGTATACCTGAGAAACGAAAGTTGAGGTCCTCAGTCCTCACAATACCAACAGGGGTCCAGGGAAAACATTGGATAATATATTTCTCGGACAAATACCTAAAAGATGTATTATTGGATTTGTATCAAATTCAGCTTTCAATGGTAATTTGGCTTTGAATCCATTTAATTTTCAACACTATAATATGAATTCATTTAGTTTGTTTGTAGATGGTCACGAAATTCCTTCTAAAACATTACAACCATCATTTAGTTCTGGTAAAATTGCATCAACATATCATACTTTATTTTCTGGAACTGGTATTCATTTTCTCAACGAGGGTAATGGAATAAGTAGAACAGATTATGGTGGAGGTTACTGTTTGTTATGCTTTGATTTAACCCCAGATTTATCTGCTAGTTCAACTTCACACTGGAACCTTGTTAGACATGGAAGTGTTCGGATAGAAGTACGGTTTGATTCAGCTCTAACTAGCACCATTAATTGTATTGTGTATGCAGAATTTGATAATATTATTGAAATAAACAAAAATCGAGATGTGTCTGTAGATTACAACAGTTGATAAATACATAAATACATCGATTTTCCATCATTAACTTTACTTTGCTGTTGTCATTGTTTACAACATCATCCATATAATTTATCATTAAGTCACTTATATTATGGATACTAATGAAATTCAATTATGTATGAAAAAAATAAACCCATTGTTTGAATTCAATGTTTTCGCCGCAAACAAAATCCCTATTTGGGTTAATCTACCTACATTTATTGTTAGTAATTTGGATCCTGATTCAAAGCCCGGCTCTCATTGGATTGCTATTCACATTGATGCAAAGGGCGTAGGTGAATACTTTGATAGTTTTGGTAGAAAACCTACTGGTTATCATAGGTTATTTTTAAAAAGAAACACAAAGAGGTGGTTTTATAACTGTCAAACCATCCAAAACTATTTTACATCCGTTTGTGGAGAATATTGTTTAGTTTATCTTTATTTCAAGTTTCGATGTAAAACTATGCATGACTTTATTAACCAGTTTTCGAATAATTCATTATGTAATGATCTAGTTTTAAGAACTATGTTTAATTCGATTTTTATGAATAAAAAATACAAATAAGAAAAAAATGTTTTATTTATGGTATTTAGATTACAACATGTTAAAATAGGACACATTAAGAATATAAAATAAGTAGTTTATATTACAGCTATTTACAAAAGTACAAAGGACATATTAATATGGTGTACATTTTAAAACAGAGACGATATAAGTGCTACAACTAAATACATTAACTTATAGTTTAACCTAAATTACAATCACTCGTTCACTGTTTCTTATCAGTCTCTATAAAGTATTTCACACAGTTTTCTTTAGAAGCTAATTGTTTTGTTATATTAAAAATCACATCTCGAGCACTTTTTAAATGAGAATCGTCCTCATTGAACGTATAATATTTAAGTCGCACATCACAGTGTTTCCAGTGATCTGCAGGCGCGACGTTTCGGATTTTTCTAAGTCGTACACTTCTATCTTAATCAGATGCGATGCATACGCGCCATCATCTTGTCCTGACGATAAATATGCTACCCCATCTGTAGCACTCTGAGACACATTCGATGACCCTTTGGTTGATTTAGTTTTCTTTTCGGTCTCTCAAAAACCTTCGATGCTGTTGTGCGGTCGCTTCTTTGCGATAGCTTGCTTTATTTTAACCCCACCGTACCCTCTTCGCCAGAAGATACCTCTTGATTCTCTGGGTAGTAGTAATTTTTGAAAGTATTTTCTGAGAACTGAAACAAAATACAAATTAATTACACAACTATTCATAAAATGATCACTATTCTATAACCATTTAATAAAATTACTTAATGTTCATACTTACATCCATTATGCAGCTATTATGATAAAAACACTTGACTTAAATACTTAAGTTATTTGAACCTAAACTTCACTATATTGGAACTGTACACAGGCCGGTTGATTCTGAGTGACTATTTAAATAAAAACATGCAGCGGAGCCTTTTATATGAATACCGATTTTATAAAAAACATACCCGTTACTGATCAACACAACTAGTTTTGACAAGACTCATTGGAGTAGGACAATAAGATATTTTCAAAGAAATAGTATGTAACAAGTCAAAACTGAACCTGTTAAAACTTGTAATATTATAGCATTTTGTACATACAAAGTACACTAAATGGCGCAGTAAATAATATAATTGAACCAAAATCTTTAAAATAGTGAACCTTATCCCATCGTAATACACAATTGTAGTAAAGAAGTAAATAATAATGGTTTTACATAAGAAAGGAGAGTGGTATATAGTAAATGCATTGCAAAGTATATGAGGGACAGGTAAAGTACATAGTAAAGAATAGAAGGGATAGGCGAGATATGTCGGAGCCAGGTAATACCCTGGAGGACAATAGTGAACCCGGGATAAGAAACAATAGAGGTGCGAGAAACGTTTATGACCGCTGTGTATTGTGTAGCTAGAGCATCCAATAAAAGCAAGAAGACGCCCCTGACACCACTGGGACCCCGCCCAATCGATCTAAGTGGGGGGCTATATGTTTTTTTTTTTTTTTTTTTTTTTTTTCGGTTTGGTGGCCATGTTTGGCAAAGACACGCCCCAAAAAATCCGGGAGAAACAGCGAATCCCTACTACTCTTGTTCCATTCCTGGTTGGGTAAGGGTTGAAGTACCTTATCTACCCACGTATAAAGCGTACATACATAATTTGAAATCACAAATCTAGAGTGTCTTGCGATAGGCTTGTTTTCGGATATTAAGGAAGTAAATATATTTAGATATGATTCTTCTGACATACTTTCAAAATATATTTTAAGCAGAAAAGCGTCAAGAATAAGCATCAGCCGACGATGAACTGATGTGTCTTCGACGCCACGACCGCATTGTCATACTTACATATGATTCATATGAAACACAGTTTTCTTCGAAGAACTAGGCGATTTTACTCGTAGGGTTAAGTAGGCAATAGTACCTATATCTACTATCATTATGGTAGAACAAAGCTATAAACTAACTATGAATTAAAAGCTATAGATATAGAAACTAAAAGTATAAAAATTAAAACTAAATAAAACTAAAATAATATCATAAATTACTATCATTTCATAAAATTATTTCTAAAATTTCTAACATGTTTATTTGTAAATAAAATAAATAAAAATAAATATTTCGGGACAGTCTGACACAAATCGACCTAGTCCTACGGTAAGCTCAGTAAGGCTTGTGTTGTAGGTACTAGACGACGATATATATAATAGATAGATACATACAAATACTTAAATACCTAGAAAACACCCATGACTGAGGCAGGAACAAATATGTGCTCATCACACAAATAAATGCCCTTACTGGGATTCGAACCCAGGACCATCGGCTTCATAGGCAGAGTCACTACCCAATAGGCCAGACCGGTCGTCAAATCATCATCAGTCAAATTCATAAATTGTAGATATGTTTCACTTGTGTCAGATATTATTGCGCGCCTTGTTGCGTCTGATAAGTATACCAATCTTTTTAATAAGTTTTTCATTCGTTTTTGAAAAAAGCCGCTTCAACTTAGAAAAAATACATTGTAAATTATTTAATAGGTAGGTGATTTCAAATTAGGTCGGTTTTGTATGAGGTGAAAACATCCATCTGAAAGTATTTGTTTCAATATTCGTAGGTAAACTCTGGTTATAAATGTTATGCTCTTGGCTGGGAGCCAGCGCGCGTCTGGTGTACTAAAAACATTATTACATTGTTTGATGTCCTGTTCTAACGTAAATATTTTAGTCATTAATTTATATAATTGATTAAATTAAATCGTTCTGTGTACGGAATTCGATAGCTTACCGTATTAAAATGGGCTGAAAACTAAAAGGCGACCGTAGTTAGCCAAAAATATAATGACAACTAATATAATATGTACAAAAACAGGATTCAAAAATAAAGACATAGACAAAACAGTAAAACAGTATAAAACCTATAACCTAAACCTCGACACTCTGTATTTAATATCTTATGTTAGGAAGGTACTTACGTAACTATATTATAGAATCATTAACAAGTGTTGTGTTGTGTAACAGGTAGCTGCTTTATAAAAACCGACAATAAAATCAAACAAAAGAAAAACTAATTTTCAATTACTTATATACGGTATTATTATAGGTATAATGATATTATAATGATAATGACACTACCGGAACAAGAAACTCAAGAATAAAAAACGAGATTTTAATGTTTTTTATCACCTGCTATTTTCATAAATTATTATTTAATGTCTATTTACAGTATGTATCTATACAAGAGGCAAAGCATTTAAGCCGTTAATGGCCAATACTATTTACCACTTTATGTTAGATGTCTACCCATTATCTTTTAATTTATAATTTTATTTATAATTGACAAATTGTACCTTTCCCAAATCGGTTAACACTTCCCATATCTTAGTGTAAAATGTTATGTTATTTTCATAATAATATAATAAAAAACCACAACTCCATAAAACTGTAAAGACATATATATTAAGGTAAGAGTAAGTTATCATTTTTGTAACTAGATTATTTAGCAGAAGTACCAGCCGAATTATGTTAAAGTTATTGAGAAAACAGTGTCCATTAATACGTTATCAATATCTTAGATGTTTTAGATTTTAGATCTACCATTTTCATTGACAAACTTTCTTGAAGTGACGTTTGGTTTTGACCTTAACCTTAACTTGTCAGAACTTAAGATTGCAAATAATTAATACAGGATCCTTCACAATTAAAATAGAGTTATCTTATCATTATCTGAAGGAAAAAATAATTAGAGCTTTTATTTCAATTATATATTAAAACCAAAATTCTTACTTATACTTTCACGAGTTTAATGATTTGCCGCTCGTATACATACATACTGTATATATATTGCCATTAGTAAGGGTAATTAATCTTTGGGATAAATAAATTCGCTGTTTTATTATGAAGTTTCACTATACTTGAGAATTCTGGCCAATATAGGTACAACAACGACAAAGCTGCAGTCCTCATTTTAAAAAAAATTAAATGACTTACCCTCCCCTCACTCTACATTTTGGAAATCGCTACCTTCGTACATAAAAATATACATTTATTTAAGTTTTGCCAAAATCCTCGCCGTCAACAATATTTGGAACTTCCTGAACCAATACTGGAAACATATAAAAATGGCCCCTATTATAGGGCCATTAAGATCTACAACCAAATTCCTGCATAACTAAAAATATCTGGTTTCCCAAACAATCTCAAAAGTAAGCTGGTCGAGAAATGTTATTATAGTATATCGGAATTCATGGAAGACAATTTGTAATGTTTTTATGTAGTTAGATTATAATTTTAATTTTTAAGCTGTTTTTAGTGTCAGAATATTTATAAATTGTAATAATGCCAAAAATGTTTGCTATACCCTACCAGGGTTCATGTATGTATTTTAAATATAAGTAATATTAAAAAATGTACTTTGGATGCAAATAAAGATCTCTATCTCTATCTCTATCTATCTCAAAGAGCCACGTACGACGTAGTATATTTCATTAAAATTTGACAATCAACATAGCTAGGGACAACAGGGGTTGAGGTTGAGCGTCACGCGCTCCTTAGTGAATTATATTCTTTGGTCACGTGAGTCACGTTATAGGGGTAAGTTTATAATTATGTATGTGGAGGTAAATATGAACTCGCATGACACTCGTACCAGGGCAAAGCCGCAATGCAGACAGATACATTTGTTAGATTCAGTAAAAAAATTCAGATTACAAAAACTTTTTTAAATAAACCCATAAAACCATGAATCTACTTAAATACTAAACTAACTCATGCACTCAAATGTTAATATTGTTAATTTGTACATTCAGACAATAAAGTCAATGTAAAAATATTTTAAGTGCATGTGTAGGTAGAATTGTGTAGAATATATGTATATGTCGTATTAGTAGGTATACCTACATCTAAATTTTAGCAAATGTAGCTACTATACGAGAACGATAAGCCTCTAGCAAGGCTGCTTTTAAGCGGATGCTACACAAGCACCTGCTAAAACAAAAATTCTAATAATATCCATTAAGTATATACAATTTAATTTAAATATATAGTATGATATTATAGCATATTTATCAATATATATTCCATGTACCTATTCTATTTATCTAGTTATATGCAGGGTTCGGACAAGTCATCGCAAAACAATCGCATCACGGCAATAGAACAAGATTAATAGAATAGCATTACGTTCAGTATTATTTAATTATATTTTTCAATGACATTTATTACCGCAAACCAAAATTTACCATACGTGTGTGAAGGTATTTCCATTAACATTTTGATGGTTGCATTGTATTTATTTGCACAATATTTAATATGTTTAGAAATAACCATAGTTAAGCAAATAATTGTATTAAGTAATTTAAATTGTCACCACAGCCACTTTGACAAATCCATGACAGATATGCGACCAAAAAGATCAAAAGTTTAATTACGATAATATCCGTTTTAAATATTTAATAATAATCTAAAGTCTCGACTCTATACTCTTGTTCCATGCCCATATCTATTTCTGCGATGACTTGTCCGAACCCTGGTTATATGTAGTCTATTTGACTATCGACTCAATCAACTATTCTTTGTCCCTCGTTGCCATGGTTACGTTACCCTGGGTCACTCTTCAAACCACAGATAAATACACAAAACATAGATATTAGAATTTGGTAGGTGTCAAGCGAGTCAGTAGTTTATTATTTCTTCTAACAAACTAATATGCTGATGGCACAGATTAACAACAACAAATAGTTGATTCACTCTATTATGCTTTTTAAGTTTTTAGTTATTTCTGCACTTAGTCGTAATTAATATTTTCTAACTTCACTCATTACACCTCTTTGACATGTCTCTGGTAAGCCCTGCGGTTGACTGGTAGAGAATGCAATTAGGCATTAAGTCCGCCATTTGCGCATGTTTCTTTTTGTGCAATTAAGTTTAAAAAAAATCTTAATCCAAGAAATCTTGTACCTAAGCGTCAATTGATCAGGGGTAATCCTTGTTTAAGCATAACCAGGCATAACTGTCATCGACCATGTCAATGTCAATGCACTTTGGTAACCGTTGCCGCTGGGCTAAGCTGTGAGGCTGTGACTATATAGGTAGTAGGTAAGTAATATTTTCCTTAGTTTTCGATGATTGAAGTGGTTGGAATACCTAACTAAGGATGTTCTTTCTTTATAATTGCATGAGTCATGGAAGTGTTGGTGATGGTGAGTGATTTAATAGTTATTTGTTATACAAGGGTGCAAAATTGTATTTTAACTGCGAGTGTGGGATTGAAAGTCGAGCAAGCGAATGGATTCTATAGTTGGATTCTATGGATTATAGCGAGTGTTTCAATACACGAGAAGTAAATTACAATTGCACCCGTGTGTAACACAAAACTTTTCCCCTCACTACAGCGAGGAAAGTGAAACATGCAAAAAACCGTTTTGAAATCGCATTGACTTTTTCTTTGCGTTTAGATATATTCACAAAAGGTGCCTTTAGCTTGGTTAGCTTGTGGTGGCCAGTACGATTTTCGAATGTTCTATTTCGATTTTCAACTCGGTGCGTTAGCGAGGCTCGCCCGCGCCCGCCGCCGCCGCGGGGGCAAGTGAGCTGTACTTCGCGAATTTAGACCACCTGATGGCAACTGTTGGTATAGGTACATTACCTGCATTACCCGCCTGTGGCAAAATATATTTGTAGAATGTATGCCAATAACATGTTAATTGTATTTTTTATAAATATTCTTAGAAAATAAATAGGTACTACATACATATAGGTATACAACTTTTTAGAGTGGCATCTACAATTTGCACTATTAATGACCAGTTCCGAATGTGTTAAGACTGTCAGAAAGTCAAACAAAACATACAATCAGTATAATTCTGTAGCTGTGTTTATATTACGATTTATTAATATGTAATTAGCGAATTTAATTAAATAATACATTTCAAAAACCACGATTACAAAATGCCGAGTAACGATTGGTGAAAATAAGTGTTATTAGTGGAAGTTGTAAAGAAGAATGATAAAAGTGTGATTCATATATGCTCTCAATTGTAAGTGGAGCGTTGTAGCAAAACTTTATAAAACCGTTTTACCGTAGGCACTTACTTTAAATTACACCAATATTTAGATTCTAAAGCTAATAACTTTCTATTCAGCTCTTGGCATTACAGACATGCGGTGATACCGTCGAGACATCTTCAAATCACTTTTTAAGATAAAAGATCTTTATTTTTACAATTTAGCTAGGCACATTACATGCACTTATGACCGTTAAATACAAATCTACCAGCGGTTCTAACTCTACACCTCTGACCCGAGAATAAACCGGCAAGAAACTGCGGCGGGACTTCTTTTTTCAAGATAGAGGATAACATATGAGTGAAATACAAAAAACAAATGAAATAGGTATGAAATAAGTGTCAATTGAAGTATTAATTCCAAAACTCGGTGTCCGATATAGTTTATTTACTTTAATGGTTGTGTGAAAAGCACTATGTGTCACGTGGTAGCAAAATTCTACTTCGAGCCTTAACACTTGAATCTCTCACTACGCTCTGGTGTCTATTTTAAAATCCTTCGCTGGGTTCGTGATTTTATTGTAGACGCCTTCCCTTCGTTTAATATTCAATACATTTGCGCCCTCGCCGTAAATATGTAATTTTGCTGCCTTGTGACACAATCCACTATGTAGTTCGTCTGTTTTAATTAAGAAGTATTTAGTTTTAGGGGTGTGTTTTATTAATACATTCGATGTTATAGTGTTTCGTGAATTCAAGTGGCATCTGGATTTGTAGAACTACATATAGGTACCATAAAATTTCTGAAGAAGATCTGATTGTCATTAATTAGTAGTTATGTCAACATTGATTTTTTACTTAATGATTAAATGATGGATGCCGTTAATGATCATTGATCATTAAACCAATCACGTTGTGCTGAGATTCAGATGATATAAAAATACTCTTAAAGTTTTAATAAACTATTTAAGCACTTTTAGTAGACAACCTCGATGACATAATGAGTATAATGACATAATATGTAGTATGGTAATATGATCAAAGATATTGCGCATATTTAGTACACACTCTAAAAATACAAATTACATGGAAATGGGATTATCAGATCACCAGCAAGAAGCGTGGGTTTCGTCGTAATTTTCAACGCATTCTGAGTATTTCAAAAATAATATATTTGTTTTCCATGTCTGTGTTTAGAAATCAGGGCCATATCTATGCCCCTAATTACACGACATGATTCGTGTGAACTATAAATGTAAGTAGGTATTTTCAGGAGACGTATTTTCGATGGCATTTATCGCGGCGATAATAAATTAGAGAAAACGTCACAATCTGGCAGACTTGCGGCGTTATCGACAATGTCCAATATCATTGTCGATTGTTCAAATTTTACTGTATACTTATATACATTGCAGAACTTCGCTGCATGAACTCCAAAACTCGATATTGAAAGCTGCAAGAAACTGAAATATCCATTGACTATACATACATACCTATCAAAATTATTAAGGGATATTACTTACTAGTTGTCTATGTGATTTTTTCTACTTTTTATAATTATACTCATTTAAGTATTTATAGTTATTTTAAACACAAAACTATCGTGAAATTCAAACATATTAACTGTAAAGAAGCGGGTAGGTAACTATGTTTGTCGGTGTCGATGTCGGCTAGCCAACGAGAACTGCTCACGATTATGTTCCTCGTTACGTAGTGAAATATGTCGAGCAATATTCGACTTTATATAAAACACGAGTTACCCGCTTCTATACAAATAATATTCAACTAGTTAAATTATATACGTAGAAAAATAATCAGTCTTTAATTAACTCCTTTGTTTGTAACACAAACAAAAGTATTGTAAGTAGATACATTAAGTACCTAAAACATTACAATTACCGACTATGACTTCAGTTCTATAAATATCGACGATCACACTTGCATTATTCAGACCTTAGTGTTCCTACTCATATGAAGGAGTACGAGTACATAACTAATAAATACCAATCGATTATATAAATAAGTACTTAACGCAATTTGGCGTAGCTACTTGATAATAGGTCGTTAAATGTTTACACAATATTTTATTAATAATTTCATTTTTATTATTACTGCGCTGCGCAATAAACATTCTGCATAAGTTTATTCCGGTTTGGTGCAAAGTACAAGTGTCACGGATGTAAAGAAAAGTACGGAGATTCCCTGTACCCTGCCACAATTCTCATTTATTGCTAAACTTTGAAATTAGAATTATTTTCTGTACAAGATTCACTTACTCATGTGTGCCTAGAGGCACTGAGTTAGCCATGAAGTTAGAGGTAAGGAGAAAATTTCTCCTTACCTCAACATTTAATGTTGCGTTGGCTACGTAAGTATTCAGTGTTACGGGGAAGCGACATATCACATAACCCTTTGAGCTCGCTGGGGCTATATTTTAACTTCCAGAGCGATCACTTTAGCAAATGCTTAAAGAACCTCCAATTGTTTTTTTATCATTGTACTGTCAGCAGCAGAAGTTCATAAAGGTGAAACTATACGGGAATTATGAAAGTAGGTATAACTTAATTAATGTAAAATTATTTTTAACTTATTTGGTTGAACCCTTTTTGAGTTACGAATCTAAAACTACGGAACCCAACAATGAGCATGGCCCGAGAAGCTCTTGGCTGGTTTCTATTATTGTATACTACAGTTACGTTGTACTCGTATTATTTGATGATATTATGTCACATTAGGATAGATCGAGCTACATTTTATAGTAGCTATTTTAGTGTCAAGAGAAAACAATAGAGTTGAACTAGGAATGTCTGTGAGACTGCTAATATAAATTTATTTATTTGATCGTTAATGCACAATACGAAAAGTACAAATGGCGGAATTAATGTCAAGGCATTGTCTACCAGTCAACCAACGGACCAAATGCAGAACAATCACCCAGACCGTGTAAATAATATAGGTAGATATGTTTTAAAGATAATAAAACCACAGAGCGTGCACTTCGGTTCTTGGAGATTTCTCCTTGAAATAAGGAAAAGTCGAATTCTACAGTACTTAGAGTTAGAAATCAGACATTATCTCATTATTACGGAGGATTATTTATTATTACTGATTAGTGATTACAGGTGATTTGTTATAAATTGTATAACAAATCATATCTAATCAGTAATCTGAAACACTATTATAGAAAGCCGGCTTAAAATGAAGTGTCGACGGTTATTGAAAGAATTTTCAAGAATCGATTGGTCATAGCCAACGTCAGTTTGGAGTAAAGTCAACGGGTCAAGGACGAAACACTAATGTCTAAGCAAGAATGAGAATGTATAACTTAGTGATCTTTTACTAGGCTTAAGGTACTTCAGCGTAACTAGCAAACAATAAGTCAAAAGTAGTAGGAAAAAAATATCAATGAGGGCCAATCACTACGTCTGGATTGCCGGCTGGTAGGTACATATGGTATCTTTAGTAACTGAACTAACACCATTACTAAGTTGGTCACATAGACTGTCACCTTTAAATGACTGTAACACAGGTGTCTTGTACTCCTTATTTACTTAACATATATCTACTTACCATGAATTTTTCAGGTCCTTAATCCCAGAGAAACTGATGCTATTTGTCCTGCTAAGTTTACGGCCGATTGTCCAAAACCGGATTTTGTTGTGGTTGTCTTCCTCGTGGAAGGGGTTGAGGTGTTCTGGGTAGTCATGACTAGAGTAACTCTTGCGGCCTGTCGTCGCTGCCATGGTTCACAAAAGCCTCGTTTTACATAATACACAAAAGTGAAGGTAGAGCACTCGTGTCCTTATCTGTTATCACACTTAATTATCACGAGCTGATAGTAGTATCGTTTTATCGCGGCGAGATAAAGGATTGTTTTAGGTTTGTTTACGCTGGTTGGAGCGCGGGCGTCGCAGCGCTCGGCGTCGCGGGCGGAGTCACACTAGCACGCCGCTCCGCGCCGCTGGCCGGCGCCGGGCAGGCCTGCTGATATCACATGCGACTTCGTCATTGCAGCGCATGGCTCACAGCGCAACGCCGCTTTGAACGTAGGAGCGTTTTATTCTCACCATTCTTATCTATTGTGTAAAGAGAGTTATCTACAAGTATCTTCATCGTATCCTTACGGATCCTGCAGATACAATACGGTCATCAGGAGTCGGTTCATGTTAAATCATTTAGGTGGATGATTCTCTATGCTGTCGCAGGTTCTAGAGGGGCGTATAGTAATGAATTTTTGGGAATATATCTGTGCGTGTCACTGGTTACTTTTGAAGTTTTGGTGGACCGAGCAGATACAACCTACATACTTTTGGTTTACACAAAGGTACCTACACCTTGGCACCAGCCCTGGCAGCAAACAGCAGCAGCAGTTGACGTGTCGCTGCGATACCACTGATGTACGCACATGCTTTACTGTTCGACGTACAGTCAGCAGCAGAAGTTGCTAAGCGTTTCAGGTGTTCAAATTGAGGTCAGCACATCTCTATTGTCAAGAGAATAAGAGCGTGCGTAGGTCATTTTGAACACTTCAAACACTTAGCTACTTTTGATGCTGACTGTACTATGTATAGTCAACCAAGCTTGTCACAGTGACGTTAATAAGAGAACTTTTTCGTCTTTCATATAGATTTTCACTGTGACAAACCAAATAGGTTGACTGCACATAAGTCCCTACTATAATGGAATAATGGAAATTAAGTCGACCCCAATAATCGAATTTAAGTCGACTTTTTATGTTGGTAAAATGTTGGTTATATTTATATAAAAAAGTACAAGTGACATGGCCTCGGACTCCCCCTCCCTCATCGTGATCAAACGTGATATTTGTCATCACATTTCTCCACTGCACTTTTGAAATATAGCGACACGTGGTACCGACTAGTACTTTTATATATGACCAGTTAATTACTAAACAATATCAAATTACGTAGTTAATTACCAAGTCATTGCGTTCCATGCAGACCAATTGCTTACTGAGGCCGTTATTTGAGAACACAACTAGTTTCACTCCGAGGCAACTTGGTATCATATAACTAATATTATTTCCAACGTTGATGCCACATTTTCACGTAAAAACACAACAGTAAATACATACAATTGCACTTATCTAGTGCACAGAATTACCCTTAAATAATGTTTCAGCGAATTTGAATCGAAATCGTGTTTACATGTGATTGTTCAGTGAATATAAAATATATAAAAAAACGTTTGAATAATATCATACGCAATGAGTAGAATCACAATAAATAACAATTTAAATGAAATCAGAAATATCCAACATATTAGGTTAAACGCCTCCATAACGATTGCATCCTGTATAAGCGATAGAAATAGCAGTAGCGCCAAAAACTAGCCGACTATATCTTTATGATGATAAAAGATGACGTCATCTAGCATGATTCGTTCGCGTCACCCACAAGGAACTCGTGCTCGTGTAAATATTGGATTTACCTTGAAGGTGACGCTATAGGTTGACATATAGGCGATTTTAGGTGTCTATTTACGGATAATATTACTAACCCGCAGAGCAGTTTGTGGCGAGCTGTTCGAGAATAACGACTCTACGAAGTTTAATGCTCTTGAGCGATGGTCAGGGTTCCCAGCATGGCGGCATGTCTTCGTCGATCGGAGTGTAACCTCAAGAGGACACATAGAACTCGACTCTGAGTTGCCTAAAATGGCCGCCCAAAAAGGAATCGTCAGACTTTACGATGGCAGTTTTAGGGGCCCATCTAGTCGGTGGCAAGCATGCTCACTGTCTGTTGTCACATTGTTTGTACCAGCCCAACTAGCAATTATCTCTTACAGATATGCTGATTTAAGATCTAAGGTTTTACAGCAGACTTACATGTGTCTTGACTAAGACAGTACTTCTTATAAAAGCATGACTTAAGACATTTTGTACTATAAGAACACTGACACTTAGTACGTACTCTTATAGAGGTTTATAAGGAATCGTTGTAAGACATTTATCAGAACAGTCGTCTTTCAAGTGCATTTTCAAAGAGCAATTGCTCTTGATTATTTTTGCACTTAAAAAGCAACCTTGAAGTGCATTATTTCTTAGTAGTCTGCATTGAGTGTTTTATTAGTCATTTATAAGTCCAGTTGTCTTATAAGTGCATTTTTGAAGAGCAATTGCTCTTGATAATTTTTTGCACTTAAAAAAGCAGCCTTACAGTGCATTCTTTCTTAGTAGAGTCTGCATTGAGTGTTTTATTAGTAATATATAAGTAAAGTTGTCTTATAAATGCATTTTTAAAGAGCAATTGCTCTTGATTTTTTTTGCACTTATTAAAGCAGCCTTACAGTGCATTATTCCTTAGTAGAGTCTCCACTAAGTGTTTTATTAGTAATTTATAAGTCAAATTTGTCTTATAAGTGCATTTTTAAAGAGCAATTGCTCTTGAATATCATATGCACTTAAAAAGCATCTTAAAAGTACATTTCTTCTTAGTATAGTCTGCAGTGAGTATTTTATTAGAATTATGACTAGAGTTGTAAGTGTAAACTGTCTTGTCTGAGTCAAATTAAAGAGGAGAAGCATATTAGTAGAACTTTATCAGAATATTTTATCTTTTAAAAGACTTATGAACACTTTATTAAGAAAATCTGCCATTAATATACTCGTAACGTATTAGGTGTAAGCAATCTGCTAAGTGTTTGAAAAAACAAAATGGATTTAGAAAAATGGAAAAGATTTAAAAGAAGTGAAAGCATATAGGAACAAAGTACATCAAAAATACAGAGACTCACTAAAAAGCTACCATCAGGTACTTCTAGTTCTACGTCAGAAAACGATGGAGCTTGTAAATTATTAGTTGGTTCCGTACAAAATAAAGAAGACAGCAGCTCTGAAGACTTTGAACCTGTAGATTCTAGTCTTAATTCTGATGCTCACGATAGCGGTGAAAGTGAATGTGAAACAGATAAAACGGATTTTGAAAAATATACAATTTCGTGAAGAAATTAAAATATGGGCCGTTCAGAATAATATACCGCACTCAGCGCTTAATGCACTTTCAGTTATTATTAATAAAAGAATCAAAGATATACTGCCCAAAGATGCCCGAACTTTGTTCCAAACTAGTGGACAAAAATACAGATTGACACAATAGGGACAGGGTTTTATTGGCATAACAGCTTAAGAAAACAGTTGGAAAAACTTTCTCAACACGAACTCCTTTCTGTACCCGATAACCTTTCACTAAATATTAATATTGACGGCTTACCACTATATAACAGCTCTAGACAACAATTTTGGCCAATTCTGTGTAGTGTTTCTGAAATACCGTGTTCTCCATTCGTGATAGGTAAGTACATATTACCAAAGATAATTTAGTTAGCAATTCTAACTGAATTCTCTTTGATATTGTTATTATTATCGCCACAAAAACTTTAACGCGACTTGTTGGTTACTTTCGCGACGCGACTTGTTGGTTACTTTATACTGTATAAAAAAAATCTTCCAGGTATATACGCGGGAGATAGTAAACCATCTGATTTGCAAGCTTTCTTAGATCCTATGGTAACAGAATTACAAGAAATAATCAGCAATGGTGTAACCTTTAAAGCAATGAACGGATCATTTACTTTAGTTCCTGTTAAAATCAGAGCTTTCATTTGCGACTCCCCAGCAAGAGCGTTTATTAAAGGAGTAGTCAATTTCAACGCCAAGCATGGCTGTCTAAAATGTACTGTGCTAGGTGAATATTCACAAGTGTCCCGAACTGTCACATTTCGAAGTTTTGACTGTCCTAAAAGAACCGATAGTGATTTTCGGTCAAAAGACGAAGAACACCATAAATTGGATTCTCCGCTTTTAAAACTCAATATCGATATGGTTGAAGACATTCCTGTATGTGATTCACTCCACTTGATTGATCTTGGCGTTATGAAGCGTTTGTTAATCGGATGGAGAGATGGCAATATTGGTAAATACCTTACTAAGTGGTGTTCCAGAGACATCGAAAAGTCAACATTTTTGTCCAATTGCTGCATGCCACAGGAAATACACAGATCAGTTAGAAAAATCGACGTCTTAGCGCACTGAAAAGGATCCGAGTTTTTTTTATATTCAAGTATTATAATACTTAAAGATACTTTAGTAACGCAAGCATATCATCATTTTTTGCTTTTGTTTTGTGCCATCCAATTTGCTCAAATGAGAGGCATTTTCACTACCTATCAATTGCAGAAAAAATGCTGAAGAACTTTGTTGAAACTTTCAAAAATATATATGGAAAAGACTATGTATCAAGCAACATACACAATTTGACACATGTCGTTGACGAAGTTAGGAGATTTGGGAAATTGCAAAGTTTCAACGCTTATCTGTTTGAGAATAAACTACAGGTAATAAAAAATCTGATAAGACAAGGAAATAAACCACTCCAACAAGCCGCACGAAGATTGATTGAAAGATCTGATCTGGAAATTTTACAAATTTATCCATTTATCAAAAACAGTATTAGAAAAGGTACGTCTAAACGACTTTGCTTCGACTCTTTTATACTCTCGGCGGAAGAACACAATAAGTGGTTTCTAAGTGAGGAAGGCTACGTTATTGAATTGCACTCTACATTCCAAATATGAAGATGATTCTGAAAATATTTTAGTACACGGATATCGTATTGAAAACATTTGTGACGTTTTTGAAGAACCTCAAGTCTTCGTGGTTAAATATTTACAAAACTGATAGTAACAGACAAAAAATCAAGGTAATTCAAGCGTGAAATGCAAATTAGTTAAAATTGAACAAGACTCGATATTATATTTTGTACCTCTATTACATACATTTTAAAATAAATCCATTATATAATATTATTTATTTTTATTTTCACAACTAATCACAACCTTTGTAATAATCATCAATTGAAACAATTACACATGCTTATCATGTGGTGTAACAAAAAATCAGTCATATAAAAAAAAACATTTCGAGTATTACTGATTACCCTGATACAAGTGGAAAACATTAAAATTAAAAATGCAATTTATGTAGAACTAAGAATGCCTTCTCTCCATAAAAGAAAGACATTTATTTGTTTTTCCACTTGCATAGTGTTAGTGATCAGACTCACCCTAGAAATGGTTTATTATTTGACAGGGTTTTTGTTCCACCACACCACTTACAACTAAAAACAAACCTGCATCAGTACCTATAGGACAACTTCTACTCACTTCAAATCAAATTTTCTGAATTTCAAAAGAGGACTTTCTATTTTGAAATTTGCGAGGCATTTGTAAACAAAACAAAACAAAAAACAAAATAAAAACTTACTACTATCAAAGTAACGAAGTATAACTATGTATTAATCATTTAAGTAATTTTTTACTCATAATTGTGACACACACATCTTTACAATAAGTAACAAAAATAAAAAATGAACTAACCTTATGTCTAGGATGTGGGCCGAGTCCTAAACACTAGTTAAGCAGCAACAAAATGTTGACGGTTAATAAACAATAGAAAAAAGGTTTGCTTATGCTGTCATTGAGGATACGACCTTGTAAAAAACATAGGTAAAGCCCATCTTATATGTGTTGTGTTGACCTGTTCTAATTACATAAGTAGTTGAAAATTGTACATAATAAATAAAACTACATAATAAGAGGGGCTTTACTTAAGTTTTTTTACCTAAATGATATGATATTATAATCTACTCTGAGATCAAGTACCTACAGATCTCACAAGTATTAACATCAATTTGTGTGCGTTTGTGTGTGTGTGTGTGTGTGTGTGTGTGTGTGTGTGTGTGTGTGTGTGTGCGCGCGCGTGTGTGCGCATGTGTGTGTGTCTTTACATAGGTTAATATATTAACGCAGGGAGTCTTCTTCCTCTCCACTTGCATTGTTTTCAATTAACGACGCTGTCGGTGGTCCTGCCGTACATGGTTCTTCATTGATGTTATTATCTTTTTCTTCTTCTTTGCCAAATTGCTTGGAAGTGGCGGCAGTACTCTTTTTTATCTCTTTCTGGCGGTGCCTCACAGTGGATATCTTTAGCTGCTTGATTTCACAGCGTTGCCGTGAATTTTTGAGTATGGTCTTTATAACACTCTCACATCGTGGTTTTTGAAGTCAGGATCTGACTCATGACAAACAGTGAATAATAAAAATTTTGGGCTGATCGGTCTAGACCCACCTGCCCAAGAACAGTTAGTTAAAAACTGTCTTTCGAAAATTACATCACTTAGAGCATATGCGTTGTTCTGGCCCCTGTGTTTGCCTTTGCTACAAATAACTTCTAATTTGCTGATCATTATGGACTTGTAATCCGGATCTTTTAAAATTAATTTAAAACTTTGAAGCTCATTCGTTACTTATAGGTTTGAACTCAGAAATGTCCGAGACAGATCCTTTTGGCTTACAAGATAGCTTTACAAGTTCTTCAAACTGGGTTTGATGTTCTGTAAATTTTAACAGTAGACTATTCTGATTGTCATAAATGGTTTGCTGATTTTCTGAAATAACTTTCACGTCCCTAGTTAGTGTTCCAACTTCTTCGTGAACTTGATCGAGTTTTTGCATGATTTTAAACGAGCTTCATTTGTGCCAATAATACTATTGACCGTCGTATTCTGTGATAGTGGGGCCATTGGTGTAGAGTTTTCAGACATTATTACATGGGACATCGAACCTTTATTTATTCCAGTAATGAATTCAAAACTTGGAGTTGATGGTAATATCTCACTATTTGTAATAACTGACTGAGGAGCTTGGGGTTGGGAAGTTATTACAATCATTTCTTGCAAAGTATGTGTATCCGGAACTTCTGTGATCACATTTTCTTTTACTGACTTTTGTGACTTCTTCTGAAACATTAGATATGGCAATTTAGTTACTATCATAATAAGGGGTGTGTGTGTTGTTATTTTGATAGCTAATCCTGACATAATATATCTTTAAAATTCAAAGCCCCATGTATAGACAATGCTGGAACTTGCGTGCCAGTTTAACTATCTTGCGCTATTTCTTTGATCAACTAAATGAATTCTCCCTTAAGAGACCGCAATATTTAACGAAACTCGCATGCAAGTTCTTGCATAGGTGGTCAATGAGGCTTAAAATTCGTTTAGAGACGAGACTCTAAACCTATAAAGTGAGATTAAAATAGTTCAAGTGATGTTATTTTAAATATTGGGTGATGTGCAAATACAAACATAAAATTATATACAATTGGTACAATACCAACACATACTCATAGACAAACTTAGAGAAATGCAAAAATTAAAGTTTAATCACTGGATTAATTTCAAAATTAGTAATTAAACTTTGTTTTTGCGTTCCTCTAAATTTGTTCATTGGTTACATCGTATAGTATATCGTACGCGTTACTAATAAAAGATACGTTATACTTACCATATAGCACTCTTTAGCCAGTTCGTTGTAGCTTTGTTGTAGATTATTATTTTGTTTGTTTGTTCTGGATTCTCTAGAGAGGTAGTTATCGATATCATTTTCAGTATCTGATAAGTTGCTCATTTTATCAAGTTCGTATTCAGCTTCTGTTAAAGTCAATAAATGAGATCTCTTCAGAATGCATGTAATCTGCCGCCAATTTGCATCTGGTGTTGAGTTTTCTATTTTTCTTAGTTTTTCGTGTTTTTGGCCAGTACAAAATTCCATTTGCCTCCCATTCGTGGGGTACTGCAGTCAGCATAGGACGGCCTTTTTCTAAAGTTTGAACAATTTTATACGGCATACTTATAAAAATCTGAAATAATGAAATGAAATATATATATTATGATAGATAGGTAGATACAAAATTACTCGGCTGTAACAAATAAACAATAATATACTCGTATACTCCATTCAATAGTTAAATAGCGTTTTTAAATACCACCTATATTAACTTTGGCGTTATCGCCTTTTCTGATTAGGTGATCATTGCCTTTAAGAACAGATACTTAATACAGGTATAGATTAATAATAATATTTACGTACGTAGTTTTGATCTTGAAATTGTAAGTACAATATTCTTTTTAATTAAGTACCTATATACATAATTCACATTCATCAGACGGATAGTGGTGGTAAGTTGCGAATTCATGGCAGTTTTGGCACCAGAAGAATTCGGCATGCAACAATTTATTTATATTGCTTCGAACTACTATAAAATGAAATAGCTTTTGAGGTCCACTTGCATTGTAACAAGATGTGTATCCACAACCGAAACACTTTTGTGAAAATATAAAGTGTGTTACGGCCCAGGGCCACTTGCTTTTCTTGAGCAATCTTAGTTTTTTGTTTAAAAACAGTCAACGTCCATTGTCACAACCATCGTAACGCGGCCAGGTCCACTCTATAAAAGAGTTAATCAAATATTAAAAAATGCAATAGTACCTACTTACCCACCTATTATACTATACATAACATAAGTATATACTTATGCATGTTTGGCTAACCTAAAATTATAATACCTACCACAAGATGATAATTTGTATTGTATCGCATGCCGCGGTTTAACGGCAAAAGGAACCCTAATTTTATCAAATGGCTGCAAGTAATTACCTTATGCAAGTGTTCAATAAGACCAAAAAGCTTAAATTTGACTTAGGGAATGTGAAATAAGACATTTAAGTCTTTAAGCTTTCTTATAGAAGACTAATTAGTTCTATCAATCTCTAATGGCGTCATTTTTATTTTTACAAATAATTAATAATTTGTTACAATTATTCTAAATACATTACGAAGTGGGCCTGAGAAAATATTGCAATTCCTTTCACAAAATATTCGAAGATATGTACTCCGCAAGTTGTTTAAGTTCATAAGTATAGTAAATGAAACGAAATGATGACACAAAATGATTAATCTTTCCTACAAATACAAAAAGATACTTACATTAAGTTTCTTCTTTATTTTTTATTATTAATCTTGAGCTCGCAATAACACCCACACTTCTTTTGGCCGTTGTGATAAATACTCCTAAAATGATCTTCCACAGTGCAATATAAGAGTAATTACACTTATAAGAGCAGTCATAAGAACTCTCTAAGTCTTATTTCCCTTAAAACATGCCATTATAAAACCTTTGTAAGTTACTTTGGTATTACAATAGCAGTAACAAGATTATTGTAAGTGTTAAGTAATCTTGAATAAGAACGTTATAAGTTGAGTATAAGTGAGAATTCTCTTATAAAGTGCGCCTAAATCGACACTTACAGCTTGCTGTGAGTATGTTATAAGAGTAAAAATAAAACTCTTAGGATACTTCTAAGATAAAATTTTGCTAGTTGGGAGGTGTGCGGACCTCTTTCTTTGCGATACCCTAACATTTTGACCCAGCCAAACTTCAACACCATATCCCGGTTTTTACTATTGGTATGTTTCGGATGCGCAACGCAAGACTATGAAATGTCCGGGAAAGGGGAAACAACAATAAAAAACCGAGACTAATGCAATAATACTCCGTTAATATGTAACGGAAACATATTAAACAATATGATGGTGGTATAAAACAATATAAATATTCGAAATATAAGTACCTATATTTTATGCAATAATTGAATGCGAACACTGCTACACATGCTCGCGCTCGTACACCTAACACATACATCATACATATAGGTATAGAAACCTTAGTGAGAGATAAATTGTCTTTCTTAACATGTGATTAAGGTATAAAGCAAGGATATTTTGATATAGATAAGATAGGATACGTTACCTTAATGCGTAATTTAGCGACGCTAATACTATAACCTGTCTATACATATATGTAACTACTTAAAAAAACAATCGTAATTAAAACTAACAACAAAATGCAACAAAAATAACATAAACCTAAAAAAGGCCCCTGTGGCATGGCACCGAAGACCTTTCCTTGCCGAATAGTAAGGCTGATACGCTGAGCGAGGTCTGATGTCTCCTGTGGCATTTGTGAGTCTCTTTGAAAGGTCCTTAAAGACGTTACATTTAATTAAGGTTAATACCAAACTTTGAACCTCTTAAACTATCATGCAAAAATTTAGGGGCCTTGCTTTAACTAAACCAAGAATCACAAATGTCAAGGTTACAAAAATAATTACAAGTAAAAGTTTAAATAAATATTCTGCGGCGTTTGACTTTTCACTAAACTAACGAAATGTCCTCCTTCCTAAACCCTGCCCTACTAGGTATGACCACCTGAATAAAACACGCAACCCCGCGGCGCGCGGCTCCCACTGCCTACCAAAAATACCTCCACCATGAAGGCTCCGCGCCTTAGGATTATCGATTCCTTGTGAACTGTGAACAGCAATCATTACGGTCAGCCAGCAAACATGCATGCATTGTTAACGTTTTTATTCGACTTTTGATGGTCCGCCTACTTCTAGTCCAGTGATTTGTGGGTCAAATTTTGTATGTTAAATAGGTAAAGTAGAATGTACCTACTTAAGAATAATATAATATCTAACTAAAATACCTACCAGGTACCGCAAACATCGAAGTTCGTAAATTTCGAGCATCTCTCTCTTTTACTACAATTACTTAAGGCGTCATGAGCGTGACAGAAACAATTGTGCGAAATTTACGAATACCGATGATATGGATTATCGCGGCAGCGCCACTGGATAGGTCTCTTGAAAAGTTTCACCAAATCAAATACAACTGTTTATAGTTATTTATTTATACAAGGGAGAAAAGTTGATTTTCATAAATTTATATTTACTTAGTTAAAATGTGTGCAGTATCGCCATATGAGGATGGAAGTCGGGATGATACAATCAGATTCTAATTAAGAGTAAACTTTATTAATTAGTATCATCGATTACAAAGCATATTATTATATCTCTCAACTCAACTACAAGAGCACGAGAGATGAAAGACTGTGACGCGGAATGAACTAATACTTTTATCTACACTAGAAGAGTAAATTTTCACTGCTATTAATGTTTACTACATGAGCGGTAAATTTTTTGGATTTTATTTATAAACCAATGAAATCAATGAATCAAATGAAATCACCGCTTTATAGACTCCTAGTTAGCATATAAGTGCGGAAACTATGACTAACGTTAAAACTTACATCCTTTTTAGCCTTCCGTAATCAACTAGGAACCCTTAATAGTTATTATGCTCAGTAACCGTTAGTCCTAGAAAGCGTTACCTAAGTAATTACTAATTTAGTATCAATACGTAAAAGAGTTACGCGAACAAAGTGGTAAAAAAAATCCTTTCAACCCTTAAATAATAAGTGTGAGGTGTAGATGTAGGTATAATTACTTAATTAGACAGGATTTTGGAGCCTTAAAAAATTAAGAAAATATTTAACGGTAAATAATCGCTCGGGAAGTTAATAGTGTCCGCCAACCCCCCATCAAAAATCACGAAGTATAGCTTAATAAAGATTTTCAAGATTAACACAGATGTTGAACTTGATCGGTTGAACCGTTTTTGGGTTACGGATTAACAATTACGGACCCCTACACTGAGCATGGCCCGACGTGTTTATGGCCGGTTATTTATTTCTTATAGATAACTTGCGAATAGTATTAAAATAATAAAGAACGCCTTTTCGTATAAACTTCACATTAAGAGTTCGAATTAGTATTTCGTAGAAACAAATGTATGATTAATTATTTTATACATAGGTGTATCAAACACAGGGCATTTGCATTCACGGATAATGTAGGCGCCATTTGTTAGTCGTTCTTTTTTGTCTTTGTTGTGGATAATATGGATGGAAGAGAGGCTACCGACTTGGCGAGATGCCGGGCCATAAAGACCGATTTAGTCATCTCTCCTTTTGTTCCTTTAAATTAGTCCACACACTATAGGTGCTTTACGCCTACATTTCGGAGCAAGAATACGAGCTGTGAGTCGGATGTTACAAACAACAATAGAAATTGAAAAGTATATTGTATTAAAAATAAATCTTTTAAGGTCTGGCTTCCATCAAACTTATATTAATGTCAAATTTGCTTTACCTACTAAACTTACCAAAATGTATGGGAAAACATAATAAGCAGTGATCGGTTTTTGGATTCGACATGGGGTGAACGACCTCAAACATTATGTTAGTATGGAAATACCCAAGCGACTTACTCGCCGTTATTTTGTCCAAATTGAACAAATGAGCATAAGTTTTCACACTGACAGCTCATGTGCTGCCACCAAATCGGCATATTTTGTACCGTTTGTACAAAAGTTCGACGAGTAAGTAAAAATCCCTTTCACACAATTTAAATTGTTTTATTTTTGATTAATTTGTTCGGTATCGCGGGAAACTGTCGTATCTATATTAACTTTTCTACATGATACGCGAGGGTGAATCCAAAAAACCGATCACTGATAATAAGTTTTAGGTTGAGTACATATTATAACGTATTTATTCACTAATAGTACAGGAGTGGTACGAAAATTTGTAGGCGAGGGTCAAAATAATTCCCACAGAAGCGGAGTTTGTTTTTTTAGTTCTTTGTATGCATCTATTTGACATATTAATAATATAGAAAAATACAAGTGTGCAAAATGTGATTTTTCACCCGGCAAATATTAGAAAAACTGAAAATTTTCCATATAAAACTCATATTTTGTATGGTCTCAAATTTCACACTAAAAACTATTATGAGGTTAATTTTATAATATAAACGTAAATAACAAAGTGGTGACCAAAAAAATCATTTTTCAAGCCAAAAACATTTTTTTTTTCTTAAAACTGAAAATTAAATTTAACCTGTATTGGCTATATGCACATCAATATACGTTATAAAAGAAAAGCATATGTATAATACATGAATATTTCCTATTATACTTAAATTATAAAAAAATATAGACTGTATTTTAATTAGCACGACAAAATATAGACCTCACCCATAGACTGCCACATGGAGCAATCTTCAACATAATGTAGTACTGCTGACTACCAGCGTTAGTTTAGCGTTTGTGGATGTCCGATATTGCGCTTTCCTAGACGTAGTCGAGTCACCACGAGGACTTTTCTGTCTTAACGGCCATCGGTTCTCCGAGTGACGTGGCTTTCCCATTGCGACATGAACAATGCAATATATGTGTGCAAAATGTGTTTTTTTGCTCAACAAAAATTTTATCTTCGAAACTTCATAAAATTTATTAAAAAATGTGTGTGGCATCGAATGACAGGAAAATGAAAGGTAAAAAGTTTTTTTTTTTTTTTTAAATATAGGATTGCAATTTGCACAATTAATATTTTTGATAGGAATTCCGCCAACTTCTGCAGATTTACCATTGGCAATATTCGACATGGCTTTCAAAAACTCTTCTTTAAGTATTATTTTCCAATTTATTACCTATTTTACTACATATACCTATCTTAATAGGTAGCTATTCTATCATCTCTCGTCTATTAGCTGTTCATCAATCATATGCTCTTCATCCAACTCTACAGGACTTATAAAGTTCTTCCATGTATCTTTTCGAATTGTTTAATGTTATATGTAAATCAAATAATCTTAAATCACAGCAATATAGAAAAATTTTCTATACCATATGTCGACACATATAATATCTGCCACTAGCACATTACTCATTTGTATTCGGTTACATTACGGGTGCATCGACCATATTTACAATTAATATATTAAATAAAAATTCTAGTGCAGGACTCAATTGACATATTGAGTAGTTTTTTTTTTCCAAACCCCCCTTCAAAGGCTTTCTCATAGTCCACTAACGCCAAGCATAGTGGCAGATTACATCGTGGTTCGATCGAGACATGGACTGTACTTCTATATCTCATCAGCGATCATCGATATTCAGGACCAGAGCTCGGAGCCAATCCAGCCGCACCGAGGTGTAAGATAGAAAGATGTCATTCTCCGAACCTGTTTGCTGCACTGGAAGATGCCTTTAAGGTACTGGATCAATGTCAACAGCGAATACCTCACTCACCTTAGTCTACACTACTCAGTATGTCATTGCCATGTCTGAGCAACTGAGCACTTGAGGACCTTAGCAGAGTTTCACAACAAGTAGGGCTGAAAGATGACATGGATAAAATATGTCCTTGTCGCCATTTAACCGATATCGGTTGGGAACTTTGCTGTCGAAGTTGTTGGCGAATATTTGTATCTGGGACATGTAGTCCAGATAGGCAAATTACACTTCGAAAAAGCAATATCAAACTCGGCTGTGGAGCATTAAGGAAGACTTCACGGTGAAGGTAGCGCGGATTGGAAAGATCGCTCGGACTATCGCCACGTAGAAGCAGTCCAATGATGTTCCGCAAAAAAAAGACAGAAAAACCGTCATGGCTCGTAGAATTGCACTGTTGAAGTGGCAGTGGCATAATGGCGACTACGTCTAGGAAAGCGCATTATCGGACATCCACAAACGCTAAACTAACGCTGGTAGTCAGTGGCCGCAGTATGTTGAAGATTTCTCCATGTCTGTGGAGGAGCTCTATATTTTGTTGTGTTAATTAAAAGTCTATTTTTTGTATTATATAAGTATAATAGGAAATAATCATGTATTAAAAATGCTTTTCTTTTTATAACGTATATTGATGTGTATAATAGTCTATATAGGTTAAATATCAATATTAACAAAAACATTTTTTTGCTTGATAAATCTTTTTTTTTAGTCACCACTTTGTAATTTACGTTTATTTTATAAAATTAACCTCATAACCTTTTTTGTGTGTAATTTCCTGTAATTTGAGACCATACAAAATTTGGGTTTTATATGGAGAAATTTCAATTTTTCAAATCTTTGCCGTGTCGAAAATTGCACACGTATATTTTTATATATTTTTAGTATGTCAAAAAGATACACAAGAACTAAAAACATCAAACTCCGGTTCTGTGGCAATTATTTTGATCCCAAACGCTATATCTCCTCTACTATAATACCTACCTTAATGCCTACTTAACTCATATCGATCACTTCGCGTTTCTATTCTACATAGTATTATTTACATTTTCTTTATTTCTAATTTTTAATTAACTATTACAAAAGAAAAATAAACTGTATTTTTAATACATATATATAATATTAATGACTGTGTAATATTGATAATTTGTATGGTACTTAATAATAATGATGATAGTGATACTGATAACCCATAGGAGGCAAATAGGTCAGTATACCATACCTACACGGGTACCTTAATGTACGAATTCTGAAATTTTTCCCTTCTAATACAATCGCGCGAATATTGTGATTCAAATTTCTACAAACTGTAACATCTTACCAATTATTACGAGACTGCTTCAATAATCCTTCTGACCCGATCACTGAACAGGATACCTACTGTGAGAGTTCCTGCGAGCAATTCTCTTTGTTGCGCCACCGTCAATTGGGCCGATATCGCCAATTCATTGACTGGGTCAGCAGCTAATGGACTTTATCTGCCTTGATGGACGCTCAACAACATCTAATAAACATCTGTTAACAAACACTTGTTTATTTGAAATTCCTATATACCATGAATCGAATACTTTCAGCGATCGAATCGAACGTGTTAGTGGTATACTTTTGAAAGAGAAACTTAAAACCTACTGTGCAAATATAAATTAAGCAGTATCCAAAACTAGAACAAGCAATTTCTAGAAAGAACCAGTGAAAGGGGGTCAGATGGTATAGGCTACCTATACCATGAACGCTTTTCATGATTATCGACATAATTAAATATTCTGCGAAGAAAAGAAATACTTTCCAATTTAATATTAGAATCCCCGTTCCTCGCAAAAATTTAATAATGATAAAAAGAATAACATTTCACAAAACAATTTTTTCACCTCAGCAGCTCGAACATGACTACTTTCCTCACTCCAGGGAGTGAGGAAAGTGCGACTTTCCTCACTTTTAAAGGAGTGAGGAAAGTTGCTACTTTCGTCACTCCAGGGAGTGAGACAAAATAGCTTTTTAATTGACGACCGGTCTGGCCTAGTGGGTAGCGACCCTGCCTATGAAGCCGATGGTCCTGGGTTCGAATCCCAGTCAGGCCATTTATTTGTGTGATGAGGACAGATATTTGTTCCTGAATCATGGGTGTTATCTATGTATATATCTATTATAAATATCGTCGTTTAGTACCTACTTACTGAGGTTACCGTAGGACTAAGTCGATTTGTGTAAGATTGTTCCGAAATATTGATTTAATTTAGTGAAGGCCATAAACTGCCATTTAATTTTTCGGGGTATATTACAAATTCGAAATACATTATTTGAACTTAATAGGCTATCTCTTTCTATTCTTTAAGAAAACAGAAAGTGATAGGAATAGGTCGATTTATAGTTCGACATTCAAATTACATTTTCGTACAAGGCACAAATTGATCAAATATTAAAATTTTGGAATGTAGATACATATTTATAAAATGAAAAATGTTTAAACAAAATATTTAGTATGCACGTAAATGAATGTGGTTAACTTTATTTGATATTAATTTTTTTACAAGATTTTATTTAACCGGGTGGAATTGCAACTCAATTTTGACCTTTTGATCTTTAACCAATTGAGCTGAAATTTAGCATACTTATTATGTAAGTTCGGTTACAATGCAATATTATGGTACCACTGATCTGATCTAATGCTGGAGCCAGAGGGTAGCAAAACTCCTAAAATACACAAGATTAGAATCCTTTCGATGAGTAGATGACGATTGTGCAATAAAATACAGTCAGAAATAAAATCTTGTACCAAATGTGACATTTATTTCAAAAACTTATTAAACCTTTAATATGTTCTCACTACTGAGGTGAAAAGTTGTATGTGTCACACGAGAGTAAAGTTATTTTACATCTCGTGTTTTTGAATCCCTCGCTACGCTCAAGATTCTAACTTAGAATCACTCGCTACGCTCGTGATTCAATTATATAATCTTTCGCTTACTCGGGACTCAAAATAAACACTCGCAAGAAAAAACAACTTTCCTCTCTTGTTGCACAAATAACTATCTCCCTCCCGTATTGAAAAGTTTCGTCTACTTGAACATCTGAGCATTATATAAAATACTGCATACTGCATTAATTGAAGTAAAGTTGCGAGAGTGGGCTGAAGGAAGTTGGGACTGGAGACGGAAATTGCGGAGAGGATGCGCTCCGGCAGACGGCATTCAGCCCCAATCAGGTGCTCGGCTAAATGGCAAACAGCATCTTGTGATGCGCAGTTTGCTTTGCTATCCGTCTTTTCTTGTTCCAGTTCATGAACTCGAATTTTTCTACAGTCGATAATGTATTTAAATTTTACTTGTACTGTCGCCTGATCCAATTTGAGAAACGTCTAGGTCGTGTTTTATTACAATTTAATATTTCGGTACATTATAAGAGAAGAGGCAAAATAACTTTATTAAATGCAACCCTGGAAATTAGAACGTGTTTCAAATAGTCGATGTAAGCTGTAGCAAATACCTAAACATAAAGTAGGTGCCTGATAGACGACAAACACTGCTCCTGATATTTTCCATGTATTATTAAGTATGACTCTTCTTTAGTAAATAAGTATGTAGTCATAATTAAACCTACATACATTCGCAATACAGTACCGAACTCCATGCAGTTCGTTCATGTAACACTAACCCGATTTCCGTATCCATGACGACGTCGTTTCGTAGGGAGTGACCGAGTGACACTGCCTGACTGAACGGATTGTTGTTTAGTACATATATATTAGCGTATTGTCTTTCGATTTATATTAGGGAAGTATTTATATTAGTTTACCTACTTATGGCGTCAACAGTACCACCGCCGAATCTTTCGGCACGCTTTTTCTACGGCCTACGGACTGACATCCTGTGAGTAGCTCGCTTTATTGCAATTGAATGCTGTAATTTTCTTTGTGTTTGGTTGACAAAGATTAGTTATGGTTTCGTTTTGGTGTAATGACTGCAATTTAGCAATAAAACGCACCTTCTACTTACTTAAGTACTGGTGTTATTCCATCTAACTATAGCCGGCTTTAACTACGTGCGACCGTTTGACAGATACAATGCACATTACGTGAACGAGTCTGACATAATATATCCAGCGGGCGGCGTTATAGTTATATACAACCATCTTCAGAAGAAACAGAAGTTTATTAGACTTCAAGATAAGCACAAACCTATTAAGTCCTTAGTCTTAGCTCCAAACAGGTATGTCTTGCATTTGTTCTTCTTTCTTTCATATTCTCGTAATGCACTTGATATTTCCTTCCATATTTCCACTACTACAGACGCTGGCTTGCGCTAAACGAGATAGCAGAAGATGGGCAAAAACCCATCATAACTATTTACGATCTGACAACATGCAAACGCCGCAAAATTCTGACTGTTCCATTCGAAAACTCTACTGCACGGGAATTCGCCTGCGTACAGTTTAGCTTCGACTCCAAGTACCTTGTGGCCATAACCGGAGAACCCGACTGGTATTTGTACTACTACAATTGGGACAAAGGAAAGGTGGAGAGCCATGCAAAAGCGCAGAATCCAAGTGGCCAAGGGACCGTTGAAAGTGTAAGAATTACAACTGTAGATAAGTACATACATACTACATTAATAGCTGAACGAATAGTAGCGACGGAAACTTGTAATGAGTAGCCATGGATAGTCCAGATACTACTACTAGACTTAACGTTCCGTTCCACTGTTAAAGTGAACTTCATATAAATAAATAAATACTTAAATACCTACATAGAAAACACCCACGACTCAGGAACAACTACTTGCTCATACACAAAGAAATGCCTCTACTGGGAGTCGAACACAGGACACAGGACCATCGGCTTCAAATACTATCGTAGAGATCGTTGGTCGCTGGTGTATTATCGAATTACCATAAAAACATTCTGTAGGTAATTAAAGAGTAACATGTTTATACCTTAGGTACAATGCAATCCTGCAGATGCGACGCTAGTGGTAATCACCGGACCATACACGTTTCGTATTATGAATGTCTCTGAGACCGTGTGGAGACAATGGGGATGGTGTAAAGCTGAAAATGTAAGTAATTTAAATCCATATAATTGTAATAATGCTATTTAATAATGATTACGCGCACGCGTGAACCACTGAGAATCCGATTTTCACTAAAATATGATAAATACTTAATTGGATTTTGTCAATGGATCTTAAAATGCGTGGTAGGTAAGATAAGCTAGAAATTACTCATCCATTGATGTCAAAGTTGTCTTGGACTTATATTTTGTCATATTGACATTAATATTTCCTACGTCAAACATTGAACTTTAACCTTGCACATGTACTAGATCTAGAACGTGACGTGCGGTCTCTGTAACTGGGCGAGGGTCATTGCTGATTCAGTGTCCGTACGTCTAGATCCACATCACACACAATCGAAACATTCTTAATAATCTCGTAGCGGCACTTTATTCACTTCACCTATTCGGGTATTTTTAGTGTTACTCATAGAGCAGTTGATCACGAGTTTGATGTACCACCCACATTATGCGCCACCACGAGTCTAAGACGTCGACTTGACAGTCAAGGGGAACGTAAGAGGAATAGAGAAACTATTCGTGGCCTTCAAATAAAAGAAAAATAGTTCAATTTATAACGCACTTGGTTTTCGTATAGATCAATATAACGACCAGCATGTGGTTGACACCGGACCGCATCATGTTTGGCACCGACAACGGCGTCATCATGATGGTTGAGAACGGCGAGCTGAGACAGAACTGTGTGTTTCAAGCCCTCGATGTTACCGAGATGTCGTTGAAGAAAGTTGAGGCTGAGTAAGTACAAATAGGCAGTGGTAAGATAATAGCTTTTATTCTAACTATCCCAGTGACATACATATGATGATATGACATGTGGGGAATAAATTGGTAGTGTTTGGGTAGTAGGTTAGACCGATATAGACCGGTACCTATTCACAATCAATTTTATATCTTTGGTTTCCACTTTGTTATATATATTTCCAAAGGTAAGGATTTATTATATGAAGGTAATATACGTCGTTCAGTCAAAAGATAATAACGTATTAAGCATTTTATTTTGCGGCGCTTACAATTCAAGACACTTTACTGCGGCGGGAACCAACCTTCAACGTTATTGATGCTAGGTCAATGTAACATTAGCATCAGTTAAAAGGTAAGCGTGTTGGGATACAACAACACACGGCGACCTACTTTTTGAGACTAGTCTACTAATTATACTTCCTTGGATGGATTCTTAGACGAATAGCAGGTGTCAATAGTGGATCCCGTAAGCCTGATCGAGATAGTCGGGTTCTTATTGTCTATCACCATACCATTGATATCAAACATGTAAGTGCGAAAGTGGCTCGCATTGCCATAGGCGATAAATTGGCATCCATCCTATACGACATGTCCAACACGGACACGATAATAAAATATACTGATAATACAAATTCTCCATAGATTAAAAATAAAAATTAAATTAAAAAAAAAATACTGTTTATTACCTGATCTCATGACTTTGAGCAAGATACAGTTTTTGCCAAATGGTTTTTAGTAATCCCGGTACCAGTGTAATTATTAATAAATTTTAGGGCAGTCGAAGAAGGTGGTGATAAGACGAGTACAACAAGCAAAGACAATCAGAGTAAAGCAGAGAGTGAACATTCCATAGGCACGAATAGAGAGATTTATCCAGTCACCAATTTTGTAAACTTTGCTAAAGGTAAAGTTATTAACGCATTCTTTTACTGAACATAGTGTGGAAAAGCTACAGGAACATGAAAGAATCTATTAAAAAAAATATCACGCAATAATGCACATTACACTAATCTATTGGCACAGCTGGCGATCAAATATTTTCACGTCTTCCATATGCTAATTCGATATTTCACGTGAAAGAAAATATTTATAAATAAATGAATAGAAAATTAATAAACTTGTAATCAATAACAGGCTTTGTCTTCGGATGCGGGGAAGGATATGTGCACATGTTCGAGAAAGAATCGCCACATCACTGGAGGAAGCGAAATGTATTTAGAATTTCCAGGAAGTGTTATAAGTATGTTAATTTAGTAGCTAATAAAATATAGTAGGTCACGGCTCCACTTATATGTACTTATCGGTTTAATGGAATCCTAAGGATATACCACACATCAAGCAATGTGTCGCCTCACATTTGATAGAGTCCCTATCAAATAGATACATAATATAATATTGGCTTCGGTTACCGCGATAACTGTTCACGAAATGTATATCGCGTGTACTAATTACAATTTTATCCCGACGTTTTAAACACTTAAAAGATTACATTATGCAAACTTACCCATGCCACATCCACATACCACACACACATTTAATTCAACTTCTTTGACGTCATGACCACACAGTCTTATGTCTTGCTTGCTCCCTTATCAAATGGACCACGGCATCCTAAGCTGGTAGCCAGAAAAAGAAAACCAACCGCTCTGTTGAAGTTTGGAAGTTTCTAGTTTGGTGTTATTAGCAAGCGAAAAAATATATCGCTATAGATCTACAGATCGTTATTTGTTAGCAGTAGGTACCTAAGGATATATTTGACCACTTCGACTATACGATGCTGACCTACGATTGTGTGACATAATTCTAATAGTATGATATCTTACTTCAATCAAGACATACCCGGGATTATCCGATTTGGTCTCCCCTCGACGCCGTGCAGCATATCGCTGTAGACCCCAATCAAGAAACTTTGCTTATAACGACGCTTCGAAAACAACTGTATTATGTAAAGTTATTTGGACAGCATATGTTGCAGGTCAGTTTAAATATCACTAGTCATTAGTGTCATTACATATGAAATTGAAAATGTTTTGTTTGTGCAAAATTGTATGGCAGCAACGAAAATACTATCATATTTTCATAGAAAACGTTTCTGTTTGCTTTACCTGTTTTTCGTTCTTAGAACCCTGAAATTCAATTCAACGAGCTAGGTCCCGCGATGCACTATGGGCCCATCAACTCGTTGTCCATGTGCGCTTGGAAGCCAATTTTCATGACAGCCGGGGAACAGGACAAAAGTATTCGCATTTGGAACTACTTGACTGACGATATTGAGATGATTAAGTTGTATCAAGAGGAGATTTCATGCGTGTCTTTACATCCTACCGGTAATTTAACTTATTTAACACAATTACAGGTACGTACAGGGATTGGTGAGCAACTTTGGCAATGTACGTAATTTGTTCGTGTAATGATGTCTTCCGGTTTGGATTACATGGCTAAGTTACGACAATAGTCAAGTGGCTAAATATAAGCTCTGTTGGTGCTTGTACCCAAGTTTTCGCGTTGCATGTAGGACATGTAGGTACCTAATCCAGCAACAACACTTTGGGTATCTGGACTCTGATCAAAACTGCTTGAATGGGTAAACCAACATCCTGGAGGTACAAGCCCACACTGGGGTACCTACTCCTATATAAGTCTATGACCTAATGTAAATCCAAGGCTCCCTACGATATGACAGTCAAAAACTTAGGGATCTATGACGTAGGCTCTGATGTGGCGGAGAACCCAGGGTCACATTGCTAACAAGAGTACAGGTACCTGTTGTAATTTCCTTCATCACATATTAATTTTGCAGGTCTTTTTGCTGTAATTGGCTTCTCAGACAAATTACGATTCATGGTGGTACTAATCGATGATTTCGAAGTTATGAGGGAGTTCCCAATTAGAAACTGCAAACGCGCCCAGTTTAGTACTAACGGACATCTCTTTGCTGCCGTCAACGGTCAAGTCATACAAGTGTTCTCGTCGGTTTCGTTTAATAATGTCTACAACCTAAAGGGGCATAACGGAATCGTAAGTTCAATACATTTATTTTATTACGGTGATATAACTCTTGACTCTGAACTATCTGGCAATAGAGGTTTATGTATAATTATTATAATTCAAATTTATATATTCCATCAGATTACATCTCTTTCATGGTCCGCTAACGACCTGTGGTTGGTGTCGTGCGGCAACGAAGGCGCCGTGTACGAATGGAGCATGTCTACAGGGCAGCGAATCGGTGAAGTTATACTGAAGACTAATCAGTTCGCTTCTTGTGCTGTTAACAGGTTGGAATCGTATTGTAAACTATACTAGGTTTTTTTAAGTACCATTAAAAACACTCCGGCATTGAAACCAGGAGGTGTGATTATTATTTTTCCACACATTTCCTCGGAATGTTGCCCAAACTGTTGCAATGTCATTTTGTACGAGAACTTGTGTATATTCTTATACACAATACATTGTTATTTTCAGTATCGGAAAAATAACGTATGCTGTAGGCAGTGACGGTGAAATAAAAGAAATTGGTTCTAATATAATTCGAAGGAACCTGCCATTGCTTGGCTGCGCTCTTGACACTATATTATTGTCTCGCTCTGACATGATGCTCTTTATAACCGGCGGCGAAGGAGGAGTGACATCAGTAAATCTACCACTCTTGGATAAAGCTATCTTTAACGAGTTCCATATGCATAACAAGAAAGTTACTTGTCTAGCTCTCGCTTATGACGATCAAACGCTAGTATCAGTAGCAGAAGATGCCTCAATATGTATATGGCGTTTGACAAATGCTGAAGGAAGAGCAATTGCTTTGGATAAGGATTTCGCTTACTCCAAGGAGATATTGATTAGTAAGAAAGATTTGAAGGAGAAAATTAATAGCATCCATGTAAGTATAATATTCAATACTGAAGTAATTAACTGCACTGTCTGTAGGTAATAATGTAAGTAATTAACCTTGCAGCAATCTTCTAATAACTAAGTGGACGTGTTTCTACTCAGTTTTATTGTCGATGTCTTTTATATTATTTTATTTTTTCTCTTTGTAGGTAGGTACTATTGTTACATTCACAACCTTTATTTTATGTTCAGTTGTTCACAACTATTTCAGTGTCGTTTAAGTTGTTCGTGTAAGTTGAAATCAGTATCATTAATCAATATTTTTCTTCTTCTTCTAAAGCAATGTTAATATGTGGCTATAACGGTAGTATCACAACACTAATATAATAAGTCACTAAACGCTCCAATACAACTGACACCCAACGTGGGGCACAAACATAAAAGTGAAATAGATTAGTAGTTTCCTTGTTATAACAGCAGATAGGCAGAGCTCCACTTTCGATTCCGATCTCTACATGATTTTGTAGATTGAAAATAAAGAAGTGATAGGCAGCCAATAGGTATGATAAGTTGTATGTGCACTGCACGGGCAACCTAATGAAACATGTTTTATCGCAGCTACTTAGTACAAGAATGAGCGAGTTAGAAACTGAACACTCGTACCAGCTTCGTCAAGCTGAAGCGACGCAAGCAGAAAAATTAAAAGAGGTGCACGAAGGCTACTGTGCGGCCATTGAAGAACTCAAGGAAAAGAATGAGGTGATTAAATGACTAGTAATCATTTCATTATCAAGTCTCGTTAACTTTTTGATTTACTGTAAATATAATGCACGTGTCAATGTGACATTTGTGGTTGTAACTTTGGCAGACAATGGAGAACGAACACAACCACGAAATTGGCATGATTCAACAAGACATAGCAAAACTTCGCTCCGGACACGAAAGGACGTTGCAAGCTTTGGAAGCAGATTTCAATATTAGGCTCATCGGTGAATACGACAGATACCAGGTAAATACAAATTCAATTTTGCAGTTTAGATATTATGTATCTATGTGTACCATTTAAAATAAGTATATTCACGTTGATGTAGGAAAATAAAAGGATAAAACTCCAGAGAAGGGGAAACTGCCTGCAAACGACATACTATTTAGTGTGTAAATTAAATATAATTAAATTTTTAAATGTTGTTTAGAGCCTGGAAGATAAAACGGCTCGGATGCGTAAAGAGTACGAGCAGCGGTTGGAGGATCTCGCGGACAGCAAGCGTCAGGCACTGCGGGAGATGAACAACATGTTCGAGGCCAAGTTGGAAGAAAAGGAGATGCTGTTGCTAGAGGTTGCATGACCTATATTATTTCATACATTGTAGCGTATAGGTGAAAAACTTAGCTAAAGCACCGGTCTATGTACTAGTAACGTGTCTATACGCATTTCGGCGTTCTATATTCAAATTTTGACGTAAGTCCCATATAAAATCTCCGCACAACTACATCGACATGGTGACTTTCTTAAGTTTTTCACCTATACACAATTTTAAGCCGATATTTAGTATCCAAAAGAAGGAATGTAAACAGTCAGTTGGTAAGTCCTGATGCGGTGTTTCTCATCCCATGCACCGCATGCCATTTTCTCGTGTCAATCTTGTTTTAAGATTGACACTGTAATTTTGTCACAATTCTTATTATAGTTTATTATTTTGTTTCATATTCAATCGGTCGTTATGTTGAATGGACTCCGACTTTTTTGTTATTTATTTTTATAGTGTATAAACATCCTAATTCAGACAGTTTTTGATTTATGGTTAGCTTTTTGTGTAGGTATTAAAAACAAAATTTAGTAGACAAATTTAAAAATTTAAGCAGATTTGCTTCTTAAATACTTGGATCCCAAAATATAGGTCACACATTAACAAAGATTTTTTTCACCTCACTCGCTCGGAAAACCTTAGTTTATAGCGCGAAATCTACGTGGAAAAGCCTATTTTATCCGCTAGCGTGCAAAAGTCATTCGAATTTCGAAGCCGATGATTGTAATTATCTGTGGTGCATGTAACTTTTTTTTAAGTATAAAACTCCTTCAACGCGTAACTAGTAGCGATGCCGATATGATTTCCAAGAAAAATCACGCGATATGTTTTGTTTTCTTGTTTTTCTTGCCGCTCGAATTTCCTCGCTGTAGTGAGGTGAAAAATTGTGTGTTTCGCATGACTGCAAAATTATTTGGCGTCTCGTGTCTTGAAAGCCTCGCTACGCTCAGGAATCTATCTTTGAACCATTCGCTTCGCTCATGGTTCAATCTTAGCTTCCTTCGCTTGCTCGGCTTTCAATTTCAACACTAGCGCCAAATAAGCACTTTGCAGCCTTGCATAACAAATAACTATTAATTTTATTATCACAATCAGTCACAATTAGGATGTTATTTTATTCTATAAGAGGAATTCGCAAAAAACACAGTCCATTCAGTGTAAGGGTCGATTTGCTACAAAACTGGCTGTGGCTTTTAGTTACAAGAACAAGCGGACTTGGAAAAACGAGAGCACGAAACCATCAAATCATCCATCGAAGAGGACGCAGATCGTGAAATCATAGAAATAAGAACTTCGTACGAGGTGCAGCTGAAAGAAGAAAAGGACGCTAATGTCAGACTTAAGGGAGAGACGGGGCTTATGAAGAAGAAAATGATTGCGGCGCATAAGGAAATCGAAGAGTTCAAAGTACAAGTGGCGCAACTGAAATGTAATAGTCAAGTTGATAAATTCATAACCTAACCCATAAAAAATACTTGCTTCTATATGTGATTTACACACATAAATAGTACAAAAAAAAACAGCAAAATAAAGTAGAGGTAAAAAACAATCGGTCATATCGCTAAAAAGCGAAGCGAAATGCGAGCTACAAATCAAATAAATCAGAATCAGTGTTACAGAAAAGTGCAAATGAATACGAAATGCGATTTAAAATATTTAACGTATATGAATGAAAATAAGTTTATTCGGGCCTATGTTATAGCATGCTGTATTAAAGTTAGGTACCTATATTAAAAATATAAAGATATTTTATTCTTTAAATACAATTATAAAGGCAAATAACAAGATAAATAATATTACTAAAATTAAACAAATTAATTAAATCTAAAAATAAAACTATAGTTAAAAACTAAATTATTCCTAAACTTATCTGACCCCTCCCTGAAGCGTACTTGGCTCAAAGGTCCCCATGACACTTGCCGCATTTCCCCGTTGCACTGCGATGGAGACCTGTTGAACCAAGTACGATCCAGATCTGGGGTCTCCGCCTCTTCTCGGTCTTGCCGTCCGCGCGGCTCAGGCCGGCCGGTTCTAGTACGCATGGCACGTTGGCTGATACCATGGCCCGTCGAATGAGCTCATTAATTGCCTGGTGTCTCGGGAACCGACCAGCAAGCAGAAAATATTACTTTTATTATATGAACAGGCAGTAACATCTTATTTACTTCCACAGTGGAACACATACAATTCCAAAAGGTAATATCAAATCTGGAACGCGATGTGACGGATTTGAAAAAGGAAATTCAAGAAAGGGATGGAACGATTCAGGATAAAGAAAAACGGATATATGAGCTAAAACGTAAGAAGCAGGAACTGGAGAAATACAAGTTTGTGTTAAACTTCAAGATTACTGAGCTGAAAAATCAGGTTTGTATAATATTATTTAATTACTGACGATGTATTTTAATAAAGTAATTTTAAAATCATGTTAACCTTTTAAACATAGATCGAACCTAAGGAAAGAGAGGTAGCCGAGTTGAAGGTTCAAATAGATGATATGGAAAATGAGGAGCTCAAGTTATTAAATATAAAACATGAACTCGGTATGACCACGAATTAGTGATGATGTTTTATTGTAGCCGAATAGAGAGCTGACCTCGTACACTACGAAAAAACTTACAGCTGTTTATGGGGCTTTAAATTGCTATTTGCTCACTTAAGGGGGCACCTTCTCTACTTACTTGGGAGTCGTCAACATTTGGTCGAAAAATGGTTTTCAGGTTTTTGTGTATGACATTTCTGCGTATTAGGTACCTATATAGATTCGAGTACAAAAGGTGTCCTCAGCTAGCTTATAGTCTTTAACCCCTTTCAATTGCTTTGTAACAGATCGAGCCGTTAGATCGCACAATCAAAGAGAAAAAAGTGCGTATTCTAGAATTGGAAGTGTCACTTGAGACTCTGCTTAAGAAAAGATCCTTCCGTGGTAAAACACCGTTTCTAAAAAAACCAGTTGTAATTTTTTTCACCTGCCACGTACGTCATGGAATGGCATCATGTTACATCACACTAGTTTATTAATTCTTGCACCAAAGTACGAAACGTCAAGCGTACGGTAATTTTGTATTTGCAATAGATGTTGTTTGTTTTGCATTTTTAGTCACATTAGCATCTTTAGTTCAGTAGAATATTTCATGAATGTCTAGGTTAATTACTTGGCCGTGGAAATACTGCCTTGTCCTCGTTAAACGTATTCATCATGTAGGGACGAGAGTTCAAGTACACATGTATATAAATTGAGTACCCTACACAATGGAGTGCCTACTTCCCAATACTTGACTTGTTAAAAATTTCAACTGTTTGCTAAATTATGAAATTGTTTTGCTTTATATAACACTTTAACTTTCGGTTTATACACATGTTTAATAAAATTATATTTTAATTCGCGATAGTCCCGTTCTACAGTTTTTAGCAAATATGTATTATATTGTATTTTAGACGCATAATAAATGAATATTACATTAAATAAATACAAGGTCCTTTTGAGTTACACACAAATTATATTCACTGTTGTGACAATGAAATGACACATACTTAATAAAGCTATGTAGCGTTGCGCGCCAACAATTGCCTCCTTCTAGTGAATCATTATGATTATTATGAATCTCTTCATCATAAGTAAACATTGAAATGGAGTAACTCATAAGACTTTTTACAATGTAATATACATTTATTAATATTATCATGTAGGTATGCAACAAATTTCAGATAAGTAGGAAGTGCAGTTTTCCTAACATAAAAAAAATTAAGTGTTATAAACGAATTAGCCTAAGAACCTACGTTTGACACATGACAGCATGATATATCTAACGTAAAATCTACGCAGTTCATTGAAAGTATAAAAAAGAAACAAGTAATGAATGATAGACAACTATTTTCAAATTTCTATAGGTAACAAAAATCTTACTTTATTTTATAAAATTACGCTTACGTTCCATTTTTTCTTATCATTGTTATGGAGTATTTTACAATAGTAAATTACGTACTAAGTACGCCATTTTCTTTTCCAAACCACCGTTGTAACCAAATCTGTTAATTCGATTTAGGTGACATTTGCAAATTGCTAAAAATAGATAAGGAAATATGATAAAATTATATAAATCACTACAAATATAATAGTAAATAACTAAAAAAAATTACGTTTAATAACAAAAATCGCAAGTACTTAATCAACGTGCATAAAATTTCAAAATGTATTCACTACACAGATTTCACACAGTATATTGCCTTAGCCTCACAATTCATAATCAAAAGACATGTATCAAAAGTAGGGTCTTAGGCTTATACTGTTATTGCCGGAAGGGCCAGCTTCAAAGCTTAGTATAGGCTAACCTAATACCTATTAACAGACGTCTAATTCGTGGCATTAAATAGCACGACGGATATATATTTTCTTTTCTTTTAGAACTCAAAATCGCGCGGCTGACTGAACAGTTAACGTCGGCAAAGAAAGATTTCGCGAATGAGGCTGAAGTTAATCTGCAACTAAAAAATACATTGAAGAAGATTAAAATTGATCTTCATAATATGACGGCAAATTTCCAAGATCCAAATAAACTAAAGTTAAACGTGAAGGTTAGTTTCCTAAGACACACCTCCCTACATACACACAGTCCATGGTATTTTGAATCTCACTGGACAGTCATGTACAGGGTTTATTTAGTCACTGTCCGCAATTTCTCTGCGCAATCGAATCAGAAATGAGAAGAACCACAGAAGAACTAGTCACCGACATAGCTCAAAGAATTGCCAGGTTTAATTGCAGGCACATTGCTCGGAAAACCAATAATCGATGGGGTAGAAAGTAGAAAAAATCTTCAGTGGCAACCACGTACCGGAAGACGTAGGAAAGGCCCCCAACTAGCTGGACCGATTATCTGGTAAGGTCTCAGGAAATCGTTTGCGGGCGGCACAGGACCGGTCGTTGTAGAAATCATCGGGGGGTGGTCTATGTCCAGCAGTGGCGTATGTATTTCGCTTGGGAATTATTACTTATAACGGGATACCCGGGGCTTTAGAATGGAAACGGGATTAACGGGTTAATCCGTGAGGGCGCTTGCAACAGTGCCGAAATATCAGAAACTCATTCAAATTAACATACATGATGGTCATTCACTATCCCGTTTTTGTAAATGTAATGTTTACGACTATGTTAGCTTATTTATAATCTTGTATGATGTATAATACGAGTTCTTTTTTCGAATTTGGTGGATTAAAATAAAACTAACTTCCTTCAGACTTTATTCCAAAAGTACGTAGAAGACATAGATTTTGTCCGGAGCCGCGTCGCTGAGAATGAGGCCATTCGCGAGTTTAATCGGCAAAGAGATCACCTGGAGAAGCAGGTGGCCAACTACAAGCAGCAGCTCGCCAAGGCGCAGGGGGGCTCCAAGAGCGACATTAACAGGATAATGGACGTAAGAATTAAACTTAGCTTAAGGCCTGAGTAGACGAGTTCGGAGGGGCGTGCAGAGGCGCTACCGTCAATAACGGTATTCGTAAATTTCGGACGATTGTCTCTGTCACACTCGTGACGTCTTAATTGGGGTGAAAGAGAAAGATGCCCGAAATTTACGAATATCTTTTTTGGCGGTAGCGCCTCTGAGCTGCATCGAGCTCCCAAAGGGATTTGTGCGGCGCGTACTGCGGCCCCTGCCATACATTTCCATTTTGACGACCGGTCTGGCCTAGTGGGTAGTGACCCTGCCTCTGAAGCCGAAGGTCCTGGGTTCGATTCCCAGTCAGGGCATTTATTTGTGTGATGAGCACAGATATTTGTTCCTGGGTCATGGTTGTTTTCTATGTATTTAAGTATTTATATGTATCTATCTATTATATATATCGTCGTCTAGTACCTGCAACACAAGCCTTACTGAGCTTACCGTAGGACTAGGTCGATTTGTGTAAGATTGTCCCGAAATATTTATTTATTTATTTATTTTATTTATATGTTTAACTTGTACGCCGCACGCCCTGCGTCGGTTTACGCCCAACTCGAGCATCCACTCGGGCCTTACACTTACGGCCCGGCCACGACATTGCGCGAATTGCGGGGCGGCCAGCGTTTTATCTGTTCATTGCGTGTGATCCCAACTACCGTCTTGACCGCGCAACGAACAGACAAAACGCTTGCCGCGCCGCAAGTCGCGCATTGCCGTGGCCGGGCCGTTAGGTACTGTATTACTGTCGTGCTTAAAGGATTAGCTTTATGCGAGTATATCGTAGCCAACCAATATAACGGACCACTTGGATAAATAGGTTCAATTAATTTAACCATCACTTTCTACTTTATTTACACTTTTACAAGCTTTTGGTACTTAGCTATACTCAGGCCCGGTACCGCAAACATCGAAGTTCGTATATTTCGTGCATCTTTCTCTTTTACTCCAATTAAGGCAAAGGAGAAAAGGAAATTTACGAATATGGTGTTTCGCGGTAGCGCCGCAGGTTCAATAGAAATATAAAATATGTTAAATAACTAAGTTTCTAGGTATGCAAAGAAAGCACATGACAGAATATAATTATATGCCATAAAGACAAATGGGTTTGTTTACATTTTTTTCCTTTTCTATTGACTCCGAGTATATAACGCCGCCTACCGTAAGAATCCACTTCAAATAACAAGGATTTTAAGTGCATAACGCATGGCCTACTAAGTAAGGACTGAGACCATGCGGTTCGCGTATGTACCATATGTACCTACTGGATAATTTAAGGCGTATGTCGAGCGGTACTACCGACTGTATTTCACTGCAGACAAAGAAAAACAAAGTAACTTAGGAATGATGTTGATAAACAGATAACGAAAGTAAAGTGAAGGAAGTTTGAATAATGCGAGCAGATCGCAGTCGGCTGTAGTGTGTATTCAATATTGCCCTTACTGATTTACTCTTTTTACCCGAATAGGAAAATTGCACCCTTCTATCCGAGATTAACAATCTACGGACAGAGCTGAAGTCTACGCGGTCACGGTGCTTTCAAATGGAATCTATATTGGGACTATCGGCGCGTTACATCCCACCCGCCATTGCTCGTGCGAAGTTGAAACACGTCACGGAGGACAGAGAGAAGTTGGATGAGAAATTCAAACAGAAAATTGAGGTAACCTGAAGTAGTGTGGTGGTTTTAGTAGGTCATCAGGAATTATGACATAGAAAATATAAGCCCATATTATAATAGCGGCCATGAGGCCGATGCCTACATTGCGCCTATAGTTGTAAGCGTAAACGCCAACACCGCACTCTGTACTTAGAAATTGAAAACTACTAGGTGGTCGAGGGAAAATAATATTCTGAACTTTAGTAATACCTTCTGTTTTACGACTTAGCTAAGTCAGGTGTGTTAATTATCTAAGCTATATATATATATATTTTATATCTTAATATGGCAGGAAAGAGAAGAAACAATTGTTGCTTTGAAGGAAGAAAATGATCGTCTACTGAGCAAGATGCGCTGCGTGGACGAAGCAGGCGAAGGAGATTCGCCGCAACCAGGTCCGTCATAGTTACTGATATGTGGTGTACAAGGACTTGAGCCAACCTAGATCTTCTCCGGGATATACAGAATAGGTGTAGGTACCATTAACAGAAACACCGGCAGTACCAGCCTACCGTCAAGTGTAGAAATATGAGTGCGTACTATGTATACAAAAATATGTCCCATTGATCTCATGTCTGCGAAATAAAAGTGCATGGTCGAATTAAATGGATATATATTTTACATGGGACTGTAACCTGAAAGTTCGTATTTTAAACTGAGCAAATGAAGTCCTATCGTGCGAAAAATTTGCGTAATGTAGCAATTTACTTATTCTGTCGATTCGATTTTAGTACCTTCATGTATTTTTTTTTTGACGTTCTACCTATATTAATCAAACCGGCGTGATTAACATGTTCATGTCATGAGACGGTTCCATGTAGATATAATCGATCCATGATTTAAAAATAGTATACAACTTTAGTACACTTCTTCGAATTATCTTTATTATTAATAAAAGTTTTAATATAAATTGTCCACAACAACTAGCTCATTTGACGTGTAATAGTACTAGTGGAACTTAGTTTTAAAATAAAATATTCCTTTTACCAAAAATGTATTTATATTTCCACCAGAAATTGAGTGCTATCATTATAATAATTAAATGTGTAGGACTTAAATTTAATTTAACGTAAACAATTATGTATTGCAAATCAACTTATTAACATTCAGTCATTAGCATATAATAAATAAAATTAAACCATCACCTTCAATGTCCAACACCGCCGTAAAGCAATACATACGCGAAGAAATTGGAATATTTTGAAGAGGCTTCGCACACGGTGTCTCGCAGTGTCTATCGGGACAAGAGTCGCTCGGGAGCATCGATACATTTGTAGGGTATTTTAAAGGCAAACGTACTCGTGGTAATTAACTTTAATTCGCGATAGACCCGTTCTAGTTTTTAGTAAATTTTAAAGCCAGAATCTGCCTCACGGTCAAGGAAGAATGTGTCTTATTACGAAGGATTATGATCGTTTAATTGTCTATGGTACAGTGAACCCGTAAGTCAGATACCTACTAGTATTAAGTAATTTAACTATACGTCTTGTGACGATTGTTAACCTTAATGAAATCAAAACACCCAACAGTCACTCATTGTTTCTGTTTCTATATAATGGACTTTATCACCGGAAAAGTTGCCATGTGCGATAGCTCCGTAACACTTGCGACAATAAAACTTGGAAAACGTTAATGACGTCATACGTCGATAAATGCAAATAGTTTATAGAATAAATGGAATGATTGCTTTACGGCCCTTTGGGTAGTCGGGGAACTCCTTCTTGTAGTTACGGTGCTTGCCGAGCGCCCATACCGCCATCTGGTAGAAGCCGACCGCGGCAAAGAGACCAGCTGAAATAAAGATGATTTTGTTAATATTACCCAAAAATCGTGTCACAGTTTTTTTTTTTTTTTTTTTATAATAGACTGACCAGCGTTTGACCTCAGTCGCACCTGATGGAAAGTGACGACGAGGTCGAGGGTGTAGCACGCTGGTTCAGTAACAGCCTATTCACTCTTATTCCGTATCTCTATAAATACTTATACAGATTTTATTCTCACTTTTATTTGTTCAGTAGAAAATATCATTAAAAACTGGCCCATTGCTTCATATCGTAATAGCAATTATTTATTTAGTTTACAAAATGCTATCGTTTTTTTTTTATTGCGAAGTATCATGATTTGTAGATGACTGGGGAAACTTCGACAAAAATAAATTATTTTTAGAAATTTTGATGTCAACAATAATAAATAATAATGCCTATAAACGGCGAAATACACTCAGCATAACATGGTTCTCATAATTAAACTGCACCTGTTAACAAAACGAGTTATTCAAGTACTACTAGCAAATTCCACAAATATTACACGAAAAGTAGTAATACCATTAATTATATGGAATTTATAACCTGAAATGCGACTATTGTTCTAATTAACATTATACTATAATAAAAATGTTTAAACCTACAAATCCACCTACTCCTAATAAGTTCTATTGGGCTTGTATTGTAGGTACCACATAACGACTTACATAATCAGATGCCAGGATTTGAACCCCCGGCCGGAGTCCCGTTAATTTGACAGCTGTATAATATTTTAAATTCCAAGCGTTTACACTTCAAGTGTTCACATTTTCTGAGTTGCTGACAGATAACGTAATTGTTGAAGGTGAAACGCAAGCAAACATTCTGATGTTTTGAACGATTTTTTATTATAAACTTGCGTTTAACGCTTCACCTTCAACTCTTACGTGAACGAGACTCGTTAATTAAATAACTGCTTATGTAAATCGTATGCCGAAGTGAGTAAAGGTCATGGTAAACAAAGGTACTCGCTAACGTTCCACTGGTTAGCGTTATCGAACTTATCAATTACATGTCAATTCATTAAAAGTATGTAAGAAAGTAAATGCATGCAATATTGCTGTGAAACTTCGTATTCTGTTGATTATAAGTTGCAATTTTTTTAGGTAATAAAAAAATCGTATAGCTAAGATTTCTACACAATTCTATACAATTAGTTATAATTAAAAACAACTTGCTAGTTACTTAATAATTAAAAACAAGTTGCTTTTAAGTAGGGGATACTTTGGTGAATATAAGGCGGGCTTCAGCTAAATATAAATAGTAGCTATAATAGGACATACCTGGGGCACACTGCGTCATGATAGTGAAGAACACCCAGGAGCCAACTTCGTAGGTGTAGTTCGGGCAGGACACGAAGTTAAACAGAGTAGAGAAGGGGTTGCCATCAGGCATGGGGATGCGCCTCACTTTGGTGCCCGGTGGGCGCAAGTTCTTCAGCAAAATGTGGATGCTCAAGTTGCCCAGTTCACAAATCTGGAATTTAAAAGAACAGTATTTTATGAAGTTGATCTAAACATCAAGGTGGTTAAGGGATCCTGGATAATAAAAAAAAATCAAACTATCATATTAATAGAGCTCTGGTCTGGCGGTAAGAACATATGACTTGCAATCTGGAGGTTGCATGTTTGAACCCCATCTTGTACCATTGACTTTTCGGTATGAATGTATGTACGAAACATCATTTGATATTTTAGCAGTCACTTTTCAGCAATGGAAAACATCATGAGGAAACCAGAATCACAATAAGGCCTAGTTTACCCTCTGGGTTGGAAGTTCAGATGGCAGTTGCTTTTGTAAAACTAGTATCTACTCCACAAACATCATTTCTGAACCTGGGACTTAACTAAAACAGCAATATAACCAGTGCTTGGAACTATGGGTGCATAACTTTAACAAAACTCATTCATTAAATACATAAAAACTCATCAATAAAAATAATTATATCCTTGGACCCAATAATTGGAATTTCGAGATTCTGATACACAATTAAATTGAACACTAATTTGTCAAAGTTGTTCCTAATTCTCTTGATTGTAAGTTTTCCTAAATGTCAGCTCTACAAGTTTGATAAAGTTTTGCACCCATAGTTTCAAGTTTCAAACACTGAATGTAATGGTATAAAATGTAAACAGACACATAACCATAAGTAAAACCATGAATTATATTGCATACTTACAACAAAACCTGCAAGCCCAATGAAGAAACAGTTAGTGCAGGGTGCCGTGTACAGAGGGTGGTTGATATGGTATGCCACATACAGGGTGAACAGCCAGTAGTAAGCACAGTTCTTAAATAAGTTCCTCAGTGGCATAGTTCCATGGGAGAAACGATGCACAAATAAGGTTTCTAGCAATCGCTTGGCATAGTGGATGGACCAGCATATGGCAGCAACGCTAAAATAGAAGACAAAGATGAAAAAATTGGCAAAATACTGTTTATGACCTTTGATCTGTTAGTTACATAGTTATCAAATATTGCTATGACTTAAATTGTAGAGGCTTTCTTCCAGTTTCAAATATTAATCAGCTACAGCTAACAGTCTAGTCATAGTTTTACCATTCCATATGAAATTAAGCTGCAATAATGCCAAATTTGTTTACACTGGCCAAAGCATGGACAATTTTACAGCACACAAATGGTTAGGCACAATTTAATTGCGTACCTAAATGGTATCATAGCAACACATCTAATATATCAGTGGAACAAATAATGGAGACAGGAATGACATTAATTTACCCTTTTAACAGCAATTCATAAACGGCAAAACACCCACCTGGCGACTGTTGAGGGTCCTTCTGTGGGAGTTCCATATAGAATCCAGGGTCTCTGATATACCCAGAGATACACAAATAATGGACCTGCGTATTCTGCTAAGAATACCCCCTTCCATGAGATTTGGGGGCCGAGATCTCTGACATAAAGCTTGGCACCATTTTGAATATTTAATTCTTTGAGAGACTGTTCATCTTTGAGCGATTTTCCTTTGGCTTCAAGAGTTATGGATTGGCGGCTGGGATACAACGACTTCTTCACCGACTGGTGAATTTTATCTTTGATAATTTTGATGGTGGTATCTGCAGGGACTTGAATTTTTCCTAGCGGCTTCGAACCGACATTGCTTAAAATCTCAATCTGCAAGTAACACTTAGGTTAAATATTTAGCGGGACATCAGGAATTACCAAACGTAACTACATAGTAAAACAGGTTTTAAGAGTAACCACGACTTACCTCCATGACTTAGTACTATAAATCATACACTTAACGAAGATTTCAGCAAATATTACTACAAATATTATAAGTATTTCACAAATCGGTTTACAACTAAGCCGACTACAAGCAAATTGCAAAAGTTACGCTATAATTCACCGCAACATGCGAACGACTTTAACAACCGTATAGAACCCACTCGACAAACTACTAAGAACATACTACCATACTATGTATGTCCAATCAGAATACCCGTTTTACCCGAATGAAAATGAAAATGAAATGACATGACATTGACAATGTCATCGTGACACAAAAGAATGAAATTAAAGATGTGGTCCGATTTACGCTCACACTGGCCGAGTATCGCGAACATCGAAGTTTGTATCTTTCTGTCACTCTTATGGCACCTTAATTGGAGTAAAAGAGAAAGATGCCCTAAATATACGAGCTTCCATGTTCGCGGTACCGCTCCTGGTCCGAATCAGTGAGCGCTCACGGTCGCGAAAATGGCATTTTGATTGGGACCGGCATCGGCATGAGCGTTTGTGCCATTCGAACTGCGGCGCTACCGTGAAAGATGATATTTGTAAACTTCGGTCGATTATCTCTGTCACTCGCATAACAACTTAATTGGAGTAAAGGAGAAAGATGCTCGAAATATAAGAACTTCGAATATGGCTAATAAGGATGAATAATGACTGGAGCACGCATCCGCGAGCGCTATTAAGGGACAAAGATATTCTGGCTTTGCAGCCCTAAATGTATGAGTTCACTATAGTTTTGCTTTGCAGGCCACTCTTTATAACAAAAATATTAGCTTATTCTGATTACTGACCGCAACTCCGGTTTAAAACACAAGAAAACTCCAATTGTATTTGTTTGTATCCCTCCAACTTTGACAGTTCTAAAGGGTTTAAAGTTCAAACCTATGAAAAGTTACATAAGATCATCCCATTCAATCGTGGTATTATTGTATTTAGCACGTTCCGACTAGTTAAATGGTATGTCTATGATAATATGAAAGTCAAAAATAAAATAAACTGCCAGTTTTAAATATAGTTTTACACAAAATAATTAGTATAAATAAATAAAATAAAAACACACATTTTTTGCCAAAATTGTATGTATTCATTGAACGTACACAACAATATTACAAAATCGGAACGCAACTTAATATGGCCAGAGTGGTACTGCATGCTAGTAATGTACTTGTGTGTGTGAGTCAGTCATTATTTGTGTAATGTAATGGCGATTCGTGAACAGTAGTTTCTTCAAGAAAATATTGTTATATGTAACAACAAAACTCTTAACTATATACGTGATACACAAAAACTTGAAGATTGCCAAAATGCGATCTGTTGTAGAAATAGGGGCAAGTGTCCCAGCCTTTTTAGGAAAATTATGGAAACTGGTTAACGATACAGAAAACAATCACTTAATTTCGTGGAGCCCCGTAAGTTTATTTTATACTCTTAATTAATGCGGTTTGTACATTTTGATAAAATAAGTAAAATTCCATTAAAAATTAAACAAAGCCGGTAGAAATATACGACAATAACAACCTAAAAGAGTCGCAGGTTGACACTCTAAACATAAATAAATATAAAGTTAGACGTCACGTTTTATACCATGCTATCGGCTCCTGACACCAATTTGCACCAGGCAAAGATATTTTTTTTGGTTCCTATTCCGTATAACCTGATGGAACACACTACGATGTTGATGCCGTAATATTCATTGATTTTATTTATAATGGATTTATTGATTTATACATTACAAAATTATTTTATTAATATTAAAATATAAATTTCACGTTTCATTTTATATATGTAAAAAATTTCAGGGAGGGAAAACATTTGTAATAAAGAACCAAGCTGACTTTGCTAGGGAATTGCTCCCTTTGTATTATAAACACAACAATATGGCTAGTTTTATCAGACAATTGAACATGTATGGATTTCACAAAATCACATCTGTTGAAAATGGTGGACTTAGATATGAAAAGGATGAAATAGAGTTTTCACATCCCTGCTTTATGCGAGGCCATTCCTACTTGCTTGAACACATCAAAAGAAAAATAGCCAATCCAAAGACAATTGTGACTAGTGGAGAGAGTGGTGAAAAAATACTCATAAAGCCTGAGTTAATGAATAAAGTTTTGACTGATGTCAAACAAATGAAAGGGAAACAAGAGAACTTGGATGCTAAGTTTAGTGCAATGAAACAAGAAAATGAAGCCCTGTGGAGAGAGGTGGCCATACTTAGACAGAAACACATCAAGCAACAACAGATAGTCAACAATGTAAGTCTTTGTAAAGTTGATTTAAACTATCTTACCTAAAAACACATACTAATTAATGTTTTGTTGTTACAGCTGATACAGTTCCTGATGTCACTTGTTCAACCAGCACGAGCAAACAATGCTAACAGTAATAATGTTGGTGTGAAGAGACCTTACCAGCTGATGATTAACAGTGCAGCACATAACTCTGCTAGTGACAGTTCCCACCCTGGACGGCTAAAGAACATCAAGCTGGATAAAGATACTTTATTGGATGAACTGAATGAAGAGAATTTGGTGAGATATATTATTTAACTGTTGATAATAAACATGGTTGATTATAAAAGTGTATGAAATCTATCCTTTTTACAATGAGTTTTTCTTATGTGCAACTTTGTACAAAAGTAGTACTCTGCTTGCAGTGTAGTCTCTGACTCTGTCTCTGTCCATAGCTTTGCCCAGTATAAGACTAAATAGCTCTATTATTTTCTGCCATTAGCATAACTCAGTAATTTGATAACATGTGGAAAACTGTTCTGTAACTGATTTATGTATAGTTATACCTATAATATGAATTATTATAAATTTCAGGAGGATGGTCCAACAATTCATGAGCTAGCTCATGATGACATTTTGCAGTCTGAGATTGCTCAAGACTCCCTAGACCCTGCCAATTTTGTGACAATAGATATCCCTAGTGATGCCATTGGGGACAATGTGTACAGTTCTAACCCTTCAGGCTCTGCTCAGTATGAAGTTACAATGGAAGATGGAGAGGAAATTGATACAGGTATGTGTTTTACAGTATAAATATATAGACATACATCATATAATTTGTATGTGGAAATGGATATTGGAATTTGTGAAGAGTTCATGAAGAAATAATAGAATAATAATTTTATTATATTTCCAAAGAAAGCTGCAGCAACACCCATAAGACCTTATAGCATATCTAATACATTCCCAATTTTTTTTAGATGGTGTCAGAGTCACATATCCAATAGCCAAAACAAATATGCTCTTAAAGCCTACAGATGCCCAACCCGTAGTTACATCACCTTCTCCCACCATGGTTAATCCAACATCCCCATTGGACCAACCATTACTGGATCAAGTTTTCATTGATCCATCAACATTGGCAGCTAATAAAACAAAAAAGGTGCAAAGGACTATTGCTAGACCTGCCAAGAGAATGACATCTGGCAGCAGTTTTAACAGCTTAAACCCTTCTGCGGATTTGAAATTACCAGCTGAAATATTTGCTGATGAAGATTCAGTTGAAAGTGGTATAGCAGCTGACGAACTTTTGCAAAGTGCACTACAGAGTGCTGGATTAGATGCTGGTATGTCTACATCCAAAGATAAAATGTTTGGTGGAATCAATATCAAACTTGAAAGAGCAGAGAATGCAAAACCGTCAAAGAAGTCAAAGAAGTCAAGTAAGGACAATAATACTAACCAGGTGGACCTGGCTAGCATTAAGACTGAGCTGCAAGATGACTTAGATTGGAATAACATGACTCTTGCTACGGTGAACAACAATAGTGATGTTAATAGGTTTAACTCTGTGTAAGTACTGTTTTTAATTATTGTCATTATTAACTGAGAGAAAATAAGTGAGGTAACAAAGAGAACATCATCACTTTTAGTCCAATTACAAAAACATACTTGTGGAGCCCCTGTAGGATTTTATTCTTTACTAATATTATGTGGATGATTGCAAATTATCCACAACCTTAAACATATTGTGTATTTTTTTATAATTTGTGACTTCAATATCCAGGAATAGAAGAGATAACATCAGCAAAAATCTTGAGGAATATTCTTCTGTCTTTGGATCAAATTCAAACAAGTATGTGTAATTATGATAATTATTCTGAATAACAAATGTCACTCGCTGTGGCCTACTATAAATATTTATTGAAAGTTAAATTGCTATGGTGCAAAAAAACATGAATTCATTATTTTTTTTCGCCAAAGTTTAAACTTTACTGTAATAAGTATCTATAATAGACCTTTAACATGAAATTGGGGCTATGAAATAGTAACACTCACTAACAAAATATGTCTGCATCATATTCTTAAACCATGGCGCAAGCTTCTTTTGGTTTAAGCCAAGCATTTCATAGGTCGAAAATACATTAGTAATAATATTGGGATAAAATATGCTAATTGGAGCTTATTTTGTACATAATTTTTAAGTGTTGTGTTACTGAACAATACCATGTTTTGCTTGATTATTTCAGGAATGATATTGATGATCACTTGGACACCATGCAAACTGATATTGAGTCACTGAGAGAGTTATTAAGGAGTGACAGTTATGCTTTGGACACAAACACTCTAATGGGGGTAAGACCTTTATATTAATTATGGAATGGATATTATAGTCATATTTTCTTTTGTTACTAATCAAATCAAAACCCTAATCAAAGTAATCAGTCTGTTACTATATTTGTTTTTTGAAGTGGCAAATTTCAAGTTGTCCAAACAAAGTTTCCATAGGACGCGTTTTTTTTGCGCGGATTATTTAAATTGATTGACTTTCATATCATATCGGCGACAAGACTTGTATATACCAACATATAACTGTATGAATGTGAGGGTGATGTAAACAGTGGCATTTGGTGGCGCGATGTTGGCAATACCGCAGCGAGTCACGTTGCAGGCAACGTGTAGTGGCAGCGTGGTATGCCGTGTGCCTTCGCCGGGCGCACGCACACAGCTACGCGGTCTACAGCTACACGGTCTACGTAACGTGTACAAATATAGCATTAGTGCCATATCGACTACGCAATAAGCCCAGTCACTGACAGTCTGTTATGTCACTATCGTTGGATGGCAGGAGTTTTGAATTGTTAAGATCAGAAAAATAATTAATATTTATTTTATATACTATATGTTTGTTGTCCATAGATTACTGAAGCAAAGCTAGGACCTACGATGTCTTTCGCCATTCCCTCCGGTCAGCTGCCGTCACACGATTACGTAATATTAATAAACAAAAGCATAACATTACATTCTTGTACATACTAGTTTCACATAGATATTTTTTGCAGTAATAATTTGATACATACTCGTATGTATAAATCAATCGTATTTCTCTTACATATTGTCATTTCCTTAGTAATCGCGATTATTTGGATATCAATGTACCAACTGTTTGTTTAAAACAGGTTATTTTGGTAGAAATCGACTTGTAGAGAATGGCTGTGACATTACGATGACAAGAATTTTTAGTTTTATAATAGATTTGTAGTTTTACCCTTCCAACTGGAAGCATTGTTCGGAATGTATGTGCTACAAATGCCACTGTTTTTGCATAGAATCGAGGAATAAGAGTCTCGAGGTACCATTACGACTGAAGGAAAAACAAAATCTATAGTAAAAATATTTATTCCGTAATAAATTACAAACCAAACTAAATGGAGTCGCGGGGTTTGAGGCACATATTTTCGTCATAAGCGAGTTTTGTAGTGTTAAAGGGTTAACAGTTGTTGAATCAAGTAAAAACAACTTCCTTACTTATAACTTGTTGTTTCAGCTGTTTGGTTCTGATGACCCCTTCTATGGACTGTCTTATAACCCCGTGGACGAAAGAGCGAGAGCATCAAACAGTGGTAAGGCTATCCAATCATATTATTGCATGTAAGGTTGTCCCCGACTTTGTAGTGTTCAGGTGATGGTATGGATGTTCCGATGCAGAGATACGATGATTGACCCTAAGAGACAGTGAAAACCATGACTTAATTCTCCCACTGATCAACGTCAATAAGATAATGATTCGATATAGGCAAATTAAATTTATTTTTCGTTGTTTTCACGTTTATGTTAATTGTAGATACAACAAAACAGTATCCGATGCTTGATTTTGATTGGCTGATAAGTAACAGCGATGCCGCGCCCACAAAGTAACCTGTACCTACCTCATCCTTTCAAGAGTTAGTACAGCAGAACCCGACAGTGTTGGACGTTTTGGTAAACGGTTATTTTATGCTGGTTGCGGTCTGCGATACTGTCAGAAGACGTGTGGCATGTAGGAACTCATTCTGCAACATTCTGTAAACTTTAAAACTGCATCTGTGATAAGTAGTAATAAAAAGGTAGTCACCGTGCGTTAGTCCTCATGATTAATATTTGCAGCGTCGTACAAACAAGACATTTGCCTTATTATGGTGTTCTATTTTCATATCATTTATAGGAATACTTAAGTAAGCTTACTAAATTTAAATATAAGCGTAGGTCAGAGCCAACTCGAGAGCTGCGATATTAAAACTACGGGAGTATTGCTCTACGCTGCCGCTGATCGCCATACATTTATGTTAAATAATGTTGGCCGTTGGCGGGAATGCCACTCGGTGCTCGCATCCGCGGCCCAGCGGCGGCAGATCTGTGACCTGCCATCTAAAACAATGATGACTAAGCAGTCTTGCATGGAGATTACGTTTTTATTTTTATACTTATTTTGATTCCACTAGTTGTTCACATTTGGTGCGGCTACAAAAATACTGCAAGGTTTTGATTGTAAAATGAATGCTCGACAAACTATAACAGTAACTTCGCATTAATCAATTTCTTTATTTGCTGTAATGCTTTATTATTATTAATTAAAGCAAAGAAGCTGAAAGGTGAAATATCGAATGTGAGCGGGGCCGAAGCCCGCGTCCAGGACGTGTTTCCCGAGGACGATGGTACTCTAAACATTATCACAAGTAGTTTCTAGTTTTGATTTTTTTATAATAATTGCCCGCACGTTGTCCTGCATTCTTAGTTTTTGTTTTTAGTATAAAGGTATGAACAGCCGATCGGTTAAGGGGATGCTCGCGAAATAAATAGGCAAATTTTTAGCTTAATTACGGAAGTACATACTTAGTAATATCAACGTGTCTGATAAAATAAATCGTTGTTGATTGAATTATAAACATTATTTTGTACAAGGAGTAAGAAATGTGTTATTGAAAATCGATCATTGAACAATAAACGACACAGTTCCCGTTACATCGCATCACATCGGTGACTTGGAAAATTAACAAGTTTTACTTATCTGCAAATTTTTTTGCGCGAAAACTTCTTTAAAAAAAATATAATTTTATCTCTCGTTATTTTTTAACCTATTCCGGTATTAGAAGTAATTGCATCCTGACTGCGGGCTTAACCGGTTGGATTAGTTTTGATGTTTCACCTTGTATAGATCAACCTACCATCAACTAAACTAAAATATGTAATTGGATTCCATTAAAGTTACCAATGTGTAGCCATTAAAATAAAACTTTCCATAAATAGAATTTATATATTTGACGAAATATTGAACGTAAATATATAATTTCTTAGTAATTAAAAAAAAAATACATTGCTTGGGTTAAATAACGACACTTCTTCAAAAGCAGTAGCATAAATTACTATTTAATAAAAAACATTTGGTGCTATTTTTTTCGTTTGGGTATGGTAAGAAATAGGGTGAATGACATCTAAAGGCCTACCTAGAAAATCGAAATTTTGAATGATTGTACCTGTCACCTAATTATTAGAGAAAAAAAGAAAGATGCACGAAATTTGCGAACTTCAATGTTGCGGTGCGGTAGGCCCTTTGGTCTGACATATTGGAGATGACAGATGTCATTGTGACAATGCCACGTCTTGGTAGATTTTTTGGGAATCTAATTACATATTAGGGTTTAGTAAGCTAATGCTTAAAATACTTATTAGTAAATTGGTAAAGACTAGTTAGTGGCATTCAATCTCGTGATCTAAATGCAGTAGGAAGTTATGTAGATGGATGTTCATAATTTACATTCTACTAATAGTTTTTCTAATAACAAAATATTTGTATTTGCAAGTCTCTGTGAGCGTACTTTGAACAGGAAGTGGCCTTGCATGTTTTTATATACTTAATATTTATGTATAAAGCATTATTTTTCATACTATCTTATTTTTTAAAATTTATAAATTTCATAATATTTGTTTGACTGATTTTAAATATTTGAATGTGTATTGATTTTTTGACATCATGTTCGTGCTTTATAGTAAAATTGTGGTTATGTTGACTTGTTTTTGGATTAAAAGCATGTTGTTTTTGATGTGGAAAATATCAGTACTCACATAATAGTAAGAGATTAAAAAAACTGTTTTAAACATATACTACTTTTATAAACTCTTTTAATTTAAAGTATTCTCGTTGACCAAACGCATAGAATTCCTATTTCGCTATTTTATAGTATGCATGTATATAAGCATTTTTTTAATACATGGCAGCTTGGTCGAAGTATTCAGCTGCATTATTTAGCTTTACTTTAGAATTTAAATTACAATTAGAATAAAATAAAACAATTTGTGCATGGTAGTATTTATAAGGTTACAAGGTAATTTAATTAATGGTTATAATAGTGCCCCATTAGTTATTTAAACTTATATGACACCGAGGAAATGTACAAAGACCTACGTTTAAGTCCTCGTAGTGACGACTATATACGAAAATATTTGAAACAATTGAATCCTTCGTCTAAGTACACACATCTACAGCCGGTCGTAAAATGTCTACGTCCACGTAATAAGAGTGAAACACACATTATTCGGCTCGCATCGACTCGGCCGACGCCCGCCGACAGCCGACGTTGATCGTTCTTGATGCGTTAGTTAGATAAAGTGGTTTTTACGGCCGGCTGTATACCTATAGCTGAATCTGTACAGACAAATCTGGAGGAGCATTACATCTTACAGAGCATTCAGTTGTATAAATCTACTTCGATATAGGTAATACATAATGTACCTATAAAGTTATAGATATATTATCAACGCATCACGTGTCGGAGATAATAATCTTAAAATGACGCCACTACCGAAAGTAAAGAAAGTCTGTTGAGCGATTACTTTATATTTTTTCCGCTGACGCTTTCCATTGTTTTGAGCTTAACGCTACATACAAAATATGTAAATGTGTGCTTCAAACGTTTCTGTTTACGTAAGTTTTCAATCGAGCTCTTTGATCGCACTAAGTCGCAGCTAGATAACCTTAGTCTTGGTATTACATTGTGGTGTGGGTTGTTAATACCTAAATTTAATCTTGAATATAAAATTAAATATCGATACATACATAAGCATTTCACACTTGTTATTTCATTGTACTCACTGTTACGTAAGCTTCTAATCATATTTTTCTGTTAACGTTTGATTTGTTCACCGCGAAATATTAACGCTTTTTTTCTTGGGTAATTTCAGCTGAGGGGAATCAGCTTATGTCGTATACAGGGAATATTCCTTACTTTGAGGACATGAACCTAGAGATGGCGAGCGAAAACTCCCAAGAGTCGCCGGCGCCGCCGAGCCCGTCTAGCTACACGTTAAACACGCCCCAAGTGCAGCTGGGCTCGCCTGCCTTCCCGCAGAAGCCATGAGCCCCCGCCACTCCACGACGCGCTTACTTTATAATCGGATGAAGACACAATCGTCCGCTTTAACTAAAACCTAAACTCAGTCCGTAAAAGTCAAACACGCCGGGGAAACGCGCTTTTCCACATTGATACTTGCAGCGTCGGGCACATTCGCTCAGAGAATTTTCGTGACCGAAGTTTATGGTAACGTTTACATAACTGTGGGTTGCACAACGCACATTCAACGCACGGATTGTCTTTTAATGTCATCTAAATCATCTGTTAACGTCATACATAGTGATAGTATTTCTTGTATGAAAAGTTTTATTGTTGCGTCGCCATATTAAAGGATAATAGTTTGTTGAATGTGCGTAATACAACCCCCATTGAGTCTACTGATGTGTTTGGTACCCGTGATTAAAGCATATCGATGTCACTGTTGCTTTCGTTAGGCCACCCAGTGTAAATGCTTCTTACGCCAATGGACAAAAGGCTCAAATTAATTTATGAAAATATAATGAAACCTGTTTCAAGTGCGAAATGTATCTTATGCAGTTGGGTTGCCCTACAGCGTGCGAACCTTGCCGTTTATTTGTATATACAATTACCTTGTTTGATTGGCTTACTGTTAAAACAGAACCATAGGCTTATTGGATTTGTTTACGTGTAAATTTTGTACAGGATTGAATATTTTAAAAGATTTTCTTTTATGTTTAAACATGTTAAAAATTAAATTGTATAATATTTGATATGTATTTTAAATACAAGGACGATTTTCCAATTGGGTCAGTGAGAGCATCCGGTAAAAAAAGGAAGACGGTACAGAAAGCTAGAAAAGCATAGATTTTGATTTGTGGCATTTGTACAGCCCTAGCTAAGTTGTGTTAGTCTGTAAGTTACTTTTCCTTTTAGAAACAGGATCGATCAATCTGTAAATGCCAGTTTTCATTACCTGATTTAAAAAATAATGAAGGTGTTATAAGACGTGATTACGCAGTATTATGGGAACTGGTAGCTGTTCTCAATGATCTGTTTGTAAAATCTACCCTGTATGTGCCAAAACTAGTCCAATCTAAATACATTATTAAAAAAAAAAACTAGAAACTCCTAGAGCATCATTTCATGGAGAGGGCGGCAAAAGATTAACCAGTTTTTTTAGTCTAAAAGGTTGGTGTATGCAAATGATGACATTAACCAGAATACACACTATACTTATTTTTCCCGACTTAAAAAAATCAAGGAAGTACTCGATCCTTGTTGATTTTTGTTATTGTATGTCTTCAGCCCTTGTACGCGAAAATAGTTGTTGATTATGATTCTCGTGTGATCCCATTTAAATTTGATCGAGATCTGATCAGTAGTTTTTGATATATTCTCAATAATGCGTATTTACCTTTATGAAGTCGATATTTTTTTTGTTAAATGTTATTGTTAAATATGCATGCAATGCATACCTACCTAAGTAATTAATTAATCTCAATTATTAAGTTATCATAGGCCTAAGTATGTCTTGAATATATCTTGTCATCCGGAATGATCTTTTAATGGATCATCAATGTAATGCAATTTATATCAAATATATATAAACATCAGTGAACGCTTTCAAAAATAGACTAGACACTTATTTCAAAACTTAAAAAAGCGCATAAAAACACAAATGCAGTTGATATACGCGCATCGCTCTAAGAGCTGCTTGTGTATTAACGAATAAATAAATAATAAAATAACAATGAACATCTGAGATATTTATGTCGACCGTTCAACGGTATATGCTTTTAGACATGTATATCTACTAAACATCGCTAGAATCGATAGCGAAAATTCAAAACTCTTGGCATTTATATATTACTTATCTACTTACTGCATTCATGAATAACACTGGCTGCTTTTAACACCAGAAATTATTATACCACATCCACATCATTAATGTTTTTCTTAGGTATTCGATAGTGTTCGTCTGATGGTGGGCTAACCTCAATGTTTCGATATTCCCAGAAAGTAACATCTATAAGGTCTCCCCACATCTCGTGGGTCGTAAAAACCTTGGTCCATACAGGACGAGCGAATAACTACCGCACGCCCGGTGGCGAGTGAGCCGAAGGATGTTTGACCTAAGTTAAGCCTCAATTCCCCCGCAGTAAGCTGCGGGGGAATTTAGGCTTTAGCCTTTACTTTATATACGCTATTTTCTGAGAATAGCAACACCGTCAACAAATATGGGGAGACCCTTAGGAGGGGAAAACGGTCGTTATTAAGACAGACGTTTGGTCATATGCGTGTAGTGTCAACTACGGTAATTGAGTTTTATTATTGAATAAGTACATTATAAATTATAATATTGTTTTATCGTCCAGAGAATAAAAGGTACAAGTACAATTAAAAAGGAATGATAGAATCGAGTCTATCGATGTGACATAAATTGATAATTATGAATAAACACGTTCGCAGACTACTGAATTCACTTCATATCCATTTGTTAATTGCAAAGTGCCTATATGTGTAAAATACTTGTACATCACTGTCATTATGGGTTATAAAAATCCGCCTTCAATTCGTGCCTACCTACCAAAAAGTAGACAAGTAATGTAACTGAGTGTTTCCAAAAAAAAAGAAACAGGTTCTTGACCTGTTTATTACCTAGTAGTAAAATTATTTAGACTTCTCTGGGCTCGTTCTACTCAGAATCCTCGGCATTTTCTATTTAAGCATAAAAAAGCTAATTAGCTCCTTAAATATTGATCAAAATGTTATTCGGTTTTTTTTGTTAAATTCGTGTCACGTCAAACCGCTTCAGGCTCCTATGGGAACTAAAATGACCAAACAAAAAAATATCTAATAAATTGCTTGGAAAAATGACGTTACAAATGTCGTCTTTCATGACATACGATTCATCCAAAAACTATATTTAAACTTCGGACATCTTAGGATGGTCCAAACCGTTAATCGTGTTCGTTTAAAATCTATGGATGACACTAGGACTGACAATACAAAATTTAATTTTGCTGTCTTGTAACAAAATAATGTAATCTGTATCAATTATTTACAATGTATTATAATTTTATAACTGTACAGGGTCATGTTTTGTAAAAGAAGGAAGTCAGTGACGTCATATTTCACAATCGCGTAACATATTGAGTCTTCTCCAAGTTTCAAAGTAAAAACTGTTAGTTAATCACCATACGAATCTGTGTTAGTTTTAAATACATGTAGGTACCTACTTATGATTAGATATTGTCATCTGAAAGTTTATGAAACGCAATCTGGATGGATTAGTTATTGTTAGATAGGTACATCAAGTTATTGTGGTATAGACGTTGCTTGGTCTAAATTTTATTTTATTAAATCGGTTTTATACTGCAGTCCGTCCAAACATTTGCGATGTAATTTCATATAAAATAACTGATGATTATTATAGGTAGGTAGGTATTATTATGAGTTACACGTGCTCGCCATCACAATTCTGTGCGAACGCGAAGCTATCATATTTTATTATCCTGAAAATGTGACGTCATCGACTACGAAGTCTGATTTTTGGCAGTCAGAGAAGATGGTAGGTGTTAAGTTAATGTATGCTGTTTTTATAGTAGGTCCGTCAGCGATTATCGCCATAGCTGTAGAACCACATACTGTATTATATCTATGTCGTTATCTACATTCGAATGCGGCAGTCGACAGTGTAAACGCACCAGAAACAAGTCGCGCGTCTCTAAGCTATTGCGAGGACCGCTTCCGAACCAAACCTACTGTAAGATTACTTCATGAAGTAATTTAGGAACTATTGTATAAAATATTTTAATTTCATAATGAACAAAGTTTGGTAGCATATAATGTATGTAAGGATATAATATATATTTCGTTAAATTGATGTAAGTTATTTTTAATATTAGATTAATAAAAGGTTGAGATGAACGTGCGGCTTTTATTTCGAAATCACCTTTTTTTTGTTATTCTGTATTATTGTTTTCACCACTCGTTTTCCTCGTTTCGTGGTTGTTATCCTCTTGACATAATCGGCAGTGATTACCCACTTAGCAGGAGATCCTGGGTTCGAATCCAGGCCAGGGCGTTTATTTCTGTGTTTGTTGGTGTATGCTCTGTTCCTGAGTATGTACTTAATTATCTATGTATTATACATATACATACAACACTAGTCTTACTGAGCTTAGTAGTACTTAGAGTAGGCCTAGGTTGATTTGTGTAAGTCCTAAAAAGATTTATTTATTAATGCATCTGTCATTGTTGACAGTTGATTCTGACTGCAGTTAAAACCTAGACTGGTCACTGATTGGGACAACTACCTCATACAGCTACCGGATATATTTTTGGGCTGCTCGTGTATATTTCTTTATTATATCCTCTGCCTGCTCACAGATTTGTAATAAGAAGTAAAATCTGATGGAATGGACGACTTTTTCGACGCTTCTGGGCTGTATCTATTTTGTCGTTTTGCAAATCACAATACATATCGCGCCGTCTACTTAAGCTATTGTAATAGGAGTATTTTACACTTTCAAGAAGTTTCAAGAGTCGTTTACAATAAGTAGGTAAAAGCATCTAGTGCCATTGGCATGCTTAAGGTAGAGGTACATAAATTGATAAGATAATCGATTATAAACAATTTATTGCACCAATTAATTAGTTAATATTATGAACAATTTGTACTAAGTACCTATTAAAATAATGTTATCACAGCTATTCTATTATTTTGTTTGAAGGGTTAGTGTAAACCATATCACTTGAAAATCATTATATTAATACCATGCTGTCTATAGGCACTACTATTTTAGTTACCACCGCAATATAGGTCCTAGATAAATACCTAATTAAGATATTTGCGTCCACAGGAAAGTTATGCCTTCTATTACAATAAAGAGCAACTGTATTATGATAATTGATATGATTTGGATCCATAGACATTGCCATATGCGTCATGGTTTGCGTAATTGTCGTCTTTGCAATGCTTTGAAAAAAATTTATATCCTAATCTACACGTATTAGAATAACCGCATTGATCCCATGGACGCAACTATCCCTGATGACAGTGATGACCTTGGTTTAGTACAGTCAGTAGTATAAGTGGGTGAGCGGGTGAAGTGTTCAAAATGATCTAGACGTGCTTTTATTCTCTTGACAATAGAGATGTGTTGACCTCATTTTGAACACCTCCACCGCTTAGCCACTTCTGCTGCTGACTATAATATTTGCAAAATACTAGTATAAACATACATGTCGTTACATACTTAGAGCAGTTAGAGCACAAATAATACCAATAGGTAGTATAACTTTAGATGCCAAGAATATTTTGCAATAATTAGTCCACCTCCTCCCGCGGGTGCCGTAAGAGACAACAATGGAAAAAATCCGACGGATGGGCAGCAGCGTCCCTCGAAACCCAATACAGCAACTGCGGTCCCCAACCCGCCTGCACATCGTGGTTACTATGGCAGCTACCAAGATGATACAAGTCATATTTGGGGGAGGCTTGGAGGAGGCATGTCCAGCAGTGGGCGACTTGCGGCTGAGGTGATGATTAGTCTAGAGCGGAACGCAGTAGGTAAGTATTTAGAATAGATACTATAATAATAATTGACTTGCTCGGCAGTCACCGAAATGAATGTATCAAGCTGACAGAAGCGGTACGGAAAGTACGCAAAGGTGTAGGGAAACTGAATTCGAATGTCGGTTGAAAAAACATTTATGCATGCAAAACATGTCAAAATAGTAGGTACCTCATAAGGCCCACGAGCCTAGCTGTAGTAGATACTATTTACTATAATCGAATTTGAATTTTATACAATTTAATTTGCTTCCTTCGATTTTGATACAAAGAGATTCTACTTTATTTCCTACTCTATAAAGAACGAATTCGAGTAGGATTTTACTTGTATGGCGGGCCTTAGGAGGATAACTACCCACCATGCTGTGGCGGAGTGCAAATTATTTTCTAAGGCAAGACAGAGCCAATATGGTTTTGCCTTGTCTTCATGAGCCCAAAGAAAATGATCTGCGGGAAAGTTAGTTAAGCCGCTGCGAATCCGCTTGCATGGATTCGCCGCCGCTGATGCCTACATGTCTTATCTGATACTGATATATATATGTAGTTCCATTCACAGGAACGGACCCTTATGGGAGCAATAAATAATTTCGTTAGATTTCCAATCATACAATTGATGCCACAATAACCTTCAGATTCCGTTGTTTCGTCATGTTAACATAGCAAATTTTTTCTTGTAGGTAATCTCTACACGCATAGGTACAGACAGCGGGAGCACGTATGTAGTAAATAGTAACAACTATAGATACTAATCTATAGTTCTTACTATTTCAAGTGAACCCCTTAAAGCATATAAAGCCATTCAGCGGTTAACCACAAATTAAAATAATGAACTTATTAATTATGATTAAATTTGTATCAGTAGATTACATCTGCCTCAGAAGGCTAATATAGGTAAAGGACGCTATATTTCTTTTAACAGTAGACTAGAAATGCAGTAGTACAGCGAAATCAAAATCATAACCCAGATAACTAAGAAATGCATTGGTCTTTTCCGTCTTTGCCTATTTTAAAACTTCTTTGTGAGTTTAGCGCCTAGATAGTACCTGCCTGATGTGAATTATCTGGGTAAAAAATATAATAATAAAATCCTTAATAGGGTTACGGAACGACCATTTCACTTTTTTCTCTATAAAATTAATATTTTTTTACAAATATTATAAAAAATATACAACGGCGCTTTCTGGACTTGACTTGGTGGTTTAAAAATGTAAAAATAAGATACTTTAGTAATTTTACTAATGTAACCGGAACTTCCTCATGAGCGCGGGTAAGAAGGTCGGGGCTGGAGATCTTTGCTTGACGCCGTCCACCACGTACGGACCCGGCTTGGACATGAGCACCGTGTGTAGCGTCGGCATGTTGCTGCCGATTAGACAGGCGAGCTCAGGGGAAACGGTACGACATCCCTGTACATCCAGAAACTTCAGTTTCCGACAGTACTCTCGTACTGACTCTAAAGTTTTATCCGTCAGTTGATTGCAACCCTGAAATAAAATAAATTAACGCTTTTAAAACATACATCTTCACCTTTGGCCATTAAGAACTAAAAAATAGACCAAATATTATAAAGTTAGGTTTTTAAATCTATGGATTTGCTGACACCTAATGTTAATGTACCTTTATGTAACTGATAGTAAGTAGGTAGGTACGATAAAGTATTAGGTTCATCATTCGTCCGCGGCCAGTCTCATCCAGGTCTTAGGTTATCTATTTAACTACTGGAAAATGTTGTCCCTTTCTTTTTAAAACACAACTGGCGCACCCATTACAGTGTTCATATGTAGATATGTTTTACTTATAAAATCAATGTAGGTACCCTATTTATATACTTAGCAAATTATTACAAAGACGGCATTTTTTCCTAAAAACACAGGAACTACGTACTAGTATATTACGAGCAGGTAGGTAACTAGGTACCTATTTACAAAATGAAAATAATATGTCAGTCCTTTGCAATTATTCCTTCTCTTTTTACAAATTGTATCTATTTCCTCGCCTGTGATATGGTAGATTTTTTTGCGTATTGTGCTAGTGACCTGCCCTGGTTTGGCACGGGTAACATGTATTATTATAATACATTTGCAAACGTTGCCTGTGGAACACTCTGGTTATTGATAAACCGGGTTAAAATCCGTTGCGTAACCAAAAGATCTTAGCGTAATACAGACAGCAGAATAGCAGGAAGCGACTTTTTGATTTTACTATGTAGATTACACACGGCAACAGTTTAGTCACCACGCTGCCTTAATACCCTCGTAACGCTCAGTGATCAATTCCTTGAATTAGGTTCGTAATAAAGCATTATCTACCAGCCTAAAATTTGGCTAAGCCGAAAACGTTAGTTTCGTTGAACGTACCTAAAACAGCCGGCAGCCCAAAGCATTTCCCGTTTGCTTACAGCACTTTTTACGGAATCGTAATGAAATTAAATTAAAGTTCAAGGTCCATCAGTAACAGTATTCACAATCGACAAAGACTGAATAACATAAAACAACTTTTTATAAAGTGAAAAAATATACGAGTAGGTAGGTACCGGTATAAACGGTTTAGTGGAATAGTAAGACTGTTATCGTGCAAAACTTTAACGTTGAACTTAATGGGAGGAGTTTAAAATAAAACCATCTATAATTTAGACATACATATTACTTAATATTCATAATTTTCATAATAATAGTTTATTAAATCGGGTATAACTACTTACTCGTTTTCGTCCTGTAACGAGAAGTTTTCTCAAGAGCTGTTTGCGTTGGCTAAGAAGACTACTAGTTATAGTTCTTAGCTTTGTGGCTGGCCCAAACGTTAGCCGTTGGTTACAATAGACCTGTACTCGTACCTCGTACTTGCTAGGTAATTACCGAATAAAAAAAAACCGGCCAAGAGCGTGTCGGGCCACGCTCAGTGTAGGGTTCCGTAGTTTTTCGTCCGTCACAGTAAGTGTTCCCACTTAAGAGTTAAAAATGGGCTATTTGATACATTGTTGTTGACATATTTTTTTTTTTTAAGACTTTTTTTTTTTTTTTTTTTTTTTATGATATAGGAGGCAAACGAGCAGACGGATTGCCTGATGGTAAGCAACTACCGCCGCCCATGGACACTCGCAACACCAGAGGAGTCACAAGTACGTTAAGTATTAAGTACAGAACCCTAAAAACGGGCCCACAAAGGACGCTGACAACTAAAGAAAGAGTTATAGATCCCTACTATACATGGAAAATTCGAAGAAATGTTGTCAATTTCAGTCCCACAACGAGTAGTAAGAAGGGGTTGTAACATGGAGTGATAACCAGCCAGCGTCATTTGAAGTCAGTCAATCAGTTTCAACCTGATGTATGGGCATGTATGCTCCGACCCCATTATTCAGAAAGAATCTTAAAACCGCCATGTAGGTTATGAGCGTTCCACCTACAGCGATATCTATCGGCAAATTAAGTAAACTATGCGCGCGAGCTTAAAGTATCAGAGGCTCTAGTGTAAGTTTCTTTTGACGTTAAAAATGTCTCGAATGCGTAAGTGATACTGATATAATATGGGTAACTACTACTCGGGGCTCAGATGTAGTGAATAATCCTTTCCTATCGTATTTTCTCGGAAATGTTCGTATTTGTCTTACAACTTCACTCACACTCAGTACCCATCTGAAGTAGTAAGACAACGGAGGGGACGGTCGCATTGGGCGATGAATATTAGTGCAGATTCTTATTTACGGTTAAAACTAAACGCGAAATTATACATAAAACGGCGGCGCTACCGCGAACAACGATATTCGTAAATTTCGGACGATTGTCTCTGTCACTCTTAGCGCCTTAATTGGAGTAATAGAAAAATGCTCGACATATACGAACTTCGATCTTCGCGGTACCGGGCCTAAAGTGAGGAAGACTTGTGTCTTGTCATTCAATAGAGATTTTGACAGCCATATCTTAGGGAATAAGGGCTAATTTATTAACAATTTGTAAGAAACTATCGCCTTAACGACTTTAGTGCTGGAATAATATAAAGTACCTATTTTGCTCGCAAAAAAGCCTAAGATATATGCAATCCTGCGGCGCTTACAGTTTTTTCGAGTGGATAAGTTAGTATGGGGGAACAATATTTTCAGTTTTTAGTATATTACTCGATCTTTTTTATACTTTCTCACCGTTTAAACCTTCTCTGAGCTACTACAAATATTTTAAGACCAAAATTAGCCAAATCGGTAAAGCCGTTCGCAAGTTATAGCGTGACCAAGAGAAATACGGGTTCATTTCTATATATATAGATTTTTTTCAAAAACCATTGAACCTATCAAGTTCAAAATAATTTTCCTAGAAAGTTTATATAAAGTTCTACTTTTGAGATTTTTTTCATATTTTTAAAACTTGTGGTTCAAAAGTTAGAGGGGGGGGGGACGCACTTTTTTTTTACATCTGGAGCGATTATTTCCAAAAATATTGACATTATCAAAAAATAATGTTAGTAAACCCCTATTCATTTTTAAATACCTATCCAACAATATATCACATGTTAGGATTAGAATGAAAAAAAAAATCACTCCCCACTTTACGTATAGGGGGGGTACCCTAAGAAAACATTTTTTTCCACTTTTTATTTTTGCACTTTGTCGGCGTGATTGATATACATATTACTACCAAATTTCAGCTTTGTAGTGCTAACGGTCACTGAGATTATCCGCGGACGGACGGACGGACGGACGGACAGACATGGCGAAACTATAAGGGTTCCTAGTTGACTACGGAACCCTAAAAAGGTTCGATCTGCTGTATGGTCCCCACGGGCACTGTCCGAAATTCATCTCGATTTAAATCTTATTGCAATTGTCCTACAGTTGTAATTCAATAACCGGTTAAAGTGACCAAACTTTTTTTTTACAGTAGCACGTGCGGTTTTACTAAATAATAGACAAAGAGTTAGCGTGGAGGCCAGCTACAAAGCTAAGAACTAAAACAGTCTTACATTTAATAAGTTTGCGTCATATAGTTTTGTGATTGCACTACGTAGTGTATATTATTACAGAGATCTTACCTTTAATTCTAAAGTCTGCAGTCTGTGTAATCCTTTAACAATTTCCGTTACTGCTTCATCTCTTAAATTAAAACAATCAATCAAATTGAAGTTTTCGATACTGGGGCAGTTTTCAACTAAATGGACTATACCTTCATGGGTAATCTGCTGACATTTACTTAGATTCAAGGTAACCAGTTCTTTAAAGTTAAAAGCATATGTCAGGCTGACATCTGTAATTCTGTTACATGCACTGATATCTAAAACTTGTAGATTTTTTAGACGAGCCAGAGAGTAGCCTGTGAATGTGTCTGTATTTATTTTTTCACACATTCTCATTACATCCAATTTTCTTCTAGCATCGCGGACTATCTCTTCCTCGGCCCTGGAGCCAAGAGAAATTCTTTGATGTGCATTGCTGTTATCATAATTAGACATTATGGGTCCATTGTTTTCTCCTTCTGTCTCCAATTTTCCCATGCCAGTCAGTCCAACATCAGACACTTTATCACAATAACTCATTTTTAAGTTTTGCAATAATACTTGATTTTTAAATATTACCTGAACTGATGTGTCAGTCACTGCATTAAAACAATAACTTATATCCAACAAACGTAATTTAGGTAATTTTTCTAAAATCATAATAAGCCCAGTTTGATCTAGATTCAATGAATGTATATCTAATTCTTCTAACAAAATATTTTCTTCATTACAAATACCTTTACCCAGTCCATCTTTAGTTATTAATTCACATTCAGACACATTTAGTGACTTCAGTTTCTTTAACCGGTGCAGTTCCATGACTCCCAGGTCTGTGACTGCTCGACATCTCTGTACATTAAGATGTTCCAGGTTTACTAGATTCTTGCATATGTGAACTAGTGACTGGTCTGTAACTCTGCTACATAAGCTAACATCTAACTCTCTTAAGGAAGTTTGATGAGATGTTAGCGCCAGTATTCCTGTGTTTGTAAGCTGGTCACATGATCTCACTTCAAGTGATTGTAATTTAAGACCAGGAGTCTCTGAGAGTGATATAAGGGCTGCTCCATCAATAAGAGTATTAGAAAACAGGAGCTTTTTAATATTCCTTGCTCTAGAAGTAATAAATTGATGTACAAAATAAAAAGTCAGCACACTTTCTGATGGATTCATGGTTATATCTGTCCCTGCAGAGTAAAATTTTTTGACCAAACCTAAGTGGAACTGAAGAGAACATGCTGACAAATTTATTTCCTCTAGTGCTGGTGCTGCCGTTACAAACCTATTAAACAGAGCATCAGTGAGGTACTGATTGCCACATAGGCTAAGAACTTTTAGGTTTTCAAGGCTGTCTGTTAAGAGTCCTTCTGTCTTTCCCTCTAATAGTCTCCCAGACATAAACAGTTCCCTACAACTTTGGATGGTCAATGATTCAAGATTTGTACATTTTTGCAAAATGTAAACAAACACTTTTTCACATATATCACAGTTTCTTAAAGTCAGGCTTAAAATATAATTTCCCATTCTGTCCCAAAACCCCAGTAACTTATTTGATATTTCAACTTCATTGAATAAATAATTATAGTATATTGTCGAAGAATCTTCAAAAATTTGTAGTAAAGATGCATCTTCACTGAAAGCAGATTTGTATAAAATAACTAATTTGTTCTTAAGAAAACAATGGGCATTTGCTGCTTGGTACCATGCGCGGCATGTTTCGCTGGCAGATTTTCTATCAGATTTTGGTAAGTATTTAAAAAGGTAGACTAACACCTGAAATAAAAAAGGTATATTTGTATTTATGTATATAGGAAATATGTCTTTGTATATACTTTTTAGTGAGTTTAATAAGTACATGTTATTTATACAACTTGTTATTTGTAGAAAGAAACATTAAAATATTAACAGTAAATTAATTATGGCTATTATATATCCAGACAGGAGGGACTTTGACTACTATTTATTCCCCTAGTAATGGCTATAATAAACAAAGACCACAAAGATTATCAGGAAGATAGAGCGAGCTCTGTTAAGGTAATCAGATCACGTGAAAAAAACTTAATATGCAACATAACAAAGGAGTTGGCTAAAACAATGGCTTTATGATTATTACTACCCCTTTTAAATTGTATTGATTACTTACTTCAAAAGGTAAATCCATTATTTACAACTTTAGATTAACACTTGTATTTTTGTGCCTAAAATTACGATATAAAAGTAACTGTTTTCCTGCACATATGATCATTGATTTATTTCCGTCACTTCACGTCGAACTTGTGTTGACATCTGCGTGACATTGACTTTTGAAAGGCGTGTTTTTCTCATTATCACATTATCATGTTGCTATCTATCTAGATAATAGAAAGAAGTAAATCACAACGCATTTTACAAAAATCACAAATAAACAAAGTGATTTACAGTTTGGCTATCTAAACAAAAGGAATGATCAATGGGACTTTTTTTTTCTACTGCATCTCTTGATAACTTGTAGAATCCAGTCAATGTTGACGTTGACACTAAAAAAGGCGCGAATCCAAAAATGATGCCGCTTACTGACGGGTCTAGTGTGTAGTGGGTCTATAGCTTATTGTGCAGAAGTCTAACGCAGAATTCGCTTCCTAGGCCTAGGCTTACTACCACCACGGCTAGAGCAGCACGCGAATACCGCGGTCTCTAGTTTCATAAACAAATAAAACATTCGTGTAAACAAAATTTTGGAAAAGTTTTTATTTTGTACGAAATTTTGATCTTTTTATAGTGGGTATTTATCAGAGACGACTTGGAACATACTACGTATGTATTGATGTCATTGATGGCAATATAATGGGTTTAATCTGCCATGACTACCTGCGAACCACTATGACCACCACCACAATTAACCACTATGTGTGACTGTGTGTTTTTGTGAACTAACGAGAATGGAGCTCACAGCCCGCGCCGCTAGACAAACCGTATGTCTAGCGGCGCGGGCAAATAGCCGTATGGCGCCTGAACAAACAATTCGCAGTTCATTTAGCAGAGTTTGTTGCTAAATTATTTGTTATGGTTTAGAATAAGGTATTCGGACCGAAATCCGATAACGTAATGTATAAGTAGGTATGCTGCGCAAGCGGTCGCACTGGCTCGAAATCGAGCATACTGACCAACCAAACCAACTTGACCGGTCCAATTGTATGAATTATGTATTTCATCTCTACCTAAATGGGTGGAAGTTTTCCAAATGTCTGGTACTAATTGCCTCAGCGGTAATATGCTAATACGGATGGCGAGGCAATATAATATACCTAAACAAAAATTACAGTCTAATAATGTCGTAAAAGCTATTAATTTCCAATTTTATATTGGGAATAAAAAATGAAAATAGTCTTGAGCATGAAGGTGGCGTTAAATTGTCAAACTGACTAGCAGTGGCGGCGGGTCAGATTTTTTCTTAGGCAAGACGGAGCCAATATAGCTTCGCCCTTTTGCTTCATAAGCCCAAGGGAAACTGTTGAATTGTGGGAAAGTTAGTCAAGCCGACGGAATCGGCTTGCATGGACGTGTCGCCGCGCATGAATTAAGCACCTAACCATATACTTATGTACTTTTTGAAAAGTAACATTTTACTGAAACTCACTATTCTAATAGTCATGAAGTGTTTAGTTAAGCTAATCTTATTATTTTATTAAAATCCGAATCAGCCAACCGGGGTCAATAGGGAGAACTAAAAGGGTTGAATAGGATGCCTTTAATAGTGTCTAAAAGGGACGTTTAATAGAAAAAAATCGTCTATCTACATTTCTCGCTGGTAATATTTAATTCAAGGGTCTGAGTCTCAAAGGTGTGCAGTCAGATCATGGAATAGTTTTGGTATACCTAGTGCCTTAACCCTTCGTATGATTAGGCAAGTATTTGAATTCAACGGAATTAACTTCAAGCATTGAAGTCTTCAAGGTCATATTTTTATTGGAGAATTTTGACATCCGCATACGAGGGGTTAATTGGAAACTAAGGCTTTTTATTTTTAATTTTTTTAACGTCGTTTAAAAACGGGGTTTTGAATAAAAATAGTTTGTAATTAGATGATTAATAGGTACCATTTTATACAATAAAACAATATTTTTTCTTTACATTGAAAGGCTCAAGTTTTAAGTTTATATTATTAGCGTATACAGACAATCATCAGCAAACTTATTATGGTAATCATGCCATTCTACTACTAATTTGCTGGAAGCTGGACGCCATATTTTAAAAAACTAACCAACAAACTGACAATCATAATGTCTTTGCGAAATGTCAGAGCGTACATAATAAAGAAAACAATTAATCTAGCTTGACCATTTCACCCTAGTGCTCGCAATCTTGCAGTAAAGATACGCAGAAGATCGGGCACTTATGAGTTTGCGCAGGTTACAATGTTATTGCCACTTGTTGGGCGCCAGAGCTCAGTGTGCGTGGAGCGGCCGCCCTCGCCCCCGTGCCGGCGGTGTCGTGAACCCGCCAACTTTGCACGATACGCGATGTGTGTGGACTAGTGTTTTGGTGCAGACATGTCGAGAAGGAAGCAGGCGAAGCCGAGGTCCTTGAAACGTAAGTTCTTAGATGTCCGTAGCGTTTTCTGTATGTTTTACTTGTAACCTAATTGGTAAGTAAAATATTAAAGGTACCTGTTGGTAGATATTAATTCTTTGCGGTGCATAGATCCCAATTTGCAACGGAAAGGTTTTTTTATTTGGATGTATCTACCCATAATATGTAATCAATCAAAGCGTAGTTAAAAACAAACTGATGTGACGTGCCGTATATAAATAACACAAACACTTTCTAATAAGGGTTTTTACATAGCTGAATTGAAAACAGACTTAAAATAAATTTTGATATATAAAGGATTATTTTTTGTTTTATTTGATTGCCCTGCAAACTTTGTTATTTTTCTGAAAAGTGGCATTGAAAGCACTCTACTTTTACGGAAAAAAAAAACATTTTCCATAGAAAAAACGTACAATGTAAATTAATGTATAATCCTCAACGGTATCGTCACTTTGGGAACGCATAATCTATCCTGAAATAACTTAAAATTGGGGAAAAAAAAATATAGAAGCTTTATAAAACTATCCTAAGTATTTACAAGTAGGCCCACCTAATTCAAAGCTCAAGTACAAGTATTATTATTTACCTACGATTTCTTATTCAAACTTTTTATCTTAGGTGATTCTATTAGTACTGCATAATAGGTATAGGTACATAGGCACTAAAAATAGCAAGAGTATTTTATTTAATGCGAGATAAGAAGGAAGAAAAAATATATAAGTAGGTATACCCACTCGTACTAAAAAAATGTCGAGCAAATAAAGTAAAGTTAGGCACAACCGTACCTAGTTTATATGTGAACCTTACTACCGTGATTGACTTACAGTGATTGCCTTTTATTATATATGTAATTGAAAATCGCAATCTGATTATAAATACTGATTTACACGTTGCCTTAGGTAGGTACTCAGTAAGCGTCCACAATGTGAATAGCCTTAGAGCTATAAAATGTTTGTGAACAAATGGGTAGTCTGTGCACAATGCACGGCTAGCGTTAAGTCCGGGGTGCGACGAACGCAGCAAAAATTAATAGGCTGTTGTCAAAGTCAGGGCTGCAGTCGCGGTGATGGACGCAGCGACGCGCTGCGGCCGCGGCGGCCTATGCTGGTTCACAATCCAGCAGAGACCGAAGGCGAACTGTCGTCTGGAACAAACCATACACTTGTGATACCTAAACCTACATAGACTTTATGAATCCCAGGGATACTGGTATACTGGTTTGACCGAGTAGACCGCTCGGTACGTAGAGTAAACACGGTACCTACTCGTAATATGAGCGTTTTATCAGCGTAGGCTGCGGTTTGGCGCTAACTGCCCTACCTACGGCGAGCCTGACTAATGGCTGGCCACCTTTAACCTTAATGAGCATTAGGCCACAAATTTTCGAGCTTAATATGAAACGTCTATTTTGGTATTTAAAATTAGAAATGTATGTTGGAAGAGCTTATAGATATATAATTTAAGTTATAACAGCTTATAGATACATTCTTTACAATCGAAGATGTGAAAACCTATTACACAGTTGCTTCTGCGACCCCGGCAGTGCTTTCTTTCTTCGTCGAGAACAAAGTAGTTTGTAACCGAACGGGGTGTAATGTTTTAACTGAATGTATCGATCTGGCGTGTCTAGTACTTTCGTAATGCTTCCCGTGGGGACCGCGAGGATGCTGCGACTCCCCGAGAGTTTTCTCATTGCCTGGCGAGTGTAGGTGTGAGGTGTGAACTTTCAGGTACTAACGAGTGTAGGTACTAACACGTCTAAAGGGGTTGGAGGCAGGATTTGGGCTTTTTCTCTTTGTCATCTCTGACTTCAAATTTACTGTTCTTCTTCTGTGAACTAACGTAGGTATCCTAAATATTGCTGCACAGCAGGCTCCTATATTCTATAAAGAAGCTTTAGCAACATCTGCCTATAAAGTTTAAATAAGTATCTATTACTTCCGAAGTTCCATTTTCTCTCTTTGATTTCAAGATTCGTTAATCTGATATAAAACTCCCCTGTATCCTGAATCTCTTCACGGGCTCCAAAAGACTGAAGGCAATGCTAGCTGTATAAAAAAATAAACAAACAACAAAAATGTCTTTGACTCAAGTCAGAGAAAAAACTGCATTCTATTCTAAAAAAACCACCACAAACAATTCCAATGTTTGGCTACACAACCTCACGAGCCATGTTAACATTTGGCTGTATACTGCATTATTCTTTCGTTTCCCAGGGCAGAGAAACGTGTGCACAATAAATAAGATGTAGAATTATATACAAGAATCACCTAGCATTCTTTATGTCCCACAAGGCGTTGACGTTCGTAACAGTATATGTAGAAAAAACGACGCTTTATCTATTTGCGCACGATAATAACACGCGGTATTATTTTGCTCCCAACAGCCCAAAAGCCAAATAGACCGCCATCAATTATAAGCGTGTAGTCGTGTACTTAGTTTCGCTTGACACTACCTAAGCGAGTGGAATAACTAATCTTGGGATACCTAGCTAATGCAATAAGCTCCACTTCTAGCTCTAACACATATTTACACACAACTTTATTTATTTGCTACAGGGATTTGGTTCATGAGGTGATACTTTAATTAAAGAAAATTGTATTGCTTTAGCGAGTCATGGGGTCCATAATTGTAGGTACTTATACTTAATATTGATCGGGTATGTCGTGTTTATTATCAAGAATGTAGGCATTTATGGTTTTTGCTCCGTATCTAAGAAAATCTGTCCAGTTTTCCTCTGGATATAATATTTAATAAAATATATTTAATAACAATTTTTTTTGGGTTCTTTTTCTATGGATCAGTAGGCTTTGTCACTATCCCTGTATAACGTGACAAGGTGGTTATAATATTTGCAGAATGATAAAAATGGCGACTGTCATTTTGTACATGCTTATGATTATGACACGCCACCAACATGGTTGCTGCACAGAGCTGCTCGAGGTAGAGTTTAAAATAGATGTAAAGTTGCTAGTCGGCAGTAGTTAATAAATAATCGGATGATACGCTTACTCAAAAAAGCAAGATATTAGATTTTATTTTAAAAGTTCTCGTACGACTGTAGATATAGTCGAAATTCATTACGTATGCTGTGCGTATCGGCATGTGTCGTGTTTATGATTTGGTCCGCAGCCGCGTTGTCGCGATCACTGGGGTCCAATAACACGTCAATTTCACCCCTGTCCCTCAAGCGAGGGAATTAAAATTTTATATCCAGTGGAAATTTTAATCCTTCCTGTCCCGGCAGAATATAAAAACAGATTACCGTTATCTTGAACTAATTTACGAAATCATATTTACCTGTGATTGAATGAGTCGATCCTCTCTGCTTAGATATATTAAGGACCAGCCAGGCTCCAAATGTTCAAACTGTCTAGGCTAAAGTTCGCCTACTATCAAAGGCCGTCCTTTAGCATTAAATGTAAGAATATGTAAGGTCACTTTCGCGAAACTAGATATGTTAGGTCGTCTCTCGTTAGCAATCATTGGATAGGGTCAAGTGGTCGACGGTGGCGCAGGCGACAACAGTGGCGCAAAGGCAGTTCACCCGAAAGGGATAGTTATATGTAATCAGTATCGTCATCATTCGTTAGCTCTCGGTACGCGAGCAAGGACAAACCAGTCGGGTGGCGTCAGCGCCGCATGTTGGTTGTGTGAGGAGACTATTTTGTTATAGTGGTGTAAATTTGGGATTGAAGGTAAGTTTTATTTTTGTTCCAGTAACAATATTATTTGTAATTTACATATGCTTTATTTTTTGGAGCCAACCATGCTTATTTCTAAAGGCACTGACGAAATGTTTAACAAAGACTACGCATTACTTAGCTCGTAGCAAAATTTCTACAAAATGGCGGCGACGGCCAGAGTGGCGCGGTTTGCAAAGGTACACAGTGGTACACATAATCCACTGTAATGTTGTATGTATGTATCTACGTATTTACAATTGGCGTAGTCACGTTCACTTATTTTGGATGAAAACAAATTTGTTATTAATATCGCGGTTTTTTATAAACATGTCTTGTGTTTGTTTTAGGATGCAATCAAAGGATAGGATGAAATCAAAGCCACGATTGGTGCCCATACAGAAGAACTTATGAAAGAAGCATTAAAATAAATTCGCCGAGGGTTGAGCTTACAAACAACTGAGTTCACCTAAGAAGATGTGACTTTTAGTTTTTTTTTTAGATTCGTACAACCAACAGGATTGGTTTTGTTTGTTGTTTTTTAATAGAATTTATTAATATATTTAGGGATTATGCCACAGGCGTTCGTATAAAGAGGAATGATTTACTTAATTACTTAAAAAATAGTTTTATTTTTGTTAATTACCCTTATGTTGTCTACTGTGTACCACCCCGAACCACTGTATAAATAAGTCCGAGCCACTGTTACAACCCCCTGGCACACAGTGGCTCAATTCCCTTTTTTTTTAAAACAAGTATACTGTTTAAAGTATGTACTATTTTTAAAACCAGTAATACACATTTAAAATAGATAAAATTTACTATAATATCGTTCTTTATAGCAACTCCCTATCATTAATAGTTCCGAAGATATGGCCCCTGGAAAAAAAGTGAGCCACTGTTAACTACTTGACCCTACCTACTATACAATATACATTATATTTGGAAGTTGCTAATAATACATTACGAAGGCTGCTACTTATATATCCGGAAATTAAAATAATAAACAAACGCAACGAATAAGGTTAAGTTTTTTTTCTAAGTTTTCTCTTTGAACCAAGTTTTGAAGCACTTCTGCCACTCTGTCTGAGGTAATACCTACCTCAAAAACATGTTGTTTGAACACTCCAACATAGTTGTCTACGGAATTTATTTTTTACATTAGGAAATAGGTAATAAATAGAAATTATTGGGTGCCAAGTTACGGCAGTACGGTGGACCCGTTTCTACATTTTGACCTTCCAAATCTCGAGTTGTTTCGCGCGTGGCGCGTGACACAGAATCTTTCTACAGAATGATTCTGCGTCGTTGGTTGGTTGGATCGTAGGCGTAGATCCAGGATTCGTCACCGCCATAAGACCGCATAAAAATGACTCAATATTTTTATGGTTATATTAATTAAAAAAATATTGCCCCATATGCCGCAAGCCTCCGTTTGCTCCAATTAAGTATTGCGGTATCTAACGCAAACAATTTTTTTTACAGCTCATGTAATGTGATATCTTATTAATGCTAGGCGTATTCCCAGAGTTTCTTCTATCTCGCGATATATAACATATCGGCCATGCATTATAAGATTTATAAGTTCCCGCACAGTCTCAACATTATGTGGTACAGTCAGCATCAGAAGTGACTAAGCGTTTGAGGTGTCCAAAATGAGGTCAACACATCTCTATTGTCAAGAGAATAAGAGTGCGTGTAGCTCATTTTGAACACTTCAAACGCTTAGCCACTTTTGCTGCTGACTGTACGTACAAAGACAGATTTCGGGCATCCTGCCATAACTTCGTTCGTAAGCATACTACGTCCATGATTGAACTCACTAAACCAGTGGTACACGGTGGTGTTAGATGGAGCTTCGTCACCAAAAGTTCTATGCACTATTGTTGCATCGAATGAAAATCGAAAAAAATAATAACACGAATATTTTCATGACCGAGTTCCATTCTTACAGCAGGTGACACTTAAAACCTACCAAAAACAAAAGACTAGCGTAAATTACAAAAAAATAATATAACGCCGAGTATATAAAAAAAGGTTCATATTTTACCATGAAAGTAGAATATAATTTAAAATAGTTGGGATTCCGGTTTTCGTTTATTTAAATAGCATCTTATATACTACTCGTAAGTGCTAATAAGGTTAACCGAGTTAATAAATCGCCTCTGTTGAGGTACTTTAGATAACTTCGCTTTTCGTAAAATTTAAAGCATATATCTCTAGTTAGAGGTAGGTATATATGCATTTTTATGTGTCAAATTTCGTCAGTGAAGTAGTCTACATACCTACTATCTACCAATCTTTTTGTAATATTACATTAGGCGCATTTATCTGGAGCAATATCCCAGTTGACCTTAAAGTAGACTTGACGGATGCTTGACTTCTATTACTCGAGGCCATCACATTTTATAGTTACATTTGTTACTGCTGGTATAACATGAGAATAAGTTAATGCGACATGCTCATTGATTATCAGATGGAATATGGCTTTAACTCAAATTGGATGTCTTTGTATGAAAATCTGGTCCAACCCCGCTATTCGGAAAATTAGGCATTTCAAAATCCCCGCTGCACTGCCCAGCGTGCACTTGACGAGGGAGGTGTGAAGATCACAATAAAATGTATGAATGTTTAATGCGAGGTAAAAGCTTTGGGTGGACGTATTTGTAAGCCCTTTGAAGAGGGTTAAGTCAATTTGGCTTTGAGCGTCAACTTTTTTTATCTTGTTACTTGCGCCGTTCAGCTGGGCTTATTGTGCTTGTGTTTAATGGAGGGCATTTTCGTTGACCGTTGTTTCCATATAAATAAAACGTTTATAATTACTAAATAACTATGTAGAATTACTCTCTACAAAATGATTTTAGGTATGAATTGTGTTTGCCAGGGTTATAAAGAAGCCAGCAGATTTCTGCTGAGACGTAGGAGAGTTGTGCAGTTTGTAAATACTACATATTTCGATATAGCCCAATGTTATCGAGAGTTGAAAATCGAGGCAAGTTTCTTTTTGACATATAAAGGACATTTTTGACATTTGACATCATGTATGTGGTGATTGTAGAAAGCGCCGGAGCTTATCCGAATGTCCCAATGAAGTGATTAAATCCGTTGTAGACTATTAACGTTAAATACTAGCATTGTTAAACTTCCAGCGATAAGAAGTTGATGGCCGCGGGGGGAAGTGGGGGGAGGGTGTTGCGCGTCCATAAAACTTGTAGAGGCCCGCAGAGAGCCGCCGGGAACGCTGTGAAATTTCCCCAGGGCAGCACCTCCGCCCTGCGCGCATCTGGGAAATACGCTAAAGCCATATCATAACTGTTTTATGTTGATGTTGACCTCTTGTGCGACTTATGTTTATGATGAATATGTTATCGCAATTAATTTGTTTTAATTCTACATTTTTATTATTATATATTGATTTATACTTAAGTGTATGATTATTGATTTATACAAGTATGTAGTAGATGTATGTAAGTAAGCGTAAGTTAACAAAAGTATGTGTTATGATCGACGATATAATTATATGTATATGAGTATAATTAAAGGTTTGTAACCAAGTAAGTTAAGTGTGTAGTGTACCTATGTAGCCGTAGAGAGTAAAGAAAGCCTTTTTTCACTTCACCAACACGGAGGGGCCTTGTATATTATTTGAAATCTATTGGGAAAATCGTTTCGTACCCAAATGTTTGGAATAAATATTTGACATTTGTAGGTGGTTTTTCGTAATTTTTGACAGAATTTAAAATACTAAATTTAAGTAGTAAAATATGAAATGCTCCAAGGTTTCAAAATGAAACCTATATCTTAACGGTTTTGCATATTTTGAAGTTTAGTCAATGCAAAATCAGAACCAATTTTAAAACTACTGATATTTTTTAAATATTTATAAAGTTTCTGTAATGTAATATGTTATTAATTTTTCGAGTTTACTGTTTTATTTTCTGCTAAAGTGAGAGTCAAGTGAAAAATATGAATGAACTTCACGACTGTGGAATGCTTTTGTCTTGCGCTGTGCTCGCTGTAGTGTGAGGTTGTGAGATACGGATAAAAAGTTGTGTGTTTATACACTGTTGCAAAGTTATTTGTCGCTTTGCGTGTTGATACACTCGCTGGGCTTACGATTCTGTTTTAGAGCTACTAAATGCAGCTCTGAAGTTTTTTGTTGCAATTATAGAATCTATCGCTCGCTCGTTTTTTAATGCTATTCATTTAGCTTTGCGCATTTGTGTAATAATTTAAAGTGCACAAAAATATCGATTGAATCAGATATTTGTGGACTCAACTTTATTTTAACGAATTTGTAGATTTGGACTATACACAATATAATTTCGTATGTTTCATTCTTTTTTCCATATTGGTCAATATTCCATTGGTATTTGAACTCTTTAATATTTAATGCGGAGCAACATGAAGGAATCAATGATGTTTAGAAAAAAAGAACTACCTTTTCAGCGTTTTCTATACCGCATGGACTGCATTATGGTAATAATGAGTATTAGGACTTAAAGTATTTGATGATTACTCAAAATTACAATACTGTCTTGAAGAGTAATTTACTAAACTATAATGACTCATTTTAAAGAATGAAAGAAAGTAAAAAAAAAGAAAGATTATTTATGACAAAACAACACAAAACAAAAGACCATAAACATGTATATACATTTTTGCCACAAAAGGGTCACAAGTCACAACTCAGCTGACGAGGAAGCTGTAACTGGCTTTTATAGCATTTTTAAATTTTAGTATTCAATTTGACTTTAAGAATTTATTTTCAGGTCCTGATTACAATTAAAGTAATGCTGTAGCAAAATTGGGAGTACATACATACTAAAAGTTTATTTTTAACAAAGCAGTCGAGAGGAGACAATGAATGGTTTGTATCGAAATGCTCTAAAAGTCAGTCACCAAACTTCTCCTTCTCAGTTGTGGGTCAATAATATTAGAACTAAACTACCAATAGATAAAACTTTTTAACTAAAACTACACCCTGATGTGCTTGACATAAGACATGTTTTATTAAATGATTTGTATAATTTGATCGTAATATAATTAATGGTTAATCAATATTAATAATACAATGATGAATTATATTACTATCGACATATACAAACACTAGACAAAACGGCAAAGCATATTTTTAGGAGGAGACATTTAGAAGAGGAGAACTCTGCGGCGCTACCGCGAACAACGATATTAGTAAGTTTCGGACGATTGTCTTTGTCACTCTCATGACACCTTAATTGGTGTAAAAGAGAAAGATGCCCGAAATATACGAAATTCGATGTTCGCGGTACTGCTCCTGTCTCTACTCGTGGATGCGAAGCCCGAATAGGTTCTAGACCAGGAGAAAATGCGGCCAAGTGCCTGGCCTACGGGTGGCGGGTCACGAAAAGACATTTAACTAAAAAACTCAATCTTCCACATCCTCGGATCCAGCTGATCCAGGGCTATCTTCCGGTGGTGATTAGTTCACGGGTTTTTTTTTGGTATGGGATCCTAAAAAGCTGAATAGCCAATAATGTTATACAAATAATGTAGAGTTAAAGAGTCGTCAGAAGTCGAGATTGAGTATGAAACATTACTTTGTACAAAAGTAACAATATGTTGTAAGTTGACACAAAATGCATTGTTGGTACGGGGTAACGCGGAATGCATTCACTTCAAAAAACTTTTATCCTCTAAATCTGTAGTGAAAGAATAATAATAATTTTGATTTAATTAGAAAGTTCTATAACGTCAAAATCTTCGTGGGTGTCATGAGCTTTAATTCTCATTGAAGCCCAGGAGTGAGTGAAGATTACGTTAAAAATATGAGTGTGCCCGACCTTGCAGGGTACGGGTGTAGACTGTAGGAGGTGGTGGGGCATCCCGACGGAGAGCTCTCGCCCGCCGCCCACAAGCCCGCCGGGAGCGGGCGGCGGAGCTCGGGCCAGGTCCCGTGGGACCTCCCGTCTCGCCCCGGGCTCCATGCCGCGCCCTGGTTGTGTGCTCCCGGTGCGAGAGTGCGGGTGCGGGCGACTGGCATTGGATTAACCAGTGTAACGTAATGCGCTTGTCACCGGCTTGGTCACTTGTTTTAAACTTAAAAACCGACGGAGCTCGTAATATTAAATAATGAAATTCAAATGCAACTAGAAATAGATTACTATTTCTAGTTGCATTGATGGCAGCACCATCTTTATGCATCTAGAAATACAGGCAGTAGTAGTCCCATCTAGGCATCTTCCCTTAAAGTTAACTAAAAAAAAATCACGTCGATTTACGTATATGCAGGTGCACGGGGTACGATCACAGCAATGCTTATAGGAAATTAAGGTTAAATCATGAGAATTTTTGTAAATAGGTATATTTTACGTCAACAATACAGATTGAATTATCACCAGTATCAGTAAATCACCTAAGAATTTATTACATAAATAACAACTATGCAAGCGGTACTACCCCAAAAACTATCATACATAATACAGGTCTTTTTTCACTCGCATGTTCTTGGTAAGTGTTGGGAATGACGCCCGAGCCGCTCTTACAGGAAAATAACTCGATGTTCAACTTTTAAGTTTAATTGATGTTGTTTAATGGGAATAAATCACTGTTACTATTGTTCAGTAAACAGATACAGCTTAAGAACAATGTAGAATATTACCTACATTAGTAGAAACCACGTAGAAACATTTCAAATTAGATGTATCTATTGAATATTCATATCATTCATATGCAATAAAAAATATTCTTCAATAAATAAACTGAAAAATTTGATGCAACCATTGTTGTGTGTAGGGGAACTGATTTATATTTTTAAACAAAATAAACTAATAACTCAACTAAATGTCAATATTTTATTGCACTTAACCTAATTACACATTATCTCAGTCTTGTCTATTTTTTTACAATACATGTTTGAGTGCGCTGTAAGCTAGTATTAAATAAAAATAAATAAAATAAAATAAATAAATATTTCGGACATTCTTACACAAATCGACCTAGTCCCACGGTAAGCTCAATAAGGCTTGTGTTGCAGGTACTAGACGACGATATATATAATAAATAGATACATATAAATACTTAAATACATAGAAAACACCCATGACTCAGGAACAAATATCTGTGCTCATCACACAAATAAATGCCCTGACTGGGAATCGAACCCAGGACCTTCGGCTTCATAGGCAGGGTCACTACCCACTAGGCCAGACCAGTCGTCAAAAATATACTCCATAGTAAAATACATAGTAAATATACTCCGTATTAAATAGACTCCATATTTCATTTACAAGTATTCGTCATTTTTTTCATTTACAAGGGTTCAGTCGTCCAGTTAGTCTGACCCTACCAAGCGTGGACGAAACTAATAAAGTTCCGTAAAACGCATTATATAACAAATTTAAACCCTTTAGAAAGATAAAATCCGCTATAATTACATAAAGACGAGCACAGAATAAATCTGTTATCTATTTACGCAGCCAATTTGAAACTTTGACTATTGTAGATATAATATTTAGCAGGTTAGTATTTAGATTAAGGGTTTAGGGTTAATTTAGATTATTATTAAATGTTTACTTCATTTATTGTTATTATAGAACTCTAATCATTGGAGTCACGTCCACGGTCCACAGTCCACGTCTTTAAAGAGTTTTGTAAATCGGAAAGTCAATTTAGTGACTTTACATTAAACTTATATAAAGTTGCCTAGTAGTTGCCGAGTCTGGTGTAATGTTAGACATCATTTGAATCTCGCGCTTGTCTTGAACTTGTCTAGCCTGCACTTATGCGACCAGTGAGAATAACGGCCAAGCCAGTGGGACCGCGGGTCTATTCCCACAAGGTATCATACTAACGTCTCTAAACACATTAAAATGACAGTTTCCAAGTTTGTATTCGAGCTACATGACTCATGAGGAGCAAGGCAATAATCTCGAAATTATTGCTTGATACGAGTTTAGTGTGCTGGAACCCTAATCAAATTTATTACTACTGGATTCCAAGGTGCTGTCTGTAATGCTAACTAACATTACCACCAAATGTCAGTTTGACTAAACTGTAGATTTTTCTGTTACTAGTTGACGACAGGTCCATGGGTAGTGACCCTGTAGATAAAGCTGACGGTCCTGGGTTCATATCCCTGTAAAGACATTTATTTGTGTGACGAGCACAGATATTTGTTCCTGAGTCATGGGTGTTTTCTATGTATTAATATATGTCGTTGGTAGGTACCCACAACACAAGCCTTTTTGAGTTTACCGTGGGGCTCAGTTAATTTGTGTAAGGATGTACTGTATTATTTATTTATTATTTTTCAAATTCTTATCGATAAAGTTTTTTGGAAACTCAACAGTGGATTGATTAATTGAATGGTCAAATAAAAATCTGTATGCCACGTGTATTTCGGTATAGCAACACATAAAATATTTAATTGCAATAAGGATGGCTTATTGAGAATATTGGTATCACGTAATATAGAAAAAAAAACGAAAGTAGAGTACCTACGTACGTCCGCACCGTACTGTATACGTACCGTATTTAGATGGAATAACTAGACGAGCCCAAGTAGAGTGAGTACCTTTGTTAAATTGACAGGCTCTGTAGTGCCCGCCTAGCTCGGGGATTTCCCGTGACAACTAACATGAAATTGATTAAATAAAGCATGGCGTTGTCACACCACTGAGACATTTGTTACATAAACATGTTTACTATATTGCGTTACGATATTCTGCTGATCACCGTAATCAAATAAATGGGTTAGGAAATAATTCCTCGACAATCAAGGGCCGTAGCGATACCACTAATGTTTCCCCGCAGGCTCTTTTTGCGTGAGGGATAAATTACGATACCGGTATTACCGATATGGTCAGTAAGAAAATTGAATTGCCAACGTTGCAGTATAGTTGCTTTGGTGCCGAATGCGTCCCGTGCGTCACATTTTGTGAGTGAAGTTATGATGGAATATTGCTGTTGTGGATTGTGGACTGTACTCTTAAGTGAACAATGTATGTGTGTGCGTTTGCCATTTCGTTTGTTGACAAAGATCCTATACTTGTGCTACCTCAGTTACTATCGACCGCAGGTAATTAAAGGAAAAAATATCGTTTAATTTAATTGTATTAACTACTTACGTAGTATTTGTATTTAAACTTACATGAGACATGTTTAATAATTAACGATTAACACGGTACTACTCACGTTTATTTAGTCACTCGCGCGACATGTTTCGGAGAACATAGGCCTCCATTTTCAAGCACTAAGAGTGCTGAGTGTCCGATCGGTTCGCCGCTCGCGTCACCGGCCCGTCGCGCACTAACGCGCGCCGCGCTGCCCGCGCCGCTCTTGATGTCAAAACTGGTTGAGGGCGGTCCGACACCGGAGCCGCTGTAGTGGTAGGACGCGGGTTCGAATCGTCCACCAACAACGACTCTAAGCACACCGAACTCACTGTGTCCACTAAACTGTTACAACACTCCCTAAGGTTTTGATGTTTCCCATAGATGGCAGGTTTCCATGCTGGCGGTACAGCCCAACCACCATCGCGATTAAAATTTGGACGACGCCCGATCTCAATCGCTTCGCGTATTTTGTGTGGTACGAAACATTTTTCACGCACCAGCAGTCGCGCCTTATCAAAGCGAAGGAAATGGGACGGGCCCGCCTCAAGAGCGTGCTCTGCCACCGCGGAGTTGCTGCAGTCCATCTTCTTCACACTCCGTACATGCTCCAACAGTCTCGTGGACACGTTTCGTCCGGTTTCGCCTATATACGACTTACCGCAACTACACGGTAGTTATCTCGCGTTAGTGCGCGACGGGCCGGTGACGCGAGCGGCGAACCGATCGGACACTCAGCACTCTTAGTGCTTGAAAATGGAGGCCTATGTTCTCCGAAACATGTCGCGCGAGTGACTAAATAAACGTGAGTAGTACCGTGTTAATCGTTAATTACTTACGTAGTACCTTATACAAATCAGGATTTAACTTGTAGATAGATGGATAGCAATGTGGGTTACTGTATTTACTTTTAAAAGAAAATTTCAGTCACATGTTCTCCAGTGCACATAATTATATGCCCAAGGAAACTCAACATAATAAAGGCTCAAAATGGTTATTTTGATACTGATTCAAGAGATTCAAACGCAAAAGTACAGAGCACTAAGTGTAAGTTTTTAACGTAAATTTACGTCACGAACGCGTTTGCATTTCCCATATAAATAACATTATCACTTACGCGTTCGTAAACGTTTCTTTACTTACACTAGAGCCTCAGTACCCTTACCATGAGTTGTGACTTTGAAGTTTATCGATAACGAGTATCGAGTTTACTATCTGTGCATCTCGTTCGCACTATAATTGTACAAGCGAGATGCACAGATAGTAAACTCGATACCCGATATCGAAAACGTCAATGTCACAACTCATGGTAAGGGTACAGGCCCCGCACTGGAACGTCCATTCCCGTAAGACAAAGACTGCCCAGGAAGTACACACAGTTTAAACCTTTGTCTTTGAAGTCACTTGGACGACAGCTTCTGTTTAGTGCTCAATTACATTATTCAAAAGTACACTAGGTCCAAGAGAGTAAAGTAGTCAAACATGTATCTAAATAAGTCATGAATAGTTATTTGTGCAACAAGAGAGGAAAGTTGTTTTTTCTTGCGAGTGTTTATTTTGAGTCCCGAGTAAGCGAAAGATTCTATAATTGAATCACGAGCGTAGCGAGTGATTCTAGTATTAGAATCTTGAGCGTAGCGAGGCACTCAAAAACACGAGATGTAAAATAACTTTACTCTAGTGTGTTTACATACAACTTTTCACCTCAGTAGTGAGAACATATTAAAGGTTAAATAAGTTGCCAAAAATGACATTTTTAGTACAAGCTTTTATTGCCGACTGTACTTTTTTCACAATCGTCATCTACTCTGCGAAAGGATTCTAATGAGCCTAAAACACCACGGGTTTATCTTGTGTATTTTAGGAGTTGCTTTTGCTACCTTCTGACTCCAGCATCAGATCAGATCAGTGGTACCATAATATTGCATTGTAACCGAAATTACATAAGTGTGCTAAATTTCAGCTCAATCGGTTAAAGATGTCTGCTTCAAAATTAAGTTGCAAGATTCCATCCGGATAAATATACAAATACATACATCCAGTTAAATAAAATTTGTAAAAAAATTAACATCAAGTTAACCACATTCATTTAAGTGTTTTATCTGCAACTGCACTGGCTTCATTACTTAATATTTTGTTTATATATTTTTCATTTTAAAATATGTACATTTCAAAATTATAATATTTGATTAATTTGTGAGGGTCCGAACGTGTAAGTGGTGTTTAGGGGGTCTATTATGTCCTATTATAATAAATAGATACATATAAATACTTAAATACATAGAAAACACCCATGACTTAGGACAAATATCTGTGCTCATCACACAAATAAATGGCCTGACTGGGATTCGAACCCGGGACCACCGGCTTCTTAGGCAGGGTTTTACCTACTAGGCCCGACCGGTCGTCAATTAAAAAGTTACTTTGTCTCACTCCCTGGAGTGACGAAAGTAGCAACTTTCCTCACTCTCTGAAAGTGAGGAAAGTCGCACTTTCCTCACTCCCTGGAGTGAGGAAAGTAGACATGTTCGAGCTGGTGAGGTGAAAAAAGAATTACTGCACTCATAGACAATGATTACATAATAGTTAAAATAAAAAGGAATAGTTACCTACACCCATAAGTCGATTCAATTAGATAGTTCGGGCAAAACTTGGCTTATAGGTGATAATGGGTACTTCGGAGATTACCCAGTAACATTGATAATTTGAATTACCAGTATGCTCGTGGCATCTTCATTAACGATGTTCGCGTGTGGCTCAAAACGTAAGACACGCCACTCGCCTTTCTTGACTCTTATACGGCGTTGAAAACAAGCGTATTTTTACGGCTAATTGCACACTCACTTTTATGCAAATAATATGTAAAGTTGAAGAATAAAACAGTTAACTCTTTCGGTTGAGCATCGTCTATAGACGTCTATAGACGTCGTCTTATACTTAACTACAATTTAATCGAGATTGCTCACCTGGAAGGGTTACCGGCTACTGCTTGTGTCTAGATATTGTCGTCACCATCACAAAATGAAAAAGTATGTCTTTAAATATACTGAACAGCAACAAAAGACACACATACCTATACTTGTTATTTAATTAAAAACTCTTTATAATAAGACTTGACTTTTAGTATTTCAGTGCAAATACACATAATAAACTTTACTAAATGATACTGAACAGGCGTATCCGACAACGTCGAAGTAAAAAAACATCTAACTGCGTTTCTTTCACTCTAATATTAAAAGAGCGAAATGAATGTATAGACAGATTTTAAGATACAAAGTTTGTTTCCGTACAACGTTTTGTAATTAAATTAAAAATATATAATTTTGTAAGGTTGGTAGTAATTACTTTTAATATACACATCGTACTATTATGTTATATAATAACACTAGTGTTGTTATGAGGTATAGCTAGACTTTTATTTAATCATATCATGATTGTTCTTATAAACTGTTCATGAATGTATAAATGACGTAAACAATTACAGGAGTAAAAAAATACCTACAGTTACCTATATTAACTGTAGTATTTTTCTTATTTTCTTAATTTAAAATTATTAATTTTGACCTATATATTTGTAAGAAGCAGTCAAAATATTTAGGAAGCAGGTATGTTAAGTTTTAAGAAGTGGGTTTACAGTGGCGTCTGGCTGTTCTTCTTTCTGCTGTATCGGTTATCTGAAAATTATGAAATGTACTCGTATGTTGTTGGCTAAAAAATATTTATAAAATATTTGTATGTACATCGCTACTATAGCTTAGTATCGTTTAAATTACTTATATTGAATTTAAAAGGAATTGTATTAAAATTACACTACGCTAGACTTCAGGGACTATATGGACAGTCGGCAGGCTAGGTATGTAATGAATCGATGGATGCTCCCCGGAGCCCTCAGTGTGGGTTAAGTCTCCACGGACACAGAACTAAGCCATTTAAAGTTGATTTTATATGAATTAAACCGTAATTAACGACTGCGGCAAAGGTCTAACAATATTAAACAGTTTTTGTCAGAATAAGGAGTTCAAGCAGTAAGGTGGATGTACTAGTGCTCGACGCGGTACTAGTACTCGTCACCCATGGTTTAAATAGCGATTAATAAGATAAGATTACCGTTACATTCATCGCAATTAGATTTATTAGATGAGAAATGTTTGTAGCCTTCACATTTCATACGCCATATTATAAAATATAGAAACTTTTTTCAATTAGTGAATAATATATATGATGACATTGTCATGAGCAATCAATCTCTCAATTTTGTTAGCGATTTGGTTAAGCTTTGCTCGTATTTGCTGACTAATTTAAAATACTTTCACGGTAAGTTGTGAACATATTCTATAATTGTGTTGGTGCTAGAATGTGCGGGAAGATATTTAAGTAATTAAATGTCGATTTCGTTCATTGTTACTGTGATAAACAAGCGTGTCATTTATTAGGACTGAAAACCGTCGCAAGTCTAAAACTCGACACGGCTGGCATTTATTGGGACTGTTACGTTATTTTCCAAGTCCCAATGTTTGTCGTACCGTTTTTTCAGGATATCACGATTAAAGTAGCCAAAACGAATCGTTTATAGTTTCATATTATCAGCATACTTTTCTGTAAGTCACATAAATTTTACTGAAAAAAACAAATTACATGCACATAGACAGTTTTTTGTATATCTTTTATGGTCTTATTGATATTTTGATAAATGTTAAATGTTTTTTTATCAATAAATGTTTTCTCGTTAAATGTAGTGAAGGAAAGTTAAGCAAATTATTGCTGTCCTGGATTTACCGTGATGCTTCCAGATACAGAGGTGGATTTAAACGACGAAGAAGTGGAGTCGGCAAAGTATTGCAGAACCTGTGGAATGCAATTTTTATTTTGGGGGAATTCCTATTGTACTTCATTACATAATTTATTTTGCTCAATGTGCGGAGCTTATTTACTTATTCTATTTTATTACATAAATGTAACATGTAAAAAGTAAATGTTATCAACAGAATACGTTTTTTTTTTTTATTAAATTATTGAATTTTGTAGTAAATTTTAATCCAAAACACTTGTTTTTTACTGTTTTTCCTGAATCATACTTAGATGTCATCTATTAGGACTGCCAGCAAAAGCACCTGACAGTTATTCGGACAAGCGTATTGACTTACGTTTTATTTAATTTTGAGATTTTTTTATATTATCACTGTATGAAACTAATTGCATTTAACAAAGTTAAAGGCCAGTTCTCTCAAAAAATATGGATATGTTTTGTATAGATGGGTAAATTATCGTAATATCACGAAACACATAAATATTTTCCCTTAACCTGTCGAGCAGTGGTACATCCACCTTACCTAAGATTTATTTTAGCCGACAAAAATAAAACTTGTTTTTTGTGGAAATCTATGCGGATATCTCGTCGCGACAATCATTACTTTTAATGTGAGGGTAATTATTATCAGCGGGAACGAGTTCATACAAGCCGATTCCCGCCGACTTTACTAACTTTCCCGCAACTGAACAGTTTTTCTTGGTAGTCGGGCTCATCAAGAAATAAGGCAATTCTCTGCCAAAATTAACGCGTCGCCACTAAATAATATACTATAAATGTTTATAAATGTATATACAGCTGTTCGTAAAATACATCGCATTTTTTTTTCGTTCCATATTGTGAAATTTCTTGTAATATTACCAACTCACAATTCTTCTTAATCCCTATTAGTCGGTTTATAATGAGTCGTATGAGTCTTACATTATCTTTAGTCTCACATTTTAGAATTTACTCAATTCTTACATAAACTATCGACCTTCTTTCCAACACTTACTCGATTTAAATACCTATGTAAAATCAATATTTTACTTGTGTTTATTAATTAACCAAGAAAATAATGTTATAAGTAGAAATATAATACATATAAACTAAATGAATGTACTCATTAAATTTGTAAACCGATGTTGCAATATTTAAGTTTTTAGCTGTAGTAGTTACGGTTCTGTTAGGATAAAGTAGTCAGGAACTAGGTACATGCACTGGGTACAGTGTGATATGAAATGCTTGTAATCCGTTGAAGAGTTACAACTATTAGCGTTATTAGGGTATTGGTACGTCGTCCCGACTGATCAACTTTCCATACAGTCCCATTCTTTTTTAATTTTGATGGTCATCAGAATTTGACATAGTCGGTTTTTGTACGAAATCGACTGCCATTTGACCTGTCAACCTCATAATGTTTTTCTTCTCCGAAAACTAACACGGAAATATGAAAAGATCCGTACTTGAGGTGTGGAAAGACAAAGTTACAAGTTAAATCCAGTGATCTGCGGTTTAAATATGAATGTCTCACCACGAATAGTTCCCTTTGGTGTTAATGTAATATGTTGTATGTATATATTTCATAAGTTTTAATGTAATATGTTATTTCAAAATCAGTTTAATTATAATCGAATGTCAGTGGGCAGGGATCCAAGCTATGGGTGCGGTGACGGGGCGCAATCACGCCACCCGCGCCCTGGTGCCGCTAATTATGCTCATAGTGGCCGACGTAATCAGTAACTTCACTTTCGACGCTGACAACATGGATTAAGTGTAGGTATTTATAAACCTATAATTGTATTTACTAATACTGCTTCTTATTGGCGTCTGACACGGCAGGACCCAAAAAATACTAATTCAAGGATATATAATTTCTTTGTAAACCCGTTGGTTATTCTATAGACCTTGAAATTTTTCGCCAAACTTAATGATTTCTCTTCACAGCGTAAACTTTCCCAATAATTCTTGCTTAGCCTACTACAGTCAGAGGATTGCCTGGTATTAATACATTTTACTTGTATCTTAAATAAGTTGAGAGTTAGTTATAGGTGGTATTTAAGTGGTCTTTAAAGGAATATCAAAGGCATTTTGTTAAACAATTGTTTTATTCTATTAAGCAGTAAGTTATGTTAAGTTTTCTGCCAAAAATATTATATGATCATATATCTAAAAAAACATTTAACAAAAAATATTTGCTATTTCGCCTAAAATCTCTAACAAGTATTTCTGTAATAATACTAATAATAGTCATAGTTTTAGTACCTACAACTCTGTCATTATTGTAATCTCAAAAAAGCGCATTCCATCAAATCCCAATGAATGCACCTTATTTCATTGCACTTTCTAGCCTCTGCATTTAAAACATTTGCTACATAAACTCTCTTTTTATATAAGTATTGATAGATTGATAGTTGTAATTGTGGCGTATATTACGTGTGGCCGCAGACTGCCCCCAGTTTGCGTAGCACGTGTAATATGTAATGGCAGTGGCCGATGCTCCCCGCGAGTGCCGCTGATTTGTCCTCGGACGCACATTTCGCAGCAGAGCTATGCCTGCATTATTCTAATTAGTTTTATGACCACTTTTATTAATTAGCATCGTGTTATGTTTGAATACTTTACGGTGATTACTAGTACCTACAACTGATGTAGTAAGTGGTAGTACGCTTTTACTTAATATTTGTTAGGGTTACAAGTTATAATTTCAATTGAATTTGTGAAGTAGGCAGTAGTTTAAGTAGCAGTTGCGGATGGTCGTAAATATTGACCGGGAAGCCAGAACTATACAGTAGTATAAGTATACTAACTGAAGTTAGTATACTTAACTATCTACGTACTTGTAAATTTGGGACGTCAGAGGAATTTAAGTTCTATGGAAGCTCGGCCACTAACATCTGGTTTAGTTTATGTATTTAGTACATTGATCGGTAATGAAATGACTTAGTTGCAATTTAAGCTTTAACTATGGATCTGAAGTAAATTGACGCTTTTATATAGCCCATGTTTGGCGTTGATGATATTTATATGGTCACGTATTGTCGACCCCATAATATAAGGGACCCAAATGGATCAGATTGTACGCAGGTTTTTGTTTGTCTTCGATTATATCTTTCAAGATTACGGAATATTTAAAGGCAATTACCTATATCGGGTGTGGCCTGTAATAGAACCATTAACTTTAGGCATCATTTATACACCACAAATGTAGCAACATTTTGTTCTACGACTTTTGAAAATAACTAATAATTTAAGGCGCGCTTATAGACGTATTTTAGGTATTTGCGGGGGTGAAGCAAAAAGATTTTCCAAGCAAGCAATGTATTGCGAAAACTATGAAGTTTGTAGGCTGATAGTCTAAACGTCAACTAGACTATTGGATGCTGTTCATTGAAAATACTATTTAGTTCGAAAAATCACAAGTAATGAATCACCCAAATATTTAAAGTTATTGAACAAATGTTGTTACGTTCGTGGTGTAAAAGCGATCCGTAAAATTTTTGCTCGTATTACAGGCCGCACCCGGTATACAAAATCATAAGTACATTCTGGTACACTACTTTTTTTGACAATATTGTCATCCAATCAAAATAGAAAATAAATGCCGTAACTTTTAAAACATTTTGTGCATTTTTGAACTAGGATTAACCTCCTGCAGAAAAGAATGCCTTTCCTTATCTGGTTTTCGTGATAATAACAAAACTTAACTTCTGCCCACTGAGCTCACTCTTTGATTATTTATTTTATTGCAACAATTTTCTCAAAACAGTTTACTGAAAATGAGATTTCTCGACAATATTATAGGGGTAACAATGTAATGGGGTGTTTGATCATAAAGTTCACTTACGAATGCTATTATGTTAAAGATAAAAACACAATATTGTAAAAGCTGCACACGTATGGTCAAAAATGGTTTTATCTTTCCAAATAATCGTGATTCGTTCACTTTGAGTACCTTACTTTAATATTTTTACAGTAAAAGCACAGGGTATTTCTTAGTAAATTATTACATAAATATGTTTAATGATTAGGCAACATTACTGCCTGCAAAGTTTTTTACATTTTTCTGATTGTCGGTAGGTACGTATAGGTATTGCAAACGTAACAAGCAGTCATTGCAAAATATTGCTAAAATACAAGTTGCTATCAGTTATTTTATTCGGATCTTATAGGTTATAATTAATAACTGGACGAGTAATGCAATATAAGACGTACTATAATAAACGTACTTTAACAAACTATCTAAGATTTTATATCGTTCATTGTTTTGGCAGCGGAAGAAGATGGGTGGGATGAAGAAGGCAGAGCGGGTAGTGCTGAAGAGACTGACGCAGAAGATGATGCTGCTGACGGCGAGGAGTTGGTCAACGACGAGGCTAGCGACGACAATGAAGAAGACGAAGAGGACAAGGATGACGAGGAGTCTAAAGTTAGAGACGGGTATGAAGGTATGTGCCTTTTGATACTAATTTTAGTTCTTTGGGCAACAATAGAACCAAAATTATTGTACAGTCAGCAGCAAAACTGGCTGTGTTCAAAATTACCTACATGCGCTCTTATTCTCTTGGCAATAGAGATGTATTGACCTCATTTTTAACACCTCAATCGCTTAGCCACTTCTGCTGCTGACTGTACACGGTTAAGTTAATTGATCGTTTTTGAGTAATTTTAAATCTTATTACTGTACATACTGTTACAGGCACGCAAGACTATACCTGATATAATTCATCACTGTACGAGTATAAAAACCTCTATAACGAGTATAATCATGAATCATGATTCTGAAGTCGACCTATAAAATTACATAGGTACGGATTATAATATTGATTTCGGTTGTTCCGACAATTATTCATAAAATATAACAAGTTAATTAAGTTTAAATTACGCGATATAATCGGTTTCAGTTATAATACGAATTTCAAGTTTTTTTTGTTTGTGAAGGTTGGTGTCAAGTTGCGTGTAATTTTACACAAACAAACACTCATTGAGAATTAAACGCTCCAGCGTTTTCAGCGATACTGGCTGAATTCGAACGCCACATTATCTTGTACCACCGATTTGCATATTCGGTCGTCCTGGCTGTGTCGTGCATCGTCAGCGAACAGGCTGCGAGGTTATTCACATAGTCCATCGATTTTCAAACTGCAGTGACCAGTATAAGCCTTATGTATGAAGCGTAGAGAATCTGGTGGCCATACTATGGTAGCGAGACGTGATAAAATAGGGTTCGTGAATGAGACAGCGGTGCTGTGGACTGTAGTAGCCACGTAGTAGCGGACAGTGACACACGGCGCCGATAACAGATGACGTACGGCCGGGCCGGTCGCAGCTGTGGGTGCAATGCGAATTGTAGACGTTGAAGTGCGGATGACAGACAGCGAATCTAGTCTATTAGGTTTGATTTAGAGAGGTTTTGTATAGTGACATGTTGAACGCAGATCTCTTAATTAGAACACATAATTGAACACTGTTACTTCCGATATTTAAATCGAAAGAAAAATAGAAAAATTTGACTCGCAGCGGGACTCGAACCCACAACCACTGGATCACTAGCCCAGTGCACTTCCAATTGTGCTATACGAGTACCGCTGAGACTTGTCGAATTTTTCTATCTATCCCTCGTCGTATACGTCATCATGGGTGACGTGTAAACACATCTACCGCCAGCGTATTGAACACTAAACGGCATTTATTAGATGAAAGTCCCGCTGCGAGTCAAATTTTTCTATTTTTCTTTCGATTTAAATATCGAAGATATTCGCTAGCAGACGTTTCTGCATAATAAAAAAAAAAATAACTGTTACTTCCGGTCCCACTTCCACGTTAAGTTAGTCTAATGTGCGTTTAAATCTAAATACTTCTACCAATTCCATAAAAAATGTATACAGTACTCATAGGTATATAGTTTAGAGACTGGGAAATTCATATGCTAATATGTGTATTATCATTCTGAAAAAAAAAAAATTAAAACAGATTTTCTGTATAGCGTTATTGGTACGATAAAGACGTACCTACCTAAATAACTAGCGTTTGTATTTTAAATTAATGACATTGCTAGGTAAACAATAGCAGCCAGCCGTCCATGTAACCCATGCCGGTGCGAATAGATCACGCGGAGATGCGCAAACCGAGATGACCGTTTTAAAATATGCGCTAGCCAGTATCGGTGCAATAACTCAATGAAAATTGATTTAATCGCAGTTGCGGTGGCGTCCGCACCCAGCACTTTGTCAAGTGTCAGGCGCAGTCGCTGGGACACAATTCACTGCGTATGGGGCTCATCTCATCTATCGCCAGATTAGTTGCAGCACGCCGAATACCGGCTATTTGTTCAATTTAAACATTAGCCAGAATTAAAGTACAGCTCGGCAACAATCAAGAGATCGGTAGTTGTAAATCTATGACGAAGAACCTTTTGATTCGGTTGCACTAAACCATAGTCAGGCATCGTTAAAATCTTTCGCCTCATTTTGTTACATGAGTATCATAGCGTTCTGGTGACTTATCCTGATCAGTCAATTTTATCTCTCTCATGGTATCCTTGAGAGTTAAATGAAAATTTTGTTCTATTGTATAATAAGCGCGCTCACTAGGTGTTTAAAAAATCCTAAACCTGGCTGAAGATAAGTTAAATTTTTGACATTGCTTCCTGTGTTCCTTAAGAAGTGACGTTCTCTGGCAAATTAGGTATCTTAAGGAAGGGGGCGACGAACATCATATACCCATCGTTTACCGCTCACAAGTCTATAAGAAACCAACATAAACTAAGCTTTTAATAACACTGCTGCCACGGATCTGACGGTCAAAGTTGCGTTGGTTCAAGAAATGCCTATCCAATGGTAATAGAGTACCAGTCGGATGCATTTACATTATCATCGACTTGCTTCGCCCTCCGTACGCATCTCCCTAGGGACGCGAGTGAAGGGCTTACTAGAACGCTAATAAACAAACATATTATAACGCTAATGTTATATATTTATACTAATTATTCATTGATTTATGTTATGGAGGATCAATCATTTCTTATCATACTATTTTATTATTGGTAAAAATAACTACCTACTTATAGAAGTAGAGAAGATTTACACAAAATAGTGGATTATCATTATAAATATTAACATCAAGCTTGAAACCTGGCATTCGGAATGAATTGACTTTTCTTAAATTGGCATATGCCAATTAATACAGATATCTGTATATCGTTAGAGGCGATTCTATTATGGGATTCGTTATGGGTCTAGAATATAGATTATCAATCTCCCAGGCACAAAGTAGATTTAGGGATATTTTGTGTTTGCGGATTCAATGTTAACATTTCCTGGTAGTCGTTCATACGACGATCCGTAACAGGCTGAAACCGAGTCTCGTAGGACTAAAATGTACGTAAAGCTTAATTTCCAACCGCCCGGTGCGATGTCGGCGGAGTGAACGCGGGTTTACACGTATGCCTAACTCCAATCTCCGATGGAGCGCAGCTCCGCGAGAGTGTGACGAGACAGATCCGAATTGTTAATAGAGTGATGTATTAGCTCTGGGAATGCCTATATCACACGTTACTTACATCACTTAGTCAGTATTCCGAATCTTAAAACAGCTTATTGTTTTATTACAGACAGCGGTGATGCGGAGGAAAATCAAATGGAGCCATCCGACCGATGGGATGCTGAAATGGCTGGTATGTGTCGTTTCTATTTATGTTTGGCACCGTACCTAAAAGTTGGAGTTTTTTGTGATTTTAAGTTCACGGTATGTTGATTTCATAGCTTAACCATGTTTGTTGAAAGCAGCAAAATAAACCTACGTGAATTCTTCGTAAGCAGACACCGTATTTAGTGACTTACATTCCAATTGACATTTATTTTATATTTATTCTATTTTTATTGTATTTCACTCGAGACCGAAAGGATTTACATTCAATTTGAATTCGTTTTAAATCAATACGTGAATTTGCTCATTTAATTCTCTAATGCAGACTGCAGTTGATTGTAGCTGCAAATGTTAGACAAAATCTATGCGTGTCCATTTTATACACAATTAATGATAAAATAGAAAGAGACGGAAACACTACGATCTACGACAACATAAAATAAAAAACTTTTAATATTTACAGCTTCTTGGTCCCCTTATTCTTAGTGTTGTTGGTTTTGCATACATTCTAGAATTACAAGGGCACCTTATAATAGAAAATAATTATAATAGAAAAAACACTTTTGGCTAATGAAATCGTTGCGAAGCCCAATGAGGGTAACTTATTAATATTCACGTGAAATGATGAAGATTGAGTGAGCTTTATTACTATATCTTCATTGAAATTCATAAGGTTCACTAAGATGAGAAGTCGGCGGTAGAGCTCTGTGAGTGAGCGACCGCCAGCGTGGGAGATGCGTTTTTACTGCGGTTTAATGCTCTTTTTACAACTTCGTCAAAGGGTGTGCTGCGGCGGCTAACGCGCCTCCCGGTGCTTTACGACCTGTCCTCGCTTATCGCGCGCGGCTCACGATAAATCTGTACCAGCCGTCTTCCTTGGACTTCAAATATTTACATGCTAATTCGTAGCCGATTCTGCACCCGAGATTATAAATAAATTGGCCGCGGTGGCCCATCATCGAGCGACGTTACCTCCACTTTATCTTTCATGACTTTAGGAGTTTTTAAAACAGTACTTACCATCCCGCACAGTTGACATTGTAATTTTATGCCACCTAGATAATTTAGCTTTTATGGCGGTCGTAAGAAGCAGAATAACTTACAGCAACAAAATTTACTTATGTTATAGCTGGTATTTATTTACTTTGCTTGTGGGGACGGTCGATTTCTGGAAGAGTTTATTACTGTGGAGGTGTTTCTCAATGCCCCCTATAAAGACGAAGCGGTCGAGACAATCGCGTAGTTTCTCATACTGAATGATACTTCCCGCTTCCCTCAAGGCACCCTTACTACTTATTATTTCAGCGAATTAGCTATTGTTCCTATTTTATTGTAGGTTGTTCAGTGTTTCTAATGGTGGACAAGGTGGGTTCTTTGTTCTAACGAACAAATGGATAATGTTTAGCACATAACGCTGGAGAATGAGTAATTTTTCCCAGTGAGTGGTTTGTCGCAGAGTCGTTGTTAGGCCAGCACTCGTGTTGCGAAAATGTATTCTCTACGGGGGCGAGGGGGGCACGCGGAGGGGGCGCGAGCCGAAGTTGGGCGCGCGGGCGCTCCCGGGGGACCCGCCCGCAGGGACCGCACTCGCGCACAACAATACCTACATTTTCTCTTTATCCTTACATATTCCTGTTGTATTATAATTCATTAAATTTGCGAGTAATGTTAAATGTCAACTTGACATGTGTTTATTTATATCCGAGACTTTTGCCATCGGAGCTTATGAAAAAGCCGGCGAGACGAAACAGTAGATGATGATTAGTAACAATTTTCCTTTAAATATAGCTTTTTCTTTATAATATTTATTCTTACACTCAAGTTTTTTCAGTACCCACGTAGTCTAAAATTATTTGTCGTGCTTTCCTTTTAGGACTGTAATACATACCATATTTTCTCTCTTACATATTTTTTCAACTTCATTCCCTAGAACGGGTAGGTTAGATCCCCTAAATTCAGAACTCCTGAATTTTGTTAAGTTACATCTAAGTTTCGCACGTTTCCCTACGCCACACGGCACCGAGTTCACAAGTTGACAACTTCCACGCATATCTCAATCGCAGAATGCCAAACGTTTGTAAGTTATTCTGGAGCAAGTTAGCAGGACAATGCCAGCAATGTCGGTTGGGTCCTGGTCCGGCACGTGGGTAATTAAATGCCGATGTTCGATCGGCGGGTGCATGCGGAATGCGGGGCCGACGCCGGCGGCGCCGCGCCGCGCGCCTCGGCCGCACTGCCGAACATTCCTGCGAGCGGCTCGTCACTAAAGCTGACCTGAATACCCTGATTTTAAAGGCTTGGGCACATAGGCGCGTTTTGTGAGCGGGGCGCGACGCAGCCGTCCGAATGTGTGCCTTATTTCGTTACCTTAGCCACCGGTGTCACGCTGCTACCGCTGGTTATACACACCAGTTCGAAACAACTGTTATAAGACTGACCGCCTCATTTTACGAGTCTATAGAAAAGTAAGAACTAGAATCGGTATCTTAAAGAAATAATTTTGATACTATAGCCCCGACAAATTGCATGGATAACGATTTATTCGGATGTTTTGAAGCCTGTAACTATTAACTGTACATCTTTTAAGTCTTCTTATGTGATGTAAGAAAATAAATATGGGGAAAGAGCGGTAAATATTTAACCTAGATCCGTCCCTGTTAGATCCCAGGTGGCGCGGCCGCAGCGTTTGGAATTATTACATAGTGGTGAGGGGAAGCGATGCGCGGGGGGAGGCCCGATACATTCGTCACAGGACCACCAGCCATTAGGCATTTAGATATTATCAGCCGCCAGTCGCTTGCCGCAGGCCGCAAGGGATGACCCGCGACCGGAGGCCGCGCTGTTCCACTGCTGACTACCTAATTGCTAATTACTGAAAGTGTTCAAGGTTTACGCATGGGATTCCAGTTTAGGTTTTATTGCTAGGCGGTCTTTGCAACAGTGCCTTAATAAGAGCCCTCGCTCTGTTATCCCCCCTGCGGCGGTCCCAGGTGGCAGTCTTCGGCCGCAGCTCCTTCCGTCCCGAGGGAATGCCTCAGACCCGTGCACGCACACATGCAAGCCTCACTACCGATGTTGTTGCTCGTTACAATGATATCGGAGTTGGTAGACGGGAAAACCGATTCTATTGCACGGGGTGTTTAATCCTAATTCCGTTGTTTGGTTCCGGCTTTTCCTATTATTTGATAACGTCTGTTGATGACTGCGGATCACTTTGCCTTGTTTCTTAGCTAAATATGTATATTTATGTCAAGATAAGGGTATAAAAAGGAGTTGAAGTTCAAATTAGTAGTAATAAACTCGTTTTATTTTAATCCACTTACATTAGTCACAAAAATATATTTTCGAAAGCCGATTATGGCCTTTGTACTTTTGTGTCGGTTTTTTTCCGGCCTCGTTATACCCAATACCTTTCGTAATTAATCTAGATAGAATTTAGTCTTTAAATGCTCATGCCATTAGATAATGAATCTGACAGTTGCATGTGAATGTGATTGAAACATACCTACCAATAATGTTAACTGTAAACTAGTTGTGTTGAGTTTCATCAGTTTAACATAATAATGAAATCAAGAATTTTGCATTTTTATTACAAATGTGTAATCGGACATTGTCCGTGAACTACAAATGGAAGTGTTCATGAACTGGTGACACAAACTCGCGACACACGTGACAGAATCCCCGCTAACTTATAGGGGAACTTTTTAATGACGTTCGACCGCTGGGCATTAACTTTCCAGGCATTTCAATATTTTCTCTTAACTCATGCCTGCCATTCGATGACCTTACATTAAATGCAAATCAGAAAAATAGAAAAAATCGCCCTTTCATTTTCATTTTTAACACGCTGGAAGATACTCCGCTTTGTATCGAGTAACTAACGATGCTTACGTGGAGACTACCGAGCGTGTCTTTATTTTTATTCGTGAAAACTTTCCTCGGGAGAGGTATAGCGGCACCAGTCCATATCAGGTACGTCGGAATAACACCTTCAGTCTGAATGGCTGAGCGAAAGGTAGCGCGCCCCCAGGGGGCACTATGCTCAAGGCGGCAGAAAATTAACGGGCTCCCGCGGGAAATCTAGCGGCAGCCTTAGAACTTTCCGACCGCCCGCCGCGCCCACTCCGCCGGGATATATTTAATATCTCCATCGTGACGAACTGTACACCTGGACTGGCATCCACACATTGGTTACTCTATACATCATAACGGAAAATGGAAACTCTAAAGCGTCTCCAAATGTCGAACATCTAACACATGGTATAAGGCATATAAGCTTTAATCAATTTTGTTGAATATACCAAAATCAAAAGAGTCGATAAAACTACAGAAATGAGCTTGCAATTTTTTCGCAGGAATTCTGATCAAAAACATAATAATAGGAGATGCTAGGAGAAAAATGTGTCGCTTAATTTTAAACTCGAAAAAATCAATTCTGCTTTAAGATGGATCATCTAAAAAAAATATAATAATCTGAAAACTAATAAACCTCAAAGGAGAATGGATTTATCTGAGTCTGAAGTTACAGTTAAATGACACAAATAGTCCCCTAAAATAAGTGACTGCGTCCCGGTATGCAAAATATGAAATCTCATATTAAAAGCATATTTTATCAACACTCTTATTCGGTCGATTATCTATAAAAAAACAACGATTAAGATCAATCAATTAAAATCTTCATTGAACTAATTCTATAAGTGTGCCATACAATAGACAGGTACTTATAGGTAGTCACTCTGTAGATTAATTCCGTGCCGGCTCGGCACGCGGGTCCCGTGCGGGTTACTAATTCACAAGACCCAATCGCGGCAATGAGCGGCGCCTGCGATCATTAATGTTGCAAGGCCCCTTGCCTGTCTTCTATTATCTTACACTATTCAGGCGCTACTCATGTCGTATTTGTATTTAATCGATTGTGTTGATTAACAAAATTCTGTTAAACGATGCAAATACATGTTGCTCACTGATGTAAAGCAATTTAATAAAAATGTGTCATTTTCTGGTTTACAAAGCATACTAATTTATCCAGCTAGCATAATAATATGATTAGGTTTTCATCATTGGTCAAAATATCTGTCACGCTCCAACAAGCATGTGAGTGGGAAAGTGACGCATAACGCGATAGACGAATAAATGCCGACCATGCTATCCCTTCAGGAATATTTGTCGGACTTCCGAAACTTTGTTACCTTGTAATTTTAGGTTTGTATAAATATATCTGCTTTATCAGTACCTAATATATCGTTAAATAGATAGGTAATGTAGAGATTACTAAATAGAATACATGTCGTCTGTATATACAGGATGATTCAGGAGACCTGCGCAGGAATAACCCCACGTATTCAGATAATAATAACCTACTGTTCGTAACAGTCTTAGTGTAAATAATAATCATTTTTATTTTTAGTGTTAAAAAATTAAGTATTCAATTAATAACAAAGTCCATGGTTACCCTACAATATGAATGCTCCCGCCAAATTAGATGTCATCAACTCATCAGTCTGGTTACCTACTTTGACAATTTATTTTTTTCATAATTATAATCAAAGATCTGTCATTACAATAAAGAGGATTTATGTTCAGTAATTGGTTGTTGGGTGACCATAATTTCTGTGCAAGATATTGTTTCTTAACAAAAAGTGCATAAAAAAAAGAAATGGTGCATGTTTTTTACTTAACTGCGATACTAAACGATACAGTGTCATTTACTGTGGCTGTGGGCTCAGTCCTGCTCACGTCTCGCGAATCACCCTGTATTTGTATGCCACGTGGTGTAACACAGTGATACTTAATACTTAATTAATACATTTAAGGGACACCATTGTATTTACCCGTGTTCAACGAATAATGTTTATGATTCACGTTTATGCATCTTTGCTCAACTGCTGTTTTAACGAATATAGTCCTAACAGTAATACCTACTAGTATTGAAAAAATTAAAACTTTATAATATATCTTAGCACTAATAGTAGCCTTGAAGCAATAGACATATCACACTGAATCCCATTTTAAACGTGTACACTAGGCGTCAGAATTATGGGACCCCCCTAACTTTAAAATATTGGTTCCTCGTTCGGTTTGGAATTGCTACACGATTCATTCAAATCTTACAAAAATGAAATTCTGTTATCTGCTAGTGAGGATCGATCCCGGGGACTTCGACGTAAGTTCGTGGCTTTCATACATCAGTCTGCCCTCTTAACCGCTAGACCAAGGAAGCATATACGACATGCAACGAAAATATGAACCAGTTCCTAGCATGTAATAGCAATACTGTTGCGATGAACGGTATTCATATTGTATTGTCCTTGTTTATCAATATTTCGCTACCCTATTTTTTTTCGAAAGAGATTAACAGCGACTTTATCTACAAGTATTTTAAGGTTGAATTTACAGGAGGAATTGAGTTTAGTCAAATTCATGTAAAGAATCATTGTTTTTGAGGGCAAGTAGACAATTATTTGTGCTAGCTGATTATACCTGTATCTGGTGTGTCGAAGCACGTTCTTCCTTGCTTGCTTCGAAGCTTGTGAACCGCGCTCGTTCTAATAGATATTTTTATTAAAATATGGTGAAGTTAACTTAATTCCTAAGAACTAAAATCATCGTTCTCTTTGAAGATAATTATAGCATTAAAAAAATTGCTCGGGAATTGAATATAACGGTAAGTAATTTTGAAATATATATTTTGGGTTTTGAAGTGAAACAAAAGGTAAAATGCATTAATAAACTTAGCTACCAGCTAGATATTTTATTAGTCATTTAAAATAATGTCCCGTAAAAGTTAATTATGTATAAAAATATGTTAATATATTTGACTTCTAAATTAAATCAAAATTAGCTTTAGCTTTGAATTAGCTGCCTTGTTGCTTTTTATAAGACATATTATTATGTATTTTATTAAAATAACATTTGTATTTGCAAAATGGATTTCACCCTCATGAAATGTTATGAGTTTCATAATGTTTTGTCTGCGTGCATAGTGTCTAAAAAGATATACTTTTATACTTTTATCCGTCATTGGTAGGTATAGAATTAAGCACATATATTTGACGGTTAATAATATAATATTTTAACTTGCAGAAAAACACTGTTCGTAGATGGGTAAGGCGTTACCAGAGACAGGGGAACGTAGACAGTAACCGCCCTGGACGAAGTCCTTACGCATATACTGACCAATCGGAGCGACACCGTGGAGTAGTGTGAAGTCCAATCTATGACCAAGGAATCTATGGACTTGGCATATTGTTCTATATATTCAATCAGTTATGCAGATATCATGCATTTCGACATAGAATTCTGAAAAATATAGTTGTCTCTTTTTTCTAAAGCTTTATTTTCAGTTATTTAAAAGAGACAACAATACGCCGGTGGGTTTCAAATTTGGCAACACCTGTCATTGTCGGACGTCTAAATGCCTAAATGCGGCCGGGAGCCATTTTATGTTCCACTCAGTTAATAGTAATTGAACTGTCAAAACACCGTGGTTGTTTTAAAACATAAATGATATCTCGCGTTTTACAATTTTGCTGTGAAAAACTTTAAAATGAAGTAAAGAAACATTTTATAATAATGCCAAAGTGTAGTGTAGTGGGCTGTGGTATAACAAAACCAAAAACCAAGGATCTTTATCATTGCACCGGTATGTAACATTTATTTATTGAAATATTGGTTACTATCAACATTATTGAGTGTTTAAAGTACAAATTGCAATATTATTATTGTAAAGATTAAGATGTGTTACTTTTTAATGTAATCTTTAGCTAATTTATGGATATTTTTACATCTAATATGTCGATCAGTAGATGGCTAGTGTTGTTCTATAAATATCGATATCTCTTATTTAAGTCGGCAATTCCTTAACTTTTTAAATTTCTGTTCATATGTATATTATAGTTTTTAACCTATTCCTTATTGTATTGGTCTAAAAGAAGCAATAAATTCCAAGCTCTCGCCACAAACGGATGTACTGAAAGATGAATGTTGATCATTTTAAGATATAATATACAAGTTACAAGCAAGGAAAGGTTTTGTAAATTGATTTAAAACTGCATCTTAACATTTTTTTTTATCTTTTCAGCCTACCAAGAAGCGACTTTAAAACGAAGAAGTGGTTGGAAGCAATCGGTACAGAAAATATCCGGCCTAATTTGACAGATATTTTATCTGCTCCTTGTATTTCCATGAAGATTCATTCAATAAAACCCTGGGTGTTATTCGATTGCGAGATGACGCAGTGCCATCATTAAAACCATCACGCACCAGATAAGATCAAACATCAAGTATAGGAAGATACCTACGTACTTTACTTTTTTAGTAAAAAATCTAATAAAGCTATTTAAGTAATCACTAATTTGTTTCATTCTATATGTGATCAAAGTAACCCCACGTAATAAAATATAAATAACTTAAAAAGTACTGAACCGATTTTTATGTTTCTATTTTTATGGTTTACTTTACATAATGAGAGTAAAAAGCAGTGGTTTCAAAGTAACCCCATTTTCAATGTAACTTTGATCTAATGTAACGTTTTAATTTTTTTCTGAAAAAACAGTGCTATTTTTTTTCCTGCGAAGATAAAAAACGAGAAAAAAACCGATTACCTATTATAATTTTTTTTTTTATATTTTTGAGTTTATTAGGATCGCCAAAAAGAGATGTCAAACTCTAAAATTGATCATAGTAACCTCGGGTTACAGTTTTTATATAAAACATAAATATAACTTAATACTAACTAATTTAAACTATTTTTTACATATCATCTTAACTCTTGGTTGTCCTCTAAAAGATAGGACTTTAAGCTTAGTTTTTAATATTTTTTTAAACACAAAACTATCGTGAGATAAATATATTTGTATAGAAGGGGGTAACTCACGTTTTATAAGTCGAATATAAATAAAAACTTTAAACTAAATGCACATACATAAATACAAGTCTTTAAACGTCGTACAGTACAATTAAAATCAGTTAAGACTTCGGTTTTCTCGGGTATCATCGCTTAATTCCGGAGTCGGAAATGACACGATATACATTGCCGCGATTACTTTTAGGTAGCATTTAATTTGAAGTATCATAAACGCAATGTTAAGCACCTGCCAAGATGACATTATTAACCGATAGACCTAAGAAATTTGTTATGCAGAAGCGACATGAATTTGAACATTCATTATTTAATGAAGCTATACTTGTATACAGTATATAAATATATATATACATACATGAGTCAATATTTTACTGTTTGGTGTAAGTAGGTACGATATTATGTCGCATTAATCATTGATAATAAAATAATCATAAAATTAAAATTAAAAATAACCGGCTTCAACCGTTTTTTATTCATATTTCGTAAACGGCTTGGCCGATTTTGGTAATATTTCATTTTCATATAGTAAAACAACAAAGCTAAGCTCAAAATTTAAAAAAATATTTTTTGTTTGAAATGTCTACTTTTCGTAATTTTTCCTTGATCTGGGTGCTTCGTGCCAAATTACAAGTATCTGAATTCACGGGAAGTACCCCCTAGATTTTGCGAGTGTTGAAAAGTCTGAAATTTGCACCATTAACGACTGTATCTTTTATTTGACACTAAGAAGGCAGACTGTCAAACTATCTAGTACTTGCTAGCATCTTTCTTATTTCAATATAAAGGTTGTGTTAGTTTTGAGCTACAAAGGAGGTTTCGTTGGTCATATCGTTCTTGTCCCTACTGTATTCAATAAGACAACGAGTAATATATATAATTAAAGGTCAAATCTGTAAATTAATAAGTCTATGTGATAGACGAGGGATTCACGACAATTACCGAGGTTGGCCGAAGTCTTAACTGATTTTAATTGTATTGTAGCAAGTTTTTGATTCATCGATTAAATTTGTAACATTAGGGCAGCACTAGAATAACTGTCAAGACGCCATTTATTGTTCCAGGCTGGCACGTTTTTCTTGTAGGTATTTCACCTCCTTAGGATTCTTTACTCATTGAGTCCAATAGTGATGATCCGTTCAAAACCAATGGATCTACTGCGGAAACCTTTCAGGTGTCACTTTCAACAGTGCGAAGACACTTACACGCTGCCGGTCTTCACAATTATAAACCAGCAAAGAAAATAAGCCTAACGAACCCAATTGTCATTTTCACGGATGAAAAATGTTTTAAGTCCGACAAAGATGGGCGAAAAATCTTATGGAGAAGAAGTGGAGAGCGGTATAACCCAAAAAACCTGCTTGACCTTAGAACCAGTGGACGGATATCGTTAGGTAAATTGTATACTTTCATAACAAAAAAAAAAGTTTTACTAGATAGTATTCAATTGTGAATTCTTTACAAATGTTGTATAAATTATACTTATGCGGTTTTTTTTCAGCGTACTGGGGTTGGATGTCATCGATGGGGCCGGGTGAGCTTGTGGAAGTAGGAGGCCGAATGAACCGTGCGCGGTATCTCGAAATATTACGCGACATTATGCTGCCATCGGTTCGAGTCGCTTAAAATTTATTTAGTGCAAGACAACAGTGCCGTGCATCGTTCTCGTTCTGTGACACAGTGGTTGTCCTCTCTGACTGACATCACTGTATTCGATTAGCCTTTTAAAAGTCCTGATCTTAATCCGATTGAGAATTTGTGGGTCCGAATGGTGTTAAACTGGGACCATAGCAAGGTCAAATCAAAGCAATATTTTGACAACGAAGTTCACAGGTCCTGTGAACTCATGGGGAAAACAATGTTTGTTCCAACATTTGTTGTTACGCGATCGCCGAATCGAACGGACACTCAGCACTCTTAGTGCTTGATAATGGAGGCCTATGTTCTCCGAAACATGTCGCGCGAGTGACTAAATAAACGTGAGTAGAGCCGTGTTAATGTTTAATTTATTTGTTCCAACATGGTGTGAGGCATGAAGGGTAGACTCAAACTAGTGGATGACAACGACGGTTACCCTCTCCGCTACTAAATATATTACTTTTTTAATCGGTTTTGATACCTACCTGCTCTGTGTTTTTTAATAGGTATTTCTCCACGCAAGCGGCGTAGCTAATATTATGAGTGACATCCGGTGCGGATTACATGGTGTCACCCTAAAACGCAAGCAGTGCAAATAATTTCCAATAAAATTTGTGTGGCTATACAATTTGCCAGTTCACTGACTAACACTGATATTTACAGTTCGGATGTCACTTCGCCGACCCACCTTAGCTACGCCATTGCCTCGACTATAATATTATAAATTATAAACATACTTTTTGCAAACAGAACTAGTTACAAAACTTAATTGCAAAAAAATGCAAATACAAAATATAAAACAGCCACGCTAATGAACAAGTAAATAGCTTTGGTGTTTCTTGTGTAGTTTTTTTTTAAAGAAGTTCACTGTATTTTATGTATTTAGACAATATCTACAGTCCCCTATCCACTCATTATCTCAGTATCACTTATATACTTGTAGTAGTAAAGGCTGTTGCAGTTAATTACACCCCGTTTAGTGGAGAAATACCTATCTTAAAGTTGTGGTAAGTTGAAATTGATAACATTTAGGCAAACGTTTCAAGAGATGAATTTTGCTTTCATCTGATAGCATATGATTTCTCTTAGTAACGTTAAAATATATAAGTATACTATAGGCATATATTATACTTAGTGTTGGCATCTAATATTTGGTGGTCTAGTTTATGTAACTAAAATGACTTATATAATATTTACTTTGTAAAAGATTAAATATGTAAATTCCGAAAATATTTTTAACCCAAATAAATTGTTCATTGAAAGATGACGCCTGCGATTCGATAAACTTGCCACACCTGCAGGTGGGTAGTTTGGTTTTACAAAGAAGTTAAGAAACTAGTTTTAGGTCTAATAAATCCCAAACTATTACTTAAATAAAACTCCACTTTTATTAATGCCACTAAAGCTTAATACATATCTACCACAATTTTAACCAACTATTATTTAACAAAGCAATATCGCCATCCATCGAACTTGTAAACAATGTAAAAAAACATTGTATTAAGTGTCTATAATTTATATTCTACTTCATCAAATGCTACTAAATACATGTTAATTATGATATGATATTATTCGCAATTTTTATCGACGGTGCGTGGTATTTTATAACATATATTATGTTTTTGGATCCTGTTGCACTAGGTGAGTTTGTAGTGGGTAAAACCAGATTTAAAATGTAAGTAGGTAGGTTAATATTATAAAATAAAAAAAATTATAACAATTTTGGAAGTTTTTTTGTAGTGCCTATCAATAGTAGATTGTGTCCGTGAACATATGGCAGATCTTATGGCAGTGTTCGTGCGTTCGTTCGATAGAGGGCAGCCCAAGTTTATTGACAGCGCAAGTGCAATAGTATTGTTAAAGTTACCGAATAAGATCACTAGATGGCAGGTGACTATCACGAGTTATTTAGGTATAGAAGAGAATCAATTTTTTGAAACCAAGTATTAAATACATTTTTATTAAAATTTCACCTTTGTTTTTGCTGCATTAATTGTTTTTTTTATTATTATATTGTTTTCGTATAAAAAAACCTATATCAGCGTAATAATAACTAAAAGTAAGAAAAAAAATCTTTAAAAAAGAAAAAAGTAAACCATCAACAGTAAAATAAAAATAAAAAAGTAAAATAGGTAAAAGTAACATTTAAAAAACAATAAAAAAAAGCAAAAAGTACACCGTCTCGTGGGATTTGATCCCGGCACCAGGCCGGTTTGTTTTCAAGGGGGGGTCTGTTAATGATGATTCTGACTGTACATAACATATTTCCGCAACTTAATCCTGTGGTTTGAAAGCATAGTGTTAGTAGAGCGTCGGTTGCAGCTCGGCGTTGGGTAACACTCCCCTGGGTCACGGGCTGCACTAGGCTTCCAAGAGTTATTATTATTACCTAATATCTACCTGCAATCTTACACCCTGTGAGACTCGACGTTATGTGGACTGTATCAGTAACAGGAACATAATGAGAAACATAAATCTATCTTGCCGATTAACGTTTCTAACATTTATAACATCTTTATTGACTCTTTAACTTACATATTTCTTTTATTCAAATTTTACACTCAAGAGGTCACTTTATTTGGCAATTTATATATAAAATAACCTGTTATTATTGCTCTTAAGTGTATTTAAACGGTTCCATCAAAACAAATAACTTAGTGTTTTTAGTACAAACAATATTTATTAGATTCACTGCCATAAAATCTGTCACTAAGTCGAACTGTTATAAAGTTATAATATTAGATAATAAGGTTTAATATAGTTTAAGTTAAGTCTTCCTGCAGTCAAACTGTCTTAACAGTTTTGCAGGACTTAAAGTGCAATGTTTGTATTGTTTCTGTATGTTTAATAAATAAATATAATAATAAATAAAATTTAACCCGTCACCGTCAAGATACTGTAGCGCAAAATAAAGTGACTTTGTTGTAGGTCGTACTGAGAAAACTGTAGTACTTATAACTATAAACTGTTATAAAAAAAGGTAGTTCGTTTATTGTTTTCTTGTGGGTACACTTATCGATGCAATAGGTAAAAATCCGCGCGAAGTTATAGTTAACGATGTGCCCGTAGATAGGTTTTCGCGTTCAGCGACGAGAAGTCTGAAGCGTAGTAATATAACTATACTAAGTGATTCTGATATGATGTGTAAGACCGTATACCATAAAGAATTATGATCGGCGCCTGGCATCTTAAAGATTGAATTTATCTACTAAAGCAATTGAAGTACTGATCTATTTCCAAAGGCGTCAGCCGCGAAGTTAAAGATATGATAGGCTAGGTCACTTTAGTTAAATATTCATTCAGAGCTAAATTCCTAGGTACCTATAGACTTTTACTATTTAAAACCATCAGACGTCCACTGCTGGACATATGCTACCCTCAAATAAGACTTGTAACTTTGTTGCCATAGTCGCCACGCTTGGCTGGTGGGTAATAGGCGTCTGCAGTAGCTGTTCATTCGGTTTTGACGTACGCTGCTATCTATCCGTCGGGTTTTCCCTTTGTCGCCTCTTACGACACCCGTGCAAGGAATGCATTTATATTATATGTTCATAGATGCCAGATAGTGTCAGAAAGATATCTGATATTTGTATTATGATTATGAGACATATGGTGCAGCCTAATAATGTTATGAACCATTTTACTTAAGTGAAATACTAAAGTATAGAGTATCATTTACTGTGCCTGGCTTGGTCCTACTCACGTCTGCAGTCTGCAGAATCGGCCTGCACCTGTATATAGTATATTATGTAGCCTATATACTGCCAGTATTGGCAACAAATTCGAGGGGACGTCGAACTACTTAAATTGGACTAGAAAGTTTAAACTGGATCACCTATCCGAATGAGGAATTTAAAACAGTCGGAAAAGTGTCGGGAGCGGGCCGGGAGTCGCAAGTAGATTAGGGGCCGCCGCAGACCGCGACCGCGCCTCGGGCTGCAGGCTGCAAGGCTCGGTGACAAACCCCCGATGACGAAATAAAAATCAAAACCTCCTTTTTTAGGTAAATGTTGGGCTAAACGGATATTTAAGGAATGCGTTTTTTTTTCGTAAAGATGAAATACACGATGTGGGGCTTCGCCTGTATTACGAGGAAACAGACTAACTTAAAAGCTGTTAGTACACATATTAAATAAGAATATAAAAGTTTACTAAGTAGGGCGAGAGTCGTGTCTGTTCATATGTTAGTAGCTTGGTACCATGTTGGTACAAACGTGCATACAAATAGAAATGAATATCTATCTCCTTCCTATTTTAATTCCGGTTATTGGGATGAGGTTTTCACTCGCTGGGTACTGCTTTTGTTTACAACGTAACAAAAATATGTCTCTTATTTATTACGTATAATTATTAAAAGCATGGTATACGGTTATTTAATTATGGTATCATATTGGTAGTCTTTGCATTTCACGGTTAAGTAAATCTGCAGTCTGGATTAACCTGATATTTCAATTATGTTTTTTTTTAAAGCAAGCTACAAACCTTTCTGCGCCTTTATCAACTTCATTTTCACATCACATTTATAATTTTATTTTAACTAGATTAATTTTTGACGACGAAACTTTTAGGATACGAATAAGATTTTCATCTCAATACAATATACACATATACAGTGTCGAAATAATTATGAACCCCAGAGGTAAACCGCCTTAAAACCTTAAGTAAGCTCGACTTACTTTGAAGTAGGTACACTTCATTGATGTAATAATAATTAATTAAAAATAATCAAAACTGCATTGAAAGATTTTCTCTCGTCGTTCGTCTTACGCGGGATTAGAAACTTATGTGTTTCCGAAACGTAGGGGATCATCTCGAACACCTTGTCAGTTAAATTAAGTATGAAAGAGTAACAACACTTTAATACTGAATATTATTTTATGTTACCGGCCCTTATGTAGGTAGTAGTCCTAATCCTATGATCTATTGTATGATAATATAAATATCTTGTTTATTTCAAAAACTGAATGATTATAATTGATTATTATAATGTGAGTGATTCCAATAAATAAGGAACCGTGAAAGCTCACCGGCTCTTAGTAACTTTAAACATTATATTCGTTTGTTACAGAAGGAGTTGATATTAAATCAGAAGATGCAGACAGTATGGAGTCAGGTATGTACCTATTATCATATTAATATTATGTACAAATGTTCAACAAAATAAAATAAAAGTTAGAAAATGACTGCTACTATTTAATAAAATACAATATATATTGTATTGCTTAAACAGGAGTACTATTGAAAGCAAAGGTAAAAATAAAATACATGGGATACCTACACAGGAATTAAAAAATTGGACGGCATTTATAATCGAAAACGGCCCGAGAATGGAAACCGTGCCGAAAGATTATCACGTCAAATAGGTATACGCAAAACCGAAACAAAACGAAGATCCGTGAGCACAAGGACTCGTTATTAATATTTGAATAGTGGAAAGTGTAAAAAGTGTTGAAGTCATACGGGTGTTGGGAGCAGCCGCGGAGTTAACGCAGCCCTGGAGGGCCTTTGGCCAAGTCCCCTTTGCTACACAGTCGAAAAGATAAAATGAACATAAAGTTGAGGAGCAGATACCCTCGCTCAGAGGAATCGTAGTTTGTCTCCTGGCAACACTAAACCGTCTACGACGTGAAACACGCAGTTTGCGCGTCTAAATTGCTACGCGTTTTGGTATTTTGTTTGCTACGGCGGAGTCGTCAAGGGCCGGCTTTAGGTGTTGTTTTGTTTATTTACCGACAGTTCTCACGGCGCGTCGCGTATTGTCACATTGCTGGTTTAAGTACGATTATCTTTTAAAATTGAAATACATGTAACAAAAGCATAAATAAAAGAACGCGTCTATTTAATTGTCTATTAACTACATAGTGTAGTACAGAAAATGAATATAAAATATAAACACAATTTAAATATAGAACGTCAATTTGCTTTATATAGAGATGTACGCGTTACGACTACATACGAGTAGGACCTACAAACAGGTTTTTTTTATTATGCTGTATAATAATTGTATATTTATTGCTTGCTCATATTATAAGTGGGAGATAAAAATCATTTTGTTCATTTTGTTCAGACCATACATGTTGTACACATATTACTTGCCTAAACTATTCTCATTGTTCTCAATTATTAATCTGCCAGAGGTACATGAGGTACTTACCATTAATTATAAACTTATATGTTCCTAATTCTGTTATTACATACATTATATACATTTCAAATTAAATAAATGCTTGTAATAATTGGAGGAACAGTTTAAAAGTACTTATGCACCTTGCATAATATACATAGTTATTTGTTATACAAGGGAGGAAACTTAGTGTTTACCTTCTCGTGCTAATATTGCGACACGAGCTAGCGAAAGATTCAAAGAGTAGAATCATGAGCATTTAGCGTTCCCAATCCTCTCAAACAAACATTGCTGCCGAGTGAAACACAAAATATTTCACATTACCTTACCTTACCGCGAAAATACTGATTATGAAACATTAAAATTGGCTCCAAATTATTAGTGTCAATCAATTATCATTCAATTTCATCTAACCCAGCTAACACCAAAAAAACATTCTAAATCTGTATGAATTGTGAATAAACTTCAGTTAAAAAAAAACCGGCCAAGAGCGTGTCGGGCCACGCTCAGTGTAGGGTTCCGTAGTTTTTCGTCCGTCACAGTAAGTGTTCCACTTAAGAGTTAAAAAGGACGGTGACAACTAAAGAAAGACTTTTAGATCCCAACTATACATAGAAAATTCGAAAAAATGTTGTCAATTTCAGTCCCACCATGAGTAGTAAGAAGGGGTTGTAACATGGAGTGATAACCAGCCAACGTTATTTGAAGTCAGTCAGTCAGTTTCAACCTAATGTATGGGCATGTATGCTCCGACCCATTAAATCAGAAAGAATCTTAAAACCGCCATGTAGGGTATGAGCGTTCCACCTACAGCGACATGTATCGGCAAATTAAGTAAACTATGCGCGCGAGCTTAAAGTACAGAGGCTCTAGTGTAAGTTTCTTTTGACGTAAAAAATGTCTCGAATGCGTAAGTGATACTGATATAATATATTGAGAGACGGTCGCATTGGGCGATGAATATTAGTGCAGATTCTTATTTACGATTAAAACTAAACGCGGAATTAAAACGAAACGGCGGCGCTACTGCGAACAACGATATTCGTAAATTTCAGACGATTGTCTCTGTCACTCTCTTAACGCCTTAATTGGAGTAAAAGAGAAATGCTCGACATATACGAACTTCAATGTTCGTGGTAGTGATGAAGTGTGTCTTGTCATTCAATAGAGATTTTGACAGCCATATCTTAGGGAATAAGGGCTAATTTATTAACAATTTGTAAGAAACTATATCGCCTTAACGACTTTAGTGCTAGAATAATATAAAGTACCTATTTTGCTCCCAAAAAAGCCTAAGATATATGCAATCCTGCGGCGCTTCCGTCTTTCTCGAGGAAAGCAGAGACCATTTTACCAAAAACGCGTAAGATGTATGAAATCCTGCGGCGCGTACAGTTTTTTCGAGTTGATAAAGTTTGTATGGGGGAACAATATTTTAGTTTTTTAGTATATTAATCGATTTTTTTCATACTTTCTCACCGTTTAAACCTTCCCTGAGCTAGTATAAATATTTCAAGACCAAAATTAGCCAAATCGGTAAAGCCGTTCTCAAGATATAGCCGTGACCAAGAGAAATAGGGGTTCATTTTTATATATATTATTTTTCTCATAAACTATTGAACCTATAAAGTTCAAAATAATTTTCCTAGAAAGTTTATGTAAAGTTCTACTTTTGAGATTTTTTTCATATTTTTGAAACTTGTGGTTCAAAAGTTAGAGGGGGGGGGACGCACTTTTTTTTACTTCTGGAGCGATTATTTCCAAAAATATTGATATGATCCAAAAATGATGTTAGTAAACCCCTATTCATTTTTAAATACCTATCAAACAATATATCACACGTTAGGATTAGAATGAAGAAAAAAATCACTCCCCACTTTACATATAGGGGGGGTACCCTAAGAAAACATTTTTTTCCACTTTTTATTTTTGCACTTTGTCGGCGTGATTGATATACATATTGCTACCAAATTTCAGCTCTCTAGGCCGAACGGTCACTGAGATTATCCGCGGACGGACGGACGGACGGACGGACGGACCGACATGGCGAAACTATAAGGGTTCCTAGTTGACTACGGAACCCTAATAAAAACGGACTCCAGGGGCTATATAATGTGCGTGTTTCTATACTTTACATATCTTAAAACCCAAGCATAAAGAATCTAACATTCATTACCCTGCCCTATTATTACATTAAAATTGTGAGGCACCTAATTTCGTCTATATATAGAGCTGATTCCAGCTTGATGGAAAACGTGGAGCTAAAATTGCATTGCGGGCGAACCTTTCTGAACTCACAATTAAAACGGACGAGCGGAATTGTGGACATCGTTCGTCACTTAGCGGGCCGGGGGTCTCCTACCTTCGATGTTTGCCACTACTTCCTAATTCATATAACGATTTGTAAACGAAAGTCGTTATGTATGCTTTTTACAGGCTTTTCATCAGCTTCTGTGTTGTCTTTTGTTTTCAACAGTTCGTGAGAAGCACGTTAAAGGAAACATACCTTGTTATTAGACATTGCTTAAAAATCTAAAAACGTCTAGAATGGTTGTATTTGTTCTCGTTTGTTTGGTTGGTCTAGTGGGTAGTGACCCTGCCTACAAAATCGACGGTCCTGTGGCAATGGAGAGGGCTATGTTGGGCGTGTCTCTGTGTGATCGCATCAGGATTGATGTCATCCGCAGTAGAACCAAAGTTACCGATATAGCCCTCCGGATTGCCAAACTTAAGCTGCAGTGGGCGGGGCACATTGCGCGCACAACCGATGGCCGATGGGGCGGAAAGGTTCTAAAAAGATAAAAGATCTTTATTTTTCAATTTAGGCACATTACATGCACTTATGAACGTCAAAAAAAAAAATCTACACCGGTTCAAACCCTACACCTCTGACCCGTGAAGATACCGGCAAGAAACTACGGCGGGACTTATTTTTTCAAAACAGTGATACATCAAATCTTAAAGTACTTACATAATTATGCGTAGTCCGGTAAGAAAACATATCAAACAGTTTATTACAAGATAAGAAAATACTAAAATATAAAAGTAAAAATAATAATGTATAAACAAATTCGACTTCACAAAATAGACATACTTTAATATGCTTTCTTATCTGAACTGTGTCATTTACATGATCTGGCAGTACATACAATTGTTGATTTGATTGCTAGGCGGTTTTGTTAGTTTCTGGTTTGGGCCATGCATGTTTGTCTGTCAAATAATCCTCTACTCTGTAATAGCCCTTAGTCATCAAAGACTTTTTTAAGTAATTCTTAAGTACTGGGAAGGGTAATTTTAAGGAATCATCAGGTAACTTGTTATATAAATGAATACATTGCCCAAAAAATGATTTATACACTTTACGCACACTGTTCTGGAGTGGTGACAAAGAATTGGAAGACGTAGCGTAGGACGGCCTCCCGCAAGGTGAATCGACGATCTTTTGAAGGTCGCAGGATGCCGCTGGATGTGGAAGGCGCAGGACCGGTCTTATTGGGTCGTTTTGGGGGAGGCCTATGTCCAGCAGTGGACGTCTTTCGGCTGACAATATCATCATCATCATCGATGATCATTAGATGATAATGATATTATATTTATCGTTGGCTTAATAACCACAATACAAGCCTTCTCGAGCTTACCGTGGGTCTCTATACATATCGTTTGAGTATGTAGCGAAATATGTTGTTAAACGAGCTAGCAAACTAGGGTAGATCCAATTTAGAGTTCACTAAATTAGACTAGGACAAAAATAAAAATGAAAATATTTTCAAAAAAAATTAATGCATCGAACGGTCCAAACACAAATAATAAGGTGATAGAAAAAACTGTTTTATGTTAAGTTACGTAACGTATTTTATTGTTTTTTACGGTCTGTCGATTATCTTTACATATAAACCATTATATATCAATAATTTTTTATATACCACTACCATCAGAAATATAATTTCAGCTATACATATAAATGTTTATAAGGTCTTCAGTTATAATTGTATCCACCTTGCTGGTCTGTTGCCCTTAAACGGTCAGAAATGTTCCGCAGGCTAATGCTGAGAATAAAAATGTCCCTCAAGGGACCAATGGAGTACAAAAATTAAAGGCACGATTTACACAGATTGTATTTACCGTCACTTTGTATGTAATGTTTTCTTATTCAAAGGCAGATAAGAAAAAATGTACACCCAATTCGAAAACTATTACATTTTGAGGGGACAATTTGTCTGGCTCCAGTTGTGTATTGTATTTGTTACCCCAATAAATGTTAAATTAAACATTAACACGGCTCTACTCACGTTTATTTAGTCACTCGCGCGACATGTTTCGGAGAACATAGGCCTCCATTATCAAGCACTAAGAGTGCTGAGTGTCCGTTCGATTCGGCGATCGCGTCGCCGGCCCGCCGCGCACTGCGATAATGGAGATAATAATATAAATATAATGAATATAATGAATAGTTGATAATGGAGGCCTATGTTCTCCGAAACATGTCGCGCGAGTGGCTAAATAAACGTGAGTAGAGCCGTGTTAATGTTTAATTTATCAGATATGTCTCACGTAAGTTTAAATACCAATAAAGGTTATAGTAAAATATTACTTCTTCTTCTCCTTTAAAAACAATATGGCTTCCATCAATAAATCAATCGATGATTTCGCCAATGTCAAGTAAAAGAACCAATAAGTAAAATAACATACAATTTTGCCCTAAGAGCATGACGTTGTTCGGTAGTAGGCCTTCATCATCATCATTATCATCATATCAGCACTTTATCGCCCACTGCTGAGCATAGGCCTCTCTTCTAGTACGCCACTTGTCCCGGTCCTGAGCTAGTAGGCCTTGCGTTTTGTAAAGTGGTAGCTGGACTTTACAGAAAGCTAAGAGGCGGCCGTGACCCCGGGACTGCCGGGTGATGACTAAAATAGTGGTGAAACGCGTTTTGAAATCAATTCTTCATTAGCTGGACAATTCTGCGTCAGATCACTGCATAATAAGCTATCAATATTACACACTTAACAACGTAAATGAACAAAAAACAAATAATGTAATCTCTAGACGACTTCGCCATTTTGAGGTTCAACCGGAAGTCCCCCTAATATTCATTAACGTGTTAAGACATAACCAAAATGTTTTTTTCTTCTGGTGACATTTAATGACACATGCCATAGCGTTACCGTCTTCTATTGGTCCCTGTGCACTAAAAAATATTCATCGCTGATATTAAAATCGATCTAAAGTTATAACGGGAGTTCTAATAAAGCCAATTGTCGTCCGAAATAAAGCGACAGCACGACTTTTGGCTTGAATAGTAACACGACTTTGCAATCAGGTGCAGTTTAAAATGTGCATTTGCGATGGGTCGGCGCGGGGCGCGGACTGGAATGCATTTTCAATAATTGAGGGTCAGACAGGGTGGTGGGGGCGTATTCAAATGCCGCCAAACTTTCCGATCATCACCGCTGACCGCGGCGTCCGGTGTCACATGCCCGCTTGGGCCGCATGGGCGGACGCGACTCGCGACATCTATCATGGACTAAGCATTTGGGGACGTAGAGTACTCGAATCGCGACATTTTAAAGTCTGTCAGAAACGAAAAACTGGTATTTTAGAAACATGAATCATAAAAATTCATAATCGTCGGTTTCGACACTATATATTTTGTGCAAACATAATGATTTTCTTCTAACCTTATTGATTTAATCAATAAGGTCAGAACTGAAGGAGTCGTGATCGCAAAATTCGAGTCTCGTTTATCATAACTGACAAGTGAACGTAAATAAAAGTTTGTCAATTATTTTATTTTAAGACACTTTCAACTTATCGCATCATTACTTAGATAAATAAATAAATAAATGTTTTGGGACAATCTTACACAAATCTATCTAGCCCCACGGTAAGCTCAATAAGGCTTGTGTTGTAGGTACTGGACGACGATATATATAATAGATAAATACATATAAATACTTACATATGTAGATAGAAAACACCCATGACTCAGAAACAAATATCTGTGCTCATCACACAAATAAATGCCCTGACTGGGAATCGAACCCAGGACCATCGGCAGGGTCACTGCCAACTAGGCCAGACCGGTCGTCAAATACTTTTAGATATATTAATACCGTTAGATACTTTTACTATAGTTAAGAAATACTTTATTAGTTCTTAAACTAAGTACAGTAACAGTATTACAAACGACGAATCCTACCGAAATAAAATATTAAAAATATCCTATGATATGATGATGCGTTAAGTTAAAGGCGTCTTAAAATAAAATTAATGTCAAACTTTAATTTACCATAGCTTCTTAGTAGATATTTTAACTTCTACATACACACAACTAAGTTGTCTTGTTTCTGTCTTGACTCTGATTGCGAACCTGTTGGGTTTTGGAGGTGACACGGTAGCTGACATGTCGCGAAGAGAGAGACAATTAGTAATTAAACTGTCCGACATTCACACCTCGTTGCGTTTTCTTAATTAGTGCCTATTTCAAACGCTTAATCCCATTAAGTAAGCTAAAGTTCTTTAATAAATTTCTGTGATTACACTATGAGGCTATATTAGTGCGCTATCTTAGATTATTTTATACAATATATACCACAATATTTTCTTCATCGAAAAAATCTCAATTAAGAACCAGTCTCAGCGGAAAAACCGTTAAAAATTAAAGATTAGACACAATTCATTACTTTAAATATCCTACCCCTTGGCATGCATTTAAATATGCGGTTACCCTGAGTTTAATCCTGGGATTAATAATAGGCATGTCATCATCTATTTCACTTTACAACGAAAAGAAGACAAACAAAAAGAAGTTTTCCTCGGTTATTTTCTTGGGGAGCGCACGTAGGCGCGCACCTCATCTGCCGCGCTCCCGTTGCGGCGATAAAATTTAAAATTCAAGGCCGCGTTAACGAACAGGCCTCGCGAAGAAATAGATATTCAAATGTGAAGAGATCCCATATTAACATTTATGGCAAGTTTGCGGAGACGAGACAAAGGCGAGGTGCCGGCGCCCCGCGAGGCTGCGCTTGAGGCCCGAGACCCGACAACAACATTATGCAGTCTATCTTGTAATTGGATACTAGCACGCGGCGTCGCCAACTTTCTTTTACACTCTCGAGGTTCATATTGAATGGAATTAATTTTAAACTAAGCCCGAAATTTTGCGCTACATTTTCTTTCATAGTTTCTCAATTCCAAACTGTTATACATTTTGATATTTTAAGATACCAATTTATTTTCCAAGGGGCGGGTTAAACAGATTTTAAGTTTTCTAATCGCAAATAAATACCAATTTATAAATAGATTTTCCTCACAATTATTCACTTCATTAATTTTATTATCTTAAGTTAACTAAAGTATAAAAGTTATGCGAGAACAAAAGAATCGGACTATTGTCCTCAGTAACCCTGTTCACTGCAAAGACAAATAGGCAAAAGTTTCGAAGAAAACAAATCAAAATCCCAATTTTGTTGGTTGCATTATTTATGTGATATTGCTCGGCGAACGTTGGCGTCCCCTTTTCTTCTGTATGAATACGCGGTAAAGTAATCCACACTTTTCGAACTGTTTCTGCCAATACGTAATAGTTGAAGTAAAAAATGGCATCTTGTATTTTATTGTTTAAAATATTTTCTTAAGGATTTAGTATTATTCCTAGTAGTGAAATATAGAGTATGGCGGTATTATCCTTCGGAGAAGGTTGTAGCAAAGTCGCACACACGTTTCTTATTAATATCGGGCGGTTGGAATGGCCGAAGACGTCCCCAGCGCCCGCTCGCTCCCAAATAAAATTGCCGCTATCTAAACAAAGAGCCCTAATTATTCGGCCGTGGCGGGCGGGGTCGCTCTCTTATGGGTGTTCTGGGGCCCATTTCGCTTCTCGTATAGGGCCCCGGGGACCAGTGGGCGCCGCCTAGCCAATCGCCGGATGGAGAAGCGAGCGATCCGCAACCTTTTTATATGCGATATCGGCGTCAGCGCCGGACTCTGCCTCCCTCACGCACTCCAGCGCCGGGAATTAAAACTTGGTAAGCGCACATCTGATTACCCGAAACACACATTACTCGGGATCGCCAATCTCGATAAGCCTCCCACAAATTTATTGGCGCCCACTGGCCGCGCAGAGTTTGTACAAACACGAAACGCATTGTCGTTTTTAATTTGTATTTATTACAGTAGATAGAAGTATCAAATTATCGATATGATTACCCCCAGACTTTCTTTTTACCTTGTGAATAATCTATATAATCTCAGCTATTCATTTGTGACCACCATTTGAATATAAAGCGGCTGGTTGTAAGGGCACCAGCGGTAGAATTCAATACTTCTTTATTTTAATTTGCACCCGATTTTATTTTGAGACAATAAATTGGATATAAAGGGTTTCCGAGCAGTTTTTTTACCTCCGGGCGCATTGTCTTTGCCCTACGCCTTTGCAGCATGTTTATTGTATAGGAATTATGAAATAAAAAGGCGATATCGTGTGTCGGTGCGGCGGCGGGCGCGGTGCGAGGCGTGGGCGACCGCGGCTCCGACACTCGACACCCGCCGCTGCGGCTGCGCCACTCCGCCAGCCATTGTGTCGCCACCATTCACCACTCACCCTCACACACCGCCACCACCGGCTTCTATTCGATTCCAATGTTTTAAGCATTCGATTGCCTTGCCAAAGGGTTCCCAAGAACCTATGTTTTTTTTTAACTCTTTCACTCGGGCGCTCTGCAGGGTACGCTCATTGTTTTTATGGTGAATTGAGGCGTATGAATAGATTCAGGCATTCACGTACGCCACTTGGAGATTGTAGGAGGATAATATAGAACTGACGGATTCGGGCGGTACGGGGATGATCGAGGTGGTAAACAAGCCAACCTCTAAATCGTAAATACATCTGAATTGCATTGAGGTAGAACTCACAATATTATTCATAATGAGTCTTTTCAATTTCAATACCAGGACAACATTTTTATGGATAAGTTGTTTGCAATCTGATGAAGATATGCATATTTCAGATGTGGTGCTTTTCGGGGGCAGTGGGCCAATCTCGGTGCGGTCCCGGTGGGCGGAGCACTGCTGCCACTTCTGTCGCTTGCTCAATTAAACTTTTAGATTATATGCAGACCGCTGCGGATGTGTCCCATTATTGCACTTCTCGATTCTTAAGCTGGCTTCGGAGGAACGGCATTGTTTTATGTAACTACCGCAGCCGATATATTTGTGTATGATTACAATTGATAATTTGACAAGCTCGACGCTTTTCGACGTCGAGCATACTAAAAATTGTTGCTGGTTATATGGCTTTGAAGCATGTCTGAACCAATACCAAATCCTAGGTAGGTAGTAAGTATTAGATGTCATTGAAAACCAGGGGAAATACCTGTATAGCTGCATGTAGTGTATATTTTTTATTTATAATTTTATGAATGCTTTTCCTCGCGTCAAAATATGACGTGTACGCCAACGTATCAATTAGTGAAGAACAAATATAAATGGCAAGATAATTGTTTTGCCAGCGTCCGCCATAGCCACTTTAGGGATCGGTGGCTTTGCAGAAAAGACATCACGCGACCACCTTACGGTTAAGGTTGCGTCGGTTTAGGGTATGTAACACCATGTCAGGTCTTAATGTTAACTTTTGATCTCTAAAACAGCAGAATTACGATAAATTCCTCTATTTTATTTCTTGAACAGATTTTCTACAAAACTTGGAATTCTCAAAATTTGCTCTATGTTCACATTTTTATATTGAACTTTAAACCGATTTTTAGATTATTAATTGTTTTTTTTTATATGTATTCTTGTATTCTATGTCTAACCGCAATGCATAGAGAAATTAAAAGGAATGTTAAAGTGTTAGAGGAAGTAAGATCATTAATTAAGTTGGTAAACTCAACTACATCGAGTACATAATTATATTTATCTATTCAATATATGTTATCTTTGTCTGAAATCAACATGTAAGGTAAAGTGGGGCAAGATTGAATGACTTTTTGAGGGTGGTAAAAGTGCCTTCCGTATACCGTAGCATTACAGGCGACTTTTATTCTTACCCCTAAAAAAGCATTCTATCTACAGTCCCAGTTTCCCAGTTTAAAGTTTAACTTTTTTTTAAATATACACTTATATTTAATTAAAATAACTCACACATTTATTTAATTAAAATTACCGAAAAGTTGACAAGTTGTTCACGTATTCCGAAGGATAGGAGTTGTCATGAAGGCAAAAGCAGTAATTTCTCAAGACGCGCGGCGGACTCCGGGGAGCGTATCCGAACGCGACGCGGGAGAGCCTCTTTATCTATGCATGAACACCGCTGCGAACCACATCACATAATAGACCCGACAATTGTTTGTTCTCGAACTTGCCGACCGGCCATGGAGTTAAATCGACAAGCACCAACCCCCCGGGAACCTAGGATATTGCGTCTACACTTGACACAGATGCACTTAACTATGCATGGACAGAGGTAGGTACGGGTCTCCCAAATCCGTGCGCTTGGCCAACTTCTGATAGATCATTTCAAAATTTATCTTGGTCAGTAAGAAGTTTTTGAGTTAACGTACTTCTTAAAGTTTGTTACATTTCAAGTTGTTAAGACTTTAACATGAAGTAGACTTTGATCAAATAATTAATATAGGAAATACGTAACGCACGCTTGATATAATTGATTTTGTTAACAGTTATGCTGATCGTACAATTAGACCTTCTCACTGTAATTCTAAAATAGCAGAGAAAACGTCATCAGTGGCGTGAAATCACGATGGGCATCGATTTTCACCTCGAACGAGCACTCGTTTGAATGCGGTGCGCCTTAGCTAATGTTTGATCAAGACCGTAACTGTCGCGATTGTTATTCGGCGAATGGCGATGGCGGGCCAGTGGTTACAGCGGTGCACGATGCCAGAGTAACTTTACACAGAGTAGTCTATCTTCTAAACTTAGACGCGCACGGGTTGCGCTTGGTAATCAATTAACCATACACGATAATGGCGCATATAAGAGGCTATCTCACTGACTTGGGTGGTTATTAAGTACCAGTAGCCAAGCATAAGACTTGAAGGCCGAATGTAAATTTCAAGTTCAAAGAAAGGCTACTGTTACGAGTATTCTACTTATACAGTTGTCGAATGGTCAAAGCAGTGGGCATAATTATAGCCGTTGCTTTCGCACCATACTTTGTCAACTGAAGAAAGACCGAAACCGGACGAGTTATCATTTGGATTCAGTTATTCGAGTAAGAGGGCCAGATTGCGAGTAGGTAACGGGGCAGCAACAATACCGTCGCGGCGGGGTCGCCCAGGGAAAGCGGCGGCGTGGGAACATTGCGTGTCGTGCTCTCCGCGCCCGCACCACCAACCATTGTCACTCAATTCCAATAAAAAATACTCCAATACTCACGCCTACAGGTGCCTATTTAAAGATAACTGCAAAATTTATCAGCAATTTGATGCAGGGATAGTAGCGCGGCGGCGAGGTTTCGCAAAGACTTTGATTTCATCTGATGCACCTTCATCTTTGCCGGCTGCTACCGGACATCGTATTTGCACTAACGTGAATTGATTACAATCAGTCAGTATTAACATCGTAAGTTTACAAAAAAGGAACCGCAAAACACGCCTTATTAAATATTATACAGTAAAGCGAGATAGATATAAACACAAGATTATATACCCAAGTTTGTCTCGATAATCTTCTGAATGCTTTTAAAAGAACCGCACTTCAGCGCACTCTATTAACAGATGTATAAAAGCTCTGGCCGCCGGGTGGCCTACGTTAGGGTGGAGTTTTCCTTAGGTTAACTACGACATCTAGCGGAAAACGGAGGCATTAACTTACCCTCGAGGAGCCCTTCGAACACAGAAAAAGTTTCTCTTATTGATCCTAATGAAGTGTTTGGTGATGACAGCCGGATGTGTTTTAATTCTGATGGTTATTTAATTCTAGCTACGCGTAGAGCTGTTCTTTTACTCTTATCCGGGGTATTTGACGTACGTAATTTAAATATTAATTTTAATAAATACTTACAATTGAAGTTTCAAACTTACTTACGTAGGTACAGTCAGCATCATATAGTTCGTAGCATCTAAAGTACTCAAATAGTTCGGTACACCATACTAATTCTATGGTGTACCGAACTATTTGAGTACTTTGGATGCTACCAACTATATGACGCTGACTGTACCTATCATTGTACATAAGGAAAACTTAGCTGTTTTAGGATTCCGTACTGGCGTCTTAGCGCAGTAATCATTAGAAGGTGTACTAGAAAGCTGAAGTCTGGTTCGAGGATATTAATTGATCTTACCAAAAAATTTACTACCTCTCGTACAGTCGCCATCAGTTATATCGAACCTGTGGAGGTAGTCACAAATGTCGGAACATGCACTGTATCGCCTTAACAATAGAGGCGATATTCAGATATTTGTGACTACCTCCTCAGCTCCGGTATATTTGACGGCGACTGTTTGTTTTAGTATTAATAAGTGTTCCACTATTTTCATTAGAAATCGACAGTTATAAGTGATATATTTAAAGTGCCACGAAAACTACGGGGTAAATATTTGAAAAACGCAATCCATAAGTGTTGAAAGTGTGTATGGGGGGAGGGATTGAAGTTTGCAATAAGATACACATATATGACACTCACTTCTTGGCTAATGTTGGCAGCATGCTGAAAAAGGACCGTTTCGTGACATTTAAATATGTTAAAATTGTCATAATATCATGAACTTGATTAAAGATTTTGTATTTATTCGTGTAGACTTTTTGATTAAATGAATTATAAAATAGATGAACTCTTTTTTAGAAGTAGAAATTATAGTTTTATCCATACAAATTATTAATTCGGCCCGCAATGTAAAACACACTCGTTGATGGGCGTTTTGACGAAAAGTTGTTGAATCAAGTGTTGGTCGCATTTCTAGCTTTGCTAAATCCAATACTATTTTATATCAAAATCTAAGCAGAATCCATTTTAATAGGAACGCAATAAGTGTTTCCTTTCTGTAGGTAAAGTCCACGTAAGCTACTTTCCCATGGTAACTATGGAATTAGCGTATAATATTTAACTGCTTACCATCAGGCAGGCCGTATGCTTGTTTGCCACCGTCGTTGTATAAAAAACATAGATACTAGGTCTAGGTATTCATTGGGACACTTTTTATTTATTTGTATTGTATTTATTTATTAATATAAAAGAGGTACAGCTTAATGAGTAACAAAGTCCCACAAAACAGTTTACACGGTTTGACTATAACTTGTTACACAATTGATATTTCTTATCTTATCTTATAAAAATGTATTCAGCTTACGATTTTGATTATGAATTATGATTATTGATTAGTGTGTTCTTTCTCGAAATGCGACCAACACTTTATTCAATAACGTTTCGTGAAAACGCCCTGTAGTTAGTTTTAAAAACTTATATTGATCAAGTAATGTTCGCTATTCATTACTGCTCGGAAATTCTACAAAAGTTAATTACATGGCTATAATAAGTGTAACTCTTATTGATTATGCTTGTAAATATATAAAATGTCTGCTAGCCTAAGGCCGGGGTTTTATCATTTGTCACAATATTTGTAACGATAAAGTGACGGATAGCGCGATAGATTTTATTTATTTTATACAACGACGGTGACAAACAAGCATACGACCCGCCTGCTGGATAAATAGTTCATAAAATAGCAACTATCCGTTCTGGTTTAATGTTGGGCCCGTAGGTATATATTTTAAACACGTATAGCTCCTTCTATTACTCACATCACAAGCGTTATTGAGCTTACTTTGAGTCTCGTTTCCTTCTTTGCTCTATAACGTTGATACCAATATTACCAAATCATCGATAGAAAAGTACAAGGTATATATATGGTTAATATTGCTAATGTTATTAATATTGTTATCTTATGGTCACTTATTAAAAGATCTGAATATCTGCATCACAGAACTGAAGCGTTTGGGCGTGGCCAAAAGGTGCTGGGCGGATCCGGCCCCGCCCGCGCACCCACGTGTGCACCCAAGTCACTTTGTAGCTCCTCCTACTTAGTTCAACAATAATTGTACTTCTGTTACTACAAATATACAAATGTATGTTGTCGTATACTATTTTGTCAAAGCATACAAAATATTTTTCATATATATATTATGTAAATTAAATATATACCTAGGTAACTATAGTAGACTAAACTAACGGAGGGTACCTACACGTAGTTACAAGAGAAAGTGGTCATCTACTTCTAAATTAGGCAAACGGAAAGAATCGACTTTTACGGACGAATGCTCTGGCATTGTTTTCTATCCTATCTGACATCTACATTCTAGATGTTTGAATCTCTCTTTTCATTCGAATCGTTCTTCTGTACAGTTTATGTTAAACTTGCTTTGAATAACCGAGCTGCGTGCCTCCATACGAGCCAACTCCCACCGGCTTAACTAACACAGTTCAACAGTTTTTCATTGGCTCACGAAAAAAATACCCGAGGGTATAACCGAGGGTATCAAATCCAAACAACAGCTTCTAGCTAATCAAAATTTAATCGGGACTTGATCTTGTAAAACTAAAAGTACCTAGATTTTTGCCGATGTTAAGGAAGTGTTGTGACTTCCATAGACGCAGGTGGATTGAGGAGGCGGGCAAGGACGTCTTGCTGTGCGAGCTATTCCAAGTACCCGCACTTGGTCTTCATTGGCCACTTGCACACTAGATAAAGATAAAAAAAAAAAAATATTTGTGACCACACAATACATAAACAGTATCTAACAATGACAAACAAAGAAAAAATAAACCCGCCGGTGTGCATCACAAAATGGACTCAACTCAGCATCTAGGGTTGTGCCCAGACCGACAACACTCAGAACAGCCTGTACTTTACCAGAAGGCATTCGGTGATGCTTATACACTTATTAATGACCCGGACCCGGGTATGTCCTTAAACTACGTCCAACAATGAGAGGTAGGGCACAGCGTTGACCATCACGCTTGAATCTGGGGCAGCCCAACTGGGGAAGTACCTCCTGCTTACAGAAGACCACAGCCATAATAGCACTGCCACCTTTCAGGTATGTAGTGTTATGTTCCTGATGGTGAGTAAGGTTCCCAGAGCTCCAACCCCCCTTAAAGGCCGGCAACGCGCTTGTGACTCCCCTGGAGTTGCGAGTGCCCATGGGCGACGGTAATTGCTTAACACCAGGCAATCCGTCTGCTCGTTTGCCGCCTATGTCATAAAATAAAAAAAATGAATTACCGGATTCCACGCCGATGAAAACTGAAAACCGTGGTCTCTGTTGAAATTCGTATCTTTTCTAATATCAACGGCTTCTCGTGCTATTCGGCTGCAGTAGTTACGTTCAGTTGAAGGGATCATATCGGTATATGAAACTTAATTCAGTGGTTTGATCCAGACTGCAACAACTACTCGCCTATGGCCCGTTTACTCACCTGGTGATTTATTCAAGCTGCCGGCTACGGTGCGTTTTGTTTGGTTGTGACCTTTCGTTATAACGCGATTAGACAGCATTAGCTCAAAGACTCGTTTATTTTGTAATAAGGTATCGTGAGAGTTTAAATTAGTTAACAGTTACAAGGTCTCGGTTTTTTATTATATTGTATGTCGCATATATCTGGAAAAAAAGAGTCATATAACTCTAATCTGGGTAGGTATCTATTCTGGATACAATTTCCGTGATGATACAAAAAGTTAAAAGGTTGACCTCCAAAAAGACGATTTCATTGTCTTTCCATTAATCAGACATCAGAGGCAAGTCGCATCGATTACTTGGATATTCTAATTTGTGTTTATCCATCTATGGAGAGGTCGCGGTAGCTAATAGCCTATTAGACGCGTGAAATGATCGCCCGCCAGCGCACTCGACCACCCATAAATAAAATGTTCGGTGCTCGTGCTTTTAATCTCTGATTATCAAACGGGGTAGCGATCATACAAAGGCTTACAAATAAGGGGTAGTTTTCCTGATTGGGTATAAATAGGTCATACAGTCAGCAGCAAAAGTGACTAAGCGGGTGAAGTGAAAATGACCTACACGCGCTCTTATTCTCTTGACAATAGAGATGTGTTGACCTCATTTTGAACACCTCAACCGCTTAGCTTCTTCTGTTGCTGACTATACCTACTTATTGAACCAATAATCGTATTTCTTGTATACAATAGTGTTGTATACAATAGGGTTTTCATGGCCAGCCATTTTGCCTTTTAGCAAGACAAGGCTTCAAGCCCGAAAATATTCGCAAAGTCCAATGGAAGACGCGAATCTGAATTTGTGTTTGACCCAGGTGCTTCATTTACTGTGTAATAGATTTAGTAATGAGTGAACACTTTAGAGTATAACTAGGCCTCAGTATAGAAGTGACATCGACTCGACATAAGTTAATTTATTTATTTAATCTACATCGCACAAAAAACTTATTATACAAAAGGCGAACTTTAGGTTTACCAAATTAATTTTAGGGCAAAACAGAAAATATTGTAGGCCCTGCTTCTAGCAACGAAAGCGTAAGGATATAAAAAATATAAAAATAACTCAAATCTATTAAAAACTGTATAAAGTATACGAGTATACAGTCAACATGATATAGTTAGTAGCAGTCAGTATCGCCAAATATATCGTAACAGGGTGATTATTCGGGTGTTTGAACCGTACTTATTACTCTGTCCAGATTTCTGTAGAAATGATCACACAGTTTGGTGTTAATTTTGGTTTACTGGTAGACAGCTGGGTTGGCTAAAGGACAGCCAAAACCTACTTAATATAATGCAGGCACTTCTATACAGAAATCTGGACAGAGTAATAAGAACGCCCGAATAATCACGCAACACATCTTTGGTCACTTTGGTCCAATTATCACATTTACTCTCGTAGGTACCTACTGTCAACGGGATTTGAAGAGGGCAACAAAAGTTTCTACCACACTACAGAATTAATTATTTACAAACAATATATAGGTACTTTTGGTGCGTTGGGAGCGCTACTATTAATTTTTGTCTGCGAAAGTGTATCGTAGATAGTAATAATCAGATATTTTATGCGTGATGCAGTCATGTCCGAAAAATAGTAGGTACAATCAGCAACAGAATATGCTAAACGGGTGAGGTGTTCATAAGGACATAATGAGCTTGCCACGACTATATTCTTAAGATAACAAGAGTGTGTCTGGATCATTTTTAATCAAGATATAAATATGTACTTTTTCCCACCCTATCCTATTATTGTAAGATGAAAAGAATCGTTTATTCATAGAATTACTCAAATGAAAAAAAATGAAAAATTATAAACATGTTTATGCTCTTGACTGCACTCCTTAGAACAGTTTCTGTTTACATATATGTAATGTTATGTTAAGTAGACACGCGCATCGTTCGTCTTAACAAGGCTGATTAACTATGTTGATTTGATAGCACTCAGCCACAGCTATTTGCTAATTTGATTAATTATCATTGCACTTACGTTTGGATTTTGATTGTTTAACGTAAGTGGTTATTAAGATAGGCAGTGTGCATGTGAATTCTCTGGAGCTGCAGGCGTTTATAGGCTACGGTAACTGCTAACCATCAGGCGGACCATATGCTTGTTAGCCACCGTCATTGTATTAAAAAAAGTGGAGTAATAGCACACAAAATAATGTTATTATCTAAAGTATTATAAAGAGGCACGCATAACGTTGTATTTTATTGTGTAACCAGAGGTGTAACGGCGGCACCAGATTACACTTCGCTTTTACGTATCAGCGCTCGATTTTGATTACATGGTGGTTCTCTTGCGGCCGCCGCCAAACGCCCCGGTCACGTTTCCCGTCACTCCGGAAAATTAGCGTATTCATGTCTTTATAACTCATCATAGCGCTCATTGTGGCCGAGATTACCTCCGCGATTACATTTGAAAAATAGCTACCGTTCGGCGTGAGACCAAATTACTCATTTATTTTTGTCAGTAGCTTGAATTCATCGCATATTAGTATTACCAATGAGGGATTGAACATCACGCGGTAATAGATTAAACATTGTGCTAAGTCTGGTTTGTACTGATGCAATTTTGTTCTGAGTTTTTGTGCCTCTTGCTTTGCGGTAGTTACGAGAATTAACATTGCAGACTGATATATGTACCTATATATAAATACTTGTAGACATTTTGCTAGTAATTTAATTGTTTTAATAAATAACTAACACAACTGTTTCAATAATTCTTAGAAATAAAGGAATAATGGAAATAATATGCATAATTTAATATGTACAATTGTTACATTTACTTTTTAAATAACAATTGCTACCTATGAAGATTGAATTGACGTAAGAACTATAAAAGAGTTTTTATAGAAGCTTAAAGTTTAAAGTTCTAAGATCTATGTAACCGATGCACCAAATAAATATTTCGAGCAGAGCCCTTCAACAGGATATAAACACTCATACAGTACCTAAACATTACAATAATTTAAACAAAGTAAACCATTTTACACTTTACTTCGAATCAGCTTTATTCTTCTTTTTCTTTCCCTAAACCTTTTCCCATTATCTGGGGTCGGCTAAAATACAACCTTAGAATCAGCTTTAAATAAAGTTATTGTGAAATATCGATTAGTCCCAAATCAGGTGTCACTTCCTAAACATGCGTTAAACTACGTCACGTCGGACCAAGGTGTAAGAACAATGGCAGGTGGGTAGGACGGCAGCCCTTGGAGGCGCGTGCGGAACCAATCCTTTTACCCCTAATCATCCCTTGATTGCTACTTTATTGGATTTCACCGCAGTGAAACTGTTGATCTATCAATTGCTATTATGTAATCTGTAAGGTAATCAACACTTACGATTACTTACGCTTACGATTTTTTTAGTTTAATGTCTTAATATAAAATAAAGTTAATAATGTATTAGGCTAAAACAATGTTAGTTACTTATGCAAAATAATGTAAGATAGTTTGAAATTAGAACCTTATTGACAACTATAAATACGTAGAACGACAACTGAATTGGCACAGGGAAATGGTATGTACCTACCTATATGGCTTCTAGTTGGGGCAGCCCTAAGAAAAGTACCATCCTACGTGAAAGTCCCATGCCATTATATAAAAAAATTGTGCGTTATATATCTACTACTACGGCTTTAGAAAATTATTTTTCCTAAGTTCTCATGACGTATACAAATTTCACATCAGTGTGGCGATTATAGAATTGACTCCCCTTTGCTCAGAGTTCGCTTCCTGTGGTAATTTATGGGGGAGGCCTATGTAGAGCAGTAGACGGCCGTAGTTGATACGAAGGTCGGTCATTTGTTAATCCGAGCAGATCTAATTATAACAAACTAGTATTTACCGACTCTCCAATGTTGAATATTTGCACGTGCAAGGCAAACATGCTCAATTGTTTACATTTAATAGTTGACGTCCTTCATTATTGTTGTTGTACGCAATAGTTATGCGATACGGTTCATCTCAGCCTCGGCATTTCCTGTCAGTTCCTGCATCTATTGTTGCCATTGTCTTCTTGTTTGCGCGTTCCTTGTGTTACTGCGCTAGGTTTGTTTACAAATTCAAGACGTCTTAGATATCAGTGAGGCTTAACCGATTACTGTGAGGAAGAGTTGCTTTAAATACAACTCAGAGCGTCTACCATGTTTGACATGGTATCGTCTATCGCGTTAACTGCCACTTTCGCAGTCACATACTTGTTAGAACTTGACAGATATTGTGACAAGTGGTAAAAACCCGACCATATTAGGCTAGCAGTACATGTCGTCATATTATATCAAATAGGCTTCACGATTCATAAGGTCGCTGAGTCGCTGTCATAGCTATACCTGATAAGTAATAATGTTCGCTTTATTTAAGACTAAGAAACTTATACTACACACTACTGATAGAGCTAATAGGTAACAGGAGATAGTGAAAATAGTATTTAACAGCCTTTCTCAGTCGGCACTTATCCGGCCTACGAAGCAGGGGCCCCTAGACTCCCGAGTCCGGCGAATATGACAAGGGCAATTACGAACTATTGACGAAGGATTGTTAATTTTTTTTGTAAATAAAACTTTTGCTAAACAATTTGCAATCATCGCCAAATTGTAACATTTAATGGCGAAACGAACTCTTGGTCTTAAACAAAAAAAAAACACATGTTTAGCTACCTACAAACTCTATTTACGTATAGTTTATGTATCCAATTGATGAATAGATCTTATGACATTGCTGTAATGTCCAGGTCCAATATATTATAACTTATAACACAAGCCTTTTGAGCTAGAGAACATAATTGATAAAATCAATTTGTACATATGTATAATATGGTCCCAAAATATTTAGTATTTTATTAAGTTCACGTATATACGATTCATCTCTGATCTCTAATACAAGCACTTTCAAATTATTTAAACACAAAAGTACGACTTCATCGCGAGGGCAGCAAAGACTATACAATGAAATGACCATAACTCGCATAGCCAGTTAAAAGCCGGAAGTCCATCTAAGGCGTACTCCGCGTGTCCGGAAGCGCCGGAAGTGCAGCCCGCCTCTGCCGCTCCGGAGGGCTAGCTTCCTGTCCGATTCTGTGGGATCCACTGCTTGTCTTATGCAAATGTCTTGACTTCCTTTCCTATTCTTGGGAATTATTGTTTCCCAAATAAATATGTAAATTATATCATCTTATTTCGTATGATGGAAATTTCTTCCCGACAGTAACGTAACACGGGGTGAGTAGGAACATACTGGCATTCAAACCTTGATAAAATTTTATTTTACGTTTTATGCAAACTTACATTAATGAAATTATTAATGTAAGTGTTTTAGCTTTTCTATGTTTTAACTGGTACTATAAAGATAAATACAGAATAGTAGGACATCCCATCTCACCCCGTATTTGGGGTAATGGGATTTCATTTCATTTGGGGAAATTCTTGTATCGACACTTTTGGATTATGAATATTGCTATAGCTCCATTTGTAATAAGCTACATGATTTTGGCAGCAGTAGCCTTTAAAAATCTCCTTACCTCTCACCGTCTGTTTTTACGACTCTACCCATTCATAATCCAACTGCTCTCGACATTTCTACTCACCCCAATTTACGGTAGTTAATAAACACATTTTCCCACCTCATACAATTTTTTTTTTTATTTTACAATCCTAATTATAACAACTTAATGAGTAAAATAAAATTAATTCCAAACAAACCTTTACAGTTTATCCAAGTAAATGCACGATTTTGGTAAAACTAAATTGAGTCGTAACAGTCAAAGATGTTTTTTCTTTTCAACTGATTGGTGGTGTGAAATCGTAATAATCGACACCTTGAATCGATTGAACCGTTTAGCAAATCACAGGCATTAGGCAGGTGTCTGTTACCTCAATGTAATTCAGGCTGTAGGATTGAACGGCGGATATTCCCAAACCCACCTCAAATAGCCAACATGAGCGCGATCTCTTATTTTCTTGGTACTAAGAACGGCACTCCTAACTAATCATTAGTAGAGCTTATGCCTGCGAAATAAGGTTTAGGACTGGTCAGCTTTACATAGTCAAAGTGCAAACATAGAGGTGAGGTTATAGTGGTTTTATTGAGGGAGTCACAACAACACCGCAGGTGACGGCGGCGGAGCGAGACCGCAGCATCCACCTGCGTGTGCGCCGGAACTACGTGCCGATTCGCTCGGCGCACGCGCGAGGGGCGAAGTTGTTTTCTGTAGAAAAATGAGTTTTCCATTGACAAATATGTATATCAGAGATTCTAGTGATTCTCATATAAATTGTTAGAAACTTGTAATGTTTTTCAGTAGAGTCATAGATTTAAGATTTACTTTGTTAGAATTAGAACCTCTAGGTCAATATTTTTTTTTCGGTCGGATATGAAACCTACAGAGTAGCTACAGTTGTAGACCTTACAACAAGAATCTAACATATGGTTGTCGCAAAGTTAATGGAAAGGCTCGATTAGACATTTAACTTAATATTCAATTACTACCGGTCTGGCCTAGTGGGTAGTGACCCTGCCTATGAAGCCGATGGTCCTGGGTTCGATTCCCAGTCAGGGCATTTATTTGTGTGATGAGCACAGATATTTGTTCCTGAGTCATGGGTGTTTTCTATGTATTTAAGTATTTATATGTATCTATCTTTTATATATATCGTCGTTTAGTACCTACAACACAAGCCTTACTGAGCTTACCGTAAGAATAGGTCGATTTGTGTAAGATTGTCCCGAAATATTTATTTATTTATTTATTATTTATTTAAATTATAAATTCAATTATTTATTGAAAACAATACATAACTTTACAGTTACCGACTACAACGTCCCCAGTCCCGAAAAATGGTTATCAATCTTAAGAGCAATGATAATAGTCTAGTTAGAACTACTTAAATTCTAGAATATCGATCCTCAGGTATTTACAACTACATAGGTATACTGATATACTCCTGTTAGTTATCCAATGGTGCGGCTTCAACTTAAATATGGGTAGGAGAATCTATCTATACATGCTACGCTCAGTAACACCTATTTTCGGCTCAGTTTCAAAGATAAAAAGGTACATTACATGCATACATGCATTAAGAAAGAAAAATCTACACCGATTCTAACCCTACACAAGTACACATCTGTCACGAGAAGAAGCCGGCAAGAAACTACGGCGGGACTTATTTTTTCAAAACAGTGATACATCTAACATAATTATGCGTAGTCAGTTTATAACAAGATATAACTAAAAATACTAAAATACAAAAGTAAAATAATCTATATATATAAAAGAAAGTGGGGTTTGTTCAACCGCTTATAACTCGAGAACGGCTGAACCGATTAAAATGATTTTGGATTGGTTGGAATCGTCACAGCCCTGATTGAGACATTAAGTACTAAAAAATCACAAAAATCCCGTGATTTTTGAAAGCTATCACTACTTTTGTCGCTTTTTAGGCGGTACGAAGTTCGCCGGGTCAGCTAGTAATGTATAAACTTTAACTTCCCAAAAATAAAAAGACACACTTTGATATCTAATGATAGCGCAAGGTAAGGCTTAAAAACTTACTCGTCTGCGCTTATTCTTCATATTCTGTTGGTAAGGGAATCGAGATCATTGGAATGCAAATACATTATTAAATTAATATGAAAGGGGCAAATGTAGGAGTTGCTAGGTAAATCAAATCCCTGAGACAAACCGTATTTATACAAGAAATTATTTTTAAAGAAATCAATAGAAATCAATGTACTTATAGGTAACATATCGCCGTAAAACATTTAGGGTTGAGTTAGGAGAACATTAGCGTCATAACAGAATAAAGCGATTTGAATTGGAAATAGTTGCCTTAATGGTTCAGTTACTTATGCGGATTTCATTGAACGTAATGCTTTGCCACCCCATTACAGCAATTAAACCGTTCATCATTCAGTACAGTCGCCTTGTACAGCAATAGAGTGTTGTAATCGAAGTCGTGCAGACTAACTCGCCATAGCTCACCAAGAGCTGGTAAAAAACTGCGTGACGCTCCGTGAAAATGGCGGCTCACGACCGGCCAGGGCCGGGCCAGGCACTTATTCTACTAACTCACGAGAAACTAGATATACCTACTAGTTTAACTGTAACCTCTAGATTAGTATCAACTGTAAGTGGTCGGATCTCGTGCTTAAATTGGTGCTGATGGAGGAACTAATGATCGGTAAGTGATCACAATAACGACACTGGTGGGACAACCACTTTGTCGCGGAATCGGTATTTTTTACATTGTGTCTACACAATTGAACTACAAGAGACTTGTCTACAGATATTCTATTGTGAATTCAGTTTCCATTTCAAAGAACAACTTGTGAAAAAAAAAAGAACAACAAAGTCTTCCAGGCCATTAATATTTTTCGCTAACAGGGATCTAGAAATCAATATCACGAATCTCCTTGGATAAATTGTGCGTTCTAGGTTTACGTTTGTAGAACAAGAACTAACATCAATATGTGGAATTAGGTTGTCAAATTATTTTTTTGCTCAGGTGTAGAGTAATCGACAAAATGCTTGGGAATCCTGGAATAGGTGGATATCCTGAAAATCATAGTCACTCTAGTCGGGCGTCAGGGTGACCTCGGTGTTGTAGGCGCTGAGAACGCGCGGATTGTCACCAAAATGGGCATGCCTCTCCATTCGTTCCACAGCACACTATGGCTCTTAGTCATGCTCTCATGCTGTTCAAATTAAATCGCTCGCCTCTAAATTACTCTAACTGGATCAATTTCCCACGCGTAGCCAGCGTAGGCATGTTATTCAAAACTTTTTATGTAAAAACTAGTCGAAGTTTCGTTCCTGCGGCGACCAAAGTAATTACGCTACCGCAATTGGCAATTTTAAGCGTAATCTACGTCGTTAACTATTTGTTCATGCTCATCTAAATTTTAAATGTTCGTTTTGTTATGTGTAGAGAAACGTTGTAACTAATGGCGCGTGTCATGTCATGGCTGAGGACCAGGGTGTTTCCGCGTGATGTGCTAATGTGTAAGCACTTGCATGTTGCGTCTTTCGTGAGGGTGGTTGCAATTGAGGGTTCACGCCCCTGATTTATTGTTTTACTAATATGTACCTCTTTTCTATCTGATAAGCTGACTTTCGTCGTTACAATTGATGTCTATACAGAAGTGCCACAAGCATGTCTTTATCTTTTATGGTAGTCAGCGACACTGGTATTGTTGAGATACTGACTATGCTGTGACAATCCTTTGTAATTAATTATTGTAATGGTTCGAAACTTAGCTACACAGATTCCGCTGCGTCAATAAGACTGAAGTTTCAGCTTACTTAATAAATACTATGTGCTTACACATACATACTTTACGCTGCGAAGTTGAAGTTTAGAGATGTAGGTCTTTCGCGGGGGATACCAGGTACGTTTTATAGGGCAACTCCTAATATGAGCGTTATACATAACATTTCCGTACTGTTCTATAATTGTACGTATTTAGTCATGAGTAAGGCTGTCAGTTAAACTAGGGATAGAGATGAGAGTATCATGTTAAACTATCTTCAACGTACAGGTTGATATACTAAGGCGTGAAACATAGCACCGTCATATCGCCCAGATCAGGCGCTACGGTCACGTATCGCTCCACTCCCACGTCGTAATTGACCCATTTCGTGTGAGATGTGCGCGTACGCCGCGCCGCACGAGAGCGCGCGCCGCGTCTGGGATACGATCACCGCGCGACGTGCGACGATCACGTCTCGCGCCTCACACACTGAACTGTCACAAAATACCTAACTTTAGTTATCTAACCCTATTTAAAGCTTCGCGTTGCTTTCAAATATAAACTCTGTTATATACGCGGCAAGGTTGATTTTAAAATTACTGCGTAGAACAGGCTCCGAGGGTTGACTCTACCTCCAGTTAACCGATAACTCGATCATTATCAACGCGGGCAAGTTTTGTGAAGGGTGTTTATTACGTAGATTGTCGTGTTGGAATCTGGCATACTTGCGGTTGAATGTGTTAACTTTCGTCACGACTTAATGTTTATGGACATAAAACCTTCATTTTACGTTTAGTTAATATTAGGTACAATTGCAATATGCTAGAGGTTTTCCAAAAATTATAACTTAGTCTACACTATACTATTTAAAACTTTAATGACTTTGTGTTACATTTGCCTAACATTACCTTAGTACAATGGCATGACATCAAATATAGTTTACTCGCAGTAATTGATGTTATGTCACTATCAGTTTAAGATCCATGCATTAAATGCTGTTCTATAAGTAACACATATATTATCAATACAATAACTTACTAAAATAATAATACAATTATCAAAGTATCCATTCGGGGAACCTATACAGAAAAAATGCTATAGGACCCTGGGTGAGGCACGTCTCCCGCCGGACCACCCTGCCTCACTATCTCAGTGCGATCTCGCACAAAAACCTCACACCCCCGCTCTATTTGTCTTGTGTGGCCTTCATTTTACGCTTATCAAGATCTGTGAAATCGTTCGACGGTACATTAAGTACCCATTTTGATCGATCGACGTCTACGCACCCTTTACGGGTTGAAAATGAGATTTAGAACCCTTCTCGGGACTAGACTTCGTGTCCGTTTAAAGTTTTCCCTAGTTCCCTACCGTGAAGCGAGTGTAAAGTTGTACAAAGTTTTAAAATAATTTTAATGTGGCGTAACATTGGTTTACCCGCTAAAATCAGAATGCACCTAAACCCAACTTTAAGCTTATGCAAATAATTACATAAACATTAGAGGACATCATACTTATACAGTTTGACTGTACCCCACGCCCGCCCCACGATACCATCAGTACAAAATCTACAAAGCTAACTTTATTTATTACCCCTACATTTTTGTTAATATATATAGCTATTAATATATATTTGTTAATATATTTATATTCCTTGAATAATAAACCTGTAACAGATAATATTTTTATTACTTTTACTACTTAGAAGCACTGATCCAATTTACACAGGCCTAATTCATATATTTTAAAGGAATAGTTATTATAAGTGGAGTTTACAATGAACAATTAAACAGTAATTGGATTATTTTACATCATAATTTACCCCAACCAACAACACAACTCCCCCAAACACGTTCCTAATAGAGTAGCGTAAAGGAGTTACGCAAAAAACGACAAAAAGGGAGTGAAGGACGTCCTAATACACCGGAATGACGGCTCAGCCAGCCCATTGATTTATTGAGACGCGAACTGACGTGTGCTCGTTCCCTCGGGGCCCAGGTAGGCAAAAAGTGCCGGGGTGTTTGTTGACAACGCCGGTTCGTCACGGTGCACATCGATGGGGCTCACTTAACGTTTTCGGTAAGTACATCGAATCGTGATTTATTTTCAGGTCGAGCATTGAAGATTTTGACGTAGTATTCATTTTAGGTATGCAATTTTTTTAACATTTTTAACCATTGATTTGAACACGTAGATCGGTCAGGTTGGAAAATACTTGTCTCTCTCTGTCTTGCGGATCATAGACTCTTTTGAAAACTTCAATCAATTACTAACGTATAGTTTATTAAGATATTAATATCTAGTATTTTATACATAGTTCATTATTTAATTTTACGAATAGTACCTACTAGTTAGTAGGTGGGTACAACTACATATATTTAGTAGTCTGCTGTTAAGTAAAAATAGTCAAATTAAGCGGCACAGAAATCCAGCAGCTAGAGCTGTAAAAAAAAAACTAAATCGTTCGCCCATTTTGGTTCCCAGCTTCTCTGCATGCGATTACGTACTCTTATTGTCTCTTAATTGCCATTTAAAGACATTTATTCACATTTAGGGTAATGTGCAGTAAAGATGCGAACTTTACTTAAATACTTACCGACATTACTATATATGCCTATATTTTTTGTTAAAAGCAGAGATTTTAATTGCTACAACAAGGACGCAAATGTACGTTTTTACATTTGTTGTGTTTGTATGATCTCGACTCGAGTCTGTACCTAAAGCTGGTGACAAAATTACCCAAAAGTTAAAAAGTATACCGCTTCAGTTTTCGGAATGAAAGATTAACGTGCCGATGGGTTTCACGACACCTCGACCGCCAGGTCGTTGCAGCTCGAGCCCGCGCCGCGCGGGTGTCAGTCCGACTCATCAAATATTCATCGCCGAACTTCAGACTTACTCGTAATTGGGACTGAGAATATTTTGTAGAGATTATATAAATTGTATTTCCTATTTTTTATACATCTTTTAAAGATAAGTCGTTAGTAGCATAAAAAAAGTTTATTTAGGTGTTCTCATTCGTTATCCAAGCTTAATTAGATTAATTGTAGATTATACGATACGACGATATTTGACTATCTGGGAACTTGGAAGAAAACGCAATACCTTTAGTAGATATATTGAGAATTACACGCTTCATTACAGTAATGTCTGAAACACATTTGTCTCTGAATTACAAAGTAGTCCCTTCAGAGCAGACTTAAAGTAGGAAACGAGTGGAAATATTTTTAGACCCTCATCAGACCGTCTGCGGTCGGCGGGTTTTGCGCGATAAGAAGCACTTTTTCATAATACTTTATTCAGTTCTCCGAGACTTGGCTCAGTGACAGACTAATCGTCCATGTCAGGGTAGAGGAGGGGGTGCTTATTAATGTTTAACCCTTTTGTAACCCTGCGCCCGACAACCGACAACTCGGTGTCAATCCCGCCCGGCTTCGCGATCTCTTGCATGTTTAATGTTCATTAATTTGGCAGAATCAGTACGCCCATTAGGGCCTCGCTACGCACGCGGCTACGTTACAAACAAACTTATTAGTTGAATGCTTGCTTAATATTAAATAATGTTTACTTACTCCTCCGTAGTTAAATGTTGAATAAAAACCGACGTAACGCTTATCTTTGGGTTAGGTAACTCCGTTATTGCCCGTCCGTCACAACTGACTTAAACTTAAGACATCACTTTTTAAAGTTTTCTGGACTTTGAGAGTGATATTTTCCGTTCTTTCTAAAAGTATAAAAGTCGATAAGAATTTACACGTTCACTGCGTTGTTACTACTATACGAGTAACTAACTGACGCAGCTGAGGAGTTAAGAAAACAATTGACATCCCACGTAATAGGGTTAAAAATACCTCGCTATTTACGTGAATCGGAGGGACCCTGAAGTTTAATTTTCTCTTTTAGGTCCTCTTTTACCACGTTGTTGGCGTGATTAAGATAATAATTTTCAGACGTTTAAGGTATTCATAGTAAATTTCAGATTTCTAGTGCTAACGACTACTGAGATAGGTATACATATAAGCTGCAGACAGAAAGATGGACGGAGGGACTTGGGGTTATTGTACCAATAATTGACTTTTGTAGCCTCAAGATAATTACTGCAGTGATTGTTATTCGCTTTTGTATAGAATGTATTTTTCATAAATACAGTTTGCTTCTGACGACTACCTATCTGAAAGTCTACAGAAAATAGTACTCGTTATTAAAACTTTTCATTAGTGTTTTTATCTTATATAATGATAGATAATGTTTTTAGGTTTTTATCACCTACATTTTCTAAGGCCAAATGGTAACAGAATTTAGTAACCAACTAGGTCAACTATAAGGCCTTATTACCTACGTAATCCTTAAAAACATCTTCCTTTCTTGCCGAAGCATCTCATTTAGTCGGTTTATAGATATGCAAGAAGCCATAAACAAATAGAGTCTATTGATTTCCAGATAAATGCAAGAAACTTTTTCCTTAACGATAAAATTAGTCTTTGGTAGTTACTGTAGACTTTTATAGCTTTAAAATAACGTAGGTACCTAATATTTCGCTCCCTATTACATTTTTAGATAATTTTAAATTTTGGAATGTTACTTAACGAGTCGTAAATTGTCGTAAGGTACTACTGTGTAATGTAATAATTTATACGTCTCGCGTAATATTACAGCTCGATCCTAATTTATTTAGTACCCCAACGTTTTACCCTGCATCACATTACCGGGGGTGCAATTACTTGTGAATATTTGTCAAGTTAATCCGGAAAGTGACCGCTATGGTGCCATAGCCGCTGTCCGGGTAATTTATTCCGAACTAAAAGGTAAATAATCGTCGCAACGGCCGCTCTCCAGCGGGCCGAGAACGAACAACGCCGGCCGGGCTGCTGGGACCGATACAACTTTGTGCTAACGACATGGCTGTGACCCGTAAACATTTTGTAAGCCCTGTGTAGATTTATGTTTTTTTCACGGTGATTTGAAGAAAATTTCAGGTCTTATAAATTAATCTTTTTTTAAATAAACCTGGGTAGATATTACTTTTACTAAATATCTAAATATTCGAAACATTTGACAAGTCCAAGCGGTACTCGTATAGCACATTTGGTAGTGCACTGGGCTAGTGATCCAGTAGTTGTGGGTTCGAGTCCCGCTGCGAGTCAAATTTTTATATTTTTTCTTTCGATTTACATAAATATTGCCAAATATTCTTATTAAAAGTGTATTCATTTACACGCAGGCTCTTACAAAAGGACCTGTACCAATGCCCTCGTCATAATTGTCCGAAAAAACAACTCAACGCAATATTTTTTTAAGACAATTAGTTAATTACGCGTGATCAATGACAAAGGTGACAAAATTAATCTTTTAACACACAGGATGAAGTTTATACTCGCTTCACAATAATACAACTGTCAGCGTGCTAATGATACTCGTATTGCTGATGGTTAGAGCACAAAAACAGTAGACCATAGAGTAGTGAGGTTAGCGAGGCGAGGCGTGCGGGGCGCGGGCGGGGGGGCCGGCGCCCATTGGTCGCGCCCACGCCGTGGGAGGAAACGGAGAAAATCCCCGAGCCAGCTTTTCTTGATCACGTTAGAAATTCGGAAAAATCTAAAAGCTTTTAGCGTCGTCTGTCATTTTAGCGGCTCGTCATTATTAACTCGTGTGTTTTATTTTGAATACGAGATGTGAATTGAAGCATCGCGATTGATTCTCAGGGGACTGAAAGGTAATGTGATGGAAAATGTCGCTTGTATTTAGGTACTGTCACTTGTTATTTTTCATTTTTCCTTATTATATATTTTTATTAGTTTTACAGTAATGATTTTATCGATTACAACTAACTACACAAACGTGTACCTATCCCTGCCAGTATCAACAAAAGATGGCAAAATGAGCCTTCATTGTTAATACCTTTAACTTTCTTTCCGTTGCTGTTAGCTTAACTGTAAGCTACTTGAACTACTGAAGTACAATAATAGGTAATACTTAGTAATATTGGTCCGACGCACGACAGTACTGTAGTTATAAACTACCGAAATTGATCATGAAAGCTTCTCTTTGGATACTTCTGTACTAAAATAGAGTTAGTTCTTGAATAAGTTTAGGCGTGGGTGCAGTGGGGGAGGGGGGGATCGTGTGGGCGGGTCGGAGCGCTAGGCGGGGCGCAGGGTGCCGCGAGGTGCCAGCGCCCGCCGCGGCTCGCCCACCGGCCGCAGTCGCGCCGAACTCTCCGCCGTCGCCGCCGGCGTCCGCTCCCAGCTCGGGCTCCACAAAACAATTACGACTCTCGAATTCACCTGTAACCAAGGTGCATATCCTAAATGATTGCGGGTAATTAAGCCGATCAGCGGCCACCCGAATAATTGCCGTGGAGGAAGCGCAGCCGCGACGGGCGCCCGTCAATTACCGGCACCTGGCCCGCGCGCGCGCGTTAATCGCACTCGCGATAAACTCGCAAAAAAGCCCGAAATAAACTGGAACCGATGCACCTGCGGCGGTCGTGAGCCTCCGACATGATCATGCTATTCAAGGGCAACAGCAGCAGGCTGGAACACCTCATCGAGAAGATTCAGGCGAACAAGGAGAACCACGACGTCAGCTCCGAGGACTTGAAAGGTGAGGCTTGAAGTTGTTGTAACTTATGAATAACTTACGCGGTTTTATATTAAGTATACCTATTTGGTTTCTAATTTAGTGCTTAACCTAAATACTAATATTACTTAGAGTAAACCGAGGTGTCTTCATATTTCATGTTATCTATAACTAGGTACATGTATATGTATTAATTCTTACTGGATACTATTCAAATTGTTTTATAACTCGAGCTCTTTTATTAATTAATTTAAATAAAAGGTTGTAATTATGCGTAGGAGAAACATACATATTAAGTATAATAATAAAACATAAAAACTGCCAATTATTTAGGGAAAAGCTCAAATAGATCTTACTTAATCAAATATTTAGGTAATGATTTACTTTAAGCAAAGTCTCATAAGCTTCTATTTATGAGCTGAGCTTAATGTCGAAAAAGAAAGAATAATGTCTCGAAGTTTTTTAATCTACTTTTAGTTTGTACAGGGGTTACTTTAAGAGGAAATTCTGAAAATGTATGGAGTTTTCTGGGACAATGTTAGTGTCTATTCTAATGTAAAGAGCTCGTGATTCTGAGTAGGAATATCTTACTTTTTTTGGGAAAAAAAGGCATTTGTTAAAAGTGGCAATTTTTCGAGTAGGTAGGTAACGCTGATTTGCCTCTTGGCGAATGCAGATCAAAGACTGTGCAGTCGCAGATTAATGTAAAGTTGATTTGTTCTGCCTGTATTTCATGACGCTGCGTGCTCGGGAAACATAACTGTATTTAAAATTCTAACATCCTATGCATATCCGGGTGGACCCGATGACCACGAACGCTGTTAAAATGGTTCGAAACGTCGGGATGATGTTTACATTAGTGTACCCGATATAATTCGTTTCGGTTGTTTTATTTCATGAATAATTATCGCGCATAATATTGTCTTCGGTTGAAGACAATATTATGTTGTTACGTTTTCCTGGATCATTCTTTAAAACTGAGTTCTGTGTAAGTCCACTTAATTTATAAAAAGTTTTTTTTTTTTTATGTTACGTACTTTACAAAAAAAAAGGAAGGAAAAGGAAGGGAGGTTTCCTATTAAGGCTATAAAAGAATGTATTAAAAGAATTAATAATTAAATAAAATACAGAAGCTAAATACGTTAAATTAAATTTATACTTACTTAATCTATAAATGGATCCTGGGGCACACAAGCGAAGAGGCGGTCAGTATTTCCTTGCTGAATACGTAATCGTATTAAGTTTAATTTCTTGAGCAAGGAAGCTGCCAGCCCTGAGCCTCCTCAAGATATCTTCGAAGAGACTCAGAGCACTAGGACTCCAAGTACCAAAGGAACGCCAAACTTAAAGAGAATTAGATCAGGTGCCGACACTAGTGCGATGAAAGTACCTTTATGTTATTCAACTCTACCTAAATCATGTACCACAATAGAAGAAAACTCTGTTAACGGTATACTACAGGTATAATTTGGTAGAACACCTCTTTATATATAACATATACACTCAGATAAACGATAAAGATAGTATGTATCTACAAAAAAGACAAATCCTAATTAAAAATCCTAAGTATTGAAATAAGTTTTTGCAAGCTGATTTTTTTATGTCTCACGATTTAATTTGGTTGATGTAATATTTGTCTTAAGTAGACAAATTTGACAGATTTGTCTAAAGATAACCTATAAAATTCTTTAAATTATTCGCCTCGCCTCATTATCAGACGGTCCATGCGAAACAATAATAATTAAGCGGTAATTAATTGGTCAAAGCGGTTTGCCACGCGCCGGTCAATCTGCCTCAATCTCGAGGCAATCAAGAAGCAGGTGGTAATATGGTTTATTTTGTTCCACTGTTTACAAACTGTTTGTAAGAATCAACTCGCATAAAGTTGATTTTGTTAATACTTAGCAGAATAGACAAGAATAAAAAAAACTATCATGTATACGCATGTATACTATTTTATTTCAGACTAGATGACCCGTTGAACTTCATAACACCCGTAACTTCTCTTTTTATCTTATTATGGTTATAAATTGGAATGTCAATGATTGACAGGTAGGAACAATTTGTATGGGAATAAAGAATCACTGTTTTCTAATTATCATCACACACATTTCCGTGTTTTTACACCGCCTAGACCTTCTGCGGTCTTATACGAACATTTTAATACCAAAATTACCTAAATTGGTTCAGCGATTGTCGAGTTTATGGGTAACTAACAAACGCATTTCATTTTTATATATATAGATATTAAATGATATGAATGCTATCATGAATAGTGATCCGATCTAATAAAATACTTTGGGTTTGCAATACTGGTATTTTTTTCTATGCAAAATATCGAAATTCCCTTTAAAATAAAATAAAAAATACCCTCTCAAATTATAATTATTAAATTAACATAGAAGTCAACAGAAAATATCCTTTAACGAACAATCTACCTAGAAGTGTATTTGTTTTCAAATTCAACGTTTTTTAAAAAGAAGGATACAAGGTTGTAATATTATTTTTTCCTAACTAGTGCGTAAAAAGTGCACTTTTCGTGCGTAAATTTCACTTTTTAAGGCACTTGCTATGAAAAATTAGGTTCGATAGAGTTTGGCCAGTGAAAAAAATTGGTTTACTCACTTAAAGCATAGACGATTGAATCATACCGTCTCTTTCTTTCGCTTGCACTACGACCCCAAAAAGGGATGAGTATAGTTTATTTTTTCAACTTTAAGAGTAACAATCGAGTAATAATTGGTTAGCCAGACTCTACTCGTGTAAAAACTTCTTTAAGACTCGGGTGATTGTCACCCTCGTTTCACTCGGGCTCCAACGTTGACCCTCGTCGAAAAAAAAATTTTTTTCACTAGTATCGAAATGTACTATTAAAGACTTCCTCACTTATGAACACAAATTAAAACCAGAAAATATACAGAAAAAATACCAGAAAAAACAATGACATTCAGACAAATTATTTAAAAGTAAGTAAATGATTTTGTTATGGTAAAAAGTATGCTATGTTTAATTAGCGTAAGGTTGTTATTCATACTGTCACTTTTTCACTTCTTGGTTACCTATTATTTTTGCTCGGTTATTTCGTTTTTGTATTAGGTCTAAGTTAAATTGATTAAATTTTTACAGACACATTGCTGTGGCGTCACATTTTAATTATTATATTTACTACACCTAAACGTGTACACATAAATATTATGCGTATCACCTTATGACATGACAAGCAGATGTTTGAAATGGTATCGATGATAATCAGAATATTAAAAATGCATATGCCATTTGCATAATGATTCCAAATATCAATGTTTTAGTCACAAGTGGGTAAGTCGACAAGTAGGTAGTATTTAGCGACGTTTACACTTGCAAGTTTTCTTGCAGCAAGTAGGAACGCAGCTATAAGGAAGAATGAGAGATAAATATCGCTATTTCATTTTTGCATATAGCTGCGTCCCTACTTGCTGCAAGAAAACTTGCAAGTGTAAACTTCGCTTTTCAATAAAGGTTTCAAGAATAGCCAATTCTAAAATACTCATAATAGTATATCTCATAGATTTATAATTAACGAAGAATTTTATTAAACGCGTATTTTTATTTCAAGTTATACAACTTCAAATATGTTTAGTAAATTAATTATATATATTATTAATGGTATCTACTTATGTTTTGGTAGCTTACCTAGAAAATATGAATTTTGTCCGAATTGAATGTATTTTAATACATTTCAATAGAATACTGCATTCAAATAGTGTAGGACACACCCAAAAGCCTAGCTATGTAACTACGGATAATAATAATTAAAGCGTATTAGAATAGTAGATATAATTTCTACCGTACTCAATTATTAGAGAAATTTTGGAAATTGTTTGTAGACAGATGCTTGAAGCTACAGTTTAAGAAGAGAAGGTTGTATTGTAAATACGACCGCTACGTGTGAATATCTCTACGTCCTCCCGAATCGTGAACCGATCGTTTTCTTCCATGAAGTGCCCCGGGTGTTTACACAGATGTTTTCAAATATAAGTATTGGCCAGATCCCGAGACCTTTTTAGTGGAATCAGTAAGATACTCAAATTATATATGTTTTCGACTTTACATTAGGTAAGTACGTTACTTAAAAATACAGATGTTGGAATGTTGTTTAACTCACGATTAAGATTTAAGAATAACCACAATGTTCTCGCTATATGTTCAACACTAGATAGTGTAACTATTTCTAAAAACGCCGTCCAACCGGCATCCGAATCAAGATCATCAGCTTGGCAGTCTTATTTCACTCGCTACCAACTAGTATAAAGTGGAATCTGTAATTTAGTACCATGGTATAATGAAGTTATTAAAGAGACGTATTATATACCATAATAAAACAAAGCTACGCCATACGCTTAGTAGGCGGGTTAGCGATCGCAATATGCTCCACCGCTCTAAGGGGACGCTGCTGCCCGTCCTCCGGTGGTTTCTGGTCGCAGTTTAAATAAAATAAAACACCGGGGTACGCATTTAGTAAAAAAAATGCCATTTTATACTGCAGTTTTGTAATTGTATGTACATACCTAAAAAAATTGTTATCTATCCAGAATCACTAGCTCCGAAAAATATGTTTTTCCCAACTTTGTTACCATCTTTGTATACCTACACAAGAGGAGGGTGGGTTCCCTTTATTTGGCATAATTTGTTATGTCCGAATCTTAATACGCATACCAAGTTTCGCATAATTTACCTACGCCGAATGTTAATGTCGCCGATTTTAATTTAGCCTAATTCTTTAGTAGCCGAATACTACTTTGTCCGAAAATATATTAGCATACTATTATTTAGGCCGAATGTCTGAAAGTGTGTTAGGTTAGGTTAGAACTGTGACCACAACAGAAAAACAATTTCGGTTAGGTTAGGTTAGAACTATGAACACAACAGAAAAACTATTTCGGTTAGGTTAGGTTAGAACTGCGACCACAACAGAAACGCACTCCTGGGAAAAAAATCGTAATAATTCGGGCTTTCCAAATTATGCGTATCGACCATTCGGCTTAGTTTAGTTCTGCGTAACAGAACTCGGCAAAACAGAATTATGCGAGATCAATTTCTGCTCATATACAATTATAACAACACTGGGTATGCGATTTAAAATTATGACAAAACAAATTATGCGTAAACAAGGGGAACCGAGGAGGGTAACAGAAAAGGTAATTTTGATAATGTATGGAATTTTCAGGAACAATTTTTTGTATTAGAATGGAAAGAGCTCGTAATTCTGAATACTTAGAAATAGCAAAAAAATAAAAAACAGGCGGGTTGGCGCCCGCAGTAGCTGTAGATTGGGTTTCGACGGACGCTGCTGCCTGTCCGTAGGATTTTTCCTTTTGTCACCTCTTCCGACACCCGCGGGAGGAGATGGGGTGGTGCTATTCTAGTCAGCCGGCATCACACGGCAACGGCATTGTATGTGTTCAACTGTTCATATAATACGTGATATAATGTACGTATTTTTGAATTGAACACTATTAGTCCGATTGATTTCACATGTTACAAAGTTCTTAGATAGGATAAGACTCGGTAGATGAGTGCTGTTATAATTTTTTCGACCTTGTGAATTCTACATTTAGCGTTTATCGTCTCTGAGTTCGGCTACCTAGGCATAGTGATATCACGTAAAGGACAATAAACAGCTCGCGATCGGCGTTGATTGCGCAGGCGCCGGTCGAGGTGTCCCAGACGGCGCAATTAGGATGTGCGTTTCCGCCGCCCACCGGCGCCGGCGCCACTGCTCACTTGCACAGCTTGCGTGGTGCAACTTACTGTTAATTATCCTACTAACTCGCTATAATCTAAAAACTTTGCTTACATGTCTCTTCCGTACACGGAACAATGGTGTTCCGGACATTTGGGAGACGTACCGAGAGCCAGATCGACCCAACGCGCAGAGGCCCTTGCGACAATTTAATGAAATCTAAGGGGTACACCAAGCGGATGTTGCCCCTATCCGTATCGTGGGACGCGCACAGAGACAGCACCCGTCATCGTGTAAGGACTATTGAGTTTAAATGGAATCTAAAATTTACTAGGCTATTGGGTGGAAAGGATGGACATGGGCTATTGGATAATGAACCGGACGTCTGCCTAATAAAATGGTATACAATTTTATCTGCGGCAGACGGTCACTCGCCCTATGCGAGAGGGCCTCCACAAAAGCGACATCAAAGATGGCTCAAGAGAGGTGTCACTGGACTTTAAACATATAGTCAACTCGCTACTTACGTTTCCACATCTACACTCGAGAACGGAGCTCTGGACGGCCGGTGAGGGCAAGCCTAGAGGACAGGGGACCTCTCCCACCTGTCCGACAGGTCACCCCAGGCACTCAGGTACACGGAGTCGCTACTCTCCAACAACTCGCCACAAGCTGCCCTGCGTTGACTGATTGCACTGGAGAAAACCAGTGGGCGATGGGGTCGTCACATCCCTACACAAACTATTATTATTATTTTAAACATTAATAATGCACAGCAAAAATGCATATACAGAAAGCGGACGCCATACGAAAAAAGAAAATATTATATTTATTGAGTGTAGTTTTTATTGGTGTACCTACGTGATTTTTCTATAACCGGAACAGGGATATTGAAATGTCATTAATTAATCAATTTATCGTTATACATATAAATTATAGTATCATAAATCTATAAAATACCTAACAATATTTTTGTTAGTCAGGGCGAGTCACCGTCTCCGGAAATAAAATTGAAGGTACTAATACGTTTCGGGATTTTTTATCCGGTATCTCAGTAGCTAGTCCATCCTTTCCACCCAATAGCCTAGTACATTTTAGATTTATTTAAAACTCAATAGTCCTTTCACCATAGCAGATGCTGTCTCTGCGCGCGTCCCATAATATGCACAGGGGCAACATCCGCTTAGTGTATCCCTTACATTTCATTAAATTGTCGAAAGGGCCTCTGCGTGTTGGCTCGATCCGGCTCCGCATACGCCTCCCAAATGCCCTGAACACCATTGTTCCGTGTACGAGAAAGACATACAATAGTACATTACTGCAACCGCCGGGAAACAGGGGGTTGCAGGCTGAGTTGTATAGAAGGCCGACCGAAGGGAGGCCGGATAGTATACGAAGCCTGCAAGACCCTTTCACGGCTAGGCATGTATAGTGCTTTTCTCAAACTAATGCAATGAAATAAATAAAAAAATACCACTGAACAAAACAGCTTCACGACAAAAGTTTTTAATTGTCCCTCCAATCCCGCTTTGTAGTATTTTTGCCTTCGATGTAATAATTAATGACTATCATAAATAGTCTGGCTATAATTACTGTATACAACATTTAAAAAACCACCAAAAAATAATCCACTTACCTTTTAAATGTTGGCGCTACGGCATTTGCCTTTGGCGGTACACAATAACAAAATATATAAAACCATACATAAAACCGGGCCCGATTTGATTATTCCATTTTTATACACCCGTAGCACTATATCTAAGTCACAAAAGCATTGAATCACACCATTTACCACTATTTAGTCTTAATAAACAGAGTTTTACACGCCGAGAAACTTTTCCATTCCGCCATTATTAAAACAAGTAATAGTGTCCTGTGATTGGTTGACTCAAAATGCGTTCAAAAATGCGCATGCGTGGAGTAGTGTTTGGTGTTGCCAATACAATTTTAAAATTGAGAGCATGAATAATAAATATAATAATGTAATAAATAAATAAAATAAAACCTGATGATATGAATATTCATTATTATGATAAATAAAATAAATCTCTTCATACCATTTCGTCTGAAATAAGCGAGATTATTTTTAGCCCGGTAATCATTTAGTCACTAAAAATGATAAAAAAATATAACTCAGCTGTTTGAACAGGCTTCATGAACACAGACGCCAGGTATACATAAAAATTAAAAAAAAATTACTTCCCGGCCTAGGCCTTCAAATTTATATGAAATTCGTTACCTGTCCTCTGGAGTCGATCCGCCCTAAACGTGATACTTCGAAGCCTATTATGACGCACGTAACGAAGACATTTCATTGCATGTTTGAGAAAATTTTATTAATATTCAAAAGTATGTAAGAAATAGGGTTACGTTGTCAAAATGACGCAAGTATTTTCGAGCCCAGGTGTTCACACTTCCTAGGCGTTATTATTCTACTTATACGATCTCATCTAAAGATGTAGGTATTCTTATTTGAAGGGTGTTAACATTGACAATCTATTTTATTTATTGATATTGTTAACCAATATATCCAAGTGTCCTATCATCATCATCATCATCATCTCAGCTATAAGACGTCCACTGCTGAACATGGACCTCCCTCTTGGACCTCCACATGTGCCGGTTGGAAGCGACCTGCATCCAGCATCTTCGGGCGACTTTAATGAGGTAGTCTGTCCAGTGTCCTATATGTATATCAATTTTCAGATAATCTCTGATAAGTTCTTATAAGAGCTTGAATGAAATAATTTTACCTATAAAATAAATCAAAAAGAATTTGTTTTCATTTAAATGCCGGTGGGCAGATTAATGTATCACGTGTAGTTCAGTATTAGCCTGTAAGTCGATATTTCTAGGATCTACATTACTCGTACATTACAATATGGATTCATCACGCTTTTACGATCATCCAAACGGCCCACCAGCAATCACGAAATTAAGTACGTTGAAACACACGTACGTATCGTACGTTAATTCCTTTAACTGCTTGTACCAAAAAAAATTCTAGGTCACATGGTTAAGGTAGAAGATCTTGATACTCGTAATGCGCAATGAAGAACCGGTGTTGCATTGCACCTACTTCGGTCCACGTCTTATCGAGAACTGCATCAAAATACATGATAGTTGTTTAGGAGCAACATCTAAAATTTTGGCTTCACGGGTGATCTTATAGCTTATAGTGGTTAAATTTTCCGCTTGTCTCTACGGAACTCTCGGAGAGCGAGTCCGACTCGTATTTTTTTAAAAAGTTTTATGAGGGCTTCAGTGGTCTGACTGGCGCGGGTCCGGTTTTTTATGTAAGCGTTTTTGTTCAATTGCAATGTTTTGCAAGCACACTTGACAAATTGTGCTAATGCCATTAGAAATCCTTTGTGCCATTAAGTAGCATATAGGTGGAAATAAAGCAGTCGTAATGGTCCTGCGAACGTCTAAATTCAATTGTTATCATTTTGGCCATTAGGCGCCGCCAGCGTCCGGGGCGTCGTGGGAACAGATGGATATTAATAGTCCTTGTTAGGGAACAGGGAGACTTTGCACTGCAAAAATGGCCTATTAGACAACTTTATAGCCTACCGTAGTTGGGCTGCTAAGTAAGTAATTTCCGCTTCCTATATAGGTATATGTTATGCACAGTTAAATTTGGGAATATAAAAGAATCTAATTTGTCTACATTTTAAGAATAACGTTGTGTTTATTGTTTGATGATGTTGTATAATTATATAAAAGTATTTTAAACCAAAACGTACGATACATAGGTGCTTATTATAGTAGGAATAAGTTTTTGGAATACTGTTGTTGTCTAATAAACTTTTAGGTCTGAACTTACTGATGTAAATTACTGAAGGAATATGTCCTTCAGTAATTTACATCAGTATAATTTACATATAAAAATAAATACATGTAGATGTTTAGGACTAATCTGTAAGTTAGTAATGTTAACAATCGCAAGGATAACTACTTCACGACAATAAATGCCTACCATAAACGGAGTTTATGTATCTGTGCATAATAAGGGCATTACAACAAGAGGTGGGTTTATGAAACGAGCCGAAGGCGAGTTTCATAATAATATCACACGATTGTTGTAATGCCTAATTATGTATAGTTACATACACTACTTTATCTACACACATATCATTAAGTGTTTTAAGATGGGTTCAGAAACTGTAGAGAAATGACTTATTACTAGGTTTACTTGTAAACATTAAAAAGTAAACGATCAAAACAAATGACAGCTTGGAACGGCGGCGTTGCGTATTTCGTATCTCAGTCTCAGTAAATTTTTTTTAAACCATAGACAAGCGAATGAACTCCTATTCTACTGTCACTCGAGTTCAAATGTCATTCGATTTATATTAAAAAACATAACGAATTGGCGTTTCGTATCAATGGCTGTTTTAATATCTATAGATACTAGATTTGACACCCCACTTGAATTTGACAACTGTTCCAAATTTAAATTCATAACCTACTGATTTCAGTAGGTAATGTTAACATTACCTACTGAAATCTTTCTGATGGTTGGTAATGCTGGTCATTGCCTACGGTTTCTGGACGCATTTTAGAGCACTTATGACATGTACGTAGATAAACGGAGTTTATTAGTATACTCTGTACTTAACATTGCTAGGGTAATTTTCGTTTCTCGTAGTCGTGGTTTCTTTTGGAAACAGCCGGCGGGAGCCCGGGGCCCGCGGACATTACTCATCATTTGCGGTGATACCGCTCGTCATTGCGGCCCATTCAATTTGTTTATATTTCACGCCACTCGAGGTGCTCCCGGAGATATATCGCCTTTAACGCTGAAATGTGGGGCTTTCTCGATATTTATGATGGCTTTATCTGAGCCTAGAGCTACGCTGTCTGCCTTAATGTGCTTTACAGTCCCTGCAACATCGTCTCCGTTGGCATTTACTGGTTATTCATATGCCTGTATTTATATTTTAATAATGAAGTACTGTAACATTTATAAAAATCGTTTTATCTTAGTGTAATTATTTATATTTATTAAGGTCGATAAGAAGTGATACGACAATTGCGTTTTAATATTATAGTTGAGTCGATTTCAATTGAGCCTGACAAATATGTAGTTCATTAAATTTATAATTAACGTCGTACATTGCTGAGGATCGCGACCACGCTTTGTAACTAAAGTGTGCGATCATATTTGGACCCGGGTATGCCCTTAAACTACGTCCAACAATGAGAGGTAGGGCACAGCGAAGTACCATCACGCTTGAATCTGGAGAAGCCCGACTGGGGAAGTACCTCCTCCTTACAGAAGACCACAGCCATAATAGCACTGCTACCTTTCAGGTATGTAGTGTTGTGTTCCTGATGGTGATTAAGGTTCCCAGAGCTCCAACCCACTTATAGGTCGGCAACGCGCTTGTGACTCCCTTGGTGTTGCGAGTGCCCATGGGCGACGGTAATTGCTTACCATCAGGCAATCCGTCTGCTCGTTTGCCACCTTTGTCATAAAAAAAAAAAACATTGCTGAGGATCGCGACCATGCTTTGTAACTAAAGTGTGCGATCATATGCCATGCTGTGGGCCACGCACTGCATGTTACCGCCAACCATCCTTGTGTATAAGTACTTATAATAATTTTCGTTGTGCAGAGGCGCTGGGCAGCGTGGGCAGTACGGCAGGCAGCTCGTGGCCGTCGTCGACGCCGGAGCCGTCGCCGTCGCCGACGACGGACGTGGCCGAGCCCGGCGACGCCGACGCCGAGCCGCCCTTCACGCTCGGCGCCACCGAGCACACGCCGTACCAGTGCCAGTTCTGCGACAAGGCATTTCCAAGGCTGTCTTATCTCAAGAAACATGAACAGGTAAGCCGTGATCAATCGCCGCTGACGGAGGACGATATCGTAGAAGTAGATGGTTGACCAGGTCGTTACCGTCAAGTTGTTCGGCAGCCATATAATTACAACAAATCAAAAGTTAATTAGAAATATGTGTTACAGTGCAAGTACCTGTGTTTACCGAATTTACTAATTAATTTAAATGTGACGTGTTACTGTGAAGTTTAGCTTCAGGAAATCTGAACTAGATTATATTCAAAGTGGTAAAGATTAAAAGTTATACCAACGTATACGTATAGTCATAATTTAAATGAAAATGTTGTCTGCATGTCCTTGGTCAACTAGAATCGCTCATATAAAAAATTAACTTACCTAGTTACCTCTAATGTTGCAAGCGAATAGTTTGAAATCAGCCAACAGGATCTCAGGCGTCTTTCTCAGTAATATAACATGGCTGGCGGGTTGAACAATGTGGCCATTAAATCCGTCATATCTATGAATTCACAGTCCAGTTTCACCATGCAGCCACCGCGCTTCATTAGCAAGTAGATACCCAAAACGGCCCATTTACAGAGCCGGTGTGTAGATATGTATCTCAGCCGCCTTGCACCGAGCTGAGGTCTGTGACGTGAGGGCCATTACGCCGGCCGTACATCTCGGTCCCTTTGTGCGCGCCGCTCGCCCGCGATCTCGCTGCGTTACGATTACAACACACACTGCGACAGATCTAGCTGAGATAGGACAAATAGAAACGTCACTTTACATGCCGCCGTTCCCCAATCCACCCAGATACAAATCACTGGTAAAGCGACAAATATAACGCCTCGTTATGATTTAGCTAATTCTAATTAAAATAGCTAGTTCAATTAAATCGGAAAGGGTTATTGATTGCCAAAGGATTTCATTAGATTATCAGTAGAAATTGCAGTCGCCGTTGCGTCTCGGCAGATATCGATCAGTGCATGCGCAGACGCGAACTTGTATCTTAGCCGTGGTCGCCGACAAATGTATCGGGCGATGATCGCGTCGCGGGCTCGCGCGCGACAGAGCGGTGACGGCCGGAAATAGGCTTGCGATAACAACTCCCTAGCCTGCGCGCCACACCTTTATCATCGCACCGCAGCTTGGGAAAGGCGTTCATTAAAAATAAATCAATTGGCAGTCCACACGCAGCCATTCGTCTCGGGTGAGCAGCGCCTCCGGAGAAATCGTAAAACTGTAAAGGAGAGTGCGTTAGGAATTGCTGTCGGAGTTAATTAAGACGGCTGATACGTATTGTATTTGATAGAGGTTGATCAGTCGGAGCGCAATCTCTCGGCAATAAAGCAGTCTGGAGACGGCAATGCCCGCGGTGGTTCGTCGACGCCATCACACCCACTCCGCCACTGGCGCAGCCGACATGTCTTATTGCCATTTCATTTCTAATTAAGCTGATCAGTAATACTTTGCATTTCTCACATTACTCGTATCCATTAACTGAGCGTGAACAGAATCAGAATAAGTCTAGGCTTTCTTAATATCAATTTAAGACACTGTTTATAACACACTATTTATTAGCATTTCATTTGTTTGTACACACAATTTCTTATTGTGTGTACAAACAAATGAAATGCTAATAAATAACTTATAGGGACACAAAGAGATTATTTTCTAAAAGCCGTCTTAACTGCGCCGAGTAGCCTAATGCTAATTCCTGACGCAAATTTTTTTTTTTTATGACATAGGCGGCAAACGAACATACGGATTGCCTGGTGGTAAGCAATTACTGTCGCCCATGGGCACCCGAAACACCAGAGGAGTCACAAGCGCGTTGCCGGCCTTTAAGGGGGGTTGGAGCTCTGGAAACCTTACTCACCATCAGGAACACAACACTGCATACCTGAAAGGTAGCAGTGCTATTATGGCTGTGGTCTTCTGTAAGGAGGAGGTACTTCCCCAGTTGGGCTGCCCCAGATTCAAGCGTGATGGTCATCGCTGTGCCCTACCTCTCATTGTTGGTCGTAGTTTAACACATTCCCTGCCACCCCCTCCAAAAATGTATGAAAATGAACGCACATGTGCGTTGGTGGCAGTGAAAGCGTTAAGGACATAGCGGGTCCAAATACTCAACTTTTGCACAAATTACAGCACCATCTGATCTACATAGTATTTAGGTAATATGTAATAACTAGGCCCGTATATTAATTAAACTTTACGATACCTTCGATAAACAGCGGCTTTTTATAGATAACAACCGAAACAGGTTCAAGAATTTCGAACTGCTGTTTTTGTAAACCTACATAAATAGTTGTAATTAATTTAGGAGCTCAGTCTGACTTCGTTAACTCGAGCAAATTATTAGGTATCGGTTTTGACAATCTAATGTTTGACGGAAAACCCTTGTTGCCATTAAAATAATTGACTTTTATATGGTTGTAAAAAACTGCAATCTCTATTAACACTTTTTTGTGGATCCTATTTCCTAAAATAATGAGGGTACGTACAGTTTTAACTTTCTTGTAACTCATTAAAATAAAACATGACACAGCAGAGGCCATTATGATACACATCAAGAGTAAATCTGTTGTCTAACATACCTATCGCTGACTACACGGTAGGCGCAGTGGGCAATTTTGACCCCGGAGCACCCGCGCGGTGTGAACCACCGCCACCTGTGAAAGTCACAGTGCCACTCGGTAGCCGCCCAGTGCCCATTCCACCGTTTTTATTGACCATCAACATTTAAAACTTGTTCTTGGTGATCTTTACTTGGAAACATTAGTCGCGCGCTCTCACGGTGTTATGGTAATAACAAGCCGTGGTTATTCGCGTGTCTTTTCACCATAAACAGAAGTGGTGTTACGGCGAGCGGCCGGCCAGCAGGGCTCCGTGCACCCAGGGGCCGGGCTCCCGCAGCGCGCCCGGCGCTCCGCTTATTGACCGCTCGCACGAAGATCTCGATGGTTAATGAATTTCGCAATGTGTTGTATCTGGCTCGCCACAGCGTGAATCAATATTGTAGAAGGTTATCTATGTATGATAATTGTATTCACTGTGGGATGCTATACTATAATCAGGTTCCTTTCATTTTTCCTGGTTCTGTTCCCGTCTCAAATTAAATCATAGGCTTTGAGTAGGTACCTAATCCATAATACAAATTTTATGGGTTATTCGTAAATCACACCATATTATTTTGATCAAATTTAAGATGGAGGTACCTCTTGTGACCATCAACCACTTAGAAACGTATATCCATGAACCGTCAATTTTCATTCAGAAAATGGAAGTTGTCAAAACCAAATATGAACACGTCGTCAATAAGGCGGTTGTCACACACTGCTGCGAATTTCGCATGACTGCACGACGGCGACTAGGGAAAGAATTAGAGTTGTTATGTTTACCCAGCGTCCTCGCATCCGAAATTGGCAGCATCTAAACATACCTACGATCCATCGAAAATACTTTTGACACCAAGTTAAAGTACTTAATGACCCGTATCACATACCTACCATTAGCGGATCATTATTTTTCTTAGGCAAAACTTGGGCAAAACGGAGTCAAAAACGTTACGTTTTTTATATACAACGACGGTGGCAAACAAGCACACGGCCCACCTGATGGTAAGCAGTTACCGTAGCCTATGGACGCCATTCGCGTTCCCTGCCCTTTAAGGTACACTCCTTTTGTGAAGAATCTCATACTGTAGTCCCTAGGGAAAACCTCGGCAAGGAGTTCATTCCACAGCCGGAGCATTCGCGGGACGAAATTCCTCTAAAACCGTTTAGCGCCACCCTTTAGGCTCCATCGGGGTCTGAGGATGAATGCACTGCCGACGAGGAGCGGCGCGGTGGTAGAAAGCGGCCGTTAGTATCATGTCAAGGAGTTCTTTAGAGCACAACCCAGTGTACAAGCGAAGCGAAGCATTGTAGAATACAAATAGGGAGGAAACGTCTCTCCTTAGACTCAAAGTATCTGCTCGCTCTATTGAGCACACCGAGCTTTTTGGAAGCCAGTCTGGGGATTGCCTTCTTAATGAACCCAAGGAAAACTATTGAATTGTAGGAAATTTAGTTAAGCCAACCGACGGGATTTCGCTTGTAGGACAGGGACGCGCCGCCACTGATACCTACTTTAGTTTACGCAGACGCGTGGGCCACGGGCATGGGCGCTAGCGGCGATTTATCGCATGCGGACGATTGGATTTATTAATTCTGTCGGCGCGGGATTGCTCCAATTAAGCGCGGGGAGTAAACATGCCGCTGTCATGTTTATGCCTTGTGCTCGGACTGCAGTGCTATTAAATTAGTCAGCGAGCACTTGAAGGTATCAAAAACTGGCACAACACATTTCCTTATTATCCTTATCAACAGAAGAAAAGTATGTAGTTAAATGACCATAGCCCACACTGAGAAAATCGAAATTCGCAAATCTCGAACTATTGTCTCTGTCATTCTAATTACGCCTTAATTTGAGTAAAATAGACAGATGCTCGAAATTTTTTAAATTCGATTTACGCGGTAGATATCCACCACAACTGAAAATTTATAAATTCTATCGCAAAAGTAAAAATATGGTCAGTTATAGCGGTAGAAGTATTGTTTTTCGGATTCTGGATATTATTTAATATTAATTTGAATGTACAGTTAATAACTTTGGACCCGGGTATGTCCTTAAACTACGTCCAACAATGAGAGGTAGGGCGCAGCAAAGTACCATCACGCTCGAGTCTGGAGAAGCCCAACTGGGGAAGTACCTCCTCCTTACAGAAGACCACCGCCATAATAGCACTGCTACCTTTCAGGTATGTAGTGTTGTGTTCCTGATGGTGAGTAAGGTTCCCAGAGCTCCAACCCCCTTTAAAGGTCGGCAACGCGCTTGTGACTCCCCTGGTGTTGGCAATCCCTCTGCTCGTTTGCCACCTTATGTCGTAAAAAAAAAATGTGTACACGTATTCTGTCTTAATCACAGTCTGCTAAATGTTGTTATGTTCGAAAATAGAGCACATGCACGAGTCACGGTATGTACCCACAGACACAGGTTCCAAAGAACTTAGTTATACTAATAACTACATTTCTAATAAAAGTACTTCACGAGTACTGTCGTACTCGTGAAGGCGCCCCGTCCGCACCGACAGACGACTCCAGCGGATCGGGGATTTAAATATAAAACAAATAGGGAATTGTACTACTACGGTGTTTATTGGGAGATTTAATAATATAGGTAAAGGTACATATTATATTATATTCTGTATGTATTCATTCTATCATTCGATTTCTACTTCTTGCCGTTAATTTTGTTGTTAGTTAAAGTCGTTTTAACTGCCAACGATATACAAATTGAAGTTCCTTTAATACCTAGTAGTTATTGCAACATAAATAATCATTAAATTTGTTTTGATTATTTCCACGGGCATTGTTGTTAACAATTGGTACACATAGATACCTATTATATATTTTCAAAGTTTAGGTCTTTAAATTATTTTTCAATAGTTTTATTCTCATTTCAACTTACTGCCAATAAGAACTTATTCTCTCGTTTGACAAAATTATTTTTCGTTCATATTTTTTAATTCATTTTGCGTCACGGTCACCCACTGGTCGCTATATCATCTCATTTACTCCCATCTAAATATTTAAAGGGGGAATGTATTTATTTAGTTAATGACAGACTGATCATCTTTTTGGCTTTATAAAATCATGACTTACTACTTTCCAATGCCCTAAAACTATTTCGACTATCTATTGTTGCGATTCGTGTAAACAAGTGCGTGCGTCACTCGCTGGGGCGCGCTAACGAAAATCATAATAGCTACAAGTAATTCACAGAATACAAACTGAATACGCACATATTTGTGTACATTCCATCCACAGACATGTTACCTAAAGTAGGAAGGGTAATAAACGTCGGAGGAAAGACTTTTGTTTTGTTTACTTAAGTTAACAGTAGCAATAGTTGATGATTTTATGAGAGGTAGGGCACAGCGATGACCATCACGCTTGAATCTGGGGCAGCCCAACTGGTGAAGTACCTCCTCCTTACAGAAGACCACAGCCATAATAGCACTGCTACCTTTCAGGTATGCAGTGTTGTGTTCCTGATGGTGAGTAAGGTTCCCAGAGCTCCAACCCCCCTTAAAGGCCGGCAACGCGCTTGTGACTCCTCTGGTGTTACGGGTGCCCATGGACGGCGGTAATTGCTTACCACCAGGCAATCCGTCTGCTCGTTTGCCGCCTATGTCATAAAAAAAAAAATCTGAACCTAGCCCTTAGTTTTGATCTTGTTTGTTATTTTTTTAAGCATTTTAGATAGAAATATACGCTACTCAATATTTAAAACAATATCAAGTTAGATACCCTCTAACAGTGAACATAGATGTGTTTTATATACTTACTTTACTTACCTGTATGTATATATAATTACTGCAGCGAGCTCTCGGGTTAGATTACCTGATGTATGATGTCCGCTAATGGTTTAATTTAACTGAAGATCGATAGCTTCCCATAGATCCTGTGCTGCGCAGACGTTGCCCCTAAGTTTATTGCCCCTTAATCCTTAGACTGCATAGATTACCTTAATTATTGTTTATATGAGGAAATTTGAAGTGACGACACTGCTGGCGGTGACAAAAATATGATTTTCAATATGATATCAAAAATTTATCTCACAGTACTGCCATTATAATCGTCTATAGAGTGATAAAGTTGCTTTCTTGTTGTCGGCGGAAGCGCCACCACTTAGTTCAATTAGGTCCTTACACCCGCCGGACACCGTTATTCATAATTGCTGTAAGATATACCCTCGGCCTCGCAACAATTATTGAATCATAAGGTATGTAGAAAATTTTCTTTGATAACAGTCGAAATTGGAACTAAGAACTTAACTTTCTAAATAGGAGTTCTAAAATCTCCGAATAACCTGGGTATGTCCTTTGGGTTTTGGACCCGGGTATGTCCTTAAACTACGTCCAACAATGAGAGGTAGGGCACAGCGTTGACCATCACGCTTGAATCTGGGGCACCCCAACTGGGGAAGTACCTCCTCCTTACAGAAGACCACAGCCATAATAGCATTGCCACCTTTCAGGTATGTGGTGTTGTGTTCCTGATGGTGAGTAAGGTTCCCAGAGCTCCAACCCCCCTTAAAGGCCGGCAACGCGCTTGTGACTCCCCTGGTGTTGCGAGTGCCCATGGGCGACGGTAATTGCTTAACACCAGGCAACCCGTCTGCTCGTTTGCCGCCTATTTCATAAAAAAAAAAAAAAGAATAACCTACCTTAGTTTCGATCCCAGAAACGAAGGTATTCGGGTTGAGTCTTACGCCTACACCTTTAAAAATAATACTTGAACTGCTATGCACATATAAAAATATACGAATATAAAAATGCTGGCACTTCCATTTCTGCAGTTACTGATGTGATGCTTCACTGCATTCAGAAATAAACAGTATCAACATATTTATAATCCATATATTAAAAATCAAGTGAAAGTTAAGGGGCTAATCACATCGGATATTTTATATATTATATAAATAATAGTTACCAATTTTTATATACATTCATATTAGTATCCGATGGTAACAATTTAAGTCCAATGATTGCTGACATTATAACTCATAATGTCATAATCATGGTGTGTGTTTTTTTACTTAGCTGTGCCAGTTGAGTATCTAGTAGGAAGAACTAGTATAACTAGATCACGAGATTGTAAACAACTATGTGTAATCAGACGAGGCACTTGTACTGGTTCTCCTGAGCCTTCGGCTAACCAGTGTCGATTGGAATGACTGGCCTAAGGCGCGCGAGCAGTTTGTTTCGCGTCTACCTGCCCGCCGCGGCGCTAACGAATTGAGATGTGGCGCTAATGGTCTGGCCGGCTCGCCCTGTGGTAATTGGGGGAACACGAGACCCCAAACCCTTATGTAAACAACAATCTTCCCAAAAGATCAATACTTATCTATCGGTTCTGGCCACTTGTTATTGTCCTTGCGCTTAGGGTTCCTCTACAGGTTATTTATTATTTGCTTATTTGCATAGCATTATTTTTATTGTATTTAGCTGGGACAATATATCGAAACGAATCAACAGTGCGCAAAATGCATGCAAAACCATGAGCGGCCTGATGTTATTGATTCGTTCCAAATTCGATTTTGAAATACAGTTTGTTTCAGAGAAAAATGCTCCATTGCTTAAGAGCGACGTAAGAGAATACAAGTCAATCATTCCGAACGCTTGTTTAGCATGATAGTGGACGAGTGTCGTCGAGGTGGTCAATTAGTAAAAGCGTGGAGTGACTGTCACAGTTTGGGAGTGTATTGTGGTAAAGTCGGGCTTGGCTGGTTCGAGTTCACGTTGGTGCGAAGGCCGATGGCTCCCATTATCTCGCTGCCAACCAAGATTCATAAGCACTACATTTGCATCCTCATTATGGGCTTATGAATAATCCTTTTAAAGTTATGAATAATCCGTTCAAATGTTCTTTTTTAAACGTAGACTTAATTAAAGAAGCAGTTCTGGTATTTGGTTTCCTCGATAAATAAATAAAATTATTGGTTTATCTTTTAACAAATATTAATACAACTTATTTTGGTATTTATAGGTACCTATTTATAGAGTTCTTTTAAAGATACTGTGTGACCCCTGTCACTAAAATTTCAGCTGTAGATGAACCTCACATACATTTTGATTAATTGTTTTCCAAATTTATTTAATTAATATATTATTTTGAACTATTAATTTAAGGAGTAATTCCAAACTGAAACAAACAAGCGTAATCAAAATAGCTTGTTCCATGCATCAAACCGCCGACCGCTTGCACTTAATCTTTAATTGTAGGGAATTTTATAGATATTGATTGCGTCTAATTACCAATCCAATATTTATCTGTCGGATACTTGTTAAAATCAAGTAACTATCTGTTCTATTCACAATAATTATCACAACACTGATAATACTTAAATCCCAAATAACTTTACACTTCATTACCACCTATTTAAATATCAATATTACCTGTCAAAGTCAAAACCGTTCAAAATGTATCCTTGTAGAGAATAAAAACAATTTAAACTTAGATCATAGCTGTACAGAAAATTGGAGATTTTGGCACATAGCACGCAGAACCGATAGCCGTTCGGGCGTAAAGGTCCTCGGGTGGCAACCACATACCTGTGGGCAGCTGCTCATGGTGGACCGAAGACTTGGTAAAGATCGCGGGAATCCACTGCGGGTGGCGCACAACCGATCATTGTGGGTCGCTTTGGGGGAGGCCATGTCCAGCACAGGACGTCCTTCGGCTGATATGATGATGATCGGGTCGGTGAAAGTTGTAATCAATAGCATACCAGAAATTTTCACGCGTGATCACCATTTTGTGTAGTGACAGCCAAAACTAAGAACTTAATTCCAATCAATTTGGGCGTTCCCTCAATCATAAGTATCAGTGAAGATGGCGGGTGTGCTAATTTTTACCATAAAAGAATACAAATTATACAACTTGTTATTGCAAAAAAAAAGGGTTCAGTATGACCAGAATATAGGCGATATGAATAGGTGCAAAATACGTAAGCTAGTAATTTTCAGTCCAATAAGTCCAATTGAATAAAACAGTAACTATTCTTCCTTATACTGGCTTTAGCTTTAGATAATGCTATTGATATTTCGATAATTGTGACCGTTACAACTTGTTGCTTGTCATGGATTGCCCAATGAAGATGTTCCGGTGTGGCTTACCGATGTGTATCGGGCGGACTCCCGCGCCGGATCCCCGGGAATGTTATCGGTTCCGTATCGATTGTTCACGCGCGCAATCATGGTAGGTAGCGATTCCGTATCGATCGATTACCTACCGATTTGATTTAGGTAACTAACTGAAATCGTGAATTTAAAATGAGTACGTGGTACTTGTCTTTGGCAAAGCGTCTTGGATTATCAATTGATAAGCATGCTGTATTCATACTGCATGACTGATGTACGATGGACAGACGACCTCATTAAGGTAGCCAAAATGTAATTGAATAGATAATATTATTATTAATGTTATTCCCACGGTCTTGGGTTTTTTACATTGACGCTACATAAAATGTTACTTTTTTATATTTTAAAAAGAACTAACAATATTTTATTTCACAGAAAAAGAAAATTACAGTTATCAAATTATGTTCAGCACATGTCCAGGTTTTAGTAATTTTACTGGTCTATTCGGAATACCTACTCAGGCACGTTTATAAGTATAATTTTGCGTCATTACACCTCTTTCATAAGAATTCCTATCAAAATCAAAGTACTTATATTTCTAAATATGTACTTATACTAAATATGGAATTTTGTCTTCTTTAACAGTATTACTAGTGGTGGCTCAGTTAAGATCATGTTAACTGTCCTTCACATGATAACTTTCAAATAAAAAAAACTTTTTAATTCGAATCGATATAATTTTTTAATTTTAAACTGACGGGCTGAAGTTAGCTGTGCCCCTTAAGTGAAATAATGAATAGGTTTCGATTTCGATCTTCGAATTTTATATCTAATATAAAAGTAGGCATGTTCGTTTCGTTTTTTAGTCTGTAGAATACCAATTGTTATGAAACGCCGCCATGGGTGAGCGTGGCCGAGGAAGCCCGAGTCATCCCGGGTCGGTTCTCACGACTTTTTGTGACCGTAGCACCCGCAGTTATTTCAACGTAATCATCGTATGACTTACACATTTTAATCGTTACTCTTACCTACACGGTACACCTACATAAAAAAGCATTTGAAATATTTGTTATTATTATGACTGATAACATTTTGATTTCCGAACAGAAGAAAATATGTAGTTTTAGTAAATTATATTAGGCAAAGCGTTATTTAAACAGCGTTGAGTTAGTTTCCATATTTGTTCTTAATACGAGTATACCTATACACATCAAGATTTGCACAATATAATTATTAACATAATAAAAACTTTGATTGTGATTATACACAAATAATCACGGCTGCTGAGGTGCTAATAACCTCTTTAAAATAAGCCACTAAAAACGATTTTGAATTTGGAACTTATTGCAAACAAAAATACTTACTTAGTTGAGTTTTTCAATGACTTTTACTCGATTTATAGTCAGTCTAATCTGGTTTCGCCAAATACTTACATATACGTTCATCGTTTCAGACTCATTCGGACCAGATGCCGTTCCGCTGTGAGTTCTGCTCGCGGCACTTCAAGCACAAGAGGTCCCGCGACCGCCACGTGAAGCTGCACACAGGGGACCGCAAGTATAGATGTCCGCACTGCGAGTCTGCCTTCTCCAGGAGGTATGTCATTTGTGCTCTACTGTACTTCTACAGATTCGTAAGCCGTTCAGATGTAACATTAGCACACAAACTAATATCTCGCAATACCTAATTTACTCGACTAGGATTTAATAGACGTATTGAGACTCATAAACCAACGAGTTTATATAGACTATGAGAATTTTCACAAGAAAGCTTAAGGGTTGGTGTTGTTGGTAGTAGACGGCGATAGATATATATTATAATATGTAGTTATTTGAATTGTTATACAAGGGAGCAAAGTTAGTGTTTGCCTTCTTATTGAGACCCGAGCTAATAGCGAAAGAATTCAAAATCGCTATGCTGGTGGTTCAAATAATGGAATCTTGAGCCTTGGGAGTGCGTCAAGACCCCATAGGGAAACACGTTGCTGCCGAGTGAAACACAATTTTTTTACCTCACGAAAAACCCTTTGACGAAACCTTTTGACGAAAATAATGAATGTAAAACATTAAAAAATTAATCAAAATTACTGGTATTCATCTATCAATCATTTATCGTTCAAAAATATTAAATAAAAGAATATCCAATCAGCTAACGTCAAAAAGCCCTCGATTATAAACAATTTTTATGACATTACTTTCCACACTTGTGAATAAAATGCAACTTTGCTATCAGTTTTTAAACAATTAAACAGTTGCATAACTGTTAGATATAAACTTATGAATACTAAAATATATAGATAACATTCATATCTCTTGAAAAATATTAATTCAAATAAATGCCTATAGTTCGACAGAGCAGTTTGGTATGCCTTCTCGTAAAGTAAGAGGCCAATCAAAACACGGACCAAACAGAACTAAAAATATTCCGACTGCGAGTTGCCCAACAGGCCAGGGCGAAAATTACTGTTTGATTTCAATACTGAAGAAAATAATTGTTATTGTCAAAAATTTGATATTTTATTGTTTAATTTTTATATACAATAAATTCACTCATAGGAAATATATACTCGTACCTCGTACAGCCTTGGCCAAAAGTATTAAGTACACATTTTTTTCTTCTAACTCTAAAAACCATCTCATTCTAAATGCAGTTAAACAATTTTCTATATACATGTACACACCAAGAGCACGTCAGTTAATGATACTTAGAAATACGTATTAAATAAGAAAACAAATAGCACCAAAAATTTCCATCTACAACGAAGTGATCAGTTTAAATTAATTGATAATATTAATATGTCATCAGAAAAGATGTAAGTACTACACGAAAATATCGAGTTTTGATATAAAAAGCATGGGCGCTCAATACTTCTGGCCAAAGCTGAACTCCTACATAAAACAAATATGTATAGAAAAATACACTTCTTACTAAACAATAAAATGTCCATAATTCCAAAGCATAAAAAGCGGACGCTCCGTCCTAATGGTTGTCACCGTAATTAGATTCTTATAAGTATTTGTGAAGTTGAAAGGATTTGAAGCCAGTAGGATACAAAATCCTCAAGTCAAAGCCTATTGATGTTGGTGCGAGTATGGCACAATGAAACGGTAAGACGACGCGAGGTGCGACAATGGGCCTCTAAGATTGATCACCGCGGCAGAAAGCTCACCACGATGCGTCACCTTTTTCGACACCTCACCGCGGTCACGTGACTAATTCGACGCAATTTGTCGGCCCAACGACGGTCGTAGAGTGAAAAGAGATGATGCGCTGACAAATGGCGTCGAGGGTCTCACAAAAATGAAATAATGGCCCGTACCTAAACTGGCACGACGAGCCCGACCATTAGAGGAGGTGTTTGGGCGAACGCCTCTATTCTGTAGTTTGCGTGAAAAGCCTCTTTGTTAGGTCTTGTTGGTCCGTGCTTTATGTAGGCACTTATGTCTCATATGACAAATTGTCATCAGTGGTCACATAAAAGACGACTTTATCTGTCGTAAATGTTTTCGAAACGTCATTTTTTTTTTGTGAGTGTCATTTTGAATTAATGTATGGAATGTATGGCGCTCATAAAATAAATCGTTTTGTGTGAAGGTTGGTTCAGAGTTAAAGATATAATATTATTTAAATTGTAAATCAAGAAGATAATTTTGTGCATTGCACGAATATAAGTAGGCACGTATCTACTTAGGTACACACCTAATACTAGTTAGAAGCAGCTGTACCGACTTAGGCACAGACTACTCGTATGTAACTGATAGTTCTTGTCATCAAGGGCCCACTCGCTTAATCAAATATCTTATTGATCTGATTTGTTTTTAGTTGCATAGATGGCAGCACCATCTCTCTAGCTATATCAGAATCCCGAAAGTGACTCATATAGGAGGCCTAAAAAATAAACAAGATTACATACACTTGGCAAACTTCGACGGCTTTCGCTGTGGTCGAGTGGCCAAATCGGTTGAGGCGTTAATCGCGATTGCTGGAGACACGGGTTCGAATCCTGCCTCAGAAGCCTTCATTAATGTCATCTGTTTTCAATTTATAATGTTATTTAATGTTTAATTAGTAATCCGAAAGTAATATCAGCAGATGCTCGTAGAGTAAATATTCCAACTATTATAACATTGCATTTTTCTGCGTTTTCATTACCGACTTTTTCTTTTCCAGCGACCACCTAAAGATCCACATGAAGACTCACGATATTCAGAAGCCATTCCAATGCACCGTATGTAACCGCGGCTACAACACTGCGGCCGCCCTGACATCTCATATGCAGGGCCACAAGCGCGACCGCGAGGGCCGAGAGCCCGACCGCCGGCGGGCGCTGCGCTGTCCGCGATGCGGGGACGCCTTCCGTAGGACTGATCTCTTGCAGGTAAGTTCTTAGTATAGTATAGTAGTTCCTAACTATACTAGCATCACGCACGATCATGAGATAGTCGCGTATATCGGCTGTTTGTATTAAATGTGGTTTACATAATTCCTAATAGAACTAAAATTTGTCTTCATAGTCTATGTGAGGTTTATATTTAGTTATTGAAAAATACCATTTTTTTTGTCCCATGCCAGGCTCACATGACAAGCGCTCACGGCGTTGACGCAGCGGCTCTTACACCTCCACGGCGCGTCGCCTCACAGCCGCCCCCCACGCTCCTTGCCTGCATCTACTGCACACGAGACACCTTCACGAGCATGGAGCAATTACAATTACATGTTCGAGCCGCTCATTCAGCATTACTCAATGGGGAGGCTCCTTCAGACCAAAGTGTGGAGCAACCGGCGCCAACCGATCTTAGCAGAAGAGCCGAGGAACCGTCGGTCAAGCGTCGGCGCTCGGATTCTGCGACGCCTCAACTGGCTTTATCACCTGGAACTCTTCTCTGTAATCAATGCGATGCGGCGCTCCCTGATTTTGAAGCATTTCGTGCTCACTTGAAAGGTCACCTTGAAGAGGGCGGAGAGCTGAATCGATCAAGCCCGACCCCCTGCCCTCACTGCGGAGCATCTTTCGCTGATGCCGCTGCTTCGGAGCGTCACCTCGCCGCTCACTACCTGGCGGTGTCTTGCGAGTACACGTGCCACAGCTGCGCGCGCAGCTTTCCAACACCGGACGACTTGCAAAAGCACCTATTGGATCTGCACGCGCATTACCTTTACCGCTGTTCTCTTTGCAAGGAGATCTTTGACTCGAAAGTGGCCATTCAGGTTAGATATCCTTTACAATATCAATTTTAGCTAATTACATGTCGATCCCAATTTGTCTCAGCATCAACGTATGTCGTATATCGGTCGTCTTCCTCTCTCGTTGACTGTGTTTGGTTCCCAAATAATTACTAAAGGTACCTATACTTATACTGATCTAAAATTAGGGTATTTTTTTAATCAATCCCATATTCAATTCAACCAGTGACAATGAGTTCCCAATTCGCTTTTCTCCTTCTGATAAAATTCTCTGCCTTTCAGGTGCACTTCGCAGTAGCACACAGTGGTGAGAGCAAAGTTTGGGTGTGCCGGTCTTGTGGCGGCTCGCCGCTGCGCTCGGAGGCGGAGGGCGCGGCGCACGTGCGCGCGCGGCACGGCGCGGCGCGATGCGCGTGCGGCGCCGTGCTGGCGGGCGCGCGCGCGCTGCGGGCGCATGCGCAGCTGCACGCCTACCGCTGCCCGGCGCCCGGCTGCACGGAGTCCTTCGCCGTGCAATACCTGCTCGAAAGACACATGCAGGCGCATCACGCTGTCACCCACCAGGTTAGGAGGAGTCAAAACTAATAATTTAAATCAGTTCTATCGGCGGATTTTTTCCTTACCTGAGTTTCTTCAGAATATATTTCTGGGCTTCATATTCAGTTACCATATTTATTATTTTAGGGTTTGAACGGCGAAAGCACGCGAGTTAAACGAGTAGAAAACAACAACTCTGGTGACGGCGTCGACGACGGTTGCTCGCCGTGCGCCGGTGGCGAGACCGGAGGCGCAGATGAACGCCGGCGGAAGAACGGAGCCGTCGCGCTGCAGTGTGCGTATTGCGGCGAGCGCACACGCTCCCGCGCCGAGCTGGAGGCGCACACGCGCGCGCACTCCGGCGCCGCCGCCGCCAGACACAAGTGTCTAATCTGCGATGAGATTTTGCCCTCCGCCGCCGTGCTCGCTGAGCACAAACTAACGCATTGCAAGGTAATTGTCCACAATATTTGAAATACGCTTTTTTATAGATCAGACAAAGCATGCGCTGCGTAGCATTATGATATCGTAGTCGTATCTAACCAAGCTTCGTGAAATGATATACTTTGACATTCCAATGTAGATATGAATATGAATACTAAAGTATTAAATTATTTCAGGTTGTGGCAGGTGACACATGCGCCAGGTGTCGCGCGCGACTACCGTCCGAGGAGTCTTTCCTGAGCCACATGGCCCGCCACCATCCCGCGCTACCCGCGCCCTGCGTCGTGTGCCGCCAGACACTCGCGTCGGAGGCCGAGGCCCGCCTGCACGCGCGCTTCCACCTACGCTGCTCTGGCGACGAACAGCGTTGCGCTATCTGCCTGCGCGCGCTGCCCGACGGCGAGGCCGGCGCCGGGGCGCGCGCCTGCGCCGCGTGCTACGCGCGTCACGCCGCGCCGCGCGCGCCTCCGCCCGCCGACCACGACTGCCGACTCTGCCGCCGCGCACTCGGCTCGCCCACCCGTCTGCAAGCTCACCTCATCGAGCACACATTTGCGGGTATCGGCGCGTTCACTTGCTACCTATGCTCCGCCGTGTTCACGAGCGCGGCCGGCCTGCAACGCCACCTTCCCGAGCACGCTTCTGCGCCGCGTCCATACGATTGCGCGCGGTGCGGCGTCAAGTTCTTCTTCCGCGCGGAGCTCGACAACCACTCGTTCGTGCACCTCGAGGAGGCGGAAATAGCCCAGCGAGCGTTTTATGAAGCGTACGCGCGCGGTGCGGCTTCTGCGTGGGCCGCACTGGCGCCGCCCGAGCCGGCGCCGGCAGCCGCCACCGAGCCGGACGCGGCCGTAAAGCGTGAACCCGAGATAAAGGAGGAGAAAACGGACGAGTACATAGAAGTGGGCTCGCCGCCTCCGCCTCCACCGCCGTCGTCGCCGCCGGCCGAGTCCGTCGTGAAGCAGGAGAAGCCCGACGAAGACTGAAGGGTCCGTCGACCCATTTCGTCCGTGACGCGGGCGCACCCCGCTGCAATACTAGATTACGTCCCGACTAACTTATGTTAGATAGATAGTTATGTTAAAATTAATATAATAATCGTTGAAATGTTGCGTTTAGAACGCTGTATTTTCAGTAAACAAAATAGCATCATTATGTTGATTAAGTGATGTAGGTATGTTTTATAATGTTTACATGGCTATTTGTATAAATTGTTAAGTTAATAAATTATCCTGTTAAGCTTCACTAATCTAAGCTAATCTTTGTTTTATTTTTACCTTAATAAATATTTTAATAACGCACACAGCCACAATGCATAAAGTTTTATTGAAACGATGTTTATCCTAGGCGGTGGCCACTTGGGTCTGTATCCAGGGCAGCAGCGCGGCAATGTTGACGTAGGCCGCGGGCACGTTGGCGTTGGCGCAGCCGAGCCCCCACGCCACCAGCCCCACCACCACCCACTGCCCGTTGACCTGGCACACCAAGCCGGAGCCCCCGTCGCCCTGGAACAAATTACCTTCGCGTTATCCACTGAGACTGATTCATTTAGGATACACTTATAAGTAAAATACTTATAGGTATATTATGTATGTACAAATTTAATTGATAACATTTTTACATGTATCGAGTAATATTAGACAGGTACCTATACACTTATAGAAGCAGAGGAGCAATAGTAATCACGTTTAATGAGTGATTGTTAACTACGCTTTGTATGGATGTCCTACTTTTCAAATACTGACGATCAATGTAGTCGCCATTACAAGGGCACTGTAATCGCCAGGTGACATTACCTAAGTTAAAAAGTAGGTCATCATTAGGTTTTAGCTTATTAATCACCGTGCTGATTGAAATGTGTGTTAAGTATGTACAAACATTTTCAAAGGTTTCTAGTAACTCAATTTATGGCAGAAATAATGAACTGGTAAAGCAAAGTGGAGCAAGAATTTTAATAAATTAGAAGTAGGTAGGTACCTAATCTTCCGTAAACCAAAGCATTAAAGAAAACTTTTAATCTCAATCGTTGTAAAAAACCTTTCAATTTTCCTGACAATGATCCTGAAGAGGCCACATACACAATAAGTCATTGCTTGTGACCACGACAGTAATATTGGCTAAATTGTTTCACCTCAACGTAGTAACGTTAACGCAGGTCATGACACTTCTAGAAATTTAGAGGTCGGGGCTTACAGTACATGCATCCTTATTAGCTTCACCACCAGCACAAATGAAGGATGTGGTGTCAAGAGCAAAGCTGGGTCCCAAGCGCGCCGTCTGCATCTGAGCTTGACACGTCGCTGGGGCTACAATTGGCACATCGACTTTCTTCAGGATTTGCTGGTATTGTCCTTGCAGACCAAACATGTTTTTGCCCCATCCGGATACCCAGCACCTTAAACCATTAAATCATGGTTATAAATCTTTATGAAAGTGAAGCTTTCTACAAAAAACCTAGCCCCTTTACCTACGCCTTAATATTAACATCTAAGACAGAAAGTACCGCCCGTAACTGTTCTACAAATGCTGGCCGCAATCGCGCTGCACTGTCAGCGATATTTGACGGACAAGGTATGAGACAGACCGAGGATCACCACCTCCTTTGAGCTCTCGCTCTACTCCAGATTATAAATTATGATATTTTTTAATTGCTGACTTTATCTTCTTACAATTTGTAGAAGCTTGCTGCTGATTATTACGGTTGTATATACGTATAGTTTAGCCGAGTTTTCATTTAGAGCATAGATAAAGAAAATCATAGGTTTGCGCAAAAATGCGAAGACTCGATGTAGTTATTTTCTACATAAAAAATAGTTGTCATACTATCTATAGATTAGACGAAGTTTATTGCGGACAGTACACTAACCATAACCAATAGGTACCATTCACTATACACACTACACAGAATATGACGATATAATGAACTAGAAACCATGTACGTAGTACTTGTATCAAGTATATTGACAAACGTTTGTTGTTATGTCGTTACTTTGGTAAATATTTTTTTTAAATGGATATGCCGTGAGATGCCGGCTGACTAGAATAGCACCACCCCATCTCCTCTCACGGGTGTCGTAAGAGGCGACAAAGGGAAACATCCTACGGACGGGCAGCAGCGTCCGTTGAAACCCAATCTACTGCTACTGCGGTCGCCAACCCGCTTGCCAAGCGTGGCGACTATGGCAACTACCCCCCAAGATGATACAAGTCATATTTGTGGGAGGATTTGTCCAGCAGTGGACTGCATACGGCTGAAATGTATGTATGTATGTATACCATGGTAAGATAGGCACCTACCTACAGATTTCGTTAGGTATATCAGTATTGTATGTTACCTATTTAGCTAAATGTTATTTGCTTGGTGTTTTATTTACTAGTCCCGTTATCTTAGTGTGTTGCCGATTGACATTTCAATATCCAAAGCCGTGTAGGTCTCTAGGTGTAGTCATCGGCAATAGTATCTTACCATATCAAGACCTCAAAAATATCTGATCGCATCTTATGTCAAAGCCATACGGTGCTGTCACAATTTGTTGCGGCCTTACATAGAAGGTATTCATGCCGGTGACTGTAAATTGTTCCATATTCATACAATATCAGATTATACAATACATAGACATACCTCTGGCCAGTGTAAGTAGCCGAATTAGACGCTGGCAAACACGCTCTGTTAATAGTAGTGACAGATCCAGTCATAGGAGTTAAGGGCACAGGAGTTGACAGCCGCAGGACAGTAATGTCATACTGCAATGTGGTGGGGTTGAAGGAAGGATGGCTGAACACTTTGGCAACCGTGTACTCCTGGTACGCCACCGGCTCGTATGTACCGGCGGCGTCCCACTCACCTAAACGCACCTTTATATTTGGAGCTGTGCCTGAAACACTGTAATGTAAAATTTATATTTATTTTACTTCGATCGTAATACAAAATACAGAATGCACAAAATACAGGATTCAGAGCTAATGCTCCAAATCTATAGATATTATACATCTGATCGAGTAGGTACTTCATAATATTACTCATCTTAATATTACTTTTATCAATTACCGAAATACCTACTCGTACAGTCCACGTCAAAGATATATTTACACAAACCAGTCTTCATGTTTACGTACTCTCAGACCCAAAGTAGACATAGCGGTGTCAAGAATATGAGAAGATAGGGACTCCCAGATACCACCGACCTCACCGGATTCTAACTCAAGGGGCAGCAAAGCTGTGTTTAAGGCTTCGGCATATTTCACCCTCGTGTTACTATCTCGGAGTCGTTCAAGGTTTAGACGCTTCTGTTTCGACTTTTGCAACCTACAAGAGCGCCGAAGTCGAATACGTAACTTAGCGACTACAAGGCGGTGATCAGTCCAACAGTGAGCACCACGCATAACACGTGTCACTTGCACATAGAGAGCTGGCGGACGCAATTGATAAACACCGGCGGCTCTTGAAGCACGTCGTAGTGACCTGGACCTGCGTAAACTCACACGAGCAGCTAAAGAGAAATGGTGGCATGAGAAGGCTCGTCAGATGCAATGGCTGGCCGATACTAATCAGCTCGGTGAGTTTTACGCTGAGGTACGAAATCTACTCGGTACGTCCTCCACTGCAAAAGTCCCACTAAGGCCGTCCAGTGGCGAAGGGCTTCTTAAAACGAGAGAGGAAATACTCGAGAGATGGGCGGATCATTTTAACACATTACTTAACGTGGATCATTCTGTTGACCTAGGCCACGTTCGATCATTACCTCAACAGCCTTATGCCCTCGAGCTTGACGAGTCAGTCACACTTGACGAAGTTGCTTTGGCCATTAAGCAGCAACAAAATAAACGTGCGGTTGGCGTTGATTCTATTCCGGGAGAGCTTCTGAAGTACGGTGGTGAGGATTTGTACTCGGCGATGTGGAAACTTTTTGTCATTATGTGGGAACAGGAACAAGTCCCTAACACTTTCAAAGTGTCTGTGATTCGGGCTCTATATAAAGGCAAAGGTGACCGAGCCGATTGCAATTCTTACCGCGGTATTTCTCTACTCTCAGTTCCGGGGAAAGTCTTCGCTAGAGTTCTGCTGAACCGCCTCAGGGGACTATCTGAAAAGATTCTGCCAGAGTCCCAGTTCGGCTTCCGACCTGACCGTGGTACGTGCGAGGCGATTTTCTCAGTGCGACAGTTACAAGAAAAAAGCAGAGAACAAGGGCGTAATATGTATCTTTGTTTTGTTGACCTTGAGAAGGCATTCGATAGCGTACCACGTGAAGCTCTCTGGATAGTCCTGCGGAAGCTTGGATGTACGGAGAAGTTTCTGAGACTTCTGAGACTCCTGCATGACGGCATGCAAAGCTGCGTCGCCGTAAACGCGGATCAGTCAGATTTTTTTCCCGTTACCTGTGGGGTGAAACAAGGGTGTGTCCTCGCGCCCACATTGTTCGCATTATACTTTGCAGTCGTCGTCCGTGAAGTTTTACAGACAACTCCTAAAGGAATCCACATTCGTTTCCGTAATGACGGCAGTCTTTTCAACTTAGCCAGATTCAAGGCCCGTACTAAGGTGAACTATGCACTGATCACAGAGATTGTATATGCAGATGACCTGTGCTTTGTGACTGACTCCCCAGACGGATTGCAGCAACTTATGAATACCTTTCATGAGTCTTGCCGTAGTTTTGGTCTGAAAATTAGTATAAAAAAGACGGAAGTGATGTCTCTAGATATCCACAGTCAAGAGACACTGGCCATTAAAATCTGCAATGATCGGCTAAAGCAGGTTAATAAGTTTCGTTATCTGGGAAGCACAATAACATCCAAGTGCGACCTTGATGATGAAATCAACAGTCGGATCGGTGCCGCAGCTGCGGTATTTGGCAAACTGGATCGCAAGGTTTTTAGTACGCATGACCTGAGCCTGGCTACTAAAATTGACATATATAAGGCGGTGGTACTACCGAATCTACTGTACTCTTCGGAGTCTTGGATCGTTTATCGCCGCCATATACGCACACTAGACCGTTTCCACCTGAGATGTCTGCGCAAAATCCAAAACATCCACTGGTTTGATCGCGTTCGAAATACGGAAGTGCTTCGGAGAGCCAAGACCATGGGGATTGAGGCTTACCTCATGCGGCGGCAACTGCGGTGCGGGCACGTTTCGCGAATGGCGGATCAACGTACAGCAAAGTGCATCTTTTTCTCGGAACTTGAGGAGGGCAAGCGTAAGCAGGGCGGACAGTTCCTTAGGTATAAAGATGTATTGAAACGCCATATGAAGAAGTGCGACATTGAGCCTTCAGAGTGGGAGCAGCGAGCCGTTCAACGGCCGGAATGGAGGTGTCTGGTGAAAAACAAAATCAAGTTCTTTGAGGAGAAGCGCTGCGCTGAACTAGATGCTCGACGCGATGAAGTTAAAGCACGCCCACCTTGTGCTATTTCCTATGATTTTTACAATGGTGAATTGACCTGCCCGCATTGTACACGAACTTTTTCTAATGAAATCGGCTATATAAGCCACATTAGGGCACACCGTCGACAATGAGACCGGAGTTGAAGAGGTCGCCGTGGCCGAAATCGGCCGAGGAGGAGGATTATTATTATATTTACACTTTTGCACCTAATTACAAAGGATTAAGGTGAAAAAGTGAAAACATATCTTTGAGGTCGACTGTACATGTAGAAACCTGAAATAGACTATGTAGGTAATTTATCAGTAAGTAATCCTAACAAGTATCTACTTGCGTTAAGAGACGAGACCACTTATGTTACAAAAGCTTGGATACGCACATGTAAGTAGACAGTCGGTGAGTCACAGTTAAAACATTTAATTGGTCAATTAATACACCTCCAGCGATGTAGTCGTTCTGTTTCGTCAAAATAAGTGCCTGCAATAGTGAATGACGGATAAGTTATGGATTTTGGCATTTTCACTTTTCGTTATAAGTTTGAGCGTCGTTTAGATTCCGAGAATACCCTAAATATTTATACACATTTTTATTTCTATTGCAGTAAGTATACGGCTGAAATGTTAGTACCTATACTCGTATGTGTGTATCGATATATTTTGCCATATTTGGCCGCTTTAACATTTTTAAATTTTATTAAATGTTGCTGAATCTTTAGGATGGACTGTAGGTAAGTACTGAATGTGAACGTACCTAGTGACGTAGATAACCCACTAATGCCACTTTTTCATATTCTTTTGCACTTTTGTAATGGATTTATTGCTAATGAAAAACCAAAATACTACTATGTACAAATTTGGACTTATTTCTTGTTCGTCGTAGTATCAATTAATTCTGCGCACGATACTGGATAAATAATCATAATTACTCAGAATTCTATTCGAACCCTTTAACTCACAACGAAGAGTGGAAACACCCAAATGGCAAAATATCCAAATCTTTTTAATTCTTAACCTGCCAGGGGTATTCTCCAAAATTGGCCTGACCAGCAGCGGGAGCGACCGCTGTGGCGGGTACTGTCTGCAAAGTGCCGCATGCTACCACCGTGGTAGAGGTTCCACAACAGAGTACCTGTCCGGCTGGACATACCGTTCCTCCCCCACCACCCTGGAACGTTGACAAATTACCTAAAGTTTTACAATAACTACCGGTACACAATTATTGTTGACCTAATTAATGGATTAAAACTTACCGGAGTTACAATTCTTATATCAATTAAACCAGCTCCTGCATTGGTTCCATTGTTGGTGCAAGTGCCAGCCGCGACGCATCTGCAACCTGCTGCTTGCCTTTTGCGAATTCGATGGCTATCACTTTCCAAGATGCCTGATATGTCCGGTTTATTGGAGGGATTCTTATTAAATTGAATACTCCTTCGTTCTCTGGGGAATCTAACAGCGGTGTCGTAAGAAGGCACTTGCGCGCTGTAGCCGATAATCGGTGGCACCTGCAACGCTGCTGAGGGTACCGGGGTGGTGCCGAGCCGCGGGTCGATGGACGGCATGCCTGCAGCGGTTTCGTCAGGATTAATGATACATACAATGTCAGGGTTGTCGCAAAGAATTACAGGTAAAAGCACTCCACCTATAGTCGCTGGCGGGGCTGTAGGACTGCCCGTGGGCGGCGGTCCCGGGGCGCCAGTCATGTTCATTGGAGGAGGACCTCCGGTCATATTCCCAGGTTTCACAGTCGTTGTGGTGGTAGTTGTTGTCGTAGGAACGAGAATGGGAGGTGGAGGAGCTCCTACAACTATAACGTTTGTAGGGGGTGAGTTTGTGGGTAGCAAACCCAAACATGCAGTTACGAGCCACAAACACATTTCGTTACTTGAACTTAACTGGAGTGCGGATTGCACAGTAGGTAGTCCGCGACTGATGGTCAGGTATGAAATCGGAGATGATGATGGGCGAGCATTAAATATGTCCTTACCGGGTGCAATTGATGGTATTCCCCTAACAATTGTAGCCTTCATGGTATAATGCGCTTGATCACATAGCGACAAATTGTTGCAATTTACAAAATGTGAATAACTAATTTGTTTTACATTTTGTAATACTATTCATATTTTGTAGTACAAGTGCAAACCTATGACGTAAATTATTGACGATGACTATCTGCATAATTCACATGAAATAAGTAAATCGGCGTTGGGTTATGATTTTAAAGCACGTTAGATAATATGTAATATTACTTCATAAGAATTGCTTAGATAACGTTCATAACGTGTCTACAGTTAAATGCAGTTCCTGCCTTTTTAACGAAAGGGACATAATTTACTAAATTAATTATGAATGAAGATGGCTGGAACAATATCGAGCCCCGAAGCACAAAATAGACAGGTACAGAAGTCAATCAAATGTTGTACTTCATTTTTCATACCTACTCCCGGCGGTCGCTCTAGGGTTGTCAACTATGCTTATGCACGAAAACTATCGTGGTACTGGCGCTCCTATCTAGTTGTTTGTGATTTAATGTCGAGAATGAAACGGGTAGAATCCTGACTATAAGCATAGTCAGGATTCTACCCGTTTTTCAGAATCCTGACTATAAGCATAGCATATGTCGAGAATGAATCCTGACTATAAGCATAGCATATGTCGAGAATATAAGCATAGCATATGTCGAGAATGAAACGGGTAGAATCCTGACTATAAGCATAGTCAGGATTCTACCTGTTTTTCAGAATCCTGACTATAAGCATAGTCAGGATTCTACCCGTTTCATTCTCGACATTAAATCACAAACAACTAGATAGGAGCGCCAGTACCACGATAGTTTTTCGTGCATAAGCATACTACCCTAACTAATATTATAAATACGATAGTAACTCTGTCTGTATGTCTGTGTCGCTTTCACGCTATTTTTAATATTATTGAACCGATTTAAATAAAATTGGTATGGAGAGTGTCTGAGTCGCGAGAAAGGACATAGGGTAGTTTTTGCCAATCATCATCATCAGAATATTTTTATTTTAATGTTATTACATTACAAATTTGTCACTGAAAATATCTTGCGACGATCTCGACATTGGTATAAGCACGATTATTATATTTTAAAGTGTAATAAGTTCGCATTAAATAACGTAACCAAGAAACGGATATCTGAGGCGCTACCGCCCAAAACGATATTCGTAAATTGCGCATCTTTCTCTTTACCCCAATTAAGACGTCATGAGAGTGACAGAGACAATCGTCCGAAATTTACGAATATCGTTGTTCGCGGTAGCGCCGCCGTTATAATTGGAGAAAAGAGAAAGATGCCCGAAATATGTGGCATTATCTACGAAGAGGGACTGTATAGTCGATGGCACTTACGTCGAACCGCGTTACGTTTGTATCGCGTCATCTCTAACAACGTCATAAGCGCCATCGACAATAAGGCCCCATTTCATAGATAATGTCACATATACGAACTTCGATGTTCGCGGTACCGCTCCTGAAGAGATGAAGACGTGTCTCTTGTCATTCAATAGAGATTTTGACAGCCATATCTTAGGGAATAAGGGCTAATATATTAACAATTTGTAAGAATCTATCGCCTTAACAACTTTAGTGCTGCGGCGCTACCGCGAAAAACGAAATTCGTAAATTTCGGATGATTGTCTCTGTCACTCTCATGACGCCGTGATTGGAGTAAAAGAGTCAGATCCTCGAAATATTCGAATATCGTTTTTCGCGGTAGCGCTGCTGGAATAATATAAGATATCCAATATCCTCGCAAAAACGAAAGATGTATGAAATCCTGCGGCGCTTCCGCCTTTCTCGAGCGATGATAGCAGATACCATTTTACCAAAACGCGTAAGATGTATCAAATCCTGCGGCGCTTATTGTTTTTTCGAGTTTATAAAGATTGTATGGGGAGAAATATCTTCGTTTTTCTTTCGGATGGCACTCACGCTTGCAGTGGTCTGAACTGGTCTGAGATATCGTGTCTATGAGCAGTGTCTATGTGTGCGTTGATCGAGCGCGCTTTGTATGGAGATTGATTTCTGTATCTGTATATTTTGTGCCCGAAGGGCCTATCCCGAAAATCGAGTTCGAGATTTTCGGGTATCTTTCGCTTTTACTTCAATTAAGACGCGATTAGTAGACCTTCTGGATTTACCTGACGTAACCCTCGCCCGTACAGTTTAGTTAATGTAAATGCCAAAAAACTATAGGTACATGTGGCGGCCGCGCTAGTTAGATTTGCTTTGATAAGAAGTATAAATTGTATTTAATGATTTTTTACTTGATTCACCGAACCATGTTGTGGCCAAAATAAGTAATCACGGATGGTGTGAACTATAAAACTGTAATCGCTGCGATTATGGGGGGAAGCGGTATAAACACAGTCACACGTTGGAAGTTATTTATAGAATATAAGTACGTATGAAAATGAATGAATAATTATACCTACTAAACATTTAGTTTTTCGTCAACTTTATTGGAACCTACAGGCGATAGCTTCACCTACTTATATTTGTTTATTCTTATCTTATGCTTTTTCTGGTATCCACCACACAAAGGTGGTCTGGAAAATCGTACCTTACTAAAAGCTATGTTTTTTTATGACATAGGTGGCAAACGTGCAGGTGGATTGCCTAATAGTAAGCAATTACCGTCGTCCTTGGGCACCCGGAACACCAGGGGATCGTATCGGTCCAGAAATACCGCTGACGGCAAATCATACCACAGTTTTGATGTGCGAGGCAGGAAGTTTCTATAGAAGCGCACAGTAGAGGATTTTCAACTAACCAAGTGGTGGGGGTGGAAATGTTGCCGCGTAGAATGGCGGAAGGAGACGGCAGGGATTAATCCAAACAATTCTCCGTTGAATGCGGTCCAGAGGAAGAAGCTGTACTGTAAAAATAGAAGGTTGTTAGTATATTTTTAATCCTTTTATCATTGTTGGAGCCGTGTTGGCAATAACACAATTTTCAAAGATATGTACATCACAAAACAAGGGCCTTTTATTTCAGACCAACGGGTACCTCGAGGCTGAGCTAATCAAATTGGATTAAACATGATCTTAAGCAAGTGAAAGATAATATAAGGGATTATAAAGTTTAAAAACTAATTTCACGAAAGCAGGCCATCTTACGACGTAACACAGAACTACGAAGCCAACTCTATAACTACGCGCGAAGTTTTCGTATATAATTTGATAGCTGACGTTGAAGCCAGTCAGCTGAGTCAGCCCGCGAGATTCCGAGCAAGCGACCGGTATGACGATACAGATGGCGCCATACGCGAACTCGTCGGACGCCGCTTCGCGCACGCCGAGCGCCGGCTGTAGGGACGTCAATACAAACAACAAGACTACAAACGAGAACGTTACGTATATGTACAGCTTATGGCGACAGGCGCAGCCAGTACACAGTAGAGCTCAGTTTGCGCACTCTGCTTGTATTTAGAGGTTGAGCGTGCACCTACTTAACTCGGAGAGATATCGTTATCGCGTGTTCAGATCGGATCATGACTGATTTGTGCTATTTATTCTGGGGGACTTTTGCAATAGTATTTTATGCAGTGAGTTAACGCGCTCGGAATATAAGCTTTAATAGTTCACAGATTGTTACATAGTCGAAATACAATATCAAAGTGTAGTGTATGTATACTCATCACGTCCTGATAAAAATGTGCGCATCTGTCTTTTCGATTTGTTTTTGTTTACACGATCCAGAGCTCGAGCTTCAGCTCCAGCTCTGGATGTCCTAGCCCAAAGGACCTTATTAACGCATTGTCTTTGTACAGTGTGAGACTTTGACGGGTAGATCAACTAGTTGCCTTTTAAAAATGCCTTCATTTAGTCAAGAAATTAATGTGGATCTCAATTCCAACGAAAAAGACACCCTAGAAAAAAATGAGCTTGGCGAGGGGAAAGGAATCGGAGAGAGTAGATTCGTGCCCACCGACCGAGGTTCCGACAGCGTTCCGGATGGACTGAACACGGACCAGAGCCTTGCTTTCGCTTTAAGAGATTTTCTCTCGGGGTCGTCAAATGCAGTCATTAGTGATAGTGAGGGTGAGCCATCCCCTATGGCCCTGGAGCACGGACTGCCTTTTATAGATGAGCCAATTGAATCCGAAGACGTGACACAATCGGATGAGGAGCGGCCTCCGCGCCGAGAAACGGAGGAGGTGCTGAATAACGCGGCCTGTCGACTCAGGCGATGGCGTGCTGCTTCACGCAAGCTGAGACGACCTAGGATTATTGACAATTTGTGTGGCAGCGAGGACAGAAAGGGCAGCAAGTCATGTAACGATGGACACACAGACCTGGCAGATCGGCTGCGGAGCCTGGCGGTGGTGGGCAGCATGTCAGCTTCAGCCGGCGAATTGCTGTCGCTGGCGCCACCGCCACCGGCCGCCACCGCACCGCCCTCGCCTGGCTGCCTGCTCTCACCGTCGCTGGCTGATCAAAGTTCTGCCGAGTACTTCGTAAGTAAACCAAATTTAATGCTTGAATAAGGACCCGGTTCAGATTGAGGGAACCATGAACTGCATAACGCATAACACAGGTCAAAGTTTTTAACCCAACTTTCAACCTAAAGTAACCGCCACAGCATACCTTATATACCACATTATGTATTTACTTATTTTTCACCTGACTAGGTCGGAAAGAATTGTTTTATTCTTTAAAACAGATAGAAAAGTTGCATTTAATTCACAGGACTGCAAATAATTTCATACAAATTAGTAGTTCTTATCGAGAGTTTTTTTGATTGAGTGTAGGATATTCTTTTATTTAATGTTTTTCAATGATAAATTATGGAAGCCAATGATTTTGATTACATTTTTAAAGTTTTAGAGTTATTTTTTTCCTCGCGGTTGGGAGGTGAAAAATTGTGTGTTTCACTTGGTACCTAGTAAAGTGTGTTCCCCTCTAGTGCTTTGAAACCCTCTCTATGCTTCAAAATTCCACTCTTTGAACTCCTCGCTATGCTTGTGGTTCAATTTTGGAATCATTCGCTGGCGCGGGTTGAATATTAGCACGAACTGGTAAACACTAACTTTGCACCCTTGTATAATAAATTATTCCTATTTTGTTTGGTAAATGTTCTCTAAATTAGTAAGAGCAACTGTAAGAAGTCTTGAATCACCTAATCGAATTTGTATTTGTACCTACATTAAACTGATTAATGAAGAGATGGGAATGAGTTTATAAGACGAATAACGAGTAAGAAAAATTTATAAAACGTTATTAAAGTTAATTTGTTCTTTTTATGAGAATAAATTATTCGCGTTGCATATACCTAACGAATAAATACTACCTAAATCATATCTCGATTCTAATTAATATCAGTAAATCAGCTTCCTGAGGACACAAAATCTAAACTGCACCGTGCTGATACGTAATAAAAAAAAACTATTTTTTTTATTACGTGTTCTTTAGATTTTGTGTCCTCAGGAAGCTGATTTACTTACATGGGCAAATGATGTGCCTTCTGGATTCTAAGACGGCGATCTTAGACTTTTATGTAATAATCGTCATGGTAGTCAATGTTAGGGCTTGAATTGAAGGTGTGATCCCAAGTTGGTAAATATGAATTCACGTAGTAAAAATTTAGGCCCTTCAGGGGTGTCACAGAAAACCTCAAAGTCACAACTCATGGTTAGGGTACTGACATAAATATCACGCCGATTTCGAAAACGGACACGGTTCGAAATTAGCACCCCTGAACTGAATTTGATATGACGAACAATAGAATAGATCTCCAAAACGGTACCTATCATTGACAAATCTGGTACGGGGCAATTTTGGCGCAGTTAAAATATAGTAATAGTAACTGCAAAGACATTTTCACACAAAAATAACATTATTGGCGGCATCATTCAAAATAAATAACAAATCATTCATTATTCGAAATTGTAGACGAGAATATGTAGGTATAACGGCGAATCATGAATAACGATTTATTCGAATAATAATGGCCATCTCTATATATGTACCAAATGCTGTAAACTTAACAGTAATGACGTTCGAATCTCAAGTCACCTTGAAGCTAGAATCACGTAGCATGTTTTCAAACAATAATTTCGTTTAACGATTCGAATGCACGTTTTATTGATATAATCCAAAAGTTTAACTCGTTACGAAGTAGGTACCTAGGTGCAGTCGTATTTGATAGAATATTACTATTCTATTATCAAAAACGTGAGTTATATTATTTTAGTTCTAAATGGACATGAATCTAAATTATAGCTGCGATTTAAGTAAACTTAACTATATGCTAACGTGTCAAACACACTCAAGATCAATAACAAATGGTCACTTTCTGTACTCGTAGAAACACACATCTTACTTGCTATTGAATTGAGTGTAGCTACAAAACGTTTGAATGTGACACCAAATCAACTACGACGTAATTTCCCGTGCTGATAAGCAATTTAGAAATGCTTGTTTTTCTTTTTACTGCTATGACAAAGAAAAATCTACATTTACTTTTACAAACAACAAGGATAAAAGTTATAAGATAAACTCATGCCTAACTATAAGTACAAACTACGACCACAACTTAAGTAGGTACCTAATAGGATTTTTCCATGCCCACGGATACTCAGACATGTGACAATTACGTACAGTCGCCCACCACCTTTTCATTTCTCCCCTAATAACACTGTCTTCTATCATCTACTTGGGTAACACACGCGAGAAGAACATACAAACTTAGTCATTAATATGTTGCTGACACGTATCTAAGGTTACATCACATCGTACCTACTGTTATTATTTAAAAATAATAATATGTAGGTAGTCTAAAAAGTTATACTAAAAGGAACATTCTTACAGGTAATTTCGTTAGGTGAGCTAGAAGAGATCCCTTAAAGCGATAAGTTCACCTTTCTACCGTTTTTATTTTTACCCCTTCTGTATGATTTAATGCAATAGTGTTATCTATCTATGCATATACAAAACAAAGTAGGGTTAATTGTAGGTGACATTTAACAACTCAAAAACGGACCTATTTTGTAAAATGTGTCTCTGCCCTGAATAACAAAATATGTAACTACGACTGTACCATACTCAAATTCAAGTACCTTCGGTCACTACTTTCAACTGATCGTTGGTGCCATACCTAGGTATTTGTCACCAGTACCCTTACCATGAGTTGTGACATTAAGGTTTTTGATAACGAGTATCGAGTTTACTATCTGTGCATCTCGCTTGTACTATTTTAGTGCGACCGAGATTCACAGAAAGTAAACTCGATACTCGTTATCGAAAACCTTAATGTCACAACTCATAGTAAGGGTACTGAGAGTGGGGTGTTCAATAAACCCAACCGTGATCAAGATTAAAGGCTTGGGCAGATAGGCGCGTTTTGAGAGCGTAGCGCAGCGGGGCGTGACAGCGGTGTCGCTAATGTAACGAAATAAGGCACACATTCGGACGGCAGCGTCGCGCCCCGCTGCGCCACGCCAGAAAACGCGCCCTATGTGACCAAGCCTTTAACTTGCGATACCTATTTGCTCTAATACATACAAACCGATATCTGAATACGAGTACGTACGTACACAAATATTAATGTCTGTATCACCACATAAACAAATATTAATTTATTAAACGTTCTAACAAAGGAAACAGCTCACTCTAGAAATTCTCAGTTTGATCATGAGAGAGAATAGTTGATCACACACGCTAACTAATTAAATATACCAACTCCATACATCTGTATCATGTATCACTTTCCAGAGCTACTTATTCAATAATTTCTTAGGGAATGGTGACCCAATTATTTGATTACAGGTATCGTAAAATCAGTAGGCAGTGTAAAGACAGTTGTGTTATGTATGGGGAGAAAAAGGTTGACACGGGGTGAGAACGTTTTTAAATGCTACTGATATTGTAATACTTAATCATAAGACAAAAATCGATCTAACAATGTTTTAAAATCACCCGGACCCGGGTATGTCCTTAAACTACGTCCAACAATGAGAGGTAGGGCACAGCGATGACCATCACGCTTGAATCTGGGGCAGCCCAACTGGGGAAGTACCTCCTCCTTACAGAAGACCACAGCCATAATAGCACTGCCACCTTTCAGGTATGTAGTGTTGTGTTCCTGATGGTGAGTAAGGTTCCCAGAGCTCCAACCCCCCTTAAAGGCCGGCAACGCGCTTGTGACTCCCCTGGTGTTGCGAGTGTCCATGGGCGACGGTAATTGCTTAACACCAGTCAATCCGTCTGCTCGTTTGCCGCCTATGTCATAAAAAAAAAACCTTTGTATAAAATCCCATCTCACCACAACTACGAGGGACTACTGGTTGAGGTGGGCTTTTATGTTCATCGTTAAAGTTATGAAGTGGAATTGAACGACCCAAAATTCAGTTTACATATGTAAGAATTATCTGTTATCGTGGTTTGAATGTCAGTTTTGTCCCTACTCGCCCCGTTTTACTGTAAACACTTAATTATGTACAAGTTGATATATATTTAAAAAAGCTTTTAAGAATCCTGTGATACATATGAATCCGATTTGATCATTTAATTATTAAAGTAATATGGTATAATTTTACAAACTTGACGCCATAGTAAAAGTTCAAAATCATGACCAGATACGGGTTGATAAATCTTGTATCACGTTTTTATAACACCCGGTAAAATAATTATAAATTGTAATTTAAGGGTTCAGTTTTAGTACCACCTAACATTTAGGTGCTAGCGCAGAATGAGGACGTCAGACGAATGGTTCTCGTCTGACGTAGGTAATCAAAATGTACTTTCTCGAAAATGATTCTTTGTAATACAGGGTATCGTCGGTTATAAACTTATTTATATAAAACATGTATAACATATTATTTATTATTTAGGATAGTAGCAGTAGCAGGATAAGTCCAGGTACTTATCCTGTCATGAACAGAGCCCTGAGTGTACGTTTTAACGTAACTTTACGTCACGAACGCGTTTGCGTTTCCCATATAAATAACATTATCACTTACGCGTTCGTAAACGTTTTTACCTCAAAAGAAACTTACACTAGAGCCTCTGATGCCGGTTCGATAAATCACCCAGTATGTAAAAAATATTCAACTTCAAATCCGTACAGGTAGATTCACAAGAGTTGGCGCTGTTTTTGTCTGTTTCAAAAATCAATCTTGACATTTGAGTACAAAACTCACGCGAAATCGACCTGCAAAATCGTACACAATTATATCGTACATTGCTTGAATTGAACTGAATACACATAGAAATACCCGAACTGTCACATGATATACATGAAGCAAATATTAGGCATAGTTACTGCAAATAGACAAAGTCCGGTAGATAAACATGACCTTCCACTCAAACTTTGCTTGTTATGCGCGACTGTTTTACTAATGAGAATAAGTTAAAAACAATCATAAAATCATAGAAGTTGTTCGTGAAATTCTAATCTAGGATCAACTCATACTTAATCATCATATCATCTGGATGACGTCCACTGTTAGACATAGGCCTCCCCCATGCGTCCTACAAGGACCGGCTGTGCGCTACCCGCAGCCAGTGGGTTCCCGCAGTCGTAATCTCAATAGCTATCTACCAACTTTACCCTTACCATGAGTTGTGACCTTGAGGTTTTCGATAGCGAGTATCGAGTTTACTATCTGTGCATCTCTTGTGTGCACTAAAATAGTACAAGCGAGATGAACAGATAGTAAGCTCGATACTCGTTATCGAAAACCTCATTGTTACAACTCATGGTAAGGGTACTGGTATGTACCTGCGTATATGGTACTTTTCAAAAATAAAATAGATAAACAATTGTCCAAGCGGGTGTCGGACTACAGTTATTATTAAAGGGTTCCGGGTGCCCATAAATTGATAACGCTTTTACCCATAATGTTCAAATCAATTTTCGTTAGAAGACTAGGTTCTCATTTTTTTTTTCATATTCTTAGATATCTCTTTTGAAAATATTGATGTATTCCAAAAAAATGTTGAACTGAATATCACATGTCATTGCCATCGATTGATGTGCAACACGATATTATATTAAAAAAAAAGACATTTAGTTACATGTTACCAAAAAAAAAAGTAATAATTTTAAAGCGATAGCCAAAAAACAATTCAAAATAAAATATTTAACTAAAAATCTAACAATATTATTTTTTTTAATTCACAATGTACTAGATCCGTGAAATCACCTCACAGATCTAGTACTGTGTTATTATTTATTAGGTAGGTACAGTCAGCATAATAACGTATAAAACATCGCATCAGAAGTACCTGCTATCCTGTGTATTTTTTTACAAATGAGATATACACGCAGAAATCTGTCTATTTTTGTAAAGCATTTAAAAAACGGTAGATACTTTTGGTGCGCTGCTTCATATTTTTGGAACTTGACTTATAGGCTCTATGACTGTTCGGCATAGTTAGTTCGGGGTTAGAGCGATCGGGCTATGTGGGGGGAAGGTAGCCTGGGGAAAATCCAGGACCCTTTCGCACCAGACTTGACTTGTACTACTGGAATACTCCTACTAAGTTTTCGCTTCCAGCGAGATTGGTTGGTCAACCGAATCTGAGTGGTTTGTAGTGGTAACGAGGTAATGCGGATGCTGACAATGACAAAATCACCTGTGCTCGCGGTGTATCACCCTTAGGGCGATACTCGTTTGAACGCTTGCAGTTGGCAGCCTGCAAAGTGCAAACGTTCATGCGATATTTTTTTAAGTAGAATAGAACACCGCGAGCCCAGGCGATGGTGCTAGTAACGGCGGGGATTTTTTCTTATGCAAAACGGGCCAATATCGCTTTGTATTTTCTGTATGAGCCCAAGGAAAACTTTTAAATTGTGGGACAGTTAAGCCGGCAGGAATCGGGAATACTCGTACCTACTATCGTGTTTGTATTTATTTACAAATGAGTTCCATGTCAAGCCGCTTAGTTAAACGTCTGTAATATTTAAGAGCGAGCCCGTAAACGGTTTCAAACTGAATCACGGACATAAAGACCTTCAAATCTATATTTTCACGACAGGAAAAATAGTTGACTATAGGAATTACGCCTATATTACATTAGCATTACCCTAAATTATCTTTGCCATGTATTGAGTTATCGCTAACTTTGTTTAGACTGGAGGTGCTTTATTTATCAAGTATTTAGCATTTTTCACCTAACTACATGGGTAAAACGTGATAAAAGCCGAAACTTTTGTTTTTACTGTGACCTATATTTTACACATCATGAACTAACTGCACATGCCTACATCCTACTCGTTGACCACATGAATGTAAAAGTGGGTTTTACACAATTATCTACATTCGTTATTTCCGTAAATAATCAAGTTGGAGTGACAAGGACACGTTCTAACTTATCAGCCACTTAGTCAATCACTCGCCAATTGTGTGCTATACGAGTACCGCTTAGACTTGTCAATTCTTTTTGACAATTGGTATTGCACTGGGCTGTTCCAGTGGCTGTGGGTTCGAGTCCCACTGCGAGTCAAAAATTGTCTATTTTTCTGTCGATTTAAATATCGAAGATATTCTCTTTATCGTGTTAAATTAAAGTTGATTTCCATTTTTCTTTATGATAGGTGTTAACTAACGATTTTCCATCAATAGAAATCGAACCAGTATGCTATGACAGCTAGAGTTTTAATGCCCTTTGCGGCCACATACAATTACGTGAACCCAAATACAAAAACAATTACCGTTACTACGGTGACACTTATTTAGAAATTGAGTATTTAGGCACCTATCTTAAAACTGCATTCCAAAATGTACCAATAGTATACCTAGGTACCTATGCGTGCCTGCTTTCCCGGCATACCTTCATATTTACTTCGGCAAAAAGACAGTTACCTACGCAAGAAACGATATTATAATAGTCTGCCGAGTTTTTAATATTCTATTTTTATGTTATACTTTAAAATATAATAAGATAGGACGTAGGTGCAATACTGACAATACGTATATTTTTCATTATAATATTTTTCATTTACATTATAATATAACACAGTCAACCTTAATCTTAAGAATCTAGCTAAATGAAGAAAATTATACAAAGCAAGCTAATAATCTTAAAAATATGACGTAGGAATTGTGTGTGTAGCTTATGTGGAAACAAACAGTAATTATATTATAAGTGGTACTTTGTTTAAAGGAATCTTTCATTTATAAAAATTCTACAAAAGATATGTATATAATATTTATGTATATTTAATATGCGCCGATGAGCTTGTGACAATATTTTACTGGATTTGACATCTTAAATTGTTCCTCGAAATATAATTTATCTACGTACATATCATTAGTGCCCTAAAATGCGTCCAGAAACCGTAGGCAATGACCAGCATTACCAACCATCAGAAATTAATTGAGATGTAATGTTAACATTACCTCCTGAAAACAGTAGGTTATGAGTTTAAATTTGGAACAGCTGTCAAATTCAAGTGGGGTGTCTATTCTAGTATCTATAGATATTAAAACAGTCATTGATACGAAACGCCAATTCGTTATGTTTTTTTATTATAAACCGAACGACATTAGAAATCGAGTGACAATAAAATAGGGAGTTCATTTGCTTGTCTATGGTTTAAAAAAATATTTGACTGAGATACGAAATACGAAACGCCGCCGTTCCAAGCTGTCATTTGTTTTGTTCGTTGACTTTTTAATGTTTACAAGTAGCACTAGTAATAATGCAGGTCACCTACGGTTCCTGAACCCATCTTAAAACACTTATGATATGTGTGTAGAAAAAGTAGTGTATGCAACTATACGTAATTAGGCATTACAACACTCGTGTGATGTTATTACGATTATAAACCCACACTCTTTTTGTAATGCCCTTCATTATGCACACATGCATAAACTACTATTATCAGATCTTAAAAATAATGCTATTATAAATTATTCCCAACTCATCGTACATGCAGCCGTATTTTTGCTACCTATATCGACATGCGGTTTTTGTGGTCAACCAATTGCGAAGGTCCGTGTTTGCTGGCGCCGTCCGTTGGGTTGCTGTAATTGATATTCCTACCTTCAATTATTTTTGTTAATTAATGTTTAAATATCGGTCATCATAGTTATAGTAAAACATGTTGTCTATCTAATAGATTTATACATGTAAAATTGAATTTGAACTACGTTAAATCCGATTGATGAAGCACTGATTCATTATCGTTACACAGAAGTAGGCGTAGAATAAACCATGGAACACTTTATTAAAATAACCTGCATAGCAATTGAAATGTGTAGTGTAACCATAGCATTGATATCGTTAGTGCCATTAGTGCCGCATAACATTTTGATAATATGGATCTGGCATCCGAGCACTTGCCGGTTTTTGTTGTAAAGGTTTACGCATATTTATCAACAAAAATAAAAGACTGTCTTCTATACAATAATTTCCATTTATACGTTCCGTGAATACTACAAATCAGGTAATAAATCAATCTTAATTTTGTAATATTTTCTTTTTAATTGCGAGGAGAGTGGAACTGTCGTTGCTGACAGGTGGTTGTCAAATTTTCGCGTTCCTGACGACATTGTTCTCTTTCCCCCTTCTGCTGGCGAACTTCAGCTAATGCTCCAAGATCTGAGCAAAGTAAGCCTTCAAGTTGGACTTCAAATGAATCGTGCAAAGACTCAAGTCATGTCCAACAGTATGAAACGTACGGTTGAGGTAGCCGGGTAGATCATACATTATGTCAAAGAGTCTACTTGGGCTAGTTATAGTCTCTTTTAGCAACAGACAAGTCAAGAAAGTCGAATGCCGTGTCCAAAATGCCTGGAAGAGTAGGTCAATGAAGGAGCTAATGAAGGGCGACCTCCCAATGTCATTGAAGCATAAACTCGTTGACATGTGTATTCTGCCTATCCTAACCTACGATGATCAAACATGGTGGCTCACTGAAAACCAATAGTCCAAACTAAAGGTTTGTCAACAAGCAATGGAGCGCAGCATTCCAGGTGTCAGCAGGATGGATCGCATAAGGAACACTACGCTGCGATCCAAAACATAGCTGACGTTGGTCGGGAGACTGCTTGGCTCAAGTGGGATTGAGCTGGTCACGTTTGTTGCATGCATCCGGATAGGTGGGCATGCGTAGTCACCCATTGAGGCGTGGACGAGGCAGGCCTCAGAAATGGCGGAACGATCTGGACTTTCTTCAGCACGGGAGAGGCCTTTGCCCAACAGTGGGACACATATATAGAAAAAAAAAACATTAATTATTGGTATGGTCTTCGGTCAGAAAACACGAGAGATCCTTTTCAGATTGTGTTCTTTTAAGGATTTCGTGTACGCACGTTGAAAGGCGTCAGAAAGTTTATCGAATAAATCAAGTTTATGACGTCATACTCGTATACTCTCGGACGTCGATGGTTAAATTTATTCAATGTACTTTATCAAATATAATCTCATGAATTATGAATATCTACTGTTCATGAGTTGACTTTATAGTAACTAACATAATCTTGTGTCGTAATAAAATAATCTTTCAAATTTTACCTAGTTTACGTGGTTAGGCTAGTGGGTAGACAGACGGACTAATTTAAGTGGGTATATACAGACTTATTAAATGAGAGCTGTAAAGTTATTATATGGGCGTATATCTGGGCTAAAAGATATATTCATATTAAACTTATACATGTTTATGTTTATTATGTGTCATTTTCGAAATTAAGTGTTTAATTTCAAACTTGAGGTGCTTTATAATTTATATCCGTCTAATATGTTTAGGTTTATATATAATTTTTTTTATATCTAAAATATTTATTTGCACTTGCGTTGACGGGTACTTAATATACCTCTACATACATAAACAGAATAAACTACACTACTATATAACTACCGGGTGTTATAAAAAACGTGATACAAGATTATCAAACCGGTATGTGTTCATGATTTTGAACATCTTTTACTATGGGGTCAAGTTTGTAAAGTTAAATAAAAATTGAGCTGTTCCATACAAGTATAAGTTGACGGAAATGTATGAGAGAGTTGTTTTTTTTTTACAATTTGTAAAGTTGACCTCATAGTAAAAATTGTTCTAAATCATGACCAGCTTGATAATCTTGTAAGTTTTTTATAACACCCGGTATACCATTTCAAAAAACGATTTTTGTAAATACAAGAAGATTTTGAATAAGTATCAGACTTACATATTTACAATTATTCGTGTTTCATTAAATTACCCTTAGATTCAGTCAGCAGCAGAAGTTGCTAAACGGGCCAGGTGCTCATAATGATCTTGACACGCTCTTATTCCCTTAACAATAAAGTCGTGTCAAGCTCATTTTGGACACCTTTCCCGCTTACTTATGCTGCTGACTGTACCCTGCCATGGTTGTAGGCTGTTTTAATTGTATAGACTTAAGGTGCCTCTGTAATTCTAGCCACAATTATTTGCCTGTTGTCAAGCCTTAGTTTAATATGTTATGTGTAATAAGTAGATAGTTATTATTATTCAATTTAATATGTAAGTTTTGTTTGTTTTTGTTCTTGAAACTCCACTCTTGCCCCACGTGTAAGGAAATTGACCAATTTTTAGTGTCAGTGTCACTGTCACTTCACCTCACTTTCCTTTATGCCAATGTCCGGCCAAGACAGGTGTGGTCGAATACGAGGGCAAGTGGCAAGCGTTTTCTATGTTTTTATTTCAAATTGTTTTCATTATACTGTGTTACTTTATTTTATTTATTTTATTTTTATTATGTTTTATTTTATTCTATATGCGCTTTTGTGTTTTGTTGCCTTCTGTGTATTGTTTTCACTTAGTGGTTTCTTCGGAAGATCAGCGCTGGCTAACGCTGGCAACATGCTGAGAAGGGACCAATTCGTGACATATTTCTGTTTTCTGTTTTATTTTATTTTTCTATTTTCTCTTTTTTTATGTCATGAATAAAGATTTTTCTTTCTTTCTTTCTTTCTTTCTTTCATTTCATGTTCTATACATATATATAATATTACTTATATATGCCTTTCTTCCAACATATCTTGGTCATGATTCATTTTAGCTTTCTCCTCGGTGCAGCAACGACATCGGAGAAGGGGCATCCGTTCTGCATTCGAGGCGTATCGTATTAAACAACAACGAATCCGATTCATTCAATTATAAACAACGCCAGTTTATTTTTTTAAACAATCTGTTAACAATCACGGGCACATAAGTATATACACGTATTTAGTAGGCTTCTTAATAGTTTAAATTTGGGAGCCTCTGTAGGATTTTTACCACCATTCTAAATTAAAGTATTGTTATAAATCCGGTACAAACAGGAATGTCATACTTCGCAAATCAAAATTATGCACCAGCTCAAGTAAAATAATGAACTTTAATTGGGTTAAAAGACTTGAAAGTCAGTTAAAATGTTGCAGTTTTTTTTTTTTGCTTATGTAATTAAAGTTCAAGTATTCTATCATTTCTAACTTCATTGTCATAAGGAAACAAGAATATAAGTATTCATAGGAATACCTAAATTTAGATTAATAGGATTCAGATCAAATCGGCAATTCCACTGCATAGTTCGAATTGGTTTAATCGCTAGAGTTTGGCCAGTGAAAAAAAAATTGGTTTACTCACTTAAAGCATAGACGATTGAATCATACCGTCTCTTTCTTTCGCTTGCACTACGACCCCAAAAAAAGGGATGAGTATAGTTTATTTTTTCAACTTTAAGAGTAACAATCGAGTAATAATTGGTTAGCCAGACTCTATTATATATATATTTCAATAGAGTAGGACAGAGTGCTCTTTATAGCATCACGCGCCGACATCATGAATACCACTAACATGTATCAATTGGTCCAATTTCACAAAGTATACGATATAAATTGATCGACACTAAATAGAAATTGCGAGTATACATACATTATTACTATTATAATAAATGATGCAAAAAAAATCATGAAAAAATTGTAATCTTCACTTCTGTGAGTCATTATAAAATTTCATGCAAAATTTGAACGATATATATATATATATGTCCATAATATAAGTTGTACTTACATTATTTTAAAAATATATATTTTTACGTAACCAGCCATAATACTAAAATAGTGTTTTTTGTACATCATTTGCGTTATTAAATGTGCGTTACTATTACTACAGTACGATGCTCTTACCTTACCTTAGCAGAGGCGCTACCGCGAAAGACGGTATTAGTAAATTTCGGACGATTATCTCTGTCACTCTCATGACGCCTTGATTGGAGTAAAAGAGAAAGATGCTCGAAATATACGAACTTCGACGTTCGCGGTACCGGGCCTGACCTTATGCATGCACATGAAGTGACGTAGTGTTGTGTTTGATGTACAAACATGTAAACTAAAAGTACCCTCCAAAAGGTTCTCAAGTCTCAGATATTTATTTTACGTCCAATCGGAAACCTACTTGTACCGTGCGCAGTTCAGCATGTTCATCTTGCCGGAGCGATGGCAAAGCCTGGAGGTATTTAAAATAATTCTAATACACCGCTACTACCGCAAGTTCAAGTCGTGACCTATTCGCTTAGAATCGTCAAATGACGAAAAAAGGGTGGGGTCCTGTCATGTATTACAAATCTAATTGAGTTGTCAGTCAAAGACAGATGACGAACGTTGTGGAAAATCCGAAATAAATTAAGGTTTTCTTAAGTTTACCAAAAATAAACATACGTGTCGACGTTTGTATTGTGTTTGTAGTTGTCAAGCAGTAATAGCCATTATCTACCTACTTGAATTCAACAACAAATATGATAAACTTATATTTTTTGGTTCCGTACTCAAAGCGTGGCAATCTATATTTCTATGATATTACAATGTGCATATACGACCCTATATCATTCCAAAAAAACCGCAGGTAATAGGTAGGAAGGTAACGTACACGGATTATTTATGTACTTACATTAATTGCCGCTTGACCAAAAAAGTTACATAAATATATAGGTATATACGTTTCTAGTAACAGTTATTTGTGCAGCAAGAAATCAAAGTTCGTTTTTATTTCGAGTGCTCATTTTGAGTCCCGAGCAAGTGAAAGATTCTATAATAAGAATCACGAGCGTAGCGAGTCTGTTATTTTATAAATATCATATAAATTTTAGCAGGTTAATGTACAACTATCAAATGACGTTAAATACTGTTTTTAAAACTAATAAGGGCGAAAAGTTAAACCAGACAATAGGATTTAGTTTACTAGTATAAGGTTTTTTTTATTATACTTATTATACACGTGTAATATTTTTTTGTAAAATTTATGAGCAGTAATGTATCTATTAACCTATGGACATTACGGGATATAAGCTTTTGAAACTAACTGTCAACGAGTGTTTAACTCGAGTGTGTTGCATTACATTGCGGGCTGAATTATTTTGTTTGGATAACATTTTAATTGTACTTCTAAAAAAAAATATCTAAATATATTACTTATGTCCTATGCTGTCCACTGTAAAGAGGTTCGCCCGTATTAGATTTACACACGGTATATATCAAAATCAAATCAAAATCACTTTATTGCAGACATCAGTGCATATTTTTTGGTTTGCATAACATAAATCTTAACTTAACATACATATATATCTATATATCTATCTATATCTAATTATATATTTATATATTTACCTTAGTTTAAGAATCTGCCTCCCTCTGGGACACCAGGGACTTGCACATGCGCTCGTATCCAGTGCCGCAGAATGGGGCAGTCTGGTTTCTCACTGATGACCCTCAGGATGGTGTTGGAGCTCCCCTGCACCCTGCGCATCAGCGATGCCACGCGGCGGCGCACCACGGTACTGAACCTGTCTGTGTGCGCGGCCGCGAACATCCTCGACGCGCTGCAGTAGCGTGGGAGCCCCATCAACATCCTGAAGGCATTGTTATATTGGACTCGGAGAGCATTGAAGGCCCGCTGTGTATAGTTGATCCAGAGATTGCACGTGTATAGTGTTTGGCAAAAGGCTTTAAAGAGTGTAGTTTTTACCTCAAAGCTACACCGCGCGAACCGGCGAGCCAACATATTACAGCGGACCGCCATTGCCCTCCTTTCCCTCTCTATATCGCTATCATCTTTTAAATCCTCAGTAACCACATGGCCAAGGTATTTGAAATTCTGAACAACATTAAGACTGATACCATTTAGTAACACAGGCGGCATATAGTTAACTTTGCGACTTCTGGTTCTAAATAACATAATTTCGCTCTTTTTAACATTGTACAGGAGCCCGTGTAGCTTCGCATAGTCTTCACAGATATTTATTAACCTCCTGAGCGCGGCAATCGATGGGCTGAGCAGCACCATGTCATCTGCATAACTGATACTATTGACACAGATACCGTCAATTGAGCAGCCGACTCCAGTGCTACTCAGCTCCTCGATCAGCTGGTTTATGTACAGGTTGAAAAGCGAAGGTGACGTTAACCCCCCTTGTCTCACTCCGCATTCCAACCCATACTCATCAGAAAACTCACTAAGCCATTTAACCCGGTTAGTTTGATGGCCATACCAATATTTGAAAATATTAATTAATTCTCCTGGTACACCGCTACTGCTTAATTTAGACCAGAGAATGTCATACCTAACCAAGTCAAAAGCCCTAGAGAGATCCAGAAAAGCCGCGTATACAGGTGTACCCCTGTCAGTGTAGTACCTAACAGTATGCTTGAGTGACATAATGGCACATTCAGTTGACAACCCTGGTCTAAAGCCAAACTGCGCATCATGCAGGCATAGATGTTTCTTGAGTTGTCTCTCAAGCATACTGTCCAGCACCTTGGCTGCAGTTGTTGCCAATGAAATTGGTCGGTAGTTGCATTTATCAGAAATATCTCCAGTTTTGTTTTTTAGTATAGGCACCACCACGGTCTTCATTAGCTCACTGGGCAGGTAAGAGTGTCTAATACACAGTGTAAAAAGCAACCCTAGTAGCCTTGGCAGATGAGGCCCTGCATGTTGAAAGTGTTCAATGCTGAGGCCATCGTGCCCTGGTGACCTACCCCTAGTCATACCTTTAACAATTGAGGCAACCTGATTTGCTGAAATACGCTCCGGCACCCCTGGCACCATGACCTCAACATCACTTTGAGAATCCTTAAGCGGAGATTCCACCTGGAAGTGACATTTAAACATGTTTGCTATCTCTTTGGAGTTACTGACTATATGTCTGTTTCCATTAGTAAACAAACACTAATGATATGAAATAGACAACGAGTGTAGACTAAAGAATTTCGATTTTGTATTAGTTAGAACCCCGTGGGTACAATTGACGTTCTGATTTCACGTTTATTTCGAGGGTATTTTGACTCACGCTGTCTCACGCTTATTTGTCATCTAAAAACAGTAAGCAAAATCAAATTTTACTTACTGTTTTTATATGACAAATAACCCTTGTTCAAGCTAAAAATGTTTTTCTGCATAGTCATACCACAACGCTCACCAGTCCCTTAGGGCAACTTTTCATATTTTTATGTGAACTTAATGTTTTCCTACTCCAATCTCCTAACACGATTTAATCTCCTAATAGCAAATTATTTAAGGTCTCTGTAATATTTTATCCTTATTATGTTTTTAGATTTCCCATGGGCATGTTTGGTTAATATAAATAATGAAGTAGCACGATAAGGTAAATTATTGTAAATAAATGAGTCTTAAAAGTATTGGTCATCTATTAGATCTGATAATTTACTTAAGTATTTAGGTACCTAGGTATATTTAAGTGGGTAGTTACAGGGGGTTATTGTAGGTGGCAGATTAGTATCTACAATACCAACATGTAGTTACTTATGACAACGAGTTGCTTAGTTTTTTTTTACTCTATTTATAATATTGGGGATATTACGCTTTATATTATAAATAATATATTTAATAAGAACATGGTATGATTATAGGAATATATGATTTTATGGTCCCTATTGTTTTGACAATATGGTATCCCGTATTATTTTACTTAAAAAATATTATGTGTATAATCGATAGTCAGTCAGCATCGTACAATTAGTAGAAGTCAGAGTGCCCAAATATATCTTAAGATATCCTAACTGCCTATAAACGTCTGTAACCGTTTTTTTTTCATGCTTGCTCGACTCGCCCCATAAGGCCATCCAGATGCGCAAGAGATAGCATGATACCGATGTATATGACCCGACTCCCCGCTTCATTTTGCGCATAGTTTAGACAAATACTTATACAATAACAATATTTGGCTACTTTGGTTGCTATGAATATTCGACGCTGACTGTGCGATTAGGTTTATTTATACGGAGTATACTTTGAAGATAGTGATAAAAGATATCCTTTGTTGGGAGATAACAAATAATCATGACACTCATGACCCACATAATACAAATCAGTATAGGTAGGTACTAATTCATTGCGTACGGCGACCTTCTTTCATAACATCGATCACAGTTATTTCGATAGACTTAACGTATCCAGGAAATATTGTTGCATATTCCTTTGAAACATTTATTAAATACTTGTAAGAAAGCAGCGAAAGTAGATTATCTTTTTAGATTAGGCCAACGGTTGTTTTAAAGAAAGATATTGTTTAACCCAATTCGTGACTAAGAAATAAGCAGTGTAGATAGTGTAAGACGGTAATCGGGTCGGGAAACCGAGCGGTGCCGCGCGCCCCCGTGACCCGAATTTTCGCAATGACGTCACACCAGCCCCAGCATGTGGGTCACGCTTCAGCCGGCTTCTCACCGGCCTCCCGCGCCACAGATACGCCGATAAGATAACAACTGACAGACGCGACTAAACTCTAAACATGCTCACTTTTGTATAATCATTGAAAATCAATAATTCTAATTTTGTATTTTTTTAATTTTGGTGAAGTAAGTGGATTTAATTGTGAAAATTGATTATACTTCACTCATTTAGCATTTTTCTCTTCGTAGAATAAATACATCTAAGTGCAAATATGGCGAGCTCTTCAGTTGCTTAGCGTTGGTACTTAGTACTTACCTGTTGCGGCAGCGGTGAGACGCGCATCACAGCGGGAGCTGACGATCCTTTGTTATATTGTACGCGTTACAAAACCTGTGTTTAAAAGTGCACATTCTCTTAGTACTTGTAAGTACTACTGTGTTTATAGGTTTATACGTACGTGTAGGTAGATTGATGACAACCTAAAGCTAATGATAATGACAACTACGTATCGACATTCAAACCTAACAAACACCTTAATTTGTCTAGATCTATCGTTAACATGCCAACCTAGCATTAAAAACTAACAAGGTGCCTAAATATTAAATATAAAAAACAATATAGTTATTTTTTATACCTATTAAAGCGTGTGCTTAACTTGGAGTACAAGGTCGGAACTGACGTCAATCAGATTTCGTTATTGCAGCTAGCATACGCCGGTTTTTTCTTTAGGGTCCCGTGCTTCACAAAGAGTAAAACTGTGCATATTGTACCATACAAAGTGAGTGCAACTGCAACCACGCTATCACCGTGGTATACATGGCATGACGACGATAGAGTTAGAATAATAAGTATAGTGACATTGAAACCTATTAATACCTAATCGTATAGGTTGATAAAACCATAAATTTTTACCCATCGCTTTATTTTTCAATACAAATCTGATGCAAGGTCCGTTGTGAATCAAATGTGATTTGATTACAGATGTAAAAGTATAATTAGGTACCTTATAAATATTTACAGCTTTAACAACCATCGTCTAGGCTATTCGATATCTCTTTATAGGAAAATTGACAATTTGTAACTAATCATCAGAGATAGTTTCCTTATTCCTCACATCGTCTCTGTAAAGAAACTAAAATGAATAATATAATGACCTTGAAAAAGTAACTTTAATGTTTCAAAACGATATTTTGTGGTATAGTCCCTCGAACGGAAACTCTATTTATTTATATGCATTTGGGGTGAGAGTGTTTGTTTGTTAATTGAAGTGTTTGTGTTTACAAATGAGTTCCTTATGTCCGAAGCCTCTTTAGAGTAGCGTACCTACACAGATTGGAAAGCGTAGTATCGGACGTCGGACGCCCACAAACTAGATGGAGAGAGGTCACTTTGGACTGGTAACTGCAAGTCGATGGTTGCGGTGTACAGCGTTGCTGAATTTCAAACTATTGTCTCTGTCACTCTCATGTCGTCTTAATTGGAGTAAAAGAGACATATCCTCGAAATTTACGAACTTCGATGTTCACGGTGCCAGGCTTCGTTCGGTCCCTAAGGGGGGTAATGTCTAACAGTAGATATCAGTAGCTGGTAAGTGGGGCAAAGATTAGGTGAGATACTCCAGCAGGAAAAAAAAGGGTTCTTAAACAGATGTCGGCCAGATACAAAACCGGTTTCTGCCAAGTATTATTCGACGTTATTTAAATTTGTAAGGCTATAGCAGAAATTTACTTTTAAGTCCTTAATTTGTACAATTTTTCTTATGGGTTTTATATGAATACCAACATTTAAATCAATTGAAATTCGCTTAAGCAACACTTGCATTTAGGTAGTTTATAATATAAGTATTTTAACCTGTAGATACACTACGTTATCTTTATACACATACAGCGTACCTACAGATATGATCGATTTTTAAAACGAGTTTATTTGGCTTCACTTCGTAATCCGTAAGTATATTTATTTTGAAAAGAGCTTTGACCTATTAATTGGACAGCCCGCAGCCGCCCATAACTAATATTTTACCCGTATTCCGAGCAGTATTTATGCACTTTTACAGAAATAGAAAGGATTACATATAACTTGTCGAACAATTTACGAAAAAGAGGTGTTTGATTATTGTCTGATAAGATAGAGCGTTGTTGTTATATTATTATTGTCTGATAGGGATCTGACTATATTTTGAATTAACCATAAACTTGTGAGAAATGAGATATTTTATAGTGAACGTCTGTAGTTAGGTCACTAGGTTCCGTAAGAACCAATATAATAAAACTGTTTCGTTGTGTTAAAAAAAAGTGTCTTTTACGGCTTTTTAAAATATTAGTAATGAATGATTGTACTATGTAAAACAAATTCTCAAAACTTTACCGAGAAAAAACAAAATAAAATTGTTACAATTATTAATACATTAAATATGAAATATATGTTTTGAAGTTATATTTTAGTTACGTAACTTAAATAATCTATTTCTTAGCAGAATTTAATGCTGACCCTAAAATAAGGTGAAAGGAGATTCTTTTAATTAAGTACTAAAATCGGTTCACAATAAAAAGATAATCCTGCTTATTAAACATAAAAATACTAAGTGAAATGACTCAAATCAGTGACCTAAATTGGCAATTCGTTTTGTTGCATCTTATTTTTTTAATAGAAATACGGAACCATCGACGCACGAGTCCTACGTCTCTGTTTGTTCTTAGATATTGGCTTTTCATTGATTTTGTTTGAATCGAGTGTGCGTGGTTTTTGTCTGGGGGCATTTAGGTTCATCAAATATTGAAGTGGGGCTCCCATACAACAAACGTATTTTTTTGCCCAATATCAATAACGGCTACAGGTAGACGCTATAAATATCTACAGAATATTTAGTTGTACTTAAAAATAAAATAAAATAATAATCATTTAAGGGGGTCCCAGCTCCCATCAAGAAACGTGATTATTTTGCTATATTTTTTTAGCTGTCAACAACGATAGGTATTAATTACTAGGATTATTTTAGATTAGATTTTTTACGGTTTCTATTTTCCTTGCGGTGGTGGGGTGAACACTGTCGAATTACATTCGGTAACAAAGTTTTTTTTATCTTACGTTCTGAAACATCTTGAAACACATGAAAAACTCAAAATGCAAAGGTTTCCCTATACGAACGAGATGTACACCTTTGTGTAATAAATATTGGAATTATTTACTTGTATTCTCATTTCTAGGTTCTCAGAGCTAATGGGTGAAGTTATCGTAATAATATATGCATAAAATCGGGTGTGTTGGGTCGCATAATTTTGATTGTCACAATTCATCATTACCCATAAATCCATCATTTAGCATGGTAATCATTTTTTTTTTTTCAAAATTGTTGAAATTATCAGAACCTTTAAAGTATAACTGTTTAATATTTTAAGTTAGGTTAGGTTTGTTTTATAATGATCCCGAAAAATAACATGTTCAGAAAAAAAACGACAATTGATTATAATGGCAAACGATGAGCTTATGACAATCAATAATTATGCGACCCAATATGGACCCCATAAAATCAAGCCAGGGATAGACTAGGAGACAAATGTCCGGCGACAATTGTCGGCAAGATGTCAAACGAACTCGACCGACAAGTCCGGCGACTTCGCCAGACACTTGCAGGCATTGTCATGGCTTGTCGGGCGATGTCCGGCTACGTCGATCTATGTCACCCGGCGTCGCTGGCGATACGGGTCGCAGGACATTTGTTCCCTCCTTGGCTTCAACTAGGATAACGAAACTATCGTGTAACTATCACGTAACTCAAACTATAGCTCCAGCGTGTTGTCCCCAGGGCTCAAGTCCGGAATGCTGCGCCGACAGCAGCGGGCTGGAGTCAAGCGCGCCGGGCCCGCCCCCCGGGCCGCGCTACAAGCTGGCCGGCGAGGGCTCGCTCCGCGTCTGCTCCTTCCAGCACACCCGCACCGTCGTCGACAAGATCCTCGCCGCCAAGTTCCTGCGCCGCTGGGAGACTCACGTCCTCTGCCTGCAAGAGGAGCATATCGTCTCAAAAACCGTGAGTCATCAATATTATAGTTATTTGTTATTTTAATGCATAGTATAAAAAATACACAGAACAAAAGGCGGGCTTAATGCCCTCTACCAGTCAACCTTCAGGAAAAACAGACAATTATTGTTGGTGCGGGGTACCAAAAAACACATAAATATATACTTAACCCAAGATAATTTGATCACAATCTCATAATATGTATGTTATTAAAATTACTTGTTGCAGTGGTGTTTTGATCACTGAAACACTTCTGGATCTACTAATTGATATGCCGGGACCTCTATGCGCAGGCGGGAGTCCCCACCCCTAAAAAAAGGCCAAAACCTTTATGTCAAAGTCAGTGACAGATTCAGTTAAATACACTTCAGTTTTTTAAATGCGTACATAATATTTTCAGTCATTACTAATTAGTCCATTATACTTAAAAAGATAATAGTTATCAATAAATTAAAACGTAATAGTTTATTATATTACTGAATGAGTCATCTCATCACATCAACAGTTTTTATTACGTAGTATTTATACATTCTCCGATACCGAATTTATGCTCTAGGTACAACATGCAATGGAATGCCAAGATGGTGTATAAAACAATTCGATCCACCTGAGACATTCTAGTGCTTTAATGCCATCGGAATTGAATTTATTCCTTATGCTTACTTGCTATGTGCATCTAACATATGATACATGAATGTGAACGGAAACATTGAACCTGTGAATTAGTATTATATTTCCGTGTTCGAATACGACCCTATTGCAGTATATAACTTGCCTAGCTGCAGAAACATAGGCATAGCACACTATGTACTTGCTTATCAGGCATTCATAATTTATAAGCCAATTCCGTGAAAGCTGTTAGACGCAAGTAAAACGTATGTAAGTATAACTGGTGGCCTAGCTAAAAATGACGATATAATATTGAATATTTAAGTTGTAGGTAGTACGATACAATCAACAAATAGTTCGTAAATGTTGTTTCTCAACTAGCGACTTTCCGCTGCTCTGTAACATGGGACATAGTTATTCGTTTAATTAATCTTGTTTCTATGTTAGGTTTTTTTACAATATTTCTATAAAAGTACAATATAAAAGTACATTCAAAACAATAAACATATTATAAAAAACCTAACTTAGGGTGCCGCCGGCAATGGGGCAAGGCCCAGGCTGCCGGTGGTTAGGGCTGCAGAGAGAGTAACCGCCGGACTATACGGGCCGTGTCCAAGGATTACCGCCTTCTGAATCTGACACTTGATCCAACCACAACCACGTAGCGAGAGTCTCCCAAGATGTTGGTCGAGACTATGAGACCGTTCGCGGAAACAACTATCGGTACCTACAATGATCGCCTAATCAACTTCCCACAGGGCGGTTACCTCGTGAGCCAAGTCTAAGTACTTGCTGGATTAGTCCTTCTCGGCCTTCACGAGGTTCTCGGGGCTTCACGAGGGCGCTGCGATCGATCTATCACCACGATATCAGGTTGATTGGCTACATTAGTCCTGTCCGTGATAATGGCACGACCATTTTCGAGAACTGGCGCAGGTGTGTACTTGTAGTACGGCACTTCGTGGTCCGCAAGTCCATACATAAGAGCAAGCTGCTGGTGTATAATCCTGGCTACAAGGTTATGTCTGTGCAAGTACTAGCCGTTAGCAAGATGAGAACAGCCGGAAATTATATGTCTGAGTGACTCTCCGGGACGGCGGCATGCCCGACAAATGACTAGTTATTATTATCACAAGCCTTCCCATTAAATCATTCTATCTACACAAAAGATCCCAATGGGTCGAAGTGTATCCGAAAGGGACCTAAGATAAGATAAATCACTAACCCACTCACATGAAATAAATCATTCTATAGCATGAAAATTCGCTACATACTGAGCTTAAAAATCTAAGTTTTACAGACTTAGTTTAGTATGTATAAAAATTACTTATACTATACTTATACTATAGAATATGAATTGTGATGTCATGTGAAAATACTATATATATACGTAGTCGACGGTCAAAAATCGACCCGCAATTTAGCCCACCAGAGCGGTGCTAGTGAAAGCTGGCCCTTGCGTAGCGCCTTCATAGATCAGAAGTCCTTCCAGGTTTTTCAAAGACTCATTATCTTCGACTGCCTGTTATCACTGGAATCATTTGTACAATTAGTGGAGTATTTTATGCTAACTTGACCCTTACGACGTTTGATTTTGCCATCAGTATCGTTTAATATTTACTGTTAATAGTTAATGTTTCAAACTAACAAAACGAAGACGCCAAAATTATGTAACCGTGAATTGATATAATAAGTATCTAACTAACTTACAATAAAAAAATACGATTCCTGTTTTTCTAAGACGTGATCGGATATAGGCACATATTTCCAACAACAGATTCATACAAACAAATATAATTATATTTTTTATTTTATGTCTTTCCCGTACATGGAACAATAGTTTTCCAAACATTTGGGAGGCTTAGTATGCGGAGCTGGATCGAACCAATGCGTAGAGGCCTTTTCGACTATTTAATGATATGTAAGGGGTACACTAAGCGGATGTTGCCCCTCTCCGTGTTACGGGACGCGCACTGAGACAGTACCCGCCATGGTGTACAGACTATTAGTGTAACTTATAATGAAATCGAAAATGCACTAGGCTATATTATTTTTTATTAACAATTCCTTATTACTATAAATACAATTTAAAAAACTCCGCAACGCAGGCTTCGTCAGAAAACACAAACAAACATACAAATAAAAAATCAGCAACAGGCTTTATCATAATTATATACTAGAATATTACCTACAAAAAAATTCGTTCTGGGTGCCCAGAATATATTAGAACCCAGAACATATTCGCTGCGCGAAATACTGACCAGGCCCGGTACCGCGAACGTCTAAGTTCGTATATTTCGAGCATTTTTCTCTCTTACTGCAATTAGAGTGATAGAGAAAATAGACCGAAATTTACGAATATCCTTTTTACGCGGTAGCGCCGCAGCCCTCCGGTCGGAAAAAGCATCCAGGCGCGACGCTAACTCCTTATAGACGCGCGCTCCGGTCTATGCGATCCCAGCGGTCTATGCGACGACTAAAGGCTTAATAATGTAGACACTAATGATTTGAAATGATCCTGTATTTCAATCAAACAGGCTTATTAGGGCAGGTCCCGTTTATGAGTCGACTATTTCTACGCACGTAACACGCGTCATGAATTTAAATTCATCAATTAATGATTGTTAATTTAAATCATGCTTAAATAATGTTGTCTTCAATATTAACATTTTTAACCCCAAAAAAAATAGCTGAGCCCTATGAGTATAATTATGTGTCATTACTACCTACAGCTTGCATCCTGCAAGTTACTATTAGAATGAGATTAGGTTATTAATTTAGTAAAATTTTATTTAGGTAACTTTTTAGGGCGAATTCAATAAAAATGTACTTGTGATGTTAATTTTTTAAAATTAAATCATAACCTTAGTAGCATTATCGACTAGTAAAATAAAATACATAATTGAAGTCATTAACCATTACCCTACCCAACAACAACCAACTTACCGTGTGGTAGGTTTTACATCACTCTATCAATATCAAATATTTGACAACGCATCAATAAAAAATGTGCTCAAGTTTGCAACATAAATAACACTTTCACATAACTATTGAATTTTTAAATAGCCTGTAATCTTCTCGCCATCTGTATAAACATAAATATACGTCAATCCGAAAACAGCATTACTCATCACATAGAGTTTGTGCGCAATGGTAAAGAAATTGTAATCACTTCGCCATTCTGGAATGTAGCATCATGTTTCATGTGTTTTTATCACTTGTGAGTATATGTTCGCGCGATCAGTGAATCATTTTATGGTTTCATGACACTTGTTGATAGGAAATGGCCGTTGTTGTACTCGTAGTTATAGCACACTTTATTCCCTAGGGGTTAAAATTTTTTGAGTTGGTAATTTTATTTCATTGTATTTGCACTGGTCCTTCTAATCACCTTTTTGTTAAGCTTTGGGTCCAGCGGGTAAGAGAAACACCATGTATCTTGGATATTAAATTCTGATATATTGGTGAATACTAGTCACTTACAATACAACTCTATGATACACAAAATGACTATTTGTTTTCCTTTCTTATGCTCGGAAAGTGGGTCGTTGTGTATCTATGATGTGGCTGGAAAATGATACGTTATGCCCTAGGGACGCAAAATGGTATGTTCCTATTAGTTCTCCTCTTGGAGCTTACGCAAAGTAGAACAAAGTGGCGAAAATAATCTTAGTTGCCCAGGCTAGAAAATAATCCATGAGAATTGTTATTTGTCTCATATTATTGGAATTTACTGTAGTGATTTTATTTATATTTTTTAATTAAAAATATAAATACTCAAGCGATTCTGAAATTGATTCTGTACATGTATGTTTATTCTGATTTTAGTTACTTATATTTGACTAAAAGCTTAGAAATTAATGATTTAACACTGTTGTTAACTAATCTGAAATTTGATGTACAACCCAAATTGGCATAACAGTGAGATTAGTGTGTTTGCCAGTTAGGTAATTATCTAATATAAAACATTTTTTTAAACTTATTTCTTGTTTTTATTTTTCAAATTAATTGACTATAAATTAGTAGTGAACGTTTGACTTGGGTGAAAGTCACCCATTTCCGACTATTGGCGTTTTTTTCTTTACTTCATTAGAGCATCGAACCATCTTGTCGGAGATACATCACTTGCGGCCCTTGGGGAAAAAAACATCCAAGACTAACGTTATTAACTTATTGCTTAGTAGATAGGTATGACTAACAACAATAATAGTAGTTTGTGTTAAGCGATTAGATGAATTCCGCGAAACCGTGCTTAGTGTACAGATAACGATTATTTCCTCAAATTAGTCGTTTTCGTCACCTTTGTCTGGAACCTAAATTTTATCGAGGAAATCCTAGAAATACTCTGTTAAGTACAGTTTGACTCGGTGGATGTTTTTTCCAGACATTTTCTCCAAACACGTTTGCTAATAGATAATTAGTTACCTAATAGTATTTACATTCGTGTTCTGCTAGCCTAAGATGGTAAGGTTTTCATCGTCTCTCAACACAACTGTCCCATTCTAACAAGTAGGTATGACGCAGGCGCAATAGGAGATAAAGTGACGAAACCTCCTCATATTCGTTTTAATAACTACGAAGTAAAATGTTATCCATTAATACTTAATATTAACGGTAAAGTATTATACTTTCAGAATCAGAATTTGCTTCTGTCTCAGATTCTGATTTTCATTTGCTCTGATCACTTAAGTACCTATATGATTGAGAGTAAGGAGATGAAAAAAATGTCTTTTTTACAATTAACAAAACAATCACTTTTTTTTATTATTCAGATTTAATTATATACTAAGATGACCCAATATGACACAAGACGCTAAAGCAGGTGATGTGGCTCCCAAAATGACCAAAAACTTCTATGTTTTTGCTTAAAATACTTAAAAATTGGAATTGGAGTAACTATGACCTTGACAACGTAATATTTATTATTTTACTATGTATAAAATATTATAAGTACCTGTTTTTGATTTTAACAAAAACGATCTAGGTACCACATAGCTTATGTTAATATACCAAGAAACGTGTCCGAATAGGCCGAAAAAAAAACACATGCATATAGTTTTAACAGCAATAAAAAAGCAATAAAATCTTGAAACCGAAAATAAATATTTTATCTGATAAGCACAAAATAATACATTTTAAATAAGATATTACACCTGTAGTTATGTAGGTATATCTAAGTAGTGACTCTGTTAAATATATTGATAATTTTTTAAATTTTACATCGTTATCTGTTGATCAATTAGATAAAGTACTTCTACTACATTAAAATTCTTGACAAACGGTTTATAAATAGTTCACAATATCTGCTATTTTTTAATCTGTCAAAATAATAACCTTTGCCTCCCTACAGCAAGTGAACTGTCGCTCGTTAGCGGCATTATGACGTTATTATGACGTTTGTTAACTAAATTAGCCGATTGCGGGTTTATCGTGAACCGCACAACGAGGTCAATCAGTAGATAAGAGGGATTGTGTGTTGTATGTGCGTCACTCGTTTCACTAATCACATCATAAATGCACCAGGGCCTCGAAATTTCAACACCAAAATACATGTTACCTGGCTATCACATTTAATTAGAACCAGTTTAATATAATTTATCTTGGGATATTTGACCTGTAAATTAATATCTAGTGATAATTAGTTCCCCCACATTTTGACACTTGCAAAAGCAATATAATTATAAAATTACACAGTATACATTCTGTGGTAAAACGGTATACAAAACGGAACTTAATACTGAAGTTAAGTACATGCTGATCGTAATTATTCTGGGTAACAAACTAATAGTCTGTCTGTATAACAGTCATTACATTTCTACTGATTTCTATTTGAGGTGTCAATTCAGTAACATTATATTGCTTGTACGAGTAATCACGTAAACGAATGTAGAAATCTATTTGGCTAGCTTTAAGTACCTACGTCTACCACAAGTAGCCAAAGTGGATATGAGCTGTCGGTTCTTAACGCCTATTTGTTAGTCTTAGTTCAATTTTTTCATACAAATACGCTAACGGGAAGTAAGTTCTTGCCTCCTCGGGAAGAGTCCCTACATATATCATGATGAAATGCTTTATGAAATCAAATCTTCATTGGCTATACAATTCTGCGATAGCTAAAATAAGCTATCAATGTTACACACTAAACTACGATAATGATAATGAAAAATAATTCTCAAGCCGAATTCGCCATTTTGAGGTTAAAACGGAAATCCCCTTTTGCCCATGCACATGGTAAAGGTATAGATTTTTGACTGGTTAAACTCTAGTTACCACGCTTGACGTCTAACAATCAACGTGCGTTCACGACCGAAAGTGCCTACCTAATTGTTTACACCACCTGCCTAAATGGATTTTGTTGACCAAAACACTACTTGACGTCATTCGCACTGAAACTCTGATATTTGCTCTCAACATAGAAACGAGTATAACTTTTACTTATATTCTTAGACGGGGTTATTTCGGGCTCTTGTAGGTATTTACAGACCCTGGCAGTATGGGTGTTGACTTGACATCGCATTTATTATGTGGTTAGGAACATTTCGATTTTAAAGAGTTGGCGTGAGTTTTGTGCTCAACTGTCAAGACACGGTGCCAACTCTTGTGATTCGACCTGTACATAGGGTACCTAATATATGTACTAGGTACGTAGGTATTAGGTAGGTTCTACTTGAGTAGTACCTGCCTGCGAAGCTATAAGTCCAGCGTTCGCACACGCTTATAAAAACACAAGTAAATTCGAATATTTTTCCTAACTTGGACCTGGGATGTTAACTATGTTTATGTAGGTATAAATACTGATCCCTCGTAGGTTGTTGTCCCGCATTTCCCATAACATTTATTATTTTATTTATACCAGGGCACTTATAACCTAGCAAAACTTATTTCCTATCTATAATCTTATCATAGACATGTTATATGTGTTAGTACCTATATATCTACTCGTAGAATTATAAGTACTACAGACTAGTTAAGTAGTATTATAAGCGCAATATGATAATTTGAATTGTTAGATTTGGTATCAATAATAAAATAATAATATAAAATATAATAAATAACACAAAGTATTTAATGTAAAACGTTGACTTAGCTGGCTGAATATCTTGCCGGATTTAAACCAAATCTCAAATTTTCCCACGAGTCATTGCCTGGAGTCCGCCTATCCATTGGCAGAGCAATTAACAAAAGACAGTGCGGTAAGGCACTCGCGAGATTGTCCGCAGCGCGTCTAGTGGGACGCGGCGCGACGCAGCGCGGCGGCGCGGAGCGGTGCAGCGCGAATGTCAGAGGTCGCGGGCGCCTCGGCTAGACGGAGATCTCATCGATAGGCAGATATCGGTTATATATAACGAGACAAATATATGTTTCATGTAGGAGCAGAGAGATGGATTTCTGTAGCCTAAGATCGTGATTAATTAAATATTAAAATGTAAGTGATCGATAGAAATTGAGATTTTATTAATATCTACATTTACATTATGAAAGAGCTTAAAAATAACACTTCTATGCGTTTACTTAATCAGTACAATAATTAATAACTAGGACGGCCGTTCCGTTCCTGCGGATAGTATATAGTGGCATAACATAACCTTGCGTTCAAATCAACAACTTTAGGCACATTCAGAATCATAAAACATGATGCCAACTCCATTTCTACGTCAATAGAATAATTTACAAATTTATTTATATGTTAGAGCTGATCGCACTGATGTGACTGATATTTAAAACTAAATTTTATCTTATTGTAAGTTTCTAAATATGTCCCACATTTTTACCCCTCCTCTTCAAAAGAACATGTGATTAAGGTTAAACGAAGCTGTTAGTGTAGTACTATTTCTTATATAATTGCTTTTTTTCTTCGACTAGGTCCGTATAAGGCATCTTATTACATACTTATATGATTAGAGGTCGTACAGGTCATGTGTTGATATCATTATATAAAAACCAAGTTAACCAACAAGATAAGTTTTTCGCTGTATGCTAAGTTTTTAGGAGCGCACACTTGCTGTCGCACAGGAAATACGGGCTGATTCTACTTCCTCGATTATTATAGTTATTAATTATTATACCTAAATCCTCTGCGTGTTAGATGTTTCTCTGTTAATTCAGCTACCGTTAGGTAGCAACGTCATGGGAATGACCGCGAATTATTAATACCCACATTTATTTATTGGTGATTACTATAAACCACAAGACCAGGAAAATTTGACTTACGACCGGGGATTTTGGCCTAGTTATTTCTACGAGTACCGTTAGAACAGGTAAAGGAATTTTAAGACAATATATTTTAAGAATTTAGGAGTATAGGGAACGGGGAATACCTGCTTTGTTCATACGTAAACATTGGGATATTTCCCACATCGCTTATACCAATAACGTTTTATGTTTTTTATTTAACCACTTCATCAGTTAACAGCCTCCGAGCTTTCCTATCCTTCAAGACGTAAGTATACTTATATAACCCTGCCCACTTGGTGGTTCGGATTCGGGCAAGGCATATATTTATCAGATATCACGACTATGTTAGTCGCCATCGTTGTGTATATCGGGATAATAGATTTCTAATTTAGTACACCTTTAGTACATCTAATTTAGTATTCACAAGGACGGTGCAGCTGCAGACAATAAAAACTACTGCATTATGGAGGTGTATATTTTTACGGAAACTCTTTATGTTGATCGGGACTTCTTTTATTTACTTGAGAATCTAAATGTAATAAAAAATAAAAATAAAAGCTAAATAGTATGTTGTCAGTAAAAAATAATAAAATTTGACGATTATGAAATGAAAATGAAAAAAATTCAAAGGTTAAAAGTTAACTTGAATCTTGTGAATAGGGATTTACATTTACCTAAACATCCAGCGACGAGGTTCGCTAGGGTCGCGGGAAAGACTTATCTAACACTTTCCTGTCATGTGTATCATGCAATCAAGGGTCAACAACAGTTTAAAGGCGGATGTACAAGATACACTAAACGGTTGACGTCAATGGATTTTTCGAATAACACTGTGAATACGATTTCCTTAGAAATTGTGTTACGCAAAAGCTTTCATATTGCAAAGATAAAGAAACATCAACATTTGTGCCAACACTCACGTGCTTCATGTTTACTTGCAATCAAATTGTATCTGTTTATTATTAGGAGCGCTTAAATTCTATTTCTAAAGTGTGTTTTCAAAGTGTTATCTCAGTCTGCAGTAGCAAGTCTTTGGCGTATGTAAATTGTTCGCACCCATGCCTGTAGATCGGTTCTGATAAAATCATATTGCTTCAGCAAAATGATGACGCACTTTGCAAAAGTGGGATAGCAACTGTAGACAGTACATACCTAAGACTGTCTCCAAGATAGCTTGCCTAGCATTTGTCTAAGTTATTAGTTCAAGTAGGTACGAGACTAGTCTCGAAATTCGTAATAGCGAATAATGAGAATATTAAGGGATCTATAACAGTTAACACAGTTACGTTAACCAGTAAAGGTTAAAAGAAAATAGTAAATTGTTAAGACCCAGTATTCGGAAACTGCCGTGAATGCGTTTAATATCTAATGTGTAATTTATTTACTTCTTCGTATGTTGACATTCCTAATGTCTTCATCAAGCAATCCAGTGTGCTTCGATGACGAAAATTTGTTTAAACCTGGAGGACACTTATACTGGTCCTTTTAAAGCTTAAACTATTCTAGTAAAGCCCCAGGCTGGATGTCGTTGTTCAGCAGGGAGGTCGAGTTTCAGCCGGGAAGGGCCGCCGGGGGGCGCGGCCGGGAGTGCTGACGTCACGGGCCTCGGCCGTTGCTCCGCGACGTCACTCTCCGTCCTCTACAAACGCTGCCCCTTAACCTACATGGGCCAATCTCACTCCGCCCTCGATTTCTTTCAGTCATCGCTCGTCTTGTTGCCGAATCACATTTATGAGGATAATGATCTCCATTCGATTTATGATTTTCATAATCTTGGTAATTTAATTAGCTCATAATAATAATTAATCGATAACATACTAATAGGCTGCTTTTAATAGCGTACAAGATAAAGCATCGGATTTCATTCCAAATTAGAAATCAATAGTAATAAATATATATAAGAATATATGTACCTACTCCGTAAAATATACAGCATATCCAATCCAGTACCTAATCGTTTCTCTTTTCTATGGTATAGCGCAACATTCACGTGGCATAACTACCTATGAACTACGCGTGCAATATAACAATAACAGTGTTATGTTTCTCTCGGTTCTGTACGAGTAGTGCATCGGGGATATTTGCTGATGCCGGAATAGATGGGTTCCGTGTTCCAAAATTGTGCTTCTACCCTGAATAGGATACGATGCAGCCCCAATAGAATCCTGAGCGTTGTCTCAGATAGATGCAGAGATAGCCCCCTGATTAAGCACTGGCTTCATCTGATGAACCGATGCCATGCAAAACTGGTCATAGGTTAGGTTAGTATTAGTTTTAATTTTATTCTCATTATTGTATTTTCTTATGTGCCCAAACATTATATTTAAGATGTATCTATAGATAAAGGGTATTTATTTGTTAAAGTAAATAATTATAAATGTGGGTACATATATAGACACAAATACATATAGACAAGACACATAGGCACACATAAAAAAGAATGTCTGTATGGGGCACGACAGCACCGTCGTCAAAATCTTAAGATCTATCTAACCCAGATAGAATTTATAATTATTTATTTTACAAAATTAACTAAAATATTCATAAGTTTTATTGTGCGTTGTACGGAGTTCGCATCTTTTACAGTCGCGTTCAGGCTGTATAACAAATAGGTACTGTTGGAAAAAAAGCGTTTTATCAACTATAGTAGTAAATATTATTCGCTACATCACCCACTCGGGTGAATATGAGCCCTTTATCGTTTAAAGCAATGATTGAATGATATAGGTATTCTTGTAATAGTCATTATTTTTTAAATGTCTTACAGCTTGTATTTTCCTCGCGTAGCTACCGAAGAACACCCTTTATTTCCACCACTCATGCCTTTTTAAATCAAAGTTTATAGTTTACTTTTGAAATCACACAGGCGTCAATATTAAGCACACGATACATCCCCATTTTCAACTCCCAAATTGCTAAAGTTTCTATGTGGCGCTATATGACGATTAAGTATTATATGTTCTAAACTTCAGAAACTAAGGTAGAACTACCTTCAACATATTATGATCGCTGAGGCGTTTGATGAATTAGGTACCTACTTACGAACGCTATGTGCATAGAGATGTAAGTATTGATATTTTCAAATTATAAACATGAAGGTGTTCATTGTTCAGGTCCGGCTCTGGACCTATCTACAACTTAAAATTCGACAAGGTCAAACGAAGCACTCGTTGGTGGTAGAAAATGCCTTTAGACATTAAGTCCGCCACTCGTAGGGACTGTAATTGTATAATATGTATTGTGCAATAAAATCTAAAATACTAAATAAGATGTTTTTAAATTTTATTTGGAGTATTATCACTGTTTATGGGTTACTGGGATACTATTACAAGTAGTCTCTAAATAGTATCTGTTTGTTCTAGCCATCTGGTATGCTGGAGAGACCGCTGCCGTACAGCAGCATGCAGGAGGTGTACTGCATCTCCCGTTGGGACACCGCCAGGAAGTACTGCCTTAGAATCGTCATGCCCCATGGCTCACTGCTATTTCAGGTACCTATGTTTTTAAATTTTATGGTAGCCTCCTAAGGACCACCATCCGATGAAAATGCTAGTTGAATATGTTCTCAATAATATAAAAAACAAAGCATGATTTATTATGTTTCAAAAATCGAAACTAATCAAAGTAAATGCTACTCTGTTACAATTGAAAATGGTTTAAATTTGAGTTACAATTCATTGGTACTACAGGTACGATGAAAAGCCGTTGCCATATATTATACAGCATCGTGCAGTTGGCGGTCTACCTAGATGATAGGATAGGATGTATTTGTTTTAGTAGTTAAGTTTAGATTATGTTGTATTAATTAAAGGTAAAGATAGCGAGAATCCTCTGGACGCGAGTGGCGCAAAACCGGTCCATTATGGGTCGCTTTGATGATGATATTCGTGCTCGTATAAATTGGGAAAATGCATACCTACTTTAAACACACCCATTTTTTTTATATTTGTGTTAAGCTTCTATTTTAGTGGAAAAAAACTATCAGTACTTAGAAATGTCAAGTGTGAACTAAATTAAATGATATTCTTTGATGAATATCTTCATAAAAGGAACGACCTGCAAAATTCGAGGATCGATTACTTTTCCCCCTACCATTACATCTAACATTACGTAGGTAGACCAAGGTGTAGATAGCCATAACATAACTTTCAAGAATCATGCTTGGAATTCTAATGGTACTACTACTTTAATCAAACCACTTAAGACTGTTAAAGACAGAGCTCGAACGAGAATAGCTTCTGTTAAGAAGGCTTGTGCTAAGAATAGCTTCGATTAATTGCATACTCTAAAGGTTATATTGCTTGCAGGCGAACGACGCGTATACGAGGGACCAGTGGTATCACTCCATTGTATGGCGTGTAAGTATTTTATTCCCGCATATATATCATTCAAAACGCTACTTCTCCCTATGTTTGAAGACAGAAGTCTAAAAGTTGATACAAAATTATTACTTTAATCAAAACTATGTTTATTGCGTTTGTTTAAAAATGGGAGACTGTAAGTGGTCACTTCTTAGTCACCCATGTGTGAGGCACGGAATCGTGAAGTTTGTTAGTTCCATTTGACTTTGTGATTGTACCTCGATATTATGGTTAGGTATGTTCTTTTCTCATAAAAAATCCTGAGTTACGACACCAGCCCCACGTTAATATTAAGTAAGTATTCCCAATTTTGTGAAGTCATCATCGAAATGGTGGAGATTAAAATTTTATTAACTAGATCAATAAACATAGTAAAACGTTGTATGATCTTTAGACTTAATTGTGCTTTGGAAGCGCATTTCTCTCCAAAAAGCACTGCTAAAATATATCCAGATCTCTTATTAATTTAATTCAGTTGCACTGATTTAATTCTACAGTAGTTGTAAAAAGCAAAAACTGATGCAAAATCGTATTTACTTTGCAGAGAAACATGATAAGATATCGGAACATTCTTACGAAGAGTGATCGCAAGGAGGTTGTTATGAAGGAACTGAAGGTTAGTATTGTTAGTTTTAGTTTTGACTATCTTTTAAACAAATATAATGGTACCTATTATTCATAAACCTAATCGTTTCATTCGTTTGTCTCTTCTATTTTTTATAATTACTGTCCGTTAGAAAGTACCCACTACTACTACTCCTTTAAGTAAATCTGAGATACTTTTTTACTTTTAGAAAAGAAATATCAAACTAAATTGTATTTTACCAGGGACGTTATTTACTTGATTTCGCCTTTATTCCTACACCTCAGGTATAAAGGCATCTTACGAGGACAAACCATATTTTAAATTCAGATTAATTTATTTATCGACTAACGTGAATTATTTCACGTTTTATACATTATTGAATAATAAAATTAAACATAACTAACGAAACAATAACGGGAATTTCATGAAAGAAAATTAATCATCTGTCAATAGCTCAAGGCTATAGCCAAGATGACATTCGTACAAAGAAAATGCAATCGAAAAGGAAATGAATGTGTTGGAATGACCAGTCACATGATCTTTTTAATACATTAGTTTTGTTAAGATTGCGTTTTCTATAATCTATTGTCATGTTAGCTACAGGGTCCCTGACAGACGAAAATCACCTATTTCGAATATAATTTACTTCAACATTATTAGGTTTATATGGTTGTCTATAAATAGTTGTTATTTGGCAGAACATGGTGGATTTCGCGATGACGACCCCTCTCCAGGACGAGAGCGTGACGCGCGCGCCGCTGCAGACACTAACCGATCTTCTCACCGAGGTGAGCGACCGTCTGCCATTCCCTCGTATCTCCGAGCTCCCGACATCATCCAATAAAACTTTCCATTCTCCATATGTAGCAAATACATTATACAGTCCATAACTTGCTTTTACGTAGGTGTCAGATATGAAGTTATCGTGATGTTTCGATCTTCCGAGTGACGTAAATGCAACTGCGGGCCTATTATGCGCACTTGTCGGCTTGGCATTCTATTGTTGTACTTTACCTGACCTTACGGGTGGATGTAACTTAAAATAGGATGGAGTAAATAATTTGATTAAATTTCAATAAAATGGACTGATATGTTGCTACTATGATCTCGGCCTTCCGTCAGTGCTGAAATACTTAACGGATGTGTACGGGTGGCCAAATTGGTTAAGGCGTCAGCCGCGATAGCTGGAGATGCGGGTTCGAAACCCAGCACCGGAGGTCCTCGTCGTTTTTTCTTAAGTATATGTTATCTATTTCAACTTTTAATTTATATAGTAGTATTACTACTTAAAAATCAAAGCAAATCAAAAATATTTCATAAAAAAATAATTTGATTTGTTCTTAGGAATTAGGTCTCTTATTGAATTTTGGGTAGTATCACCAGCTGTCATTTGGTTTATAATGGGACTTGATTGTGCAGTGTAAATTACATTAAATTTAATATATAGGTCTCTTCTAATGCGTACACCTCTATTATAACGTTGCCTATTAATTAGGAACTAAAGGGACTTGTTTGGACACGTGTTTAAGAAAAGTCAATATAAAAAAGGTCCTCGTACCTAAATAGGTAATACCTAAACTTTACCTAGTGGTAATTTTATTTTGCTACTTATTGGTGTCGGCTAGGTGTTGACAAATATCAATTATCAAACTAAGTATAATTCAATAGACAAGATGACGAGATCTTACGATTGTACAATCGTTCAAACAATGTTTATTTACAAGCACAATACCTAATTATTTATATGGACCCACAGTTAATGATACTCCCTATTTTTCTCCTTAGATATCTGCGAATGTAACAATGGAAAATTTATTTATACCTACTCTCTATTATTAGCTTCGTCTTTAAGCTTAGTAGCATTTTTCAAATTCAAATTCAAATTCAAATTCAAATTCGTTTATTTCAGACTGAATGTCCATAGAATAACAATTACAAGAATAATAAAATAAAATAACAAGAAAAATTAAATTAAATTACAATAAAACACAGCATACAAACAAAAAATAAATTTAAAAAATTAGATATAATATAAATTAAAATCAAATTACAAATTAACAAGTCAATTAAAATGAAAATTAAATTAAGTTAAAAGTTACATTAAAATTGGAAAAAATGAAATAATGACACATACGAAACCGTTATTATATTTTCATGTAAAATTAATTTAAAATTTTGGGTGCACCAAAAAATAGGTACCTAACTTAAATCCATGTTCTTGTCCGTCATTTATTGATTTAGAAAAAATCACCGATAATAGTAGATTGTGTCACAAGGGAACAAAATTACATTTTTACGGCGAGGGCGGATATTGAATCCTAAACGAAGAGAAGGCATCTACAATCAGGCTCAATCTCCCTCCTCGCTGCGCTCGGAATACTAAAATAGACCCCTGGGCGTAGCGAAGATTTCAAGTTTTAAGGCCCGAGGTAGAAAAAAATTTGCTACCATGTGACACATACTGCTTTTCTCACCAATAGTAAAGAAAATATAATATATCGGACACCGTGTTTTGTAACTAACACTTCCATTCACTATTACTTATTTCTTATTTCATATTTAATTTGTTTTCATTGTATTTCACTCTTATATGATAAGTGGGAGTGAGACAATAATGCCGAAACTTTAAATTTTTATTATATTTTTAAACTTATGGCAATTATGTACCTTGTACAAATAAAATAATATCTATTGAGATTGATCAACTTACGTCTTTTTAACACACAATTAATTTCACCGTTACAAAGGGCGGAATAACTACGGCAAAAAAAAAAAAAACATATCGATGTAAAAAGGTTAAAATCCATTATGTTCATACATTTGTAATGATAATGACACACTGGCTAAAAAAAGCATATGTCCTAGAACAGAAAATTACCACTTTATACCTTCCTAGCGGGGGAAGAAAAATGCCATATCTAAGCTGGTGGTGTAAAAAGTATTTTATCTGTTATCTGAGGGTCACCACACCCTCCAAGCCCCTCTGTCACGACGCTCGATTAATTTCCCTATTGATATTGCCTACTTATTTATTTTTATATTATTCCAGAAAAAGCATTGTCCTGAATGGGAGCAATGGGCAGAGAAGGCCAGCATGGTGGCCGCGCCTCTGCTGGCCGAGCGGTGCGCGAGCAGCGAGCTGTGCGCGTTGCTGGCGCGGCTGTGCCGCCGGCGGCCGCGCGCCGCGCCGCTGCCCGCGCTTGCGCCGCCCGTGCGCCGCGTGCTCACGCGCAACGTTGACTTCGCGAGAGCGCCTAACGCGCGCCGTCTCGTCAAAGATTATATTAGGTAGGTACCGCACCGGCAGGCCTAGCGTTACAAAACATGTTTTATGACCCATGACGTGCGCTGGCTATTGTTATTCACGAGAACGTACGTTATTGTATCAACAAACGAGCTGCAACTGGTATGTAAAAAAACTCTAAACTCAATTTGCTAACAGTGGATTTATGATGAATATTATTTACAATTTTTACGATACGATAGAATTATGACCACCATAAACCGATTTCAAAATGCCATTTAACTGTCATTATACTTCCTACAAATTATTGCTGCCCAAATGTTAAACACGCATATGACGTATACCTCCATATCCTGGGGTCAAATAGACTTCTTAACTCAACTTAAATGGGTTTGGGTAGGTTCTGTTAGGTGATTGACCATTCTTGACGTAAACGACGCTCTATAAATAGTTACACGTGTCCAAAATTTAACAAACAAACGGGTGACATTGCGGCGAAACTCTATGCTGACGAATTATAGGACCTTGACGTAATGCCCCTAATGGCTTAACTCATTTGTCGAGTCACATGTGAAATGTACTGATTTCTGACCTGGGTGCAGCATTATTAGCCTCGTAGCCTCATTTTTGTACAATAAAGGTTAAATTATGTATTAATAGGCGTCCAATACAGAACGTGACCTTACAGCAGGTTAGTAAGGTTCAGCTGCCGTGACGTCAATTATTGTTTTGCATACATACAACATCATTTTAGAGATTTATGATGTTATTTACTTGGAGAATAGGACATTGCTGTTCCGGTAATGACCATACACTATGTAGGTAATTGCCTCGTCCTTAGATTACCAACCTATGGTAAGCTATGGATGTTTTTATAGCTATATTATTATAACCACTGCTTCCGATTAGGTTTTGCTTTGACGCCAAACGATATTTAATCTACTCCTACGGATTATGAGGGTCTTTATTCTTTATATTAGGCATCTTACAATGGACTTATGAATTATGAATGTCAATTTAATTATCTGGATAGTTTACAAACAGAAGTACCTACCCTATAACTCGGACCTAAGGAGATTAACTAATTATTACACAGCAGAACTCTGCTCCACTTATTTTTTCAATTTATTATAATTTTTAAAACAATTAACTGGCATGCATTTTAATTAAATATGTTATTTGATATCATGACACGCAGTTGTTATTAGTAATTTAGATGCTAAAGAAACAATAAATCGTAGAGATTATCTCAAAATATTCAGAACAAAATCTTAATCATTTAAAGTCAATAAACAAAAACTCAAGTCGAATTAAACATATTATCTACATAAACTTAAGAATACCGTATTGAGTACGTAAAATTATTTATCTTTAGATGTTTAAGTACTAGTCTCAGACAAATAGGTACAATTATATAAAATTGCAAATAAATAGGTTACATAATATTTATCTTAAGTACGTTCTTGTTTTAGTGCGGTGAGCTCGCACAACTCTGGCGCTGCGCTAGTGCGACGGTTCGTGGAGGTGACGCACGGCGGCCGCGCCGCGTGCCCGCACCCGCGCGCGGCGCCCAACCTCGCCGCCGTCGCGCTGGCCGCTCTAGACGACCACTTCCGTGACCAACAAGAACCGCACAGCTGCGACGATTCGGAAGACGACGTTCTTTGCTTTGCTGATATATTGGAACACATGTAAGAGCCTACTTTTGTTTTGTCTATTGATTCATTTAAAATAGCACTTTTAATTAACTAATTTAATTTCGTTTTTAGGTCAGAGTACGAGGATTGGTTATTAGTAGTAGGTGGCGTACTCCAGCCCGTACCGCTGTGCGGGGCAGCGCTGCGGTGTCCGCGCGTGGCGCAGCGCCTGGCGCGTGTGCTGCGCACAATGGCCGCCGACCCGCGCTGCGCCGCGCACGGCTGCGTGGCGGCCGCGCCGGCGCGCGCCATGCGCCCGCACCCGCCGTCGTGGCTGCGCGCCGCCTCGCCTTCCGACACAATGTTGGCGCTGCCTCATGCTGAGCTGTGTCAGCTGTGGGGAGACATGGTGAGTACCTTACGAACGAAATGTTCAGATGACCTTCACAATATGCAAAGTTAACGTGTCTACGTATTCCGTTACATACATGAACTACGAACTATGAGTTTAATCTTCTGTTCTAAACATTCTTTATTGTTCCAGGTTGGTAGCTTATTAAAATGCTGCGGAAAAAGAAAAAGTTTCCTGCAAGGCATGAGCAAACAACTACCAGACTTCGTTCTAGTTGCTTTAACCGAACACGTACGTACACTCCATAGACATGTTTCATGATTCATGATTGAGTAGTTCGAACGAAAAATTTATGTAAATACTGTAAAACAGTCATTTATCACGTCGTGTTTTTTAAGACGGGCTTGATTCGTTAGGTTATTCTTATATTTAGTTGTGGAAAATGAATTACAGCCGGCAGCCCTAGAAGCTCTATGCCTCATGCTGGAGTGGGAGGTGGCGAGCGGCGAGCAGACGCAGCTGGAGATCATCGCGGCGCTGCAGGGCACCGATCTAGGCCAGAAGTATTACAAGGATCTGTGCGAGCGGCAGAATAATCTGCAGAGATTGGTACGTACTTATAGTAACTACTTAGATCGATTCTCCAAACACTCGCACATAGAAAAAAAATCATTAGAATGAGATTATCTATTAATATTTTGATTTCTTCTTTTGATAAATCGAGATTTAATTGCATTTTATTATAGCAAGCAGAAGGCGGGCCGCGACGACTGGCGTTGCCTGTGCGCGCCACCGACGAGGACGTGGCAACACTGCTGGAGGCGGGCTCGCTCGGCAACCTGGAGTGCCTCTCGCTCGCCTTCACCAGCGTCACCAGCGCCTGTGCACACCACCTTATCAAGGTAAGCTGAGAACAAGTCCTGTTAATTTGACAACAGGTAACAACAGGGCGCGTCTCAACAACCAAAATGTGACAGTACCTACATAGTAAATCCATGTGGAAACTTATAGATACCATACCATTCATACCATAAGTATTCAATTGGCAGTTTGGATAGCTTCAGAGCACGTGTATCGGAGGAATTCCCTATGGGTATGAGCGCTATCTTTTTGTTTTGGCGGAGACATCAAATACATTAGGGGAATTTCACTACTGACCTTTATTACAGCTGCCGACATTAAACGTTTAAACATATGCTTATCTCTTTTCAACCCAGTGCCATCCTAAACCACATACCAAAGTACGTTATTTTTACGAGTTCCTTTCAAATTGTAATGTAAATATTTTACAGCTGCCGTCTCTACGATACCTGAACTTATGGGCGACTCAATTCGGAGATTCCGGGGTGCAGCTTATCGCAGAGCACCTTCCACGACTACAGGTGCTCAACTTGTGCGAGACGCCTGTCTCCGACAAAGGAATCGAAGCACTCTCAGGTATTTTGTCAACTTACCTAAAACAGTTCTAGATGTCTCCACTACAGTACGCATAAGTAAACACTCGTCCTCGTCCTTGCTAAGAAAATTCTGTCTAACCGCTGATTATTTGCCTTGTTACGGTGAAGTATATATTAGAAGACCTCGTAATGACTGCCGTTTGTGTTTAGTGGCATCTGTGTATTGAAAATAATTTGGGGTTTCAGCTCTCACCAGTCTTCGCCGCCTGAACCTAAATAGCACGCGGCTCTCGGCCGAGGCGTTTGCGACGCTGCGCGAACGGCTGCCGGGTCTTCAAGAGTACGACATTCGCTACACGGAGGCCTGGTGACAGCGGACTTCGCCTCGCCCCTCAACCAGTTCAAACAACACCATTATATAAACTTCACTACCGATCTCAAACGTTTACCGACGTTAGCAATCTGGTCACCGACTCTTAACACGAGCTGGTGTAGAACTTCTATTGAAATGGTGATGACCTGAAACTATGCTGCAGCTGTAGTTTGGGTTTCAGATCTCAGCAGTCTTCACTGTATGAACCAGAATGGCACGCGGCTCTCGGCTGAAGCGTTTGCGATAGTAATTACTACAATACTAGATTAATTAATAACCTAATCAACGCACAACTGACAAACATTACACTGGATGAACTACTGCACTGAATGCAGTGCATTCGACAGTTGTGGTTCCATAATTGTCATTGAATGGTTAGGAACTACTGATCTAAACCCAACATAGATAATAATTAATTTGGCAGTTGGTTATTACAGTTATTTAGGCCGTAGTCTCCGGTGGCGCATGCCACACAGCATCCATAGAAATTGCCATCTTATACGATGTGACGCTGATAAGCATAGCAAAGTCACCTAGACACCACGGACTTTCTCGATTCCGTTGGTTCTTGATTAATTAGTGATTTCAGTCTACTTAATGCAGAGCATAAAACTTTAGAAATTTTATATTTAGAATTAATTATTTAAAAATTGATGAGCGTGTGTTAAAAATATATATATATTATTTAATTGTGATCCCCAGTGTTTGCCTGTCGTTTCCCTTTTGTATATTTAATAGGCACAAAAATATCGAATTTAATAATGATTATGTCAGTAATTTATTATTCGGTCATTTAGAAAACTCATTGGTCTCTAGGACCGACTTGTAAATAAATTTGGTTTATAAGTGCGTTGTCAGTGAGACTGTCTACACCAATTAGGTTTAGCGTTTAGAAAATATTAAGATTTGTTATATTCTATATTATGTACTGTTTTATATCTAGTTCCCTGTGTATATTTTAATAATAATAATTACTTAATTAATAACTCATGTCGTTGTATTTAGTTAAGTTTTTTCTCAGTTGTTTTGATTGAAATGTAATTGTTATCAATTCAATTTCTTGTCTGTAGGTATGGAAACTAGCGTGAATCGGTATAATTTATGTTAGTCTCCGACAAAGCAAGTTTTGGTAGAAAATATTTTTTCCCCTCACTAGCTCGTAAAGCGCTTGTTTATCCTTTAATACGAGGGTAAAAACGCATTTTATCCACTAGTGATTAAAGTAGGTAAGTTGACTTCTCATAGCTCTTATTGCTATGGTTTTAAAGTCTAAATTCGCGAAGTACAGCTCACTTGCCCCCGCGGCCGCGGCGGCGAAAATCGAAGTAGAACATTCGCAAATCGTACTGGCCACCACAAGCTAACCAAGCTAAAGGCACCTTTTGTAAAAATGTTGAATGTATCTAAACGCAAAGAAAAAGTCGATGCGATTTCAAAACGTTTTTTTGCAGGTTTCACTTTCCTCGCAGTGAGGGGAAAATGTTTGTGTTATACACGGGTGCAATTGTAATTTACTCGTGTATTGAAACACTCGCTACGCTCAGGAATCCATTCGCTTGCTCGAGTTTCAATCCCACACTCGCAGTTAAAATACAATTTTGCACCCTTGTATAACAAATAACTATTTATAGTTCCAATTATAGCCATTTAGATTATTTTAGCCCTGTGACTGCCCCAATCAGTATTGTAAGGTTTTATACTTAATAATAGTGACCTGCGTGTAACAATTCCTTATCTAATATAAAACTGCGCATTATATCCTGTAAGTACGGAGAAGGTACCTAAAGAATAGTATATGCATGTATCCTAGTGGTCGCAATCTAAGTAATGCTGTACCTATCCTGGCTGCCACACAGATCTACTTAGTGGTGTGAACCAATTTTCAGAATAAAGATTATCATGTAAGCTACCACATTAAGAGATAAAAAGAACTAGGTACCCTTTACAGTGAGCCTGTTTGTCAGTCTTTAACATGCAGATTACAAAATAACATTGCCTACCTGCTATAGCTTTCAGTACGTTGATATGTATAGTATGTAGGCACTATTCAATAAGACAGATACAGAAGTAGTTAACGCATCGCAATAACGATAACTTCTAGACGACAATGGCGAGATATACAGGTGATTTCGGGGTCGTGGAGCAAGAAAACATAGAATTCATAGGTAAAGCTAATTATGTTAAACCTACTTTTGTAACAGATTTCATTTATCGCCATGTTTCTGATAAGTAGAAAAAAAAATTGCTTACAATTTGGTGACGTCTTGTCGCTTCCCATACTGCGTATGTGAAAAGACATAGAGTGAATATATTTCGGTTAGTTTAGTTAATTAAATAAAAAAAAGATAATTAACATTGTTTTGATCAAATACTACCAGATAATATTGACCAGTTACTGAGTTAGAAAAACTGGTTCTGGGACGCGACCCAGAAATCATCCTGTATACCTAAGGGACTATTTCGTATTATATAGATGTGAGTTTACCTAGCATTAATGTTAATTATTTAATCAAAACCTAGGTAAAGAATATTTAGATCATTTAAAAAAGTTATTTTTTTACATATTCATACCAAATTACAGCTCTCTAGGACTAAGATTCACTGAGCATAGCTGGGGACAGACAGACAGAAATGGCGAAACTATAAGGGTTCCTAGAATGTAGATATTGCAATAAACCTGGTCTTTTTATCGCAAAGGCTCTAGTCGCAATCTTACAGTGAAACTGCCCCTGGTTGAAATGCTATATATATATATAGCTTTCTTAAATAAAAACTTTAATTTATTTTTTAACCAAACCAAGAGGTTTCTGAGCTTGGAATTTGGTAAAACGATATATTATAATAGGACAAATAAATGCACTTAAGAAAGCTATACATTTCAACCAGGGGCAGTTTCACTATAGGATTGCGGCTAGACCTTTTAACATTAAGTGCGAGACGTCGAGAATCGAGCTATATAAACCACCAATATTAACATATTCTAAAAGTAATTCCTGATTAAGACTTCACATTTTCCTAGCTGATGAGATGACACGCTTCCGATCACCATCTCCATTAACTTAATCACCTTTTCAAGAAATGCACAAGTACATTTATGTTTAGTTATGTAGAAAGCAGTGGGTACTGCAATAGCGTCCGTCTTCGGTCTTGGTCTATGTATGTTTTATGTAAGGTTGCTGTTAAGTAGGTTACGTAGTTAGATGTAGTTATTTATTAAAATAAAGGTTACGCTTAAACTACCTATTACTATAGGATTATCGTAAGACATGTTGGCTGTGAGTATTAATCCAACACGCATTTTTTAATTTTAACGTGCTCTCGTGAGGTATGGTTTAGCTGAAGCACAATATCTTGTAGGTGACGTTATTAAAAAAAATATATAACTAATATTTAATATTATTTATTGTAAAACAACTTCTATGGTTCTTATTCGAAATACTAGCCAATTTTTTATATTCTAGTTTAAAATGTTTAAAGCACATGGCCATCAAATCTGAAGTCTTACCATTAGTGTAAAGTTTTAAGTCGCATTAACACCTAGTTAGTAGGTATATTCCACATTTGGTAGTCCGTGCAACTAATCAGCGTAGTTCGTCAACATTTATCGTATTAGTTTTTTCCACCATAAAGCAGGTGTGCTCCTGATTTTTAAACCCGCCATTATTTCTCGCGAGTTATAGGGGAGTTAAAAAAAATGTACTTAATTAGCGTGCCAAGTAAGAAGTTAAATTATGTCCATTTTGTAACAATAATTAAGCGTTAAAATTGTATAAATATCTACTTAGATTTGGTAGTCGTTTCACAAACTACAAGTAATATTACAATGCAAAAATACAAAAATAAATTTTCAAATAAATTAAACATTAACACGGCTCTACTCACGTTTATATAGCTTTCTTAAATTAAATAAATAGGTAAATTAAATTAAATTTCCTTCCAGATTTCATGGTATTGCTTATTGTCACAATACTGACATAATTTAGTCACGCTAATTGGGTACACTTTTTTCTGAAAACTAAATTAAACAAATATTTGAGCAACTTGCTTACTTATCTAAAACATATCCATAATATAATAAACGTGAAAGTATACGTTTAACCTCCTCACGCTTAAACCGCTGAACCGATTACCTACTTAGAACAGTTTTTGTACGCACACGAGCGGGTGTCGATTTTTGAGCATCGAATACTCGAATTGTGACATTTAAAAAATTGTTTAAGACGATTAAATGTATTTTTAGAAATATGAGTGATAGAAATGAATAATCTTGGGTATCGAAATTACCTATATATTTCGTGCAAAAATAATGATAAGAAAGTATATTATTTTCGTCCTTGACGTTTTTCTTTTAATTCGAGTGCACGACTCACAAAAATCGGCCCCCTGGACTAACAATAGAAATCGCTTATAATCAATTATCTCGATATGGTTATAGTGCTCGGCCAGATACCTATGCATAAGAGCAAACAATTATAAGTAAATGTAGATAACTATGTGCAGCAGTCAACGGTCTAGGTTTTTATTATTGTTATTATTCAATGACTGAACTTATCATTTATATAGGCAATGAATAGCACAATTTTAAATTGATTTTTACTCATTTTGTTGTTATCAATATATCCTATTAAAAATATTTTTCTAAGTTTCTGTTGAAAGATTACTTTTTACAGATGACTTCCTTAAATAGTGTACCTACGCGTCATTTATTAATTAAAATAGGTTATGATATAAAAAATACTACAACATTGAAATGAATGCAAAAGATGTATCAGTAAAATTCAGTGATGTTTTAATGTATGTACCTACGAATAATCTTAACCAAAATGGGAATAAGTATTACGTACATTGAAATTAGTGTCACGAAGAGGTATAAGACTTATTTGTCCAGTATGAGAAGTGTGAGTTTTTTTATAATAAAACTTATTGTAAAATTAATATCATGTTGTTTTACTCTTTGCAGTTCCAACTACTTAGCAGATTCGCATCTTGCGTCATTGGTGCACTTTTATGCTACTTAACCAATATTTTAATAGTTATTACATACTAAGGATGCCAATGCGACCCGCGATGATGGCGACAAAGTGCGGTACTTATTTGAGTTTATTTTTTCTCGTGCATTCGACAATTATAAGTTCATATATACATATGAGTTACTAATCTATAGCTCGTTTTTTAGGATAAAAAAACCGTGCGACTCTCGTCTTGCGAATTTTAAGAAAACAATTTAGAAGCTGCCATATTTGCCTCTTATTTTCTTCACCATAACGTTAACAATAGTCTTGTTTACGAGATTACTGAAATATTTGCTGAAACGTAAGCAAAATCAGCCGTTATTTAAATATAAGAAAATGCAAGTGAGAACTAAAAAAATTGCCTTAAAAATGGAGTCTTAACGTAAGTCGTAGTCTGAGTAGTCGCCTATCTAAGAGTGCAGTTTGAGTTTCGTTAAATATTTAAATTCCGTAATTAGTTGTTGAATAGCATCAAACAAAACGACCAAGTTAATAGGTACTAAGGAATATATTTCAATAATTTTAATACCATTACATGTATGAATTTTATGATACATTTTATATTAATTTTTACACGTTTCTTCAGTTACGAATTTTGTTTTCAACAAAAAGTTTCATAATTTTGTTGTTTTTTATATTCTATTTATGTACAAATATAATTTATTTAAAACAATGTCCCCAACGAAAACATGCTTTGAAACATAAGATAAATAAAAGTAAACTTATTTTACACCACGATTTAAAATTAAGCTACTTAACAACTAGGTATATCGACTTTCGTGATTAGGTAATGATCGCCCATCAGTCATTTATTTAAAGTCGATCTTAAACTTTGTTATCCGTTACTAAAGAATTTAGGGGAACCAGAGTTGCGGCCTCAGAAATAGAGTTTTAGTCGACCCCAACTAGACTGATTAGTGATACGTGCATACCGACATCAGGAGGACCTGCATTATTAGCCTGATCCGTCTACTACTTATACTTTATGACGATCGTGCTAATCTCGCTTTTTTAAACGTGGCACTTGTAACTTCAAGTTATTTCTTTCACTCCATGGAGAGAAGCAAAAGAGCGTTTTATCACAACAACAATATATTGTGACAAAAAGTCCATCAACATAATGATAAGTAATTTTTTAAATCAATATGTATAAAAATAAACCTATCAAAAGCGCATAGCAATGTAACAGAAACGACGAATGTAAAGTACTATGCGTTACATAAACTACTTTTAAAAACTAATAAATTTAATATGCACAAGAGGAAATTTAAACCTTTCTCAAGCAGCGTTATTTTAGATAGACAGAATAAAACACTTTAAGTCATTTTATAAAATACATAGTTCGTGATCAAATTCGGGTGCCTTAACTCTTGAGTGCTAAGGTTAAAGTTTATTGATCGATACACATACTATGCCTGAAAAAGGATTAATATTCTTGATATCTGCCACTGGCAATGTAAGAACTATAGCTCAGTTACTCTAACATTTATAGATACAGTTCAATAAAGCAAGGCAAGCGTTCCTATTCCTAAAATAAACAGTAAGTATATACTCTAGTAAATAAGGAAAAATACTACTAATTCAGACACACTTGAACTAATATTCATATATAAAAATATACATAATCATCAACTTATTTCTTTATAAGCCAAATGAAATGATCGGAATCATCAAACATACTCACAAAAACTTGAATCCTTTTTATTTAAGTAATACCACCGTAGCAGCACATAAATCTAGCTAGGTACATTAAAATAATTTTATATTTAACAGGGTTACATTTAATAAAATACATATAAAAACACTAATACATAGTAATCCGACAAAAAAAAAGAAATACAAATTGTGCAAAACCTCAAATGTACGTACGTCAGACAGGAATATTTTGAATTAGGAAGCTGGGAAGTCCTTTGTCAGGAAATGGACGTTTTTGCCTCTAATCTGAGTGATGCAAACTTAAGTAATACTGGCTTCTATTTGACGTACAATAACCCATGACACTTATAAACACAATTCTGACAACAATACTAACACATCATCTAAATCAAAAAAATCGACGGCGATCGATAAGTAATGATCAATAATCATCCCAACTCGGATTTCGCATTGCAAATAATATGAGCACCTACAGAATTTGAACTATCAAGTCGCCTGTCAGTTGATAATTTCGATGTGAACTTCAAATCGGAGCTTCCGGTCAGCGATAACGATAGAGGCGGCTCGCGATGACATACTTGACGTTTAATAATTGTTATTTAGTGAAGGCGGCGAAGACGGCCCACATGATCTCGCAAGCCTCGGCGCGCATGGCCTCGGCCTCAAAGTCCAAGTCGAGGAGCGTGCGGACACGCCGCGTGGCCAGCTCGTAGTCCTCGTCGGAGAGCGGCGCGAATGCGTTCTCCAGCACGTCGGCCGAGTGCGCCAGCATGAGCAGCGCCAGGGACCGCTTGTCGGCGTGCGCCACGTCCGTCACCGAGCGCCGCAGTGCCGCTTCCTGCACCTGAAACATGCATCGGCTAAATTTATTCCGTTCCAAATGTATAGGGGCAGATCATTTGGAAAATTAGTCAAATATATGTCCGCCATTTTTACAATTACGGTATTACCAGTACATCTTAACTAAAGGACCTGGGACTTTGTAGTAGAAATGTGTTTCTAAGTACGTTAGGCGTCCTATATTGTAATTTTGATAACTATATAGACCATGTGTTTGTTAGTTAGTTATAAGTTTTTTTTATCTTTTCGACCAATTACTTGAATGAAATATGAACAGAATTGGAACAGACTTGCATTTCTTTTCTTATGTTCAACTTTGAAACAGTAGAAACTATATATTTCTCACAATACACATTTAAGTGGCATTTTTTGTAACAGTCCTTTGGAGGATAATATAAATGACAGCATCATGCATTAAGGAGTCATTATAATTAATGTTAGATTAAAAAAGTAACATCATGATATTAATTGCTATCATTGTGCAAATATACCTATATTTACATAATTATGTACCTAATGTCTCAAATGTTAACATCACGTAACCTGCAAGTCAACGTGAAATATTTTGAGGTTATAACAATAGAACTGTTATGAAACTTAGGAAAATATGACAACACAATGCAAATAGGTGTGATAGCAGCGCGAAATATCCACCATCCTGTTTTACGCAGCATTGTTTCATCGGTGACCAAAACAAGAACATTCAAACAATAGACTTGCTATTTGCAATAATGAAAACTGGCAACTTGCGAGCAAAGCTAAAACTAATGATTAATAAAATTTCCCTAAGCTACCTTGCACATTTCTATTGAGAATGTAGAATTACCATTTTATTTACTTGATTACATAACAATTTATTAAAAACATGGCGTCAACACCCGATGATGAAAACGGAGGCTCGGCAAAGCATAGGTCTCCATTTTCAAGCACTAAGAGTCCTTGAAAATGGAGACCTATGCTCTGCGAAACAAGTAGCTTGAGTGACAAAATAACCGTAAGTGGAATCGTTTGTTTAATAAATTGTTAGAATGACTCACGAAAGTTTAAATACAAATGAATACATACCTTCTTAACTAAGCGGCACTTTACGACATTGTCAGTCAAAGGATGTGTGGTCATATCAAATAACAAAAAGTTCTGTTTCTCAGTAGTCAGGACACCTTTTTCTACTAAATTCTTGGCCAATCTTTCACGGACATTCTTTAATTGATATTTGAGTTTCATAGGATTCCATGTTTCGCCTGGAAAAGATTGTACCACAGCATAATGATTCATCTGATTGTTTAAATAATAAAACTGCGGAAATAATAACACCAAAGTATATAATGGACAAAGAGTTACAGTACCGGCCAATAATATATCACCTTTGTGTTTTTTTAAGTAAACATGTTTATAGTAACATATATTATTAAGATTGCAGAGTGTAAATATTACCCTGAGCTTTACCAAACAAATATAATGCATATTTCAGTAAAATAATGTGGAAGTACAGTTATACTCATTAAATACTTAAAACCTGCACAACATAACTAAGTGCAGTCGATCTTTATCTACCTATTATAAATCAAAGGAAGTGATAGGTTAACATAATATATATTTAAAAAAGTGTAACAATATTAATACTGTGTAGCAAAGCCTTTTGATTCAATAACTGCTTTACAGCGTCTAGGCATAGAGTCCACGAAAGCACCAATAGTTGATTGAGGGATTTTATGCCATTCCTCCTGTAGCTGAGAGAACTTTTGACTGGCATTAATGGTTGTTTTACCTTTCAAGCGTCTTTCTAGTTCATCCCATAGCGGCTCTATTATGTTTAAGTCAGAGGATTGACTTGGTCAGTCCATTAGGGTAACGCGACGCCGCTTGAACCATTCTGTGACACGTTTTGCACGATAGTTTGGATCGTTGTCCTGCTGGAACACAAACCCGCGGCCCAGAAATTGTCGCGCATATGGTAACATTACATTGTCCAGAATATCTAGGTACATATTCTGGTCCATGATACCTTCAATTTTATGAAGACGGCCCATGCCTTTAGCGGAAAAGACAGCCCACACCATTACAGAATCTCTTCCGTGTTTTACCGTGGGAAGTTGGTACTCGGACTTATATTGGATACCAGTAGGACGACGTACCCACTTCATACCATCGCTCTCAAACAAAATAAACTTGTTGGAATTGAATTGAATTGCTCTCATCGCTCCAGAGTGTATCAGACCATTGTCGCGGTGTCCAGTGTTCGCGTGCTTTACACTAAGCTACTCTTATTTTTCGGTTCTTCTCAGATATAAGCGATTTCTTTACAGGGCGTCTGCCGTTTAATCCTGCGTTCTGCAGACGACGTCGGATAGTCCGTAAAGATGAAGTACGCTGTCCTGGGGTCGATATTTCTTTAACTATATCCGTCGCCGTTAACCGAGGATTCTGACGTGAGACTCGCAAAATATTTCGGTCGGTCACATATGACCTACATATGAGGTAAAACGCGGTCTGGCACATGTTTTAATGCCAATGGAACTTTTTGGTAGCTTTAATCGCTTCAGCAACTTAGTAATCGTGGTTCTCGACACACTAGACTGCTGCGAAAGCTGTTCGTGAGGATGCCCTTGCTTTTGTAGCCAGCAAATATAGCTTGTTGTTAAGAGCCATTCAAATTTTTTGCCCCACGAGTCTTTATCATCTTCACCTCGTTAACCACCTATCGTTTTTTTGCTATTTTTTAGACAATAATTTCACATTTACATGCAACCGTAGGAAAACTGCCCAGTAGTGATTTTGCAGAAAATAAACAAAAAACTAAATAAAAACCTTTATATGTGGTCAGGTTTTCATATCGCCCGTCCAAAGAGTCTAAATACTACCCCTTACATGATGAGGTAAGGTAAAAACATGTAGAGATATAAAAAAAAAAGTTTCACCCTAAATACCTAAAGGTGATATATTATTGGCCGGTACTGTATAACTCTTTTCCGTATACAGAATGATCAATCCAAATGGGTCAGTAGGGGAAAGTCAGAAACTATGAGAGATAGCGAAATCGATACAAAAATCAATTCTTCTTAAAAAGCTTGAATGCCATTATTATTAAATCTAAAATCGAAGCCATGGTTCCTAAGAACAGATTTCGCTATCGCTCATAGTTTTTGACTTCCCCCTACTGACCCATTTGGATTGATCAACCTGTATATGGTTTAGTTAATGTTGTGATGAATATATTTTTTAGTCCTGTATTAGTTTAATATTGAATAGTTCTGTTTTATACCAACCACTAAGATATTCTATCCAGCTTTGTACAGATTCTGGAGGGTCAGTTTCTTTCATGTGTTTCAAAGCTTCGTCCAGCAAGACATCCCCTGTGGGGGTATCTGAAAACAACAATAAAACAGTCTAATATACAATACGGTAAAAGATTAGATTGTCCAGAATAGATTACAAGGTGAAATATAAATTATATATTGCAGAAGTGTCACTGCCGTTGACGTTTTAAAGCATCAAGTGCTTGCATATAAATGAGAAGCCTAGTCTAAGCCTACATATTTAGTTGTACTACTCATCTAAAAATGCGTTTATAGAGCAATAATTTTTCAGGACTAAATTACAACATATGTTCAAATTAATTTAAATGTGATTTTACACTTTCTATATATATTTTGTTTTTAAATAGGTACATTAAAAAAATTGCATATGTGGAAAATTGGGTGTAACAATTGTTTTAACATACCATGAAAATTAAACAAGATTACCAGTCATTAAAACAACCATAAGCGATTAAAATTATACGACGGTAATAACTATGGTGAAACACTGATTAAGTGCAAAACTCTGGTATTTGTTGCTAATACTTGCTTGCTCAGGTCACAAAAAGTAAATAATAGTAGTTTATGTATCTGTGCATAATGAAGGGCATTACAACAAGAGTGTGGGTTTAATAATATCACACGAGTGTTGTAATGCCTAATTATGTATAGATGCATACACTACTTTATCTACACACATATCATAAGTGTTTTAAGATGGGTTCAGGAACCGTAAGGAAATTACCTGCATTATTACTAGTGCTACTTGTAAAACATCAGAAAGTCAACAAACAAAACAAATGACAGTTTCGAATGGCGGCGTTTCGTATTTCGTATCTCAGTCAAATATTTTTTTAAACCATAGACAAGCCAATGAACTCTCTGTTCTATTGTCACTCGAGTTCAAATGTCGTTCGATTTATATTAAAAAAACATAACGAATTGGCGTATCGTATCAATGACAGTTTTAATATTTATAAATACTTGAATAGACACCCCACTTGAATTTGACAGCTGTTCCAAATTTAAACTCATAACCTACGGTTTTCAGGAGGTAATGTTAACATTACATCTCAATTCATTTCTGATGGTTGGTAATGCTGGTCATTGCCTACGGTTTCTGGACGCATTTTAGAGCACTAATGATATGTACGTAGATAAAAGTAAGGTTATGAGTTTAAATTTGGAACAGCTGTCAAATTCAAGTGGGGTGTCTATTCTAGTATCTATAGATATTAAAACAGTCATTGATACGAAACGCCATTCGTTATGTTTTTTTAATATAAATCGAACGACATAAGAACTCGAGTGACAATAGAATAGGGAGTTCATTTGCTTGTCTATGGTTTAAAAAAATATTTGATTGAGATATGAAATACGCAAAGCCGCCATTCCAAGCTGTCATTTGTTTTGTTCGTTGACTTTTTAATGTTTCAAGTAACACTAGTAATACTGCAGGTCATTTCCCTACGGTTCCTGAACCCATCTTAAAACATTTATGATATGTGTGTAGATAAAGTAGTGTATGTAACTATACATAATTAGGCATTACAATAAGAGTGTGGGTTTATGAAACGAGCCAAAGGCGAGTTTCATAATAATATCACATGATTGTTCATTATGCACAGATACATAAACTACTATTACACTTTTTAAACCGAATGTGACTTAGTATTTCCTTCGGACATGACCAAATTAAGGGACTTTAGAACAAATTTTTTTAATGGACTCTAATCTGCATAGACGCCATTTCCTATTTTATCATAACAGGTGACAAATACATAACAAATATTATATACATACAATGCTGTAACAATTGATCAGAGGAGAGTAAACACAAAGGAATAAACAGTTTCACTGTAATTTAAACCACACATCTTATGTGTCACAAAAACACATAAGATGGCCTTTGTTTAGGGTAATAAATGTTTAATATAAATAGCACATTATTACAGAAGCCGAGATGTAAGAGTTTACCGGCCAAGTATTTGTAGACCAGCAAACACAGGGAGGCCGGATTGTTATGAGGCTGACAACCCCTTTTCACACCGAAGCATGTACATGCTTTTCTCAAATATGAAACTTATCCTGAACAATCTCTCTCGCCTAGCCTAAAACTGCAACTGCACAGCCTATTATAAGGCACATAATATCAACATTGTAGTGCATGTTTGATTACAAGAACAAGTTAATTTATATTTCGCGAAATATATGTTATGTATAATGGGAGTAATGAACATTATTCATTACCAATACAGAGGCTGGTTTTTTCATATGTAGAAAAATAGGAAACATACATACATAACACACAAATACATTTAGTGAAAGAAAATTGCTTTAAATTTGAAAATATCTCACTAGAGAATAGGAAACCTATCTAGAAAATAATGGTATATCTCAACTGGTATATTAGTTTTTTATTGCACTGTTGAAATAATGTTGTTCTAACAACTGGTATATTCGTTTTTTATTCCACTGTTAAAATAATGTTGTTCTATCAACTAGTATATTCGATTTTTATTCCACTGTCGAAATAATGTTGTTCTATCAACTGGTATATTAGTTTTTTATTCCACTGTTGAAATAATGTTGTTCTATCAACTGGTATAATCGTTTTTTATTCCACTGTTGAAATAATGTTGTTCTATCAACTGGTATATTCGTTTTTTATTCCACTGTTGAAATAATGTTGTTCTATCAACTGGTATATTAGTTTTTTATTCCACTGTTAAAATAATGTTGTTCTATCGACTAGTATATTAGTTTTTTATTCCACTGTTGAAATAATGTTGTTCTATCAACTGGTATATTAGTTTTTTATTCCACTGTTGAAATAATTTTGTTCTATTAACTGGTATATTAGTTTTTTATTCCACTGTTGAAATAATGTTGTTCTATCAACTGGTATATTAGTTTTTTTATTCCACTGTTGAAATGATGTTGTTCTATCAACTGGTATATTAGTTTCTTATTACACTGTTAAAATAATGCTGTTCTATCAACTCATATATTAGTTTTGTATGCTATCAAATTTTAAATACCTAGTCAGACTTCATACACATTATGCCTATATTGAAATTATCATTGTTTCTGATTGTCAACATTTTTTTTAATATGACAATGTATAAGAGTTCAGTAAGATAACTATACCTAGATATTTTTCTAGCAGGAACGGCATTTGTTTTGTGCTTGCCACAATAAAAATATCGACAATCCTGCTATCGATAAGTACATACTACTTCAACTTCAAGATGTACACACAGTCTTATATCGGCTACCTACCTAGACGCCGCGTGTCACCGATCTTGAACAAATTAAACGTAATCCGTATACTTTTGATCCAATTTACGTTTATAATTTGCAATGAATAGTTCCAAATTGTTTTCTGAAGTAGGTATTTAAATATAAATAAATTGACTTTTATTATTGTTAGTTATTTTTAACCCTATTACCCCATATTTGTCTTTGTATTACCTGTATGGAAATTGAAGGGGTACTTATCGATAACAGGACTGTCGATGTTTTTATTTTGTCAATCACTTACAAGAAATCGTTCGTGCTAGAAAAATATCTAGGTATAAAGATAACCCTTATATAAATGCATAATTTTTAGAGATATTGAAATGAAAATGATAATATAAGCTATCTTTACCCACTGCATAGAATATATAATTTAATTTATTACATATTCTATATAAGATACATCAGTTGGTCACAGTATAACTTATTTCAGATAACAGATTTTATGATTTACTAGGTAAATATAAAGCCCCAGTACCTATTATAATGAACACTCACTGGTATTTACACCAATCATAAAAACAAGTAATGCAGATTTTTTTGTTTTATAAAACAAAAGAATTTCCATATAATCTATTCTTTACTATTATTTAGTCAGGTTTGAGTTATTAGTACCATTGTGCTCATTATAAAAGTCTCTACCTCTACATGTAAGCAAGGGATATTAAAATTGGTGATGTTAGGACATAGATTAATATTAATTTTACATAAAATTAAATTATACAATGAAATGGAATTTGAGGATTAGGTATGAAATTCATAAATTAACATTGTTATTTAGTAACTGTGTTGATTTATATAACTTGAATACAGAGAAAACTATAGTTGTAACAAGGCTAATTTGTTGCAATTGGACTAAAACGCAACATAACAAACATAGCACTTATTTACTGTTAAGTAAATAAACTTCCATGTTTGTATAACCTACTCCCTTGTTGATTTTCAACACAATAAAATGTATTACATAAATACAACAATGATACATGAAGCAACCAATTAAATTGGTTGGAAGTTATGTAAAAAGCATTGCAAGCCTATGACACCTTGACAGCTCTCATCTGCTAAGTATTAAAAAGAGAGAGGCTAGTTAGAAATTAAGTACCTACCTGATTTGACGATGACTTTCCTAGACAGCAGTCCCTTTCTCCTCATACCAGCTCGTTCCAGTTCTACTCGACCTCGTAAGCCCAGTTCGATAAGAATACATCCTCTCAAGCCACTGGATATGCAATCATTCCAAAATGATGTGTAACCCTGGAACATTCGTCATGTTTAAACACAATGAGCGACGAACTAAACCAACCTGCCATTACTTAATTCTCTTACAGCAATATCTGGTTACCTCTTTATCCTTTAATCCTAAAAGTAATACTTCCTCCATTAACGTCAATCTTGTTTCTTTTGAATCTCCGTCATCATAGCTTTTATCATTTTTCTTATCATCGATGTCGTGGTTTTCCTTTAAACTGCCATCGGAGTTATTGTCTTTCGCAACGTGTTTACGTTGTACTAAACCGTCAGTTCTATTCATTTTACATTAAAACAAAAACGGGTCACTAAAGATTAACGAGAATGGAGCACTTGTAAATATAAAATGCCTATTTGCAACGAAACTAATTGTTGACGTTTGCTACTTTTTTTTTTTTTTTTTTTTTTTCGTCCATCTGGACAGGCCAAAGCTCTAAGCCATCCCGCCTTTTCATAAGTGTTTTTGTTTCTTTTTCATAATTTCCATCCGGTCAACGTCTTCAGTAAGTACTATTCATATTAGGTCAAATCCGAGTTCAATGTCTTCAGTTACTTTTATTTTCTTATACAATTTCAGTATGTATGTATCATCCATTAATTAAGTCAAAACCGTACGTTCAATCTCATAATCCAGTTTAATTATTGTCCTTTCCAAACAGTACAATCCTGAAATATTCTAGTAGCGATATTTAGATTTATTTTAAATATATACAATTTACATTTATATGTTATCTGCATTAAGAACCTAAAATTAAAATATTTACAACTTATTTATGGTGTTATGTACAAATTTATACAAAGACATATACGTGGTAGGCTCTCTTAGCAAATCTGGTACTGACAGCGGGATTATATTAGATGCCTCATAAATATTAAGCAGCTCATCCATCAGCACAAGGCGCTGAATGCCGAAGGACAGGCAAACGAAAATGATGTGGTCGAGAGACTGAACTTCATTCATTTGACAACGATCACAATAAGGAGAAGAAACTATATTTTTCGATGAAGATGAAAATTTAGGCAATAATGACCAATGCGCATTCGATTGATGATAGTATAGAATTCTCTATGAACAAAAGGTTTAGACTAGCAGAACCATGGCGTACTATTATCAGGAACGTCTAACAAAGATTATATATGAGCTTTATTTTCAACTTCTCTACAAAATACCAATGTTTTCCCCAATTACTAATCATGCGCTTTTTAAGATTAGATATCATATCCGTATACGGCAAAGCGACATCCAACTCCTTGATGGTTAAACTTGAGCATGAATCAGAAATATTAACAATGGTTCTGGCTAAAAATCTGCATTTTCATTACCTAAGACTCCTATATGCGAAGGTACCCAAACGAATTGTACTACAGTGTCAGTTAAGGATAACTTCCACCATAATTCTTTAATAGTAAAAATCAGGTAGTTAATGTTAGCATTCATTTTGTTACTTGACAAACTTTTAAGACACTCATACTATCACTGACTATTACCCAATTTTGTTCAACTGATTTCTTTCCATAATATGTTTTAAAAGCAAAAGGATGGCTGTTGCTTCAGCAGTGAAGATGCTAGCATATTTATTAATTTTGTATCCCACTCCCTTATTGATTTCGGTCTGGTAAATTGCAAAGATACAGCATCATTATTTTGGACCCATCAGTATAAATAAATTTATAATTAGTCCATTCTGACAATAACAGATAAACTTCCTCCTTAGAAGACAAGCTTGAATCAATTACAATATTCATTTGCAGCATATTTACTTTGGAATGTGCCTGCATAACAAGGAAGAACATCATCGTTCAAATGTATATTAAACTCTTCAAGAGAATGAAAAAGCAAGAAAAATCTTGCAAAATAAACATATGTTGCTTATAAGGAGCAGATTGAGAAGCAATTAAATTGGTAAGAAGATCATTATTAGGCAAACTATGAAGCTTCAAGATAAATCTTTCTTTCAAATAACGGAATCGAACACTAATGGGTGGCAGTTTTGTTTCGATTTGCAAAGCAACAATGGGACTAGTTTAAAAGCCCCCTAGTTTTGGGCGCATACATTTTTTTTGTATTTTGTCCAAACTATTCACTAATTTACTATCCCCAGCAAAACAAAGAAACCCATTTCAAAAGTGACTACGAACGAGAGATTTGTATAACACTAACAATATTTTGGGATCTGCTCCCCAAGTAGTCCCGCAAACAGATTTTAATACATTATAAGCCTTGTTTGCTTTTGTTGTTATATTATTAATGTATTTTGTCCATGAGAGTTTTGGAGTAAAGTCACACCCAAAAATTTTACTTCACTATATATAGGCAATGGAATTCTGTTATACAAAATATTAGGTGTAGCTACACATTTACGACCGAAAATGAAGACTTTTGATTTAGTAGGATTAACATCTAAATTAAGGTATGAAAAGTATTTATATAAACTGGAAAGTGCGTTATTTACAGTAGAAGCTAATTGACTTAAATCCATTCCAGATGTATAAACTACTAAGTCATCTGCATATTGTAAGTTTTTACATTCGATCCCAAAATAAGATTCAATCGTCTAATATATAAGATAAATATTAATGGAGACAGAATTCCTCCTTGACATACTCCTAACGACGAGCATCTTGGACCATATAAATGATTATTAAATTTAACAAATACTTTTCTATTGGTCAAAAATGCTTGTATCCAGTTTATTAATTGCCCAGGTATCCCTATCACTGACAACTCGTTACAAAGAACCGAAATATTAACACTGTTAAAAGCACCAGCAATATCAAAGAAAACGCATAAAAGATATTGATTATTATACAGACTGTGTTGAGCATCTAATACTAGCTGACAAATGCTTTCACGAGAAGACCGACCTCTGCGAAAACCAAATTGGTTGTAAGGTAAAAGACCATTTTGTTCTACATAAAATTCTAGGCGTTGTTTTAAAAGCTGTTCAAATATCTTTCCAATACAAGACGTAAGAGCTATGGGTCGATACGAATCCGGCAACAATTTATCTTTACCAGGTTTTAAAACTGGAACCAAACAATCAGTTTTCCATTCCTCAGGTATAAAGTTTTCCTTCCACATACGATTAAGTAAGTTTAAAAGATTATGAGACAATTTGGGGTTAATTTTTTTAAAAGTATATATGGAATCCCATCTAGACCATGGGATGTATCTCTTCTAGAAAACAACGCAGAATGGAGTTCTTGATACGAAAATGGATCAGTCAAATAATTATTTCCAATATTATCAGTTTTATTATAATTTAACGGCTCATTCAAAACAAAGTCAGGAGTGTATTTACATATAAAATCTGGAATCAACTATCATCAAGAGAATTATTAAGAGTAAATGATTTATTAAATTTACGCATGTACTTCCATACCAATGACAATGAGGTACATCTATTAAATGAGTTGCACAATTCCATCCAGCTGTTGGTTTCTGTTTTAAGTATTAGTTTTTTTAAAGCTCGCAATCTCTTAAATTCAATATAATTATCCTCAGAAGGGTTGTTTTTAAAATATATATAAGCATTCTTTGAGTTTTGAACAGCTTCTGAACACTTTGAGTTCCACCAGGGTAAACTAGGACACTTAGAATGTTTTGGTAAACAAGGTTTAGCAATATTATTACATTTATTAGTGGAGGTAGACTGTGGAATTGACTGTTCAGCAACAGAATGTATTATGTTACAAAACAAATTGTAGGATTCTGGTGGAGACATAGCATTAAAGTCAATATTTTTAAATTTGAATCCATTAATTGACTATATATTTTCCAATTAACTAATTTGTAATTATGCTGAAATGGTAAATGTACATTATTGCATTGTATATTATTCTGTAGATTACTTTCATTTCCAACAACCAAATTTATAATTACAGGCAAGTGATAACTGCTACCCAGAGGATAATCATAAACAGACCAATCACATGAAAGTGCCAAAGATGGAGAAACTAAAGTTAAATCAAGAGCATTAGCTCGCCAAGATGAAGAACCAATTGTAGTGGGACTGCCATTATTCAAAAGAACAAGATCATTTTCATCAATAACATCTAAAACATCCTTACCTCGAGGCAGGGTGTCGACACATCCCCAAGACATGTGATGAGCATTAAAATCGCCTCCAAATATCATAGGTTTAGGAATGGACTTAAGCAAAACGTCTAGATTATTTTTATTAAATGGTGGATTTGTATTAGATGGACTGTAAAACTAACGACACTTAATTCATTGTTATTAATTTTGATTTTCACACAAACATTTTGTAAAGAACTATCAAAATGAGTTGTAATTTGAGAATGTGTTATAATATTATGAATTAAAATTGCAACACCATTGTGGTTGTTCCCACAATCATTTCTAATAATATTGTACCCTTTGATAGAAAAAATTGATGTGGTTTCAACCATGTTTCAGAGATTATGGCAATATGTATGTTGTTATCATATAAAAATTTTGTTAAAACTAGCCTATTACTAATTAAACTTTGAGCATTCCATTGCACTATATGTAATGTATCCATAAAAGGTTAAGGTGTTTTCTTAAAAGTGTTATCTAAAATTTCTCTAATGCTTTTAGAATTTTTGGCACATCAGGTTTTGAACATATTTCAAGCATTGCTTCAACTAATAAATTCATAAATTTGTCAGATTTAATTAAATTGGATATTTGAGTATCAATGTATTTTGAATTTAGCTGTGGAAATTGAGCTGCACTAAAAGATCAGAATATCTTGCATTTTTGCTTTTATTTTGTTTTCTTCTAGTTTTTGTTTTTTAAGTGGACATGTGGTAGAAATTGCAATATGGTCACCGCCACAGTTAGCACATTGAGTTTTGGACTTGTCACATTGTTTAAAATTATGGTTGCCTGAGCAAATTGAGCAAGTTTCATTGTTTTTACAAAATTTAGCAATGTGGTTGAATTTCATGCACTTCAGGCACTGTTTAACAGGAGGAACATAAACTCCTACCTCATGTCTCCAGTGGTCTAAAGTAACATACTCGGGAGCTGCGTTGAAGCAAATGTAACAGCAACTGTCTGTGTTGGAAGAAAGGAAACGACACCTTGAGCGTCTTTACCCGTCGCATGAAACGTCTCACACTAATAACTTTTTACTAGAAGCAATAAGCTGAAAGATTTTTTATTGGAATAATCGCAAGGTACAGATGTGAGAACCCCAGTGGCTTCTGTTTCGGCAGCCGGTATTGAACCAACCATCCTCAATTCGTTTAGGAGCTTTTCGTTCTTAAGAAAAACATTAGCGTTGTTAGGGAGGTCGAAAGTTATACCAATTTTGAATGCATTAATTGACCTCAGATGCATTACACCTGAAACACAATGTTTTCTGATGCCATTAGATATGGCCAACCTATCCTTATCTGTAATTTTAGTGTTATCTTCTTCGCGATTGAGGAAGACAATAAAATCTTTCTTCTGCGAGTTTTCGTCATAAAATCTGTTATAATTTCCTGCTTTATAAGGTGTGTACTTATCCTTTTCTCTTTTCTTCGCTAGTGGACGATCATTATTTTCAGCATCAGAATATGAAGTCGTCGATGATGATGAAGAAGGTAAGTCCTGATCTATTCCTTCTGTAAGAGACTCACCCGTAACTCGCGATCGTTTACGGCCGCTACGCCCGTGCGCTTCCCCATTATGGGGAAACGCACTAACGTAATATGTACAAAACTAACACTATATAGACTATTTTACATAAGAAATATACAAAGAAATGTACAAATCTAGAATTTAAAACTAATTTACAAAATTTAATTTCAAAAGCGCGCCTATTCTTTTTAACGTTCCCGCCAAAAAAATTGACGTTTGCTACACGAATGTCGTGAACGTCGGGAAAATATGGCCGTCGTATGCGTTTCGTTTCAAAATAATAAAAATGTACATACAAATTTAAATACAATATCAATTATTTGAAAAAAATATACTTTTTACACATTTTTTTATTTATTTAATTGTATTTAGTCTATCATTATTAACTAATGGATTAAATTAATGAAGGACATTGCCAACAATACTCCGATCAAAGGCTTCTTTATAACAATCTGTAACAAGAGATGGCAGTAGCTTCGCACTGTTAATAGTGTAGGTAATTTTGATATAGTTGCATAGCTTATAGTAAGATGGCGTTACAACCAATATTTCAACATCGTAAGGAAACCGGATTAATCCCAACAAGTTTTAGTTTAGTGTGGTGTTGAGAATGTGAAATCCATATCTAGGCGAAGTAAAGTCACCGACATAGCCCACCGGGTTAGCAAGCTGAAGTGGCAATGGGCAGGCTACATTGCGCGCAGAGGAGATGGCCGATGGGGTCGAAAGATGCTGGTGGAGAGCACGGATCAGCAAGCGGAGCGTAGGACGTCCACCCACAAGGTGGACAGACGACCTCATTAAGTTCCAATTTTATATGGGAACGCCAAGAAAACGCAAGACCGAAACGCTAGTGTGCCCTTTTAAACGCTTCTTACTCTAAACTACGACTGTGTTAGGAGTTTTAAACACAAAACTATCGTGAGATTGAAACATATTAATTGTATAAAAGCGGGTAACTCACGTTCCTTGCTCCTGTGGGAAGAGCTACATAGGAGAAACGGGCCGCAACATTGCCACCAGGATATCAGAACACATACGCAGCATGAAAAACAGGGACAGCCGTGGTTCTGCAGTGACGGAGCATATATTGGACTCGGACTCGACTCATTACATACGTTTCGATAAGGTAACCGTACTTTCGAAGGAAAAATTTGTAGTTCAGCGCAAAGTACGGGAGGCTATTGAAATTAGTCGTTATCCGAACTTTAACCGTGATTCTGGATGGTCAGTCAGTGCCCCCTAGTTGGAGAACTGTTTTGTGTGGTGCGTCGGCGTTTTGTGTGGACGGACCTTTGTCAACGGACGTAGTAAGTGTAGTGTGCAACCCTACTATTGACAATATTGCTGAAAATGAGGGTAGTTTCTCGCCTCCCCGCCCTCAGCTGTTGCCGGCGTCGAGTGCGCGGTCGCGGAGAGCTGCGGCCCGCAGTCTGCGTCGGTTAGCCAACGCGAATGGCTCATGATTATGCTCCTCGTTACGGAGTGAAACATGTCGAGCAATATTCGACTTATAAAACGTGAGTTACCCGCTTTTATACAATTAATATGTGTTAGGAGTTGTTCGACTATTATACCCTTTAATTTTAAAGTGTAAGTAAGATCTTCTAAATTACTTAGTAAATTTGATAAAGGCAAAAACTTACCTAGCTTATCCTATTTTGTTACTTAACCGGCTCCCAAGTCATTGAGTAACCTAGTTTCCTAGTTACCCCTACTATTCAATATACTCTATGCTAGTTACCAACGGACTACATAACAAACCGGACGGTATGTAAGCTGAACTGGTTCGAAGAGTAGGGATGTTTTAGTGGCAGTCACTATCTACCAGTACTATTGTATGTGCAAGCAAGTTGCAGTTAGTGCTGAAATGGATTTAATTGATTAATCATTGAACGACTACTGTAACACCGTCAGGTTGTCGTTATCAATATATCTTCACGATAGGTAGGTGGAGACATGGGTGTGAAATTTAAATTCATTCGATTAATTAAAAGTATAAAATTTATTTCTTGGGCTATCGTAGGAGAGCATTTCTCAAAAAGTTTACATCTGGATCAGGTCTTCGTCGTCTTTTTTCTTTTTTGTTACCGAAAGTCTATAGAAATTTGGTAACAAAAAAAGAAAAGTTGCATATAAACTTTATGGGACATTTTGGGATGATCGATCGGGAGATCTTGCTAAGCATCATTTGCTCTATCAGTCTACAGCTATTAATCTAAATCGAAGACGTGATCCAAATGTACAAACTTTTTGAGAAATGCTCAGGAACGGTGCCATCTTTGGCGCAGCGGCGCTACCGCGAAGAACGATATTCGTAAATTTTGGACGATTGTCTCTGTCACTCTCATGGCGCCTTAATGGGAGTAAAAGAGAAAAATGCCCGAAATATACGAACTTCGTTGTTCGCGGTACCAGGCCAGGTACCTTATCCCAGATGACAATCGTTAACAGAAAACGCTGTCGTGTTAATTTTATTGTAAGTATGAAAAAGATCACGTTCACTTTTCGTTAAATCTGTAATTCCGATAGAACTTACATTTATTTTCGTTTTGATTACGTGCAGATTTATTTTATCATAATCGTAAGCACACGCTTTTAGTTTATCGTTGGTGCATAGTAACGATGCGGCATGCACGTCACTTCTGCTGTTATTTAAAAACGAGTATATACAATCTCGTATACGTGGGAATAGGTAATGACGATAAGGGCAGAGGCCATCCTCGGTGACATATAAATATATAAGCCTCTTATTTGTATTCAAAACCTACTGTACCGGTTATTTTTATTATCCTCTGCAGTAGTGTATGTTTTGATGATATTTTTAATAAATTTCCTCACGCTCGGAGTAAAAAGCAAAGTATAGCATAAATATCTTTGTTTTCTATATCGGTTTTGTCCCATATAAGGCCTCGCTTCGCTCGGGGCTCATAATTCACAAATTCTTTAAGTTATTGCAACCTTACATGGTATGCTCTTGTAAGTATAGTTGGCATATCGTTGGCATGAATCTTTATAGAGGGCTACGCTAATGTAGATACCAAAACCGTCTCGTCTGTAATAAATATATGGAAGTGCTATACCGTATTTCGTGTAGATTGGACCCTCCACGAATTGCTACAAAATATGGCAATAATTTCTTTATTGTTAAAAATAAATAATCTCGTAACAACTTTCTGATATTTGAATAAATACTCAGACCAACGATAACCTTCTGTTTAATTCTATAATAGGTATCTATAATGTCTATAAACAAACACAATATCTAACAGATATATAAAAAAGTAAAATGTCATTGGCAAATTATTCAAGCTTTGTTACTTTGTTATTGCATATATATTTAATTGAATTATAAAAATAATCAAATAGTCTAATCATTGTCACGCTGCGTGTGGTATAACCATGTATAACAAGAATTTGAAATGGAATACATGTTTTTCGGTTAAAATATGGCGCCATACTGAATCTAAACTTTCAAAAGGATAATAGATAGCTATAAACGGAGATAGCTTAACCGCTTTATCTACTTTTTGCTGGCTTTGGTTATCACTAGAAGCGGGTGTGGTGCACAAGGCGGGCGTGCACACCGTGGCGTAGTCAAGTCAGTCGCGCGCGTGTTACCAGCACGTTGCAACCGCGGAGATGGAGCAGAACGGGCATGTTACGGTAAGCAACTAACTTTCACTAGCCGAGTTATATCCTGCCTGTTGGGCCGGTAGATCTTGAGGTTTCTGTTAACACTAAAAGTCAGTGTAGTTAACTTTTTTATAAATAATCTCGACAAGCCCTCCTCGACCAAGTGATGCAAATATGACGGGATGGCACTGTGTCCAGCGGGTCCTCGCAGATGAACTTTACACCTTGAGTGTGGACGCGCGTGTTAGGGCACGACGCCAGTTGGCTGCCGTTCCCGCGTGGCTCCGGTCGTAGCGCGCTCGAGTTCCGTCTGAAACGACCTCAGCAGGGTCGTGATCAGTACACATACCTACTTATTTAATATTTGACCGTAACATTCCTATATAAAATATGTGTTCAATCTATGGTGCCTAAAACTACTAGTGACTTTATGTGCTGGTATTCTCTCGTGTAAATAGAAATCTATTTATAATCCTGAAACTCGCGAAGAATTGTTTATGAGGTGAGTTTTCTTTCTTTATATTATTTATTATGGCTCTGCGTACGCTGAGTACTGTTGCTAAATTAATAGCCCTTTAAATTATCGATCCTGCCGCTAAAGTAGCACATGCAAGCAACTGAACCAACCCTCGACACTAACTAGCGCTGAAATTAGAACATGTTTTAAGGTTGTGCTGCACCTGCTTATTTAAATTTTCCTGGTTTAAATAGTATGCATTTAACTTTTTAAATTAAGTATATATAAATTACTGTTAATTACAAACTACTTTGATTTAATTACACAAGTATTCAAGCAAACTAATTTTCCTTAACTAACTAGCGCTAGCTAGTTTTTCGCTGTTTTCCTTGACTTTCGTTGACGCGCGATATTTGCCGACTGTATGAACTAGTATGAAGAGGTCTAAAACTTAACCGCAGCGCACGAAACGCTGCAGTGACCCGTTATTTGACCGCTTTTGTAGACGTCCACTCGAAAATCGAGAGTAAATACGGTAACTTTACTAATAAAGATTTAATGACAGAGAGGTATCTTCATCGTAAATCGCTAAAAGGAAACGGGAATAGGTACCTATGCATTTATCCATACAAACGCTCTCGACTGTTTCCTCCCTGGTTTTTAACCCTAGAGCAGTTATTTGTATTCTTGCACTATTACAAGGTGCTGTATACCTATACGTTCTTATTTTTAAATTCCTTTTCCTAAATACCAGCTCTCCGCTCGCTATATATTATACAAACACGCCGTAGACTGAAGTGGTTAGAGCTTTAAACCATAAGTTAACACCCATATAGTACTCCTTAATATATGTTTTATAGAGCTTTATGAAATTTGAGGGATATATTTATGATTTCCATATTCTAAACCTTTAGCCTAAAATACATTTAGTTGTAAATTGTATACTACATACACACAACTTTGTTAGACGGTTAGATAGTTAAGGATTATAATTATGTATTATTTCCATCTTATATTATTTCCATACCTACAACCACTAAAATTTTGATAAAAATATTAATTTTGCTTATTAGTTATTTTTATTTAAATACTGACGTACCTATCCGTATTTACACAAGATATAATATGCGAACGTATGTACTAGTGACGTATGAAAAAAACATTGTTAAGTTACAGCTTATATTGTTATAATCATACTCGTATCTTCTTTTGGGTACCGTATACCAATCTGAGGTATTTGCAGATAATTTACAGATGACTGGTAAAATACAAACGCCATATTTCGATAGTTATACACAACAGGTTCATTGCATTAAAGTCGTTAAAAGGTTGTTACTGACTCGTATTTATCGATTGTGTCAATATAAGTGAGAAACATGGCCTCACTTCACTATAGAAAACGCAATCGGGAGTCTTTCTCTAGGACTAGGAGGACGGAGTAAATTTTTCAGAGTTATTTATATCGAAGCGGTAAAATTTTGTTTTCATTGTATAGTACCTAAGTCTATGTGTCTCAATTATAGGAATGATAGGCAAAGGCCATTCCCTCATCTGCCAGCAGCATTCGTCCCAGTTTTGTTCTAATTATGGCTAGTCTTAAAAAAAGTCCAAGTTGTCCCGCTATCGAGGAAGATCAATATCTTGATCCACAATTCATTCATTCAACATCATTTAGACTTTTTTAATTAGAACATTCTAAAATCGTACTGGCCACCACAAGCTAACCAAGCTAAAGGCACCTTTTGTAAAAATGCTGAATGTATCTAAACGCAAAGAAAAAGTCAATGCGATTTCAAAACCTTTTTTTACATGTTTTACTTTCCTCGCTGTAGTGAGGGGAAAAGTTTTGTGTTACACACGGGTGAAATTGTAATTTACTTCTCGTGTATTGAAACAGTCGCTACGCGCAGGATTCTATTTTAAAACCACTCGTTTTGCTCGTGGTTAAACTATAGAATCCATTCGCTTGCTCGAGTATCAATCCCACACTCGCAGTTAAAATACAATTTTGCACCCTTGTATAACAAATAACTATTACCTCGAATGCTTCGTTTCGTTAAGAAAGTGTTATTTTCGTAAATGCACGTTGTTTCATAGATAGCTATAAAACTTATCAGTTTATTTACCTTTATTATTTGGCATGAGTTGCACGACCGTGCAACCGTATCCTGTAGAGATATTCGTGACACGCGTACGATAACGGACGGACGGATGGGTTACTGTACTTTGCGATCGTTTAAATATCGATTGTAGTTAATTGTTGTAAGAAACTTTTTTTTTTATGAATGATTTAATATCTTTCAATTTTAATTGAAAGCCAAAAAGAAACAAATTATTTAGTATGTACGCAATAATTTATAAATAATTTAGTAAGTATGTTATTAATTTTGAATGTTTATCAATAATATATATATATTTTTTTGTAACTACCCCTGTTTATTATGGGCACACATCACATTACTCTAATAGAGTTTTTAATTATCTAATTTTTTTCCTAGTCGCGAATAGCAATAAATACAGATCCAAAATAGATAGAAATAAAATAGAGAGAGAAAGAGTTAGTAGATTCTAAAATAGGGTTTAGGGTGCATGCAGACTAGCGTTTCTGCCTCGCGGTTTCTCGGCGTTCCCATACGAATTTGCACGCCACGGAGACGCCGCGTTATCGGCGTGCAATTTTATATTAAAACGCGGAGAAAACGCGGGACAGAAACGCTAGTGTGCACACACCCTTAAATGTAGGTAGAGTTAGCCAGAGGTGTGACGTAGGAAGACCACAAATCCACAAGTGAACTATTACTTACTTTCCTCACCCTTCCACCTCGCAGATAGCTAATAGGTACTTAGGAACATATTAACAACGCTGTTGATGCCGGAAAAACATGCAATTTTTTTTTTATTATTGTTAATATATTTCTAAAGGTGCAGTTTGTTGGCTGATAAAATGTCATCTCATTTGTTTTTCATTGCCAGCTCGCTGGTCTAACTGGTTTGAGTTTGAACTTTGGACAAGAATAACTGGCGCGTTACGTCTGTATGTTAAATAAGGTGCGAGTTTGTTTAGCTAATTCTAACTTACGTGTATTACAAGTACGTGAATATGTTGAGAAAGGAAATCAGCGGATCTCACTGTAGTGCGAGGCGGCACACAATATGAGAGAGAGGTTGTTCTTCGGTTGGAATCTATTGCCTGAAATGGAATTCAGTTAGAATAACTACAGCAGATGTAAATAAGCAGCATAATTGATATTTACGTAGAGCAGGATATTAAAATAACACTGAACAAACATTATTATTATATTAGAATTTTACGTTTGTTTAAAAACGGAAAACTTAAGCCTATTCATACCTACTCTTAATACTTGTGTGTGAACAAAATCACTTAAACACGCGTAAGCAGAAATATTAGGTTTGATAATGATAATGGTTGCAGTAACAATCTTGTTTCTACAAATAGCGGTAGCATCTCAAAACATGATTGAAATACTAGGCTTATGAGGAATATACATTTAACGTGTATGTAAGTATAATGTTCATATAAAAGGGTTTACGGTGACCTTTGGCACTAACAAACCAAATTGATTTTAAGATGATTCCAGTCTCACGCTAAGGCAAAAACATAATTTATTAATAAATTCACAATTGTTTTTTTTTATACTTTGTACTCAATATAAAATAAATTTATATTTTTTGAATGATTTGATCCATCCGACCTTGGGATGAACCCATGTTTAATTTGCATGACAGCGGAATATACACAATGATGGCGTGACTTTAATAGCTGTATCTTTAAACTGTTGAAACCTGTAATATTTACGTTGTTTGTCAACATCTAAGTGGTTGAAGACAATACAGATATACCTCCTTGAAGTTCGTTTTCAAACGACTGTTCCGAGATTCATGGGTATTGTTAGGAGTTTATGACTAGTTCTGAGTGTTTATTCTACCAAGTTTTTATTTAAGTTACAAACAACACCATAAAACACCTACACTGAAAGCACATTATAGGTGGATTTATCAAATATCAACAAAAAAAATTTCTTCTGTATTTTGTTGAATCCACAACTTTTCTGTGAAAAAAAAAAACAACAATTGGTACATGTTGCATTAACCCATCATTTTGTTATTTAAAGTACATAATTTGTCGCCAACACGTGCAAAATTAACCTTTTTTCTGTCAGGTAATATCAATCAGGTATTTGTTTCTTACAAACTCGTTGACATCATTGAAACTATGATTAGGCCGATTTCCAATAATTTTTAAGTTTATTTCAGTATGCGTTGTCGGTATTTAATCGTTGTTTCAATTATACTTGGGCGATTTTGTTAACAAAAAATTGTTATTTGCTATGGATTTGCCTAAGAAGATTTGTAACTCTCCGCCGTTGGTTACTAGAGACATGTTGTTTTAATTTTGGGTTTTGTTGTTTTTATGCAACATTAGAGCGAACATTTAATTTTTTAGTTTTTTTTTCTGTATCAATAGAAAACGGTTCTTTTAGAGATCTATAAAATAATGCAATCTTAGTTTTTGAGAAATAAGTTAACGTTTTCAAGCACTATTTAACCGAATTCGCACTGTAGGTAACTTAGGTAAATGAAATTCACGTATCTTAATATCATGCAACTATTTGCTAATCGCCATGAATAATAGCCTTAATGTGTTTAATATGTTGTTACAGGAAACCTCAATGGTCATCGAAGAGAACGGCGAAGAGATCGTTAAAGTTAACAAAATGCAAATGGTCAATGGAGGCAACCAGCCACTCAACGGTACGTTTATAGTATACCTTTATACATATACATATACTGCATTATGGTAAAAACTTTTTGACGACCGGTCTGGCCTAATGGGTAGTGTACCCTGCCAATGAAGCCGATGGTCCTGGGTTCAAATCCCAGTCAGGGCATTTATTTGTGTGATGAGCACAGATATTTGTTCCTGAGTCATGGGTGTTTTATATGTATATAAATATTTATATGCATCTATCTATTATATATATCGTCGTCTAGTACCTACAACACAAGCCTTATTGAGCTTACCGTAGAACTATAGGGTCGATGTGTAAGATTTTCCCAAAATATTTATTTATTTATTTATACACATTTATGCCCTTGAGTGTTCTATATATATATTTTATAATTAATCGCAATTAATATTATCTAACTTTATTCTTTTCACCATGTCTCTGTTTAGCCCTGTGGTTGACTGGTAGAGAATGCCATTAGGCATTAAGTCCGCCATTTTTAATTTTTAGTTTCTATTTAAGCAATAAAGTTTAAATAAATTAAATAGTAGCTGGTTCGATTTTGCTAACCTCGTCCCAAGATTTAGCTTAGGCGGCATTATTGGAAGTTAGAAGATTTTTTTTTTCGTAGAAATAGACTGTTCTATATTAGATGATATTTCATAGCTATAAAATTTAGGAAAATCCAGTGGAACGAGCCGGGATTTGACCCTTGATCTCCGAATTGAAAGTCGCACTCCTAACCTAAGTCACAAACGCTTGCAGATACAAATTATTGTTAGCAAGAAAACAGTAATAAATAGTTAGTAACCACAAATAGTATTGAAACTTACAACACGATGTTATAAGGTTATAATTATAACGTTGTTCGTGCAAAGATATTTTAGTACTTACCTAATACTTGAACGCATTAGCGAGTAAACGCACACATAAGGTTTCTGTAAACCTTAACCCTATAGTCGATTGTACTATTGCATATGGTGCAGAGAAGGACCGAAAATACAACGATGTAGCAGTTTTGTAAGCATTGACTAAGCCCATCTGGCCGATTTTTTTTTCATTTACAGTACCTACCGGCCAATAACATTTTATTTATTTTATTTAATCTTTATTGTACAATACTCTTGTATTGTATAATAAAGATCAAATCAATAAGGGTCAAATGGCGAACTTAGTAATGCCTTAAGGCATTCTCTACAGTCAACCAAATGTACAATCAGAAAAATGTAGTAGGTAGGTAAACTTCAATATATATAGTTGACGTACGTTGACGTACGTAGTAGTTGTGTGAACTGTTAAATCGATCGAACCTTGAAAGAAATATCTTCGTTTCGATATACAACAATAGTTATTTGTTATGCAAGGCTGCAAGGTGGTTATTTGGCGGTAGTGTTGAAATTAAAAGCTGAGCGTAGCGAGGCTTTCAAGACACGAGACGCCAAATAATTTTGCAGTCATGCGGAACACACAATTTTCACCTCACTACAACGAGGAAAATTCGAGCGGCAAGAAAAACAATAAAACAAAACTTATCGCGCGATTTTTCAGGGAAATCATATCGGCATCGCTACTAGAATCATTCATTTTTATAGTTCAAACGTTGAGTTCAAAGAGCTTAGCACAGGACAAATCCGACAAATTTACGTAAATTGTGATAACTTAAAACTTTAAAAAAAGTTTTTTTTTTCGGTTGCGTTCAAAATTTACAATGTTAAGTAAACCTATATTTCAATTTATTTATCAAATAAACATTGAAATCGTGTTTTATTTAATGGATTAATTAGTCAAAATATGTAAATTAAACTGAAATACTATTAGTATATATAATAAAACCTATTTGACATAAAATAAAGTGTAGGTAAAAATAAAAAAAGTTAAAAATCTGTAATCAAAAACATGTTTCTGATTGAAATTAAGAACAAATCAAATTATTATAATTATGAAATATTTAGATTGATTTTTAAGTAGTAATATAAATTAAAAATTGAAATAGATGACGTATACTTAAGAAAAACGACGAGGACCTCCGGTGTTCGAGACGGATTCGAACCCGCATCTCCAGCTATCGCGGCTGATTGTTTCTGATTGGTTATTATCTATGGTTATTATGAACTCACCGCGATACTGCGAACATCGAAGTTCGTATATTAGAGCATCTTTCTCTTTACTAGAATGAGAGTTACAGAGACAATCGTCCGAAATTTACGAATATCGTTTTTCGCGGTAGCGCCCCAGTCACGCGTTAAAGGAGTTTTATACTTGAAAAAAAAAAGTTACATGCACCACAAAGAATTAATATCATCGATTTCGAAATTCGAATGACTTTTGCACGCTAGCGGATAAAATAGGCTTTTCCACGCAGATTTCGCGCTATAAACTAAGGTTTTCCGAGCGAGTGAGGTGAAAAATATGTATTGTACAAACTAACGTTTATTCTATATACTTTAATTAAAAAACACTCAGGTAATACATTTTGGCCGCTTCTGTGTATACATATTTACCTCTAAAAATCATCTAACAATCAAGAGCAAAGAAAACCGCATCAGATAATTTTCGCAATCGCATCTTTGTAGAGTAAATGATAAAGTGAGTAATAAAGAGTTTCTGTTTTTATCTGAATTTAGAAAACTTTTTCTATTTTAATTGCATATCGGTCTTGAAAATCATCGGATTAATTCAAGTTTATTTATAGTCTTTGTTAGAGTTACTGTTGTAAACGTGAATTATTGAAAACCTTTTATTTATTTGCATATCTGTCATAACAATAATTACTCGTAAGCTCTTGTTTGTCTGTCAAAATCTTAAGTTATATAATTTTATTACCCATTATCGTTGTTTTCGACTTTATCAAGGTTATTTTTATTATAGTCATAAACGCTATAATTAATCTTTATTGATTGCTCGCGCCTTTAGAATATGGATCATCCATCTATCATGGATTTAAAACTGAAGCCTGAATTGTCAAACATAATATGATTAATTTAGTCAATGTGATATGTACACAGTATGGCACGCTCCCAGACCTTTGTAGGTAATTAAAGTTCCAAACTCTTATTGTAGAAAAGTTATGCAAGTATCATATACTACTAACTGGTCTTGTATATTTGTACCTACGCTTGGCTTGTTTAAGGAGCTCACCAACTTTAACCTGCATTTATAGTTGGCCCTGAAAATACCATCAGAGTATTAATTTAACACGTGTCTCTTAATACTTCAAACTCAGGTAAATCCATTCTGCATTAAGGTTGATTATCTAAAAAGTGTATAATAATCTGAAAGCTAATTAATTTTAGAGGAAAATGGGTTTACCTGAGTTTGAAGTTGGGACACATAATATCGTATCATATAACCTTAGATGACAGTATTTTGCTTGTTTTTTAAGCTGTGTCATTTATTTTTTTAATTAAATGTACATCCGGACTAAATGTATAAGCTACTTATATTTATCTACCGCTAGAGGTCGAACGGAACGAACAGAATTTGTTTATCATAGTTCGGTCACAAGTCAGGCGTCGATGCGATAAACATATTGTTCCTCTGTTCAATGTGTCTTCCTATCCTACGCAGTGCACTATCGGCGGTTACTAAGATGATATTGATAGTAGTTCAGTGGTAGAATTAATTTGTTAGGTTTACTTTGGCAATACGACTATACTCACCACGATGTTATACGGGAGCCAATTATATGAGATTGTACGAAGCAGTCGTTTTTAAATAAAATAACAATAGACATAACTTCTACGACATGCTGTTACAGTTATCTTTAAATTAAAACTACAAAGATATGCACAACACTCTGCATTGGATTCTGCAATATCGTGACGATAAACTAACTGTAAAATCGTAAAAATGCTCACGGTAAACTATATTATATTATTACGTTTTTCGAATGTAAAAGTGCATTAATTAGGCTTCATATTGCCCACTCGGTTATGTATGTATATAGATATATACAAATCATCAGATTATATATGTTATTACCGACTATATATTTGTTAACATATTACGTGCCATGAGAACTACCTGGTTAATGACCTGTATTTAAATAAATATGTATAGATACCTATGTACAGTAAGTACATCAAATGAGACACAGGAACAAATATGTCCGTATTTGTACAGCAACATCCAATTTTGAAGATAAGTCACTTAATAAACAAATACAGCATTTCTGTTGGGAATTCGATAGCTTAGAGTATATTAAAATGAACTAAGAACTAAAAAGCGACCGTAGTTAGCAAAAATATAATGACAACTGTAAAACAATGAAAAAACAAAATATACAGATTACAAAACCAGAGACAATATTAAAAGTATAAAAACCTCGTCGACAATTTCCAATTTATGTGTTGTCCCTTATTTAAATTATAAATATTATACACAAAAAAAAGCATAAATTGACATAAATGTTACAAGAGGAATAACCTCAATATCAGAACTCAAATAAAGATTAGGTCTGGTCCCACCGCGAGCTAGTAGGCTATGAGCTATCAGCTATTTCAAGGGACAAAAGATAATAAGCTCCCGTGTAAATAAAAGAGACATAGGTATGTCATAGCCTTGCGATCGTAGTTCATTGCCGGGCGATGAGCTATAAATATATATCTCTCTTTTAGTTACACGGGAGCGATTATCTTTTGTCCCGTAAAATAGCTGATAGCTCATAGCTTACCTAGCTCGCGGTGGGACCAGTGCCTTAGATAGATATAGAGAGATCTCCTTTATTTTCCGATAAGTCACGCAATTAATAGTTTCAAAAGGTGATTAGAATAATGACTACGCTATACCTATTGTGTGTCAGTGAAATTATGCTGACTTTATATGCAGTCAAATTTCATAAAGCAGTTCCAGTTACGATTGCTCCTATACAGAAGCCTATAAGCTTTGCCATATTTTCTGTAAACTTAAACTTATTCTGTCTCTAAATGTGCTTGTCATTGTTCAGGCCCAGATCAAGTGCTGCCCACTAATGACTACTTCACTTGGGAGCCGGAAGGGCGTGTGAAACTTCGCCTGGCACCACGAGGCATCGCCGGCGAGCCCCCTCTATCAGTACCGGGGCTTTTGCGACAGGCCGCCGCCAGATACCCCGACAGTCCCGCGCTATGCACAAAGAAAGACGGAAAATGGCACCACATCACATACAAGTAGGTGGTACTTTTAATGGTCAAAACTGTGCAGCGGGTTCGCATTCTTTGCCTGTTTCATACAGTTTCCGGTTCTAGGAATTGAATTTATCTATCTGCCGGCTGGCAGTATAAAAATGACAGTCTGTTTAAAGTTTTTGCGCTCGCCTTAAAATATTTACTTAAATAACAAAAGACGCGTAATTAGATTTAGAATTAGATACGTAATACGACGCGAGATTTCGGCAAAACAAACAAAGCTCTCTTATTTAAAATTTAAATTAGGTTCATTTGGCATACAATATAATTAATGGCATTCTTTTTACTTAGGCAGTACCTGGAACGAGTTAGGACAGTAGCAAAAGCATTCCTCAAACTCGGCTTGAAGAGATTCCACTCCGTATGCATACTTGGCTTCAACTCAGAACAGTGGTTCGTGGCGGACTTGGCAGCTATCCATGCAGGGTGAGCACAAAACCTGATCAATTTCCTGCTGCCTTAATTACATGACAAGGTGGTCATTAACAACCATGGTAATCGGCTTGTTTCTGGGACGGCCAACATAGAATAGAAATTATAGAATAATATTTCAATTTTTTTTATTAACTGCAGTTATAGCTATTGATTTACCATTATTAGACTTCATTGTTGTAATATATTATAGTTATTAAAAGATTTGTGTTAAAGGTAGTCTTAAGAAATGTCATATTTATTTCTCGAAGTTTGTATACATCAAATATTATAGTAGGTATAGAGATGGATGACACAACATTACTGTATGCACTTATGTATATGATTAACGATGGAATTATATATGTTTTTGGGTCCATGTGTGATATGAAATTAGCAATTAGAACCAGCTTCAGCTTTTGCCACAGCACTGATGTTCATAGCCGTCAAGCAAAAACTTGCGGTGTGTAATGGCAATGGCACATCTTAGAAAGCTAACTAATTTATCCTTTACTTATTTAGAGGCTTCGCGGCGGGTGTCTACACGACGAACTCTGCAGAAGCATGTTTGTATTGTCTGGAAAAATCCCGGGCGAACATTTGCGCGGTACAAGACAAAAAACAGTTAGACAAAATCCTGTCAATTCGCCACAAATGTCCCACGCTAAAAGCCATCATTCAGTGGGAGGGACCAGTCGACTGTTCCATTCCAGGCGTATATAGTGTAAGTATTCAATATTGTGTGTCGTTTTAGTTACACAGCAAACCTAGGTATCTGGCGGCGGCTTGTCGCAAAAGCCCTAGCATTGATAGAGTTGTCTCACCGGCGATGCCTCATCAATATATAATATAATATATAAAATTAGCCGATCCAAGAATTTCAGCAGTTATGTTCATTTTTTTACCATGCGTTACATAATTGGGCGCATGATTGCCATGTTTTTTTTTCTTCGAATGTTTACCAAAAACCTCCAAGTATAAGATGTAATCAATATTTTACATATGTTCGCAGTGGGAGCAAATATTAGAAATAGGAGAAAAGGAGCCAGATGGTCCGCTAGACCACATACTGAAGAGTCTAGCCATCAACGAATGTTGCACCATCGTATATACGGTGAGTGGACACGGATTTGAGCACGGAAGTAGGTACAAGTACGAGCAAATATGTACAAGAATAATTTGAACTGAGTTAAAATGTAAAGAACGGAAACGCAAGTTACCAAGACTCGTTTATTTCAAGAATGTCAGTTCCACACCTCTACAAATCAATGATTTATATCTTTACAATCGATATAGTTTTGTTCTAATTCTGGTGAAACGCATACGTCATTCTGATTGATGAATACTGCAGATCATTCACATTGATATAAGCAGCATTATCAAAACTCATAAAGTAATTTATGATTCCTATAACAGTTATGATTCATAAGGTGATGCCGAATACGTAAAATATAATTATAAGAAATCGCATTTATTTGTAAATCAGTCATATATGTAGGATTCAGATAAGTATCTGACTACAATTATGATTAATGACTTGAACAAGTAATCGTTTTCCTTACATTAATACAAATGAAAACTGAAATGCAATAATTATATTTCCATTGCTGACTTTGAAACGGTACACGCTCTGCTTACGACTGCAGATACTTTAAAGTGATTCTGATTTAACTCTTTCGGGTGAACAACGTTGTCGTATACTTCTTAACTATGACTTAATTGAGGTTGCTGACCCGAACGGGGTTCCGATTCTAAATCTAACTATCCCGACCGTTGTTCTTCACAAACTTCTAAGTCCAAAATTCATTTCAGTCCGGAACCGTGGGTCCCCCAAAGGCCGTGATGCTGACACACGACAACCTGACGTGGGACGCGTACTCCATCAGCCAGCGGGTGGGCGATATCCAGCCGACGGTCGATACTCTTATCTCCTTCTTGCCGCTCAGCCATGTCGCAGCGCAGGTGATTGTCCAGTTTCCTACATTATTTCTCGTCCAAGACGTATAGCCAGCATTAATATATAGTAAATTAATAGCCTTCTGCCTACCAGGAATGACGCAAATTTGTTAAAAAAATATATATATTTATTTGGCTAAAAGTAAAATATAAATACATGGTATGCCTGGCGGGCCCCGAACTAGGCTGAGCTGTATCTTGGGACCCTAATTTTATATTGTTTCAAGTAGGTATATATTGATATATATATTACACACTACACATATTAGAAGCTCAAATCAGGTACTGACTCACCTAAAATACGAACAGTAACGAAGATTATGTTGATAGGTGGAAAAGTATTATTATATATATGTACCTACGCCCTATAATAATTGACATCTTGTTAGTATTACATCAAAGGGTGTCGTCAATTTTTTTCCCTTCATATTTATAGTATCACTATCTATATCGTTGGATGACCTAGACAACACATTTAAATGTAAGTCGACATGTTTCACGCCACAAATAACGCAATCAAACAATTTTATTGACTCTTTGCATAAGTAGGTTAAAATCCAGTTTTTTATTATCTTGATGCAAAATGTTATCTTACTCCATTGTTAGAGGACGGTCTTGAAAAACTTGTAATGTTGTTCAGACTGATTAACCCGATATCGGTTCTGTATTCATACAGAGGTGGTCACAAATATCTGAAGAATCTATTGTCAAGGCGATAAAGTGGATGTAAAGATATTTGTGACCACCTCTACAATCTGATGGCGAATGTAGATACCTAATATCTAGGTTTGAAATTTGATAATAAAGAAATGACTAGGAAACATTACTAAAGAGGTAACTAACTAGATATTACGGTATAGGTATTTCAATTTAAAGAAGATGTATTAAAAAAAACAATGTCGATAAATTACTTCCTTTCACCATAATAGGAATAAATGTTTTCACAATTTTGTTTCGTACTTTAGTTAACTACTGCGTAATGCCATCTATCGTATAATTTTTGCCGTATAGTTTCAAGTTCCAACGGAAATACTGAGAACCTGGAGACTGATTTTTGAGAGCCGTGCACTCAAACTAATAAACTTTGATGACGAAAATAATCGCACACAAAAGTTTCTTAGTATTATTTTTGTACGATATGAATAATTTCGAAGTCTACGGTCATTCAATTCTATCTTCATGTTTCTAAAGTACCATTTTTTCGTTTCCGAGATAGTATTAATTATCACGAGTCGAGTACTTGACGCTACGAGTGCTTGCCCCTCTGGTCCGACCAAGACTCAAACTCAAACTGGGCAAGACTCAAATTCGCGGCTTCCGGATACCTGCGTGCCCGTCGCTCTGCCTACTGAGCTACTGAGACTATATCAGTTGGCTGAGAATTTGTCTATCATATCCTTTCCACCCGCATCCGAGGCAGTGGATATTTTCAGTTTTTCCTATATTTTATATTGTATGGAATATTTGCATGATTTCCGTTTGGTTGGCAGGTGGTGGACATTTACGTAACCCTGATGAACGCCGTGACCGTGTATTTTGCGCAACCTGACGCGCTCAAGGGCAGTCTGATTGACACACTGAAGGATGTTCGCCCTACCAGGTCAGTTATTAACTATTGCGATTGCTGTATACTATCTAATTGCTTTAAATATACACACTAGCGTCCGTCAGCGATTTCATCTACTCAGAAGTCGCAATAACTTACAATTAATTTAATTTAGTCGAGCTAAATTATATTTATCATCATTAAATATTAATCTTGTCATGCAAAAACGCTATCAAGCCTTTGCTAGTTTATGCCTTTCCTGTTGTTTAGAAATTCCTGTTTGTTAGAAAGGTACAAAATGTATTTAAAGTTTAATGAATATGTTAGAAAGATTCCTTCTACGGTCTGTCTGTGTGTTGTCTGAAAATCTCCAGTTACTTGTTACTCTACTGTTACTCCTACGATTGTTTCATGTAATTTTCCCAATATATGTTAAATCGCCAATAAATGGCCACGTTATACTAAAAAATAATTCTGTTTACCTATAAATAGGTTCATTTTAGTGTAAGGTGGCCAAAAATTTAAGCCTCATTTGCAAATGTTCTATTTATAGGTAAACAGAATTCATTTTCAGTATAAGGTGGCCAGTTACTGGCGATTTAACCTATATTGGGATTTACCCTACATTTTTTATATTTTCGTTAACATTAAGGGAATAAACTGAGGAAATTTCTGAGAAACAACTATTTTAACTATTTTTGAAATAATCTAAAATTGAAAACTTAATCGTTCGAAGGATCTTTATAGTAGTACTTAGGTATATTAATTTATTATCTATGCTACATACATATACGCGTACCTACATATATAAAAAATCGTATGTTAATGTACGAAACAACATTACGAAATTACCGCAGATATTACGTAAACGTCACAGACTATATTATAGTGTATAGCAAACGTGTTCTAAACTGGTAATTAACAAGTTGTAAGTAATTATTTCCTGGTTTATCATATAAATTTAATAATCAATTTATCAACAATAATAGTTAAAGGGAACCTGGGCATAGACGGCAAGGACAATAGAAAAGATTACCTACCAATACAATTATAAATAAACCAGTTTCAGAACGAATTGCTTTAACACAAGTCATTAACGTAATTGCGTTAGTGCCGCATAATTATGGCGCAATTTCATTCTTAATTCCAAGATAATTCCGAGGAGGTAAAGTCGCCATCAGATATATCGGAACTGCGGAGGTGGCAACAAATATTTGAACGGGCAGGTACACTCGAAAAAAGATCTACCTAATCGTATTTTTTATTTTATTTTGAACGTTTTATGCGCTTTCAACTTATGACGAGTACCTACTTTATTAATATTAGTGTATTGTAAAAGATTCCTTAGGGCAGCGACTGAACATACATAGACCTCCAGCTTTAGAAATTATATCTAATATGCAAAACCCGGCTATTTAAAAAAAAAGTTGTGATTGGTCCATCAAAGTTCTGATAGGCTTAAATAAAGTGTCTTACGTCAAACATCATACAGGATAGTACTCGTACAATATGTATGTATAGCCGATGTCAAACTGGACATAAAGGCCTCTTTTTAGACTCCGCCTTCAGAGGAAACATTTTTGTGGGGTCATTAGCACTTAATTCGTCATTTGTTGTAGGTATATTATCATTAATCATTATCAATCGCTACCTTGGGATTATTCCAATGAAGTGACGTGATGAAAGTAATTCATTATTAGAACTCAATGAAGAACAATTAGACTGTCTCAGTGATTTCATTTATTAAATTGATTATTTACAAAATTATCTTACTAAGAGTTAAAATACAATTTCTTAAAAGCATTAGGTATCTCAGTAAACTAATAGATTCCTTATATACACGATAAGTACCTACATAGGTATTAACTACTTAAAAGATTAATAAATTAACGATATAATAAATTAATTCTTATTCCTATATATATATTATTTCTACAGACTTTTAGCAGTACCACGGTTATGGGAAAAAATGTTCGAGAAGATAACGGCTGTAGGCGCGCAGAGCGGCTCCCTGAAGAAATGCATCGCTGTCTGGGCCAAAGACAAGGGCCTCAAATACCATCTCGGCAGGATCGAAGGGTGAGTTTGTGGTCAGAACAAAGATATCATGTTCACTGCGGCACGGGGTTGATTCGACCCCGTACAAGTACTTACAGTTAATTGTGATGTTATCTGATTGCCGCAGCGAAGAAGCGTTTCAAAAGCAGCAATATAAAATAGTATTTAGTTCATTTCATACTAAAGAGAAATAATGCAGATAAACCGGCCAAATGGGAGTGGGACATACAATACACATATGCGGTTATTCTGTTTTGTTTTAACCCAATAGGTACACTGTGAAAATTTTAATTTTCTAGCTATTGTCACAGACACACAGCCACAGACGGGCAGTGGAGTCCGTTTTTACCCTTTGTGTATAGAACATGGAATACGTTTTTAACTTATTCCATACATGCCTATACCGAGATTAGAGCTGTATACCCTCAAACCTAATGATATCGGTATTAATAGTTCTTCATGTACGCTGCTTCTGCTATTTTTCCGAATTTCAGAGGCAACCTACTTTTCGCTGATGAGTGATGATTTAAAAGTACCAACCTACTTTGCCAAGTACCTAATTTGTCGCAAAAATTCCATGTGATAATGTTTTAACTTATTAGTGTTTTTGTAATGTAGGTTATTAAAGTGACATATAAGGACACCTAACATTTGGAAATCGTTTCCTTCCTCAAACATTGACTTATAACTTTGATTAATAATTGAAACAGAATAACGTTTAGTCATTTCATACGAGTTTTACTCACTGATAAAAATTTGCCTACATAAGATTTCTATCTATCTATATATTCTTATCAGAACTAAAACTGTGTCTGTCTTGATCATATATTAGATTGTAATTAGTATTATAAAGATATGATGGTAAAGATTTTAAACATATTATTATTACTCTCAGAAGACTGTCACGTGACGAGCGAAGTGAGGTGAGGCATGTTAGGTTAGTTAATCCGCAACTAAACAGTACCAGCGCAGTTACTCACAGTGAAACATGTTGTTATCACAACATTCTGGTTAAAATACCTCAAGGTTAGTTAATTAGTGGCACTAAAATGGAACATTCGAAATATTATGAATAGGGAAATCAAAGATACCTACCCGATGTGCGTCACTGTTATCGTTCATGTCTAATCTAAGTAACTTTTGGGATTAGTTAATAAAGAACATACTATTGGGATATTTGTCTAAATGACGTCTTTTAGCATTAGCGAAATCCATATAAATGTAGATACGAGTAGTTGTAATTGCTATAATAAACATAAATACATATCTAATTTATGAATCTGACAAGGACTTTGATGGTAACCGCCGGAGAACGATGTCGTTCTAAATTTTGTCTATAGAGTAGGTACAGTCCCTGAAGACTCGCAACATTAGGATCCAACTCAGATTCTAGACTAGACTAACAAAAAATGTACTTGGATAATTAATTAAAATTATACATGAAATCTATGCCCTTTGAAAGGTTTGGAAAATACGCTCGTTCTCATTAACACGCGAAGTTCAAACCTTTGCGTGTTACAGTCAGATAAAATGTAGGTAGGGTATGGCAGCGTGTAGCGCATTAGCCCCCGGATTAATAAATGTTCTGAGTTTTGAGTTCCGAGTCCTAAATCTCGCTGACCTTTGTTCTAAATACTCAGGGCCTTATCAGCTGGCATGAGAGGCCTCCCCACAGACTTCACCACCCTTGAAATGTTACAGTATTGGTAAGGTCAACGCTTGATACGTGTTGATAATGTATGGTGTGACTAGTCATAATAACTCATATGCACGTCTCATTTGAATAAGTAACAATATTATAGTTTCATTACTTTCATTCGTTTTATAGTTTGAATTCAAAAAGGAAACCTCCAGTGAGTACCTGCAATTAGGATTGATCTTATCAATAAATATGATACTTAGCCCTCTTTCAAAGACCCGGCCTGAAAAAAAACGAGTATTTTTTTCATGGAAATTCTATAATGTAAAAGTTTTAAAATCAAAAGAAATAGAAAAGAGAATAAATAAAGAAAATATACAAAATTCGCATAACTACTTGCTAATATTACAAGAGGAAGATACATTACTTAGGTATGTATTAAATACAGCCATAGCATGAGATTAGAATTAGGTCTGTATATTTGTTTTATTCATTAAAAACGAATCATTATCTACATATTTAGTTGCCTGATTTTTTATTGAACACATACTATGTAAGCAAAATGGCCTTGCGAATCTTCTTAAATGCTAAATGTTATTAATTGCGTTTGATAGGTAGGTATTAAGCAAAATATTTTTTTTGTGTAGCAGGTGTACATAATTGCCTTCCTACTTAGGAAGCCAATTAGGAGGAACTTAACTGTCATTTATATACAACCGATACACATAAGAACATTCGGAATTATTATTTCACTGTGTTATAATTATACACTTATACTATACACCGTACACATATTATGAAGTAGTAAATGTCAACACGTAAAACGTTACCTGGGACCGGGTACAATTTTCAATACCAAAACCGAATTTATTTAAAGAATCCTTAAAAATATCTGAACAATCTATTATCATTACTATAGGTTAGATTCTAAAAAAAACAACTATCAATGAATACTGTCCATGCAATCAATGCTACCAAACTTACATCAGCGATATACTGGAAAAAGGACACTCTTTTTTAAATGAATAAAATATGGATTTTCAGGCGCGACGGCATGACGCTGAGTTACAAAATGGCTCGTTCGCTGGTGTTTAGCAAAGTGCGAGAGAATCTGGGATTGGACAGGTGCATCACCTTCGTGACGGCCGCAGCCCCGCTGTCGGCAGACATAAAGAAATTCTTTCTGTCTCTGGACATCCCTATTATGGAGGCGTTCGGCATGAGTGAGGGATCCGGCGCGCACTCGTTAAGCATTGATCCAAAGTAAGTAAACCAAAAATGTGTATTTAAATTAAGATACCTCTTTAATATTTCGGTAAACTCATAATTTTTCTGTAAGTGTTAACTATCGGAAAATGTAAATGGGAGTTTTCAGAAAATAGAATACCCAATTAACGTAGGTAAGTTTAGACAAGGTACATCGGTACAATTAAAAAAAAAACTAGCCGTGTAAATCCTCTATCGAAGCCTCAAGTTTGAGAACGATCATAATAAATCCACAAAGAAAAATCAACAGGAACCAGAACGTAACAAGGGGCAGATTATAAAACTTCCTTCACTTATTCCAGATTCAACCTAACCTCAGTAGGCGAACTCCTAGAAGGCACGGAAACAATGTTCAAAGGTTCGATGTCTCAAAACGGGCCCGGTGAAATCCTGATGAGGGGTCGCCACGTGTTCATGGGTTACCTTGGAGACGAGGAGAAGACCCGGGCGGCTATTGACAACGATGGCTGGCTGCTGTCCGGTGACGTTGGGAGGGTGGACAGCCATAACTTCCTTTACATCACTGGCAGAATAAAGGTATGTAATCAAAACTTTTTTTGTCTTAAAAAAAGCTAAGGTCGGTTGCACAAATTGTCAGTTTATGGCATCGAAATAGTTGATATATTTTTGTGTGAAAAGTGCCAGTTCTCTATGGAATCATACCATATTTAAGGAAAACAGTTCCTTGAATGTGATGACGGTGTGCAACCCACCCTTACAATTGCTTAAGCAATATCATCAATATGCTCTTAAATGTGTTTCACATCTTGCTTCAGCTGCAACTAAAATAAAATAAAATCCGCATCCTTATTGTAAGTAAAATTACTAGTAGGTACATTATTGTACGACTGTAAGTACAGTCGCCTCTATTGTCAAGGCGATAAAGTACATGTTCTGATATTTGTGACCACCTCCACAGCTCCGATATGTCTGATGTAGACTGTACTCGTTGCTTCGGGCATTTGGTGGCATAGTTTCGTAGTGGATTTCCAGTTTCGGGTTAAACATAGTTAAGAAATTTAATATAACGCCAATCGAGGAAAATAGGTCGAGAATACTGGCAGACATAACTTTTGGGCTAAATATCCAACTGATATTTTTCTTTCGTATATAAATTTTTTGCTCCATCCATCTGTCACAATAACATTTTGTCCATAATGTTCATGTTATAGGAGCTGTTGATCACCGCGGGCGGCGAGAACGTAGCACCAGTCCTAATCGAGCAGACTGTACAAACAGAGTTGCCGCATGTCGGGTACGCTGTACTTATTGGCGACCGACGGAAATTCTTATCAATATTGCTCACGCTCAAGGTAAGATTTTGTAAGTTGGGTGGAAACGATCTAGGAAAAAACGAGATTTAGAAGCTTTTTGGTTCGGGAACTTTCAAAATGACTTACGTGTCGAGCTGGAAATTTGACATTAATATCTAACATAGATACAATTTGAATAACAGTCATACGTATGTTCCATTTACTTATTTGACAATTACAAATTAAACCACGACTAAGTCTCATTTAGTAATTCGTATGTGTTGTGTGTGTGAAAATTGTGATATTTTAAATCAGTATACCTACTCGTACTTAATGTTGCAATATTTAATTTCAGTGCAAAGTTGACGGCGAGTCCGGCGATCCTCTTGATGCGTTGGATCCCGTAACACAAAAATGGGTTGAAAGCCTGGGAAGCACAGCTACCAGCCTACAGGAAATTTCAAAAACCAAAGACCCCCTTGTAAGTAAAGCAATATTTTTGTATCCTTTTCTCTGTCTTATTGTCGACGATACAGTTATGATTTGCCGTATTTGTAGCAACTATCATTATAATTTATTATTACAGGTGTGCAAAGCAATTGAAGCAGGTATAATGCGGGCCAACAAACAAGCTATTTCAAATGCACAAAAAATCCAGAAGTTTGCAATTCTTCCGGCGGACTTCTCTGTAAATACAGGAGAATTAGGTAAGGGCTTTCTAGAATTAGTACCATGTCTGCAATACTATGTTGTACAACGATGGTCGCAAAAATAATGTGACTTGATATGCGAGGTATAATAAAATTGCAGGTATATTCTGATTATGTGCGACGATGTTTAAACTAAATAACTGGTTACAATTGACAACGGATGGACATAATAAATGGGAGAACCTCTTAGATAATTATTATATACTTATACCATCTTATTATCAGGGGTTAAGATTAAAAAAAAATTATTCAATTCAGTCGGATCACCAGACAGACAAAACTATATAGAGACTTGGTTAGACTGGGTACAGTTCTAACACGGCACGGTTTAAACAAAAATATTTATAGGAGATTGAGAGCAACACGTAGAGTAATCAATAGTTCGTTGTACAGTCAGTCATATAGTTGGTAGCATCCAAAGTACTCATATAGTTCAGTACACCATAGAATCTGTATGGTGTACCGAAGTATTTGACTACTTTGAATGCTACCTACTATAAGACGCTGACTGTACGTAGTTTTGCTTCAAACGTACGTCCCTTACACGGAAAATATGCAAGTTGTGTTTGAACAGTGGCAAGACTCAGTTTAAATTTATTTTGTACTATAATTTCTAGATTTGCGAAGTCTTGTAAAACTAAAACTGTCTAAAAATACTTGGTATTGGTCTTACTCTCAAAATACCGTAAGTGAAAAATAAAAGGTTAACGGTAATAGAATGGTAGAGCCGGTTCAATGTTTTAATGTAACTAATCGAAACAACAAAATAGTGTTTTATACAATCGTGTTATAACAGAGAGCTTTTCAGTTGAGTAGCGTGTTTAGGCCACGAAGCTTGCTGAGTGGCGTAAGTAAGGTACGAGATTGACACGCTTGATTATAACACGATTGTATACAATACTTTTTCTACGAGTATATTCTAATTAAAGTAACAAAATTTAATATTACATTCTAGTAATTATTCCAGAAACAAAACTCAATAAGTAGCGTTGTTGTATCAACACAAAATTTACTGGAAACCAACTTGGGCAACTTGGTTTAATCAAGTGTCATTATAAAACAAGACTGTCTCTGATTGGCCGTTAACGTGACAAATAAAAAAAAAAATGTTCAGATACCGAAAAATTTGCCAGGTCTCGCAAATTAGTATACAAACTGTATGAAATTCTATTTTTGAAATTATTACAGTTGTCTGGAACGTATCGTTATGAATATTACATTTGAATTGGATGTATCATAGACAATCTGATATCGAAAAGTATGAACTTATAGTTCTGTCTATGTACTCGTAATTGGCAGATTAAAGTCGGCGAGTAGAAAATAGTACATTGTGCAACTAGGGAGGTAAGTAGGGTATAACAAACGCGAGTCTATTAGAAGCACGACGACGAAGTCGGAGGGCTTTTAATGACTCAAGTTTGTTATACACTTGCCGCCCGTGATACACAATGTTTTTCATCACATTTGCGAGGAAATAAAAAAAAAGTTGGAAAAATTATTTATTAAAGTTGAAAGTTATAGTGCAGTTGCTATTGTTGGTGAAGTTCAATATTACATTTTTTTCCGGGTATTTAATAGATTGGATGGAGTTAGAAATATTCTGAGAAGCTTGTTGCAAGTCTTGTTCCGAAGGTTGGTTTTCTATCTGTGACAATATCATGGCTGATGTGCATGCAACAGGCTCTTGTGGCTCCAACATACTCTGACATGATTCAGTTATTTTCTTGCTGACATCTATCTTATGAGTGATAGAATCATCTATGTAGCTTTCGGCAACAGTAGATGATCTCCAGCCCCCATGTCTCTTAAGAGTTAAAATGTCTGCCCCGGAGTCTGCCAGTAATGTTGCAGATGTACGCCGAAAAGAGTGGCCGGTGTAGGATGAGGCATCGGGTAAATCAAGATATTGAGCAATTTCTTTCGGCATACTACTTAGCTTGTTTTTACCAATAACTTGGGCTGTGCATTTACCGTTCTTATATTGCAGGAAAAAACGGTTGCTGGTTGCCTTAGTTGACCGTAAAGATTGATACTTTTTAACAACTTTGTAATAATTTCCTGATATCACAAATGACCTTGGAATCCTGTTCTTGGTGTTTGGGATTTTAACTAGCAACATTTCTCCATGATTTTCAACATTGTCCACGATTATATCACATAGTTCTTGGCCTCTCAGTGCACCAGTGACACCAAAAATAAGTGCAACCTGAAACAAAAACAAACAAATTGTAATCATTATTTAGATATTACATATATTATTATTTACCTCTTTATTCATATTAACAAACTATCTATGTGAACTCAATCAAGTAGGGGTTTCCATTCCATCTTTAATATGTAAACAAAGGAATTTAGAAACTAAATAAGGAACTCAAGCTAAAATACCTACCTTTCTAGCTAAATGCTCATTATCAGGTGCTTCGTTGATGAACTTTTCTATATTATCTCCTGTTAGTATTTTTGATTTCTTGGGCACATAGCTCTCCGACCTTCTTTTTAAAAAAGCCTTCAGCTTTAAATACTGTTCAATATTTACACAATTCTTCACTTTCAGGGTACATTTTAACATCGAATATGTGGCCCATAGAGACCCTGCCTTGAATTTCTCGCCAAGCTCGCCGAAGTACGCCAACAACACGTTTTCAGAAAACGAGGTGGCCTTTTTTTCTGTTTTCCATTTAAGAAAATTTTCATAAGCGGTCATATATTTTTCTTTCGACTTCGCTGGCAACAAATTGTCGTGGAGTTGTTGGGCCGCACTCAAAACGTCAGGTGGCGTCGATATTAATACCGACTCGGATTCGTCTTCTGAAGAAACCATGATTAGTAACTTGTCGTCTTAAAATCAAAACAAACTTTGAAAATTAAAATCAAACCGCAACCGTATCCACTAAACAAGATTGTCAACTTTTTTCAATGTCTTCCACAGATAATGCTAAAACTGCGTTTTGTTTTCGAGGTTGACAGACCATCCTGCCAAATATTATGTATTAATTATCATTTATCAAAATAAAATATAATAATATTCTTTTAATAAATACTAAACATTAAATTGCAGTCAAATTTAATATAAAGATATATTTTATACGTAGTAAAAGTTGGTTGTAGCAAACTTTTGAAGATATGAAATACACCTTGCTGATTGGAAACATCCTAAGTCCGAAGTGAAATATGAGTTCTAAATGTAATTTAAAACTAAACTTAACAGCCCGTGGGAGCTAAAACGGCTATAACTGTTCTGTACGCTCGCAAGTAATAACGCCATTGACGAGCAAGTGTGATGAAAACTATATTTCAACTCGAGTTTGAATCATTATTTAATCGTTAGAATGTAGGTCGTTGGTTTACAATTGTGTTACATCCGCACTCAGTTTCCAATGACTAATGCATATTTACATTAAGCTGACACAACTACGTGCACAACAGATTTTGTTTTGATTCACAAAAATTTATTTCTTTACAGGACCGACACTAAAAATCAAGCGAAACGTGGTATACGATAAATACCACGACGTCATTGAAGAATTTTACAAGGACTGATAAAGCGATAACAGAGCTACTTGAAGACGAGTATCTTACAGGGGATTAGTAGTAAACAATATTTATTATTAGACAATAACAGAACTTAAAGTGTGGTGCTAATATTTTAATCTAAGATATCAGGGAACCTTACGAGATAACAGTTGCGGGACAGCTACTTGTAAACATATATTATAATTAATAGATTCAAGACATAATATAAGAGTACAACCAAGGATTAGGTGTATGAAAAACTACTAATCTACCCACGAGCTCCGAGGGTGTTCGAAATTATTTCTTAGGAGCTCGTGCGTAGACTTTGCTTAGGTAAGTAGAATAGGGACGTCAAATGATAGGAGACGCTAAATTAAATTATTAGAATTTTTTGCTCAAATAGGGATTCGTGGTACGACTGGATACATTGTGATCATTAAATTTTATTGTTACTTAAATCTAAATGAAATATTTTTATAACTATAAATATATACTATTTTGACAACTGTTGTTTCAATAAAACACCGTATAACTTTATTTAGAATTTAATACACATAACTATAATATTTGAATACAGAAATACAAGGGTATGTAGGTCATAATTGTCATAAACAAGTTAAACAACACACATATTTAGGTACTCCCAGATATCATAATATATCTTCTAAAGTAGGTATCACTAAATAACTGTAATTCCGGTTACTTAATTATAAAAGGAATACTTGCAACATTAACATTAATGAACTAAACATAATGGAGGGCTAATATCTATAAACAAGGTAATTGACTAAAAATTGCATCATAAGTCGATTATCTAATTCATTTAAGTACATACATATTACACGTTACGAATAATATAAAACAATGTTAAATAGGAATGTGTCATAAGTCATAAATTTTAATGTTTATTATTGATTACGTTATCTCCACTAACAACATTTAATACCATATTAATTCCTCTGATAAGTACTTTATACCATCTACTACAAGAAACGTGTAGTATTATAAGAACAAATGTACTCGGACAAACTGTCATACACTTACAAATTCTGACGTTTCGCACGTGTAGTTACGTTGGTAGCAGTCACTTCTATAACGATACTTTAGGAACATCAAGAAAAGTGCCTACAGTAAGTCACATTCATAAAAAATGTGCATCATTCTCACAAGATTAAATTAGTATAAGTATAAACATCAATGTAAAATTGTTTAAGTAGTAATTGTCTTGAATTTTGCCATCATCTGAGATCAGACTCAATTCCATTGCATTTTAAATTCATATTAATATTATTTTTAAAGGAAGAGTTATGATTTAAGTCTTATTTTTGATAATGCTTACTTTTAGTTGATAAAAATTATAAAATTGAAGTCGTAAAAATGTAAAATTAGGGTACATACCTCCGTAGCCGTCTTTTTAAATTTAACGTGTTTATTTTATAATACCAAGGTCTTTTGTATATTCGAGATTAATGTTAATATTTTTATTGTATAACTACCGTCAGACACCGAACCTTATTAACAGATAACTACGATCTCAAAGACCCGATCAATAGCAAAATCCTTTTTTAATCTTTTATAACAAAACTGCATTTTATTCACAAGGGAGCAAAGTAATTGCATACAAATATTTTTTTTTTGCCGTTAGCTAGATTGAATTCTAAATGATGACTTTGAATGATAAATGATTGAGACTAATCAAGAGTTAGTATTTTCCTATTCTCGCGGTAGTGAGGAGATTTTTTTTTATGTTTGCAACAAAGTTTGTTCCTCTCTCGTGCCTAGAAACTCTCGCAATGCTCGAGATTCTATTCTTTGAACTGCTCGCTATGCTCGTGGTAAAATTTTGGAATGCTCTCAAAATTAATTCTACTCTCAATATTTAAGCAGCGAAAGTTATTACTTAAAGTTAAAATGCTCCTTCAAATCAAGTCTCAGCCATGTTTTTCTCTAGTCTAGCTTCACTGTGAGGTCTGATTATAATTATAATCATTTGACTAGCCGTATCTGACTGACAATAGTAGATTGTTTGACAAGGGGCTAAAGTAGGCCATATAGTACCACGAGATGATTATTTTCCCGAACGAAGTGAGAGAAAATAGTTCGAGGGGTAATATGGCGTTTAGACCCGAGTTATGCATACTAGTTTTCACTTCGATTGCGAGAAAATAAGATAAAATAACATTTCAACAATTAACAAATACAATTTTATTCACCCGCAATGAATTCTGAGTCAAAAATGTTTAATTTGGCAGTCTTTGTATTTTTTTTACTGCTTTGATACAGATAGGATATATTATCTACGCCGTGAATAAATGCCATAGACAACGTATAATTGGGGCTTCAAAGAGTTTGCCAACGATTTAAACTTTTTTTAATGCTTGTGAAGTAGGAACTAAAAAGCACCTAATGCTTTGACAATTTGATTGCGTTTCCTCATTGGTCGATTTTAATATTGTGGTATTGTCTGATTGGTTGATACTTTATACAAAGTTTTTTTAATGATTTCATATTTTTAAACAGTATTCTGTTGTGATTGGTGGATTTAATACGATGAAGTGTTCTGGTTGGTCAATTTAAAACGTTTTGTATATCATAAATATGTATACATATTTTCCCAAGAGGCTAAATGTATTACTTTAGTCCGCCTTGGCAAGCATAATATGACACACTTTTAGAGCATGAGAAGTGAAAAAATTGACAGTATTTGAATAGAACAAAACACTACACCCATGACTTTTCGCCTGGGAATTCTAGCGTTAGAAAAAGCAAGAATGATTTATCCACTGCACTGTGACCTTGCGGAAGTATAGACAAATAGAGCATCGGAAACCGCGGTAGTCTCGGTTCAGTCGTGGCGCGGCGGCGCGCTGGCGGGCAGCGGCGGCGGCGCGTCCACCAGCGGCAGCGGCTTGGCCACGCCGATGCGCACCACGCCGCGGGGCGCGCCCTTCAGCGCCGCCACTGCTTGTTCCAGGCTCGCGTCTTCTAGGTTCTATGGCAAAATATACTAAAAGTCAATACTTATTTCACCAAGGACCGTAGCAATGGTGACAATTGTTAGATAGATAGTTTATTCAGAAACAATACATATAGAAATTACTTAACCTTATTACTGGTTTTCCACTAAATAAAGCCATGATATAAACATTCATAATTGATAATAATTACATTGTCAGAAAGATTTCGTCAATAGTGTAGAAGCACCTCTTCAATAAAAATATTTTTAATTTTTTACTATAGATGTCACGGTTTACAATGACTTTTAGTTCTGTAGGTAACCTGTTGGGAATTGACGGTTGAACCTCAAAATGGCGAAGTCGTCTTGAAAATATATTTTTTGTTTTTTGTTCAAACGTAGTTTAGTCTGTAATATTGATAGCGTCTTATGCAGTGATTATAAATTGTGCAGCTAATGAAGAATAGATTTCAAAACGTGTTTCACCACTATTTTTGGTCATCACCCGGCAGTCCCGGGGTCACGGCCGCCTCTTAGCTTTCTGTAAAGTCCAGCTACCACTTTACAAAACGCAAGGCCTACTACCGAACAACGTCATGCTCTAAGGGCAAACTTATATGTTATTATACTTATTTGTTATACTACTTGACACTGGCGAAATCATCGATTGATTTATTGATGGAAGCCATATTTTTTTAAAAGAAGAAGAAGGAAGGTAACCTGTTTACAGTTTGATATATCACACTGACACTTGTATTTTACGACAGAAAGAGGGTTTTATGTTTTTTGTGCGCGTTTTAAAACTCAATTCTCGATTTATAACGGATTCGGACGATATTGAAACGACGAAATTGAAACTTCAAATAATGAAATAATGTATGCAATCTAACTGTCGCAAAGGCGATGCGATGTTTTCAACTGTTATTTAACTACCCTTATTTGTAGCCTGAAAAGTAGACTTTGCCTGATATTAATGGGAAAAGCCGTGTGATGCCGGCTGATTAGAATAGCACCACCCCGCCATCTCCTCCCGCGGGTCGTAAGAGGCGACAAAGGGAAAAATCCTACGGACGGGCAGCAGCGTCCGTCGAAACCCACTCTACAGCTACTGCGGTCGCCAACCTGCCTGCCAAGCGTGGCGACTACGGCAAATATCCCCAAGATGATACAAGTCATATTTGTGGGAGGCCTATGTCCAGCAGTGGACTGCATGCAGCTAATGTGTATGTATGTATGGGAAAAGATGGAGATACCTGGTCGTTGACGAACAGCAGCCGGTCGCCGGGGATGAGCCGGCCGTCCTGCTGCGCCACGCCGCCCGGCACCAGCGAGCGGATCACCACCAGCGTGTGCGCGGGCCGCAGCGGGTCCTGGTAGTCCAGGATCGAGAAACCGAGGCCGCGCTCGCCCTTCAGCAGTTCTACAATATGATATACTCGTATAAACTCGTGTAAATCTCTGCAAGATCAGTTTACAAAGTGAAACGGAAGAATTAGCGTCCACCGATACCTCATACCTTCAAGAAAAGAGCGTACTCTTTTCTTAAACTTAAACGCTTGTGATTCCCCTGGTGTTGCGGGTATCCATTAATTGCTTACCATCATGTGTCATAAAAACTTTGTACTTGGTTCTACTTAGCATAAAATGTTGTAATTCGTATAAATAACTGAAATACCCGAGTCCACATATTTCCATCGAATGCAACAGAGTCAAGGTCGGTCAGTCGCCAATTGAAGCATTTTTAATAAAATTGTAGGGTGTCCAGTCAGTGGTGATAAATATAGCGATCAGATTGATTCTGCTAGGTCAGAACTTTCGCTACTTATATTACGCTACAGAAAACATCCTGATCCGAATACTGCAATCCTTTTCGAAACTATAAATAAGTAAATCGTAATGCCTTTATCAGTTTCATTTTTAACAAATCATCCGACTACAATGCGGTACTACATGAAAATGTGCTACTTGCCTATGATTTGTGGCTCCGAGGACCACATGGCAAGCCCGGTGAGCGGCTCGAGGCTGCGCGAGCGCACCTTGCCGCCCGACAGCGAGCCGCCGTCCTCCGCTCCCGCGCCCGCCAGACTCCCGTCGGATTTTGCCTAGTAATCAATATCAAATCAATTAGATTTATAGGTTCTTTTCAAGTCTACTTAAAAAAATATGTAGAGTAAAAATACTGGCTATGTAGTTACAATAGACGTATCCATATGTTACAGTGTACTACGATAACCACAATACACTACAATACACCTCCTTTTATGAGTTGTTGGTACTAGGTACTTCTAAAATTTTGGTGCATGCAACATATACAAAAATATATCCCATTGTTTCTAAGTTCACTGTAAGTGGATTATCAGAAGCCATGTCGTGGCTAATAAGTAAAACACTGTAAAGTTGTGTATGACCTTGTAAGTTACGTGTGGGACACAATTTTTTTCGTCAACGTGATTTGAATTTCTTTGGTGTTTCAATGGTATCCGACATACCTTGACGAGCGTGGGCGCGGGCGGCGCCAGGTCCAGCGGCGGCGCGGGCGCAGGCCGCGGCCTCGCGCACACCATGCACACCTCGCTCGACAGCTCCTTCAGGATGGAGACCACCTCCAGGTGGTTCATGCCCAGGAGCCGGTGGCCGTTCACCTCTGTAACATTTCAGTTAAATAAGTCTTAATAACGCTTACCATAAGTGACACGATTCAGTTCAAAAATACTTGCATCCATTGCAAATACATCCCGATCGCATCGATAAATATGCTGTCAATAACTTATGCACGGTTAAGTTCAAAGGATACCCACGCACCTCGCGCCCGCCCTCCACGTCCACGGTCCTCCAGCGAGGGCCCGGCCCTCCGTCCGCTACGTACCGAGCAGCTCGTCGCCGGGCCGGTGCACGGCGGCGCGGCCCACGGGCCCCTCGGGCAGCACGGAGCGCACGTAGTGGTGCGGCCGCACCTCGCGCCCGCCCTCCACGTGCACGGTCCCTCCAGCGAGGGCCCGGCCCTCCGTCCGCTACGTACCGAGCAGCTCGTCGCCGGGCCGGTGCACGGCGGCGCGGCCCACGGGCCCCTCGGGCAGCACGGAGCGCACGTAGTGGTGCGGCCGCACCTCGCGCCCGCCCTCCACGTCCACGGTGCCCTCCAGCGAGATGCCCAGTCCGCCGCCGCCGCGCATCACTACCCCTACAACGATCTCGACGTCTTCGCCTAAAAAAATAATCACAATGAGCCTTTATTTAAAGGATACAGAATACCTACCCAATCTGTACATCCTGCGAACAAACCCTAAATAACCTGATGAGATAATTTATTTTCGTATTTACCACTAATAATTAAATTCGGTAGTCTTAAGTTATATAGTAAAAATTCTGGCTTCTTTAGTAAAGAGTTCTGGTTACCCAGTATGGACTGCCACTTCCTCCTGATGGCCTCCTTCTGCTCGCTGGTGCGCGGCATCTCGAAGGCGGGCTGCGCGCGCGCCGCGGCCGGGCTGTGCGGCGGCGACGGCGTCGGCTCCTCCGCGCCGGATTCCAAGCTGGCAATATTGTATTTGTACCAGGTGGTTACACCCTACACAGCATGCCCTACCCTAGCCCTTATAGTAACAACGATCATAAATATTTTAACCACGTAAGGCAGAGATAATTTTATCGTTTTTAAATTTAATACCTTATCTTGTTTCCATAATAGTTCAAAACTCGAATTTAATTTGTACTTGTACAGGTACAAACTGGATTCGGGTTTTGAACTCTCTGTGAAACAGGAGAAAGTTTTAAATTCAAACACTCTAGGGTTCCCTCGGTCTTACGAGGTTAAAAATTATAAAATAAATAAATAAAACAGAATATTTTTTTTGTTAAATTTAGCAAAATCACGTATTTTCGTATCCTATTATATCGGTAGATTAGCATTCGGAAAGACCACCCTGGATACTCGATGATCTGGCCGCCGTTTTGCCACTGCCGTCGCCTCGCAAATTTCAATAATATGTATAAAAATAAATATATAAAGCAAGTCTTGCGAATTTGTAATATTAGGAAAGAGATTTCTGTGTACGTCGAGTGCGTTGGCATCTAAATGATAACTAAATCACAAAATATACCAGATGTAATTTAGTGACGGAAATACCTCCAACTTTATTGGTGGTGTTTGATTCAGTTAATAATCGAACAACGAGGCATTTTGTTTTTCATACGTGACGTCACCCTAGGTCCGCGGCCAGTTGCGGACTGATGTTCGCGGGGAGTAATAAAGCGACATTTCGCCACGTGAGATCATAGACTTTTTCTCAAACATACAATGAATTATTGATAAGATCTTTACATTAAGCTGGCTCGAGACATAGGGGCAATGAAATGTCTACTGTATGACAGCTCTGTGCGCCTCGCGCTTTCGAACTCATATCGACAAAGTTAGAATGGGTCAGCTCACCTGTGCAGCGCGGCCTCGGGCTCGGGGCGGTGCATGTGCAGGAAGGGGTTGTGCGCGGCCGCCGCGGCGCCGGCGCTCTCGCCCGCCGCGATGGCCTGCTGCAGCTGCTCGTACTTGGGCCCGCGCAGGTATCTGCAAGTCCATCAGTCACGTGTCTAACGTGAGTATCCACTATACAGCTAATACCTTACGTGAATATGACGGCAGAAAATCATTAAGAGCTAAATATGTAGGTACCGTTTCGATAATCTCTCTGTTTGGTAGAGAATCTCAAGCCTATAAAACGCACAGAGAGTGATCTCTGAGTATGTCGGGTTCGCCGTTTTGGCGAACGCTGCTGCTCATCCTCCGGTGCTTTCTAATCGCAAAATTTGAACGCTTGTTTCTGTTGCCCAAATAAGAGTAAAACAGAAAGATTTTCGTACTTCGATTTTCGTTAGGCCCTCAGTGTATCTCGAGTATTAACCCTTAATTTGGCAGTGTTTATGATACACATTACCGAGCAGTCGGATTGCCTGGTAGTAAGCAATTACCGTCGCCCATGGGCACCCGCAACTCCAGATGAGTCACAAGCGCGTTGCCGGCCTTTAAGAGGGGTTGAAGCTCCGGGAACCTTACTCACCATCAGGAACACAGCACTACATACCTGAAAGGTAGCAGTGCTATTATGGCTGTGGTCTTCTGTAAGGAGGTACCTACTTCTCCAGTCGGGCGGCCCCAGATTCAAGCGTGATGGTCATCGCCGTGCCCTACTTCTCATTGTTGGACGTAGTTTAAGGACATACCCGGGTCCAAAAATGAAGGGTTATACATGGCAGCCAGCTCACCGCTCCAGCTCTAGGGTGACGAGGTGGCCGCTCTGCTTGAGCGCGTCGACGGCGCGCTGGTTGGACTTGCCGGCCAGCGAGGCGCCGTCCACGGCCACGATGCGGTCGTTGACCCGCACGCGCCCGCTCAGCGCCGCCGCGCTGCCCGCCGACACCGACTTCACGAAGATACCCGACAACTCCTCCTTCTCGCACACGTACCCTGTCCGTAACCGAATAAGTACTAATCACTGACATAGAGAAATAGACTCCTACACGCGAACGAATTATGTAAAAAAATATGGTACTAAATGACATTTCTATCACGTTCCAGTTTATGTTAATAATGCTAATTTATAATCTTCTTTTAAATAATATAATATATGGATAGATAATTCTTTCTTCCAATATCCTGCAGTGTCTCAAAACAAAGGTCTTCGACCAGTGTGTGTTGCCAGTGATGACTTATGGTGCTGAAACGTGGTCGCTTACTATGGGCCTCATAAGAAGGCTCAAAGTCACCCAAAGAGCAATGGAGAGGGCTATGTTGGGAGTGTCTCTGCGTGATCGCATCAGGAATGATTTTATCCGCAGTAGAACCAAAGTCACCAATATAGCCCTCCGAATCGCCAAACTTAAGTGGCAGTGGGCAGGGCACATTGCACGCAGAACCGATGGCCGGTGGGGCGGAAAGGTTCTGGAGTGGCGACCACGAACTGGAAGACGCAGCGTAGGTAGGCCTCCCACAAGATGGACCGACGACCTAGTTAGAGTCGCGGGATACCGCTGGATGTGGAAGGCGCAGGATCGGTCTTCTTGGGTCGTTCTGGGGAGGCCTATGTCCAGCAGTGGACGTCTTTCGGCTGACATGATGATGATGATGAGATAATATAAACAAACAAAAAGAGCTCAATGTTCTAATTATTAAGTATCAAACTTCACTATTGATAAAGTAATAACTTTTCAGTCATTGTTGACACTTGCACTGACAGCGGTTCAAAGAAGACTAACTAACTAAATGTGCCATATAAGAGCTATTTGTTGGGGCTGATTGTAAATCTAAGTTTATTATACATCTATAGTACTAACTACAGTTTTAATTTCATACCAAAATAATAGAAAACCTTGACTAAAAAATATACAAAACAAACCACCTAAAAAGACGTAGTCTTGAATAATTTTCGAAATATGGATATCATTTTATGTTAGCCTTGTATTTTCTGGTATTCCATAATGCCAATGGAATCACTGGAAACTATCCTTTAAAAAATGAAATAAACATTTTTGAGAATTGATTGAGTCTTCGAGTAAATAGCATAAGTAGGAAATCGAGAATGTCCTCTTTATAAGACGGTTTAAATGTACACTTACCCGCTATAGTTATTCCCAGGCCATTCTCATCCTTCTTCAACTGCACCGTGAATCTGTCAACCTCCGGTGATTCGGCATCTGAAATAAAATTATTAATGAAAAAATTTACACATTTTACAAAAATCTATATAGTCTCCCTTTTATATGCTACGTATTATATCGTTGCAATACGACAAAACAAGAGAAGGTTAGATATATGATATTGAGATATATCAGCTTCAAGCCGGGTTCACATTTGTCTGACGTGTTGTGTCGTGACCCTCTGCTGACATGTCAGAATAGTAATCGGTTTCATACATTTAATATGTCTGCGTTCACATCGGTCTGACGCAGCGTAATAAGCAAATGTATGTGAACCTCGCTTTAACCACCAGTCGGATCTCGCTCACCGGTGTCGGGGGGCGGCGTGACCGCGGCGTCGAACACGAACCGCGAGGCGGGCGGGTGCGGCAGGTGCGCCGGCTGCGTGTGGAACACCTGGTCGCAGCCCGCGTCCAGCAGGTAGCGGTCTAGCGCCGCGGGGTCGGCCAGCAGGCGCGCCGGCACCAGCGGCGCGGCCGAGGGCGGAGCGCTGGCCGGCTGGGCCGCGCGCGCCACCACCAGCCGCACGCGCGAGCCCGAAGCGCGCAGTACGCCGGCCACCTGCTCCGACCCCATCTCCACCAAGTGCGCCTGTCGACGATTATAGGACGTGGCGATCAGTGGCGGCGCGTTTATACAAGCCGATTCCCGCCGGCTTGACTAACTTTACTGCAGTTCAACGGTTTTCCTTGGGCTCGAGAAGAAAAAGCTAAGAAATGTCGGCTCCGTCTTGGCTTAGAAAAAAATTGTCGCGCCGCCACTGGTGGCAATAGCACAGTGTAGCATCTATACAGTGGGACGGCTCCGGCTATTTTCAGAGCAAAGATGGGGATGCGCGGCGCGGGGAAGTGGGCGGGAAGTATTTACCGCGCCATTTTCATAAAAATTGCGCGTTCTAGTTTTAAGAGGTGTGAAAATATTATGAGTAAATAACCAACTTCGGAAAGGGCGTGTGTATGTAATTTTTATAAAGGGTCTGGGACGTAGTATTGTCATACAAATTTAGAATTTAATCGTTTTATTTTCTTTACTTATAAAAATTATGACTAAGAGTCAGAAGGAGACAGAAAGAGTTAGACTAAGAGTAGAGCAAATAAACGTCTGATATGGATATGTTAAGAATATATGAAGTGTTGAAAACCGGCATCGGCTCCATTTCAAATTTCGCCGTTTTTGATCCTATTATATTGAAAATCGATGTCTGAGAATCCGAAAGGGATCTTAACACGATGATACTGAAGTCAAAATTGCGAAAAACGGCGGCCATTTTGAATGTCTTCATTTTTGATGCGATCATGTTGAAAATCGATATCTGAGAATCCTCTGAGAGACGTCTTAACACGACACAAAAGTCAAAATTGCAAAAAACGGCCGCCATCTTCAATTTTTGATGCGATCATGTTGCAAATTAATATCTGGGAATCCGAGAGGCCTCTTAATACGGAGCTAAACTCAAAATTGAAAAAAAACGGCCGCCATCTTGAATTTCGTCATTTTGTATGCGATAATGTTGCAAATTGATACCTTAATATCCGAGAAGCCTTCTTAATACCAGGTTCAAATCCCAGTAAGGATATTTATTAGTGTGATGAACACAGGGTCCTGAGTCATGGGTGATTTCTATGTATTTATGTATTTGTGTAGGTATTATATAATTACATTGTTGACTGAGTACAGTCAGCAGCAGAAGTGGCTAAGCGTTTGAGGTATTCAAAATGAGGTCAACACATCTCTATTGTCAAGACAATAAGAGCGCGTGTGAATTTGTCATTTTGTCATTTTGAAGCCTTCTCGAGCTTACCATGGAGCTCAGTCAATTTGTGTAAGGATGTCCTGTAATATTTATTTATTATTTTCTTTAATAATCTTGACCATGTGGAGAAAAGTCAAGAATATTTTTTAAACACTAGATTGATTTCACGATTCGACATGTTGTACTCACATCTCCTATTTGTAGAATGTGATCTCCAGACTTGAGGCGCCCGTCTCGGTCAGCAACGCCACCCGCCAAGATAGTCTTGACAATTACACCACTGGTTCTTGCCCCGATTATACCTGAAACAGTCAATTATTCTTGATGAACATGTTCAAGTACCATATTGCTATAAAAACGTTTAACAGGCCATATTAAAACTTATTGGAATGCATGAAGGCTAATTATAAATAACTAGTTTTTCCTCGCGACTTCATCGGCCAGTCATGCCCGTCTTTAAAGTATGGTTGCGGGTTTTATTTCCTTACATTAGGCATGAAAAGCACATAGTAATGCCTCGGTAGAAAGTGCAATAGATGGACTCGCACACACTTCTTACAACTTACTTGTCAATCTATAGCTTACTTTCTATACCTGGGCAAAGTGGGCAACAATGTACTATTATATGTATTTCATCAATATGAACTTAATTTTAAGTCAAACGCCATACGATTTGTGGTTGGATATGGTGGCTAAGTATTCTTAAATTTTCTAAATTTCCGCTGAATATTCTTAACTTTTTAACTTAACGCATTCACTGCCACCAACGCACATGTGCGTTCAAATCCATACATTTTTGGAGGGGGTGGCAGCGAATGTGTTAAGGGACATAATTCATTTTTATATATATAAATTGCAGGTCTGACCCATTTTATAAATTCTGGAATACTTACCGAATCCAAGTCCAGTGCCGTCGTTAACCAGATTTATAATCTCCACCTGTGCCCAGTCGCCGGCAACGATGTTGGGAGAGGCAGACGCCAGGGAATCGTCGTTTCTGGACATATCTAGCATACCGTGACTCTGAAAAATGTACATTAGTCATATAATCGAAGAATTTTGAATATAACAACAGAACTATACATTGTGAGGTAGAAAAATAAAGGTAGGCGTGAAAAAACTGTTGGGTATTTCTTGTTGTACCAATCACATATGTGACATTATCTATGAAAAGGGACCTTATTGTAGATGGCGCTTATGTCGTTGTTCAAGAGGATACAATACAAACGCAACGCGATTCGACGTAAGTGCCATCGACAATAAGGTCCCTTTTCCTAGATAATGACACATATGCGCATCGGCCTTACGAGCCATTTACGTCAGTGTTAATTTTCTACGGACCAATTGAGTCATCGTTGTATTGATGTAAAAGGCCAATGATGATAATGTATCAGAGAAAAAAAAAAGTTTTTTTTTTAAATAAATAACGCACTTTATGTTGTCCTCCTACGGTTAAGGGTATTACCAGTTACCTCAATCAAATTTTACTCTATTTCCTATTCAAAATATTCTATGTGAACTTGTCAACAGGATTTTTTCCTGTATTCATTTATTTAAACCTTATTCTACGAAAGCCGGGTTAAATGCCAAGAGGCATTCTTTACTAGTCTTTAAGTCCATTATTTCTTACTCCACAAATAGTGTTCTTAAAATCCCATGATACACCATGTTTCTCTATATTTTGTAATATCTGCCAATCTAGGTACATTAAAAAAATATTTAAAATGTTATTGATGTTGTCATATTAAAATGAATGAGGCCAGTGCGTTAGTGCAAAAGTTTATTGTTTTTACTGAGAATAGTATACCTGTTTAGGCGACATGTTGGAATCAATAGAAGCCGAGTCGAGCCCCATCACGCGCTCGTTGTCCGAGCTCGAGCCAAAGTCGAGGCAGTGCGGCGGCGACACCTGCGGCACCCGCTGCTCTTCCTCGCCCTCCGCGCCATACAGGTTCCGGGCTTGAAGTGCCAGTTCACCTGCTCACACATATGAGTACATTACTACAGAGTTCGGGAAGTAAGGGGTTGCCGGCCGACTATATGTCGACAGATTGTTACGAGGCCGAAAACTCCTTTTCGCGCCAATAAATAGTTGTAAAGCCCTGGCCAGGATTCGAACCTGGGACAGCTATAGAACAGCCAAACAGAGTTACTAATGACTAGGCTATAAGGTTTTAAATAGGTTAAACAAAGAAGTAGTTGTCATAAACCTATTCTGCTTGGGACAAATATTAGATGTTACGAAGTCCTTAACAGAACAAGAACATTAGGCATATATGTATTTCCTCATCAATTTATTATGTAAATAAAACTACATACAATATTTGTATGTACGAGATACATATATAATGGCGATGACGCGAAGGGTGCATCTGTTGGCGACCGCGTTCGAAAATTAATATTGATGAACTACGAAAAACCCTAAGTAAATTTTACTGTGTGTACTTTGAAGAGTAAAGCCATATTTATTTTTCTTAGAAAATCTGCCAAATTGCAGCAGAAAACTGATTCTACCCTCCACCATTTGTTTTTTCAGCACCAACTAGGTACTTGGTATTTAAACATATAGATGGGGGAAGGGGTATGCTTAAGATCACCCAACAAGGGGAAGTGGAGTGACAAAAGAAGGCAAAAAACCATCACATATTTTTAGAAAAGCCCCTAATAACAAGTGTATTGCATGAAGTCCATGTTTCTTAATTTGTATCTTTTGGAAAATGTTTCCAAAACTATTTTTTTAAGAACCTGATATGATTGACAATTTTGAATGTTGACAGTGTAAAAAACAAACCAATCATTTCAAACCTCTACTTCTTTAGGGTTTTTATTATGCAACCCTTCCAGAACTGAATAAAGAATTTTAAAATAAGTATTATTAAGATGTAAACACTTCTAACATTTCAAGCTCAACAACAATTATGTAAGATATTTTAATGTCTTAACTGTTGTGTGAGATGAAGTATCTTATATAAAAGATCTCAACAAAACAGGATTGCTCAACAAAACATACTATACATATTGGATGGAATATTTTTACCTGCAGGGGTAATATCAAAGTCGCCAGGCAGAATAGAAGGATGATGAGCAACTTGTGTTGCCAGCATGCCAACAGAGTCCTGAAGTGTTGCTATACTTTTCAGGATTGGACTCTCCAGCAAGCTTATCAACATGTTCAGGTCATCATTGGTGGCAGCCTAAAATACAAGTCAACATTAAAACTACAATAGTAAATAAAAACAAAACAACAACCTGTATGCTCTCTCCAACATTCAGTAGCTGTGTAGGTTTTAGGTCTGACTCTAAATGTTTGACCTATACATGTACATTAACCTTTAACTACCGACCTGATTTTGCATGCAAATAATCGCAACAGTAAGTCCCCTACATAAAGTTGACAATAAAATCACGACGTCTGTGAGACGTATACCTCGGTATTTGAAGGTTAATAGTAAGACAATAACATGCATGTATACAAAATATAGCAATATAGGAAGATTTTGAGCCTTAAGTGCAAGATTGAGGAAAACAAATTGACATTGATGTCGATCCAGTAAGGAGTGTAGTAGAAAATAGATGTTCTCTAAGGTATTTGTATATTTAGTTTTGACTAAGTCATTTTGAATAGGCTGTAACATATCTACTAAAGTTTGAAGGTTTGCGGCCCTTTTGTTAGAATACCCAAACCCCACAATCAAACTCGCAAATCTCTGGCAAATGTATGTGTAATGTACTATTGCAATACATAAAAACACAAAGCTATTCAAATTATCAAATTTATATTCTAGACATCTTATTTACCTTGACAAATATAAATACTGGTAATAATAAATATTTTAGGACAATCTTACACAAATCAACCTAGTCTTACAGTAAGGTTACAGTAAGGCTTATCTTATAGGTACTAAACAACACTATATATAAAATAGATAGATACATATAAATACTTAAATACATATAAAACACCCATGACACAGGAGCAAGTACTAAGACTGCCTGTCACTGCCACGTGCCAAATTCAAACATTATTCTAGAAAATATCTATCCACCTAACAATGTTGTTTGAGCTGGTAAAAAGTGAACTCATACCTTAAGTTTTGGATCGTCACTTTGATCTACAGCAGCTTTCACACTTTCCAATTGCTGAAGAGCATTGGACAAATTTACACCAAGGTGCATATTGGATACCTGTTAAATCTGAAATATAAAGAAATTATTGTTTTATTTCGACACAATAGGTAAAGTAAAGACAAATTTTGTAAACTTTATTGTAACTTACTTATGAATCACGAACACTAAACCATGAAGTGTGTGGAAGTTGTACTGTAGGAATCGCAGGCCAAGTGGCTAGCTACATAAACTAATAACGCACACGAAATGTTGAATATATACAAGAATAACGTAGATGTGTCAACAAATTCGTAAGTTAGAGGAATTTCGACTGATAAGTACTCTAAAAAAAGAATAACTTCACCTCACAATAAGCAATGAAAGTATCCAAACCAAACTTCTGCTAGTTCTGCTGTCAATTTGACAATGACATTGACAGCAATTTGACAATGCTTAACACCAACAGACGGCCGAATAGAAGTTGACGTAAGTTGTGTGAAGGCCTTTAGCAAAAACGAGATGACTGAGGCGCTACCGCCACAAACGATACTCGTAAATTTCGGGCATCTTTCTCGTTTACCCCAATTGAGACTTCATGAGAGTGACAGAGACAATCGTCCGAAATTTGAGAATATCATTTTTTGCGGTAGTGGCTCTGGACGAGTAACATCAAGTGCGATGGAATCAAGATGGAACTGCATTAAAATTAAAATGTGACAAAAGTTGAATTGCAAAAGATGTCAGTTGTCGTTGATATCTCGCGAGCGCGAGACAGTCGAGTCGAGACAAAATTAAAATTGTACCGTCCCATTCCCACCTTTGGCCCACCTACATATCCGTGAAGTTATTGGCTTGTATCATAGACATACCTCCTAGGCTCATAGATATAATAATATATGTATTAAAAATTCCTTACCTATATAGTTGCCTAGGCTTGTTCGTAGCTTTTTTTTAAATTATTATGAGTGCTTTGGCTACCAGTTGTATTGCAACTTGTATAAATGTTATTGTTTTTGTTATGATAATCTTGACAGTAGTATCTTCTTAGTAGTCTGTGCTTGACAGTGACATGATAGAAGTCACCTATCACTTTCAGATTTTATTTAACAAAAAATAACACTTCAAAGAAGACAAAATTCTTCTTTGAAGTGCTAGTTGTTAGCAAAAACGCAGTTTAAATTATTTGTAAAGGGGTTTAAAACGCTAGTGAAACTTTCTATTCAACATTAGATAAACATTTTTAATATCTACCTTCCTTCACGCCATTCTTACAAATTTATGGGAACTTCTTCGGCAAAGAGAAGTCCCGAGACAGTGAACATGGCTAATAATAGGAATACCAGTGAAAGTATAATAGATTTAACAGAATGCTCGTTCACTTTAGCTGATCATAATCGTTTGAATAATGTGGTCATCAATTTAGACACCGATGACTCTATCCGCGAAGAAAACGTAGAGAGAACTCGACCTCGCAGAGGACGCAAAAGGCGGCATTCTAAAACAAGGAGATCTATTAATCCAGAAACGACTATTCTAGATTTATCTACACCTGAAGCCAAGGTATGCTCATTTTGAAGTTAGTTTTACGAATTTTAGTAATGCAGTATCTGTAAATATCTGTCTTTACAAAATGATGAACTGTTCAAGAGTAGTATGTATGATAGCAATTATTGTCCTAATTAATAAAATACTAAAATGTATCTTACATTGATATTCATATGTTTCAGAACAAACCTAAAAAATCTAAGAAGAAATCTGGTAAAATGGTCATCACAGAAGAACCTGAAGAGAAAAAAGCAAAACAGCCTCTGGGTACTTGCCCTATATGCTTTGAAGACTTTTGCGGTCAAGCACTAGCATCAACTAAATGCGGACATGTGTTTTGTTTATCATGTCTTGAAAAGGCTCTTAAGAATAAGATAGATCCCAGATGTCCAACATGTCGTACCTCCTTAAAAGGGAAATTTAAGTACCATCCTATTTTCTTATAAATTATTTCGAATATTCAACAAAGTAAAATTCTTCATGCATTTATACAACTGTGTAGGAATCAGCCCAGAGATCTTTTGATTGTAAATTATATATATATTTACTTATTATGTTTTCCACATGCATTTGTATTGAATACAAACAAGACTTGGGACTCAGCAATTCAGAACACATTCATTTTCTAAAATTATACTATTATAAAACGTTCATTTTTGAGGTAGGATACAATACATGTTTTCTTTTTGTTTGCATTCTATAAAAACTCATTATTAAGGAATATATGATGAAGTCAATCATTAGTTGGCAAATGGAAATAATAAAACATGTTAATTAATAGTTTTACCAAATCAATTTGAAAACGGAAATTCCATGACAAAGTTCCTTTAATGATAAATTTGATTTAAAAAAGATCCCCATTTGTTAGAATACAATTGCAGGTTTGTCAATGTGTGGATACATAGTAGTATACAATATAGTGATTGAGTAGTGTCAGCAGCAGTATTTGCAAATTAGACCACTTGCTCAATATAATCTCTGTGTTTTGCTACTCAATTATATTGTTTGTTTTATGTGTAATTTGCTATGAAACAATTATGTAATGTTATGTAAAAAGCCTTGCAATCTGTAAATTAAGGCTGGTCCTTAGAAGTCTTGTGTAAAGAACTCTATCACAAAGTTGACATCCAAAATTTGATTATTAATTTCATCTATTTAAATAATTCATTTATTTTGTGCTTACTATGTGACTGTTTAAAATACAAGCTGTTTATAAGATTAAATTGTATGTGTTTAATTCATAATTATATTTGTTATCTTGTATTATTGCTAAGTTGCTTTGTAGTTTGTACTGCGGTTGTGATACACATTGCTTTGTTGATTGTGCATATTCACAAAGATTTAAAAAAAAATTAAAGGTAATAAAAACTTGATTTTACTTACAAAGAAAATGAAGGGCTAATATTCCCAGCCTATAAAACATCAAGTTTATGGTTGCCAAAAGTTATTTTAGTGCAATCTGGCTGTCTACTGGAAATAGGTACCCTTATTGCTTAGAATTACACTTACACTCCATACTGTTTGAAAGGACTGTTACTCTTAAATACTTTTTTATGTGTTGTCCTATTATAATATTATTCTAATTACCCCTGATATTTTCTATTACTTAGATATGTAAATTAATGTGTGTTGGATAATAATGATTGAATCCGCACAGTGTACTCCCTCCATCTCGGATGCGCCGTATCTATTTACCTATCGTTTGCATTTGTTCTATTTGCTGAACAATGGCGCCGCAGTGGGAGCTATTGAACACATTTTTATAATTGTCTTTTGTCAAACAGTAACGAAAATGAAGCCTGGTAAAAGTACCTATCTTTTAGTTCCTTTACCACGTACATTGCATATACCTACCTATTATTCAATCCTTTGGTAGTATTAGGGTAACTTCAGATGAACGCGCGGTGAAGCGCGCTGTCGCGCGATAGAGCTGTTCAGATGATGGCGGCTTGCACGCGGCAGCCTAGCGTCAAATAACTAATTAAGAAAGATTAGTCCTCCATGTTTCATAGCTCCGTATGTCAGTCACGCCTCAAACTGCGCGGGTGAACTGAACAGGTCGAGACAGTTCGAGTATAGTTCTTGTCCCGCACGGGACACAGCAACATACGATCTTGAACCGCGCGCGCCGCATCTTTCATCTAAACTACCACTATACCATCATTTTTATTGGACCCGGGAATATCTTCAAACTACGTCCAACAATGGAAGGTAGGGCGAAGTACCATCACGGTTGAGTCTGGAGAAGCCCACTGGGGAACGTCCGTCGAACCCCAATCTACAGCTACTGCGGTCGCCAGTTTGTAGGAGGCCTATGTCCAGCAGTGGACTGCATACGGCTGAAATGTACAGACGACCACAGCCATAATAGGACTGCTACCTTTCAGGTATGTTGTGTTCCTGATGGTGATTAAGGTTCCCAGAGCTCCAACCCCTGATCAGCAGGCTACCCCCTGCTGCATCCTGCAGATAGTGGCCGACAGGTTCTCACCGCCACTGTGGGTAGGTATGTTTTGTGCGGTGGGCGATCACTGAGACTATCCTACCTATAGTCACTCTCCAAGCAAAATATACATTAAATTTCTTGTTTTTCATAATAATCTTATAGTAGTCAATAGTTGTGTATATACTGACATAGTTTTAAGTCTCTGTTTTCCTTTTATTACGTTCACTAATACTAATATGGGCCTGTTTTGCCTGCAATAAAGCATTTTTATTTTATGTCTTATTTTGAAATCAACTTTCAGTAGGTATATTACTCGTTGTCGTAATAACGGTCCTCTGGACAAATTTTAAAGCAAATTTCTTGTCGCGTTAGCCTCGATAGCTGGAGATGCGGGTTCGAATCCTCTGCTCTTCCCTGCCTCGAACACCGGAAGTCCTCGTCACTTTTTCCTTAAGTGTATGTAATCTATTTATAATTTATATAGTTGGTACTACTTAAAAAACAAAGCAAATCAAAATATTGGATCACCTTCGTTTCATCGAAAACAAATGATCACTTCCCAAAAAATGTTTCGTAGATTTTCATTAGCAAAGAAATTTTTGACATATAAACTTTTAGCCTATAATTATTTCGCACGCGTATTATATGGCAGACTAATGTTTAGTCAATCATTCGTTTACTAATGAATATTGAATACTTTGGTCGAATTTCATTTAGTCAAATGTTTTAGGTATTTCCCATAACATACTATAAGTATTTATTATATAGGTATAACGTACTATAAGTATATAGCCATTGCATTACCCATATTTTGTAAATTAATTTTGTTTAATTTAACAATTCGGTTAGCTCGCGGTTAACCTAACACGCTCCTCCTCGCTTCGCTCGTCGTCGCACTTATCCTCTGACTGTCACTCGCCAAAGTTCTGGTATTGAGATCTCAAAAACAATTTGACTAAACATTTATTGTCTAATTATGTTTTGCCTACCTTGTTAAATACTCTTTATTGTACCTCAAATGAAACATTCCAGAGAAATAATAATAACAAAACAATAGACGTCAACTACAGTCGGTTATCTAATAAGCGATTTCTTCCAGACAACCTTTAGGTTGCGGGAATTAATTGTCCAGTATCTATGACAGTATGTCTTGTCTATGTAGATGTGCGGAGAATTAATATGCTAATAACTTACGTCAAAATTAGCTGGAGCTATGTTTTTCACCTATAAATCTACTACTACCTACTACCTTATGTTATGTCAGATGGCATTACGGGGCCTACTATGAGCTATGTATTATTTTATATTATGGTCTGCTTATGATATTTATATGAAAGTCGTCAGTGCCTCAATTAATAACAGTAAAAGTGGCGAAACATTCACACACACCCTTCCTGATAATAAGGATCTGTATAAATATATGTCTTTAGCTACTTTGGCATATAATTTTTATGTTTAATGATAATGTCAATAATGTAATTGTTTAATAGGTACATTTTTATTAATAAACAAAATTTTCAGTTGAAAAAAAAGTAGTTAATTAGGTAATACTTATACATATTAAGATACCTTAGGTATATATATAAAATACTATTACTCGGCTAGCGATTAATATTTCTAAGGACTATTATTCTTTGCAGATGAATTCTTCATCAAGAATGCCATACCGTGAACTCTGAAATGTTTTTCTAAGTCTTCTGCGTCTTCGAATTGATCCCGGCAGATTTGGCATTGGTTCTCGCGCAGTGGTTCCTCAACCTTAATTATATCCGTAGTAAAATTATTTTTTAACAGGGCGTCAGCATTGTAGCACTGTTTTGAAACTATGTATTCATTAACGTCTGATATACCATGCTCTACTAACAAATGGGTTGTGAAAGAGGGTTTTACCACGAAGCATCGTCCGCATTCCATGCACTGGTAGGCCATGTTTGAATCTCGGTGACTTTTCAAGTGCTCCTCCAGTTGTTGTTTGTCTTGGGCCTCGTAAGCACATTGTTTGCAGCATAAAGGACTACTGCTCGTTAACGTCGCGGGTAAACTCGAAAGTTGCATAGCGTTCATACGATTTTTACTCTTCTTTGCCCCCCTCAATTTCTTCAAAGCTTCTCTGAATCGTTTTCTGGCTTCCCTTCTTTGTTTTCTCTTAAATTGTTTAACATTTACTTTTGGTAATACTAATTTGGCATCTAAGCAGCGAAGCTCTTTGTGATCACTCGCGTAATGATTTTTAATGTCATCCCAATTTTCAGATATGTCCTTCTTGCACAAATGGCATTTGATCGTCGCTTCTGCTGGTACGGTGAGCTCTGGTCCCATGTTAACTTGCGGCCCGGAAGCAGACGCAGAACATTTGAAAGGGCACTCGTTGGGCAGAACAGATATTTGTTCGTATTTGCATTTGTAAGTAAAGCTTCTTGAACACTTATCACAACGTTTCACAACACGATAAATCAAACCAGGTTTATCAGGTTTTGGAGCACTGCCAGGTGTTGTAGTATTAGACTGGGCCGTGAACTTGCCGAGGGGCCCGTGGTTGTTCGAATAATGCTGCAACAAACTGCGGACTTCCCTAAAGACTTGACCACAAGCCCAACACGGGTATACGAAAGCAGAATTAGTGATGTGGCCCCTCAAGTGGTTATCAATTTGATTATTTAATACTAATCTTCCGGGACACATCTCACATTGAAAAAACATTAAAGCTTTCGCTTCAGTAGCATGGCTCTTCAAATGTTTAGATATAGTAGTTTCGTTGAAACATGCTACAACGCACAGAGGGCATTTAAAAACCCTCTTTAAGTGATTATTCCTCATGTGCGATTTGTATTCATTTGGATGAAATAGGTAACATTGTGGAAGAGAGCACTTGAACCTGGCAGTTGCGCGCATCATGCGAAACCCTTCGCAATCATGATTGTATGGATATTGTATCATCCTCTTTGTCAATGTGACCCCACATTCTGGACAGAGGAACGGCCCATTGCCCGAGTGGAGACGCAAGTGCGCTTTGAGTCCGCAAGCTGTTGGCAGGGCAAACAGACACACTGGGCACGCGTGAACTTTATTAGTATATTGCATAAAATGCTTCGCTCTATCTTTAAAAACTTGAGTTTTAACTGTTATTTCTTTATTGCACTCCAAACATGTAAATTTACTCGGAGGTTTGGGTTTATTTGGCTGTGGCAGTGTAATGTTGTTGTTAGTTTCTAAGCGTATACCATGTTTAGCTGCTAAATTTTCAAAGTAGCTTGCTGGCAATGGATCTACTTTTAAATCGCTGACGTTGATTGTCGCTGTTTTAAAGGCATGTGACCGGATGTGGGAGAGAAGTTTGCACCTGTTGTTGAACGTTTTCTCTTGGTTACAGTACCTGCACATGTACGTGATCACAACTGTTTGTCGATTGATATGGTATTCATAGCTTGACTTGAAGATAAATCTGGAGAAAAACAAATACATTTTTTATTAGTTGTTTAACATTTTTATACTGACTTCAAAAAAGGAGGAGGTTCAGGCGATTGTTCTTTTTTTGTGTGTTAGTATAGAAAGAGGAATAGAATGTGTCCTATGTATGTAGTGTGCATGTGGCGAGTAAGTATAGGCCTGCATATTTTATAGTTGTGTTACCATGGAAGCTTATGGAACCATTGTAATAACGTCACTGCTGGACAAAGGCCTCCTCCAAATATGACTTGTATCATCTTGGAGGGTAGTTGCCATAATCGCCACGCCTGGCAGGCGGGTTGGCGACCGCAGTAGCTGTAGGTTGGGTTTCAAAGGACGCTACTGACGATCCGTCCGTATTTGACTAATAACGTATTTAATAACGTCACAACTACTCAATCGATTGCCCTTTTCTAAACCAGATTGCCTTTTCCAAATGACATACCGCATATTCCTATCATATTTGATATAAGTAAGTACTTAAATTAAAATTAAATTCCTTATATAAGTATTACAAAATGGAAGGGAATTCAATCTGGAGATTAGGATTTGCTAGCAAAACCATGACAAAACTTATAAAATGACATAATGTATATTATAACTTTATAAGTAGTTACATCCCTCTGTTTTGCAATTGTTTGAAATCATATCTAGTGCTGATGTACTTACTATGATGATAAGTTTTTTTTGAGCAATAATGTTTGAGCAAAAACTGTTCTGTCTCATGAATTACTCAATCAGTTTATATATTGTATTACTGTAAGCCGTTTGTTTCCCTATTAAACGAAAATAAAATTAAATAAATATAATGTTGTGGGGTAGTGTTTTCACCAAGCCATCATTCTTCACAACAGTTTTTGCTACAATATTCTATATATCGTCGCCGTAGAGCGAAAAGTCACCAAATCACAAAATGGCCAAAATTGACTTATATATGTCATCAAAATCGCATTTTTTTTCTTCAAATTTCAGTCTTATTGCCGTAGCAATAGCGTTCATAGTTTCAATTTTAAAAAGTTAAAGAAGTAACTAAAAACCCACTAAGGTTTCAATATTTTAGTCAAAAAATACCTAATTCCGTTATACATTTTTGGACTTCTTGTAACTTTTTTATGAGCGTACCTAAGTCATTTTAGTTATTTTTTCCCTAAATGTTACTAAACTGTTTAACCACGAAGCATCTCATTCAAAAAGTCACTTAATTTAATTAGTTATTTTTTGAATATCTGGTATGTCAAAAGTATGAAAGCGAAAATTAACTAACTTTATTTAGTTATTTTTTATTCATAGTTGTAAGGCAATATACATCATTTAACCAAAGGGATAATTAATTAAACAGATTTAATGAGTTTTACCCTACATTAAAAATTTACAAAACAATAACTAATCATATTTAATTAATTTTACAATAGAGACTGTACTGTACGCCAACGTGATTTGAATGAATTTTGCTCGCAAGTTAGTGAATTTTCGCCCAGTGCCGCTGGTCACCGTGCCGATGCCGACCGTTGCGACTCCCTCCGCCGCGTTGACCTGCCAGTCGTTGCGCATGGGCCGACAGTGATACATAAGTGTATTTACTATTTGCTACATAATAATTGCGTGTACCGAGATTAAGTTTGAAACGCACCAAGGTAATTTTGGATTTGGTAAAAGAGAAAGATGATTTGGATAACGAGGTAAGTGTTTTTGGTATCAGGTTGTTATTTAATTGTAATTTTCTTTAATCAATAACTTTTTTATATAAAATCAAATACTATTTTATAGGTTCCAGTTTAGAAGTACTTATATGGGGCAAGCCAAAAGAAGCAGGATTATCTGTAACGATACAAGTAAAATTTTGTTATATCGGTGTGATGACTAAAGCTTGTGGGTGTTTTTTTTTATTTACTCAAATATAACAATCAGTTCGCCTTGTTAAGTCCTCGTTCTAACGTGACCATCCCTTAAACGTTACTAATCCAACTTGACCCCAAACTGGTTTAGTAACTAATAAGTTGCATCTATTTCAGAATTATTTAAGCAACAAAGATTGAGGAATTATTTCTATTTTCTCTTGTTCGTTGACAATGGACAACCGTGCGCCTCCAGGTGGTGCGAGGTCGTCCTGGCTTCCTTTTTCCGGGTGCATTCCACCCCAGACTCTGCTTGGATAGGTAGTTCGCTGGTCTACGCAAAATATGACCTATCCACCACCATTTCCTGCCCAGGATCTCCTTCGCTATTGGGGTCTGGTCGGTCAACTCCCATAGTCTGGCGTTTGAGATGGTACATTTCCAGAAGACACCTTGTATTCGCCGCAAGCACTTGTTGACGAACACTTGGACCCTACTAAAGGGTGAACACTATTAAATTGTCGCAGGTCGAACATGCTACAGACGACAAAATAAAAATCCAAAGTGCTCAAAATTCTTTATATGACTAATTTTATACAGCGTAAAATCATTTTAAAAATATTAGGGCTATTTCATCGAACGACGAGAAAATTTCCGGACATTACTTTTGACGTGATTCATTGAATTTCGCACGGAATCATCGCTTAACAATTTTGTGCATTTAATCCATTTTCGTTGAAAATCTGGTAATGAAGTGGCAGGTTGGCAAGTTTTTCGCAGTTTAGTTTTTATATTAGCCCAATATTTTCGATGGGGCGAAGTTCGGGACAGTTAGGTGGGTTACTCTCCTTAGGCACTACCTCGACTGAATTCGCCTTATACCATTCCAAAGTTCGAGACGAATAATGGCAACTTGCTAAATCTGGCCAAAACAATGTTGAGGAAGTGTGTTTCTTTATGAATGGTAACAGTTTCTTTTTCAAGCATTCTGATATATAAATATCGGTGTTAATTGTCCCGGTAGTGATAAATGGTGAGCTCCTCATGCCGCACTGGCATATAGCTTGCCAAACAAGGTATTTTTGCAAATTTTTCTACCGGGATCACCTTTTCCGATTCGTCAAGATTCGAGATGTCACGAGAGGAATAGTACTGGTTACCTGGTAAAGACTTGAAATCTGCCTTGACGTAGGTTTCATCGTCAATAATTAGGCAACATTTTTCTCAATCAACAAGGTATACAATAACCTAGAACGTCTAACCGCACGATTATATTGATCCACAGTTCTCTTGGGAGCCTTTTGCTTCTTATATGTTGTAATGCCGCATTCTTTTTAATTTTTTGGACATTTGCTTGACTAGTGCCTACTTTTTCGCCACATCCCGGGAAGAGATACTCGGATTCTTATCAAATAGCTTGCACACCTTTGATTGTAACTTAACATTAGATTTTCTGGTGGGTTGACCTTCACGCCGCTTCCTATCTATAGTTTCACCTTGTTTAATTTTTTAGGGTTCGTTGAACCGTCCTCCGAGTTGTTTGACAAGATTTTGCCAGATCTAAAGTTGATAAATGAGGATTTTTACTGAATTCTTGCAAAATTAATTCGCGAACATTTTTTCGTGTAACGCCATTTTCATAAATAAAAACAAATGAACATTTTATGGTTGTCTAATATATTACGAGCCTTCTAAATTTAAAATTTTAAAAGAATATTCAAAAAGGTTCGATGCAACACGCTAGCAAAGTAAAATGTAGGCGACAATTTAATAGTGTTCACCCTTTAGTGGTATCTGATTTCACTAGCCATGTCTCGCACCCATACAAGAAGAGCGACTTGACGTTAGAGTTAAACACCCTTATTTTTGTGCGGCGCGTAATGACTGAACGCGTGAAGATGACCAAACGGGCTTCAGCTGCGCATATGCGGCACGAGTTTTTTTGATGCGCGCCTTAATATCCGCTTCTGCTCCTCCCTGAGGATCCATAATGCTACCCAGGTATGTGATCTTATTCACCTGCTCGACTGGTTCTCCATTCACTAGTATTGGTTGGTTATTACAGTCACAGCAGTCCGCATTAGGAAGGCAGAAGCGAATCGCTTCGTGCGAATGAATGGCATATTCACAACATAAGGATGAAACCGCTCCGGTGGTGGAACGGAGATAGCGGAACCAAATCGTGTCATTTCTGTGCACACTCTCCAAAATATATCCTGTAAGACACAGACAAATTGCAGACAAATTGCATTGCAAAACAACCTTGCGATGGTGCTCAAGGCTCAATCACCTTACACTCAGTAATTCAGTATCGCCAATGAGTCTGCGAGCTGGGTGCTCTAACGAATCTAAAGCGGCCAGCTGATACTTGGCAGACCCATCTCAAAAGTGGTAACAGTACTCCATACACGATCAAACCTTTGCTTGATAAAGTGTTAGGAGCTATCCCGGCGTGAAGTATTGCTTCACCTAGTGTAAGACCCCAAGTTTTTTTGCAGCGGATTTCGCTTTGGCCTCAATAGTCGCACCGAAGTTAGCTTAGTGGTAAATTTAAGCCCAAGTAGCTTGAGACGATGAGAGAGCTTGGTCCGTAATCCTTAAGGATACATTTCGGAAAGCAGGAGTAAATTTAAAAAGGCTCCTTTTGGCGGAGTATAAACACGCCTATGTTTTGGAGGCGTTAAACCTAACCAAATGGGCTTCGCCCCACTCGTCAACGGCCTTCCAGGTTAAGTTCGTTCACTTAACCAAAGCTTCCCTAAAGAACTCGGTCTTTCCACTGGTAGTTTGGGCCTCAGAAACATATCTCTCAGTCACCGTGCTGTCGTCCGCATACCCAAAAATACCGGGCTTCAGCAAATCATTTATATGCAGCAAAAAGAGGGTGGCAGAAAGAATCGAACCCTGAGGCACCCTGGCATTAATTGCCATGCGATCTGATGTGCAACCATCCACTACGACCATAATAGTTCGCTGCCTCAGGAAATCAGAAATACCAGGGCACAAACCAGTGGAGAGAGTATCTGAGACGAAAAAAAAAGATCTCTTCAATTTATGCAAAAGATCTCTTAAAGCAGTAATTCCTGGAGAGAGTTATTGACAAATTGTGTGAGCCTGATGTCACAGAAACGGACGAAGAGGTCGAAGAGTGACTGTGATGCGTAAAGATCGCTGTATTTTACTAAGATCATGTTTTGAATATCTGAAGTTTTTTTGTGTTTAAGTTCCTTGTAATTTGATTTGTAGGTCAACTTGATTTGATTTGTAGTCCATATTAATTTGATTTGCTATTCATTTTATTTTAATAAAGTGTTCGCAGAAAATGACGTGTTTTACTTCGATCCTTAAATATTAACAAGAATTCAAAAAAAAAATATAGTAAGTAGTTTTTAACTAACACGTATTTTCACTGTATCGTAGCAGTCATAATGCAACTAACTTTACTTAGTTAAATGTAGATGCACTAGAATGTGGGCAAAAAATCATTAACTTCGTTCAAAAAATCACTAAGTGATAATTAAGATTTAATATTTAAGGGCAAAAATTAATTATCGCCTATAACTCCTAAATCGTTAGTGTGAATAGTATAAATCCATTTTTAGCTCAAAAAATAGCAGTTTCTAATGAATAAATACATACAAAACCATAATTTCATCTTAAGATAATTTCAGTAAAAATAATTAATAATTTTTCTTTAAACCCTCATAACTCAAAATGACCAATTAACGATTTAGTGACTTTTCGCTCTACGGCGACGATATATTAATTACATTATTTCATTATTGGAATGATTGGTTAGCTTATAATAAATTTAATTATATTATATTATACTGATACTGACAAATCAATTTACAACTCTATGTATACATAAGTATATGAAATATATCATGATTTAATCAAAATAATATTTTTACCTGTCACCGCAGTCAATGCATGGGTATGTTTTATATCCTGCTGTAGGTACAGGAAGAACATAATTTGGTAAGGCCTTTGTAAATAGAAGATTCTTTATGCTCAGCCGGTCATTAATTACATCAGAAGCCATGATGTCAACTCTGCAAAAGTAAAAATTGTTGTAGAACTTCATTATTTATTGTATTCAGATTATGAGATACGTATTGACCTTAAATAGTTTTTGTTTTTCAAGTTCATTACATATAAGTACTTATTCTTCTTAGGGCTTGATATCAAATTAGTCCATAATACCAAATAGGAATAGGTAACAATCAAATGTTTACACTCAGGCATATTTAAATAGCACTTAGATACTACAAAGCTGCTTAAAAAGGGAATAAAATGTGTTCTATTTCTTTTTAATGCTATAAAATTAAGTAAATACAAATAAGTTCATTTAAACATGAACTTTAAATTAATATCTTTCATACTTATTTTTTGCAAGGATGGCAACACCGTGTACCGTGACAATCTAAAAAGTGTTAAGGTCGATCGTGATACTTAAGATTATTTTCCATTTCGGAGCAGCTGTTCTTATAATATAGTTTGAAAGCACTTACCTAATAATATCGGAAAGTCGCAAATGTTGATATTTTTGTTATCACATTGATATTCACAGGCCTTCCGCGACCAAGTTTGACAGTCGAATATGGCCGGATTGGTGAGAAATGAGTGTTGCTCTGTGATTGGATGAAATACTACGCCCTCTACCATAGACTTTAGAAATTGCATGATAGTATTGCCATACGCAAATATTATGGAAGTGTTACCAATTCAGTAAAATAAAATGTTCGCGTTTACGTTTGTTGATAAACATTTTCTTGATATGTATTGTGCATTATATTTATATTAACTAACTAGCTTTTCCTCGCAACTTCATCGGCCAGCCACGCCCGTCTTAAAAGTATAGTTGCGGAATAAAAAATATCCTATGCCCTTTCTCGTAGCTCAAACTCTCCATATCAAATTTCATCCCAATTGGTCAACCGCTTAAGCGTGAAGAGGTAACAGACAGACACACAGAGAGAGTAACTTTCGCATTTATAATATTAGTATAGGTAGTATGCATAGTAAAGATGTATGGATAATTAAATGAAACCACAGAAGCATCTGCATTGATTATGACTTATGTTATGACATGATTTTTATATCTATTCATATCCTGTGATAATGTAACTAGCCTTTTTCGAATTCAATTTATTAACCGTCAAAAAAAAACGTTAGCGAGGTTCTCAAGTTGTCGCGTATATACATATGTTACTACGCATAACTTTTTACAGGGTGGTCCGATTATATTGTTTTTAAGAATATATTAATAGGCCTTTAATTTAAATTCTTGGAAACCATCATCAAACATCAAAAACGCTTATATTGATAATATTTTTAGTGTCTGTCCGCGACACATTACGAGGAGTTTACATATCCTACATACCTATATCTTTAATAAAGTAAGGTGCTAAGAGTGTTGAGGCGTGTTTGCGTTGACGACGCGACACGGACTCTGTCAGTGTGCAAGCGGCGCTCTGTGCCCCTTTACGTACAGAACAGATGACACCAGTTGTGATTTTGTTTCAGCACAACAATAGAATTACTTATTATCAACTAGCTGTCCCGGCGAACTTTGTACCGCCTAAAAGTCTCTATAATCTTTTTTGTGATAAAATTTTGGCCTAGACGATTACAACGAACCCTAAATCGTCCAAATCGATTCAGTTGTTCTCGAGTTATAAAAGCCGGAACTAACGCAACTTTCTTTTATTAATATAGAAGACATACTTCCACTTACATAACAGGTAGTTATTTAGTATTTTATACCATGGTATCTAGATTTAAAGCCTACGTATAGAAATCGGGCTACTTATGTTGTTTACATAAACATAAAATAGTTGTTTCCGGAAAGGGAGTCAAAATGATTATTTTTACTATTTCTCAAACAAACATCAAATAAATAAAACTAGTAAAAAAATCTTTGGCAAGTATATATTCCTAATATGGCACAGTAATGTTTATTACATTAACTTATATTACAGAATAACATTAAAAAAGTGTATACTTATATGTATAGTAGTCATATTATATGTTAGAAAATAGTTATTCAAGTATATATCTATCACATGTTAAAGCACATTGTAGGAACTTACAACTACACATATTAAAATATTTTGTTATCTCATTTAACCATATACTTATGTAGAGCATTATATTATTATTAATACACTATTATCAGTCCCAGATAGATAAGCATTACAGTATGTTAAAAACATGAGGAAATTTGATGATTTTTAAATGGCTAATATGGCACTGTTTCAATATGTTACATATCATTATTCATGACTAGAACTCTTCAGAATGTTGACTGGTATCAATAGTGTTTCTTTGATGAAAGTGAGACAAAACTTCCTTTTCATAGAAATCATTTTTTAAATAATATACAATCTCTTGCCTTGGACTAAATGCTTTTTCATTAATAAAGGAACTATAAAGTGCCCTGTTATGTAGCATATCTTCATCATTAGGCATTAAGGATAAATAACTAGCAACTGCCATTGCTGCTTCTTCAAATTTATCTGAATGGTAATAAGATATCTGTAAATAGTTTAAAGTATCAGCTAGAAATTCAATACCAGATTTAAAGCCCAGTATTGAGACTTTATTTTGACATTGCTGTCTGCATTGTAACAGCGATAGCATGCTATTTGACACAGAGATGACAAATTCAGGGGACCATTCCTGAACCGGTAGGTGTTCACAAGCAACACGGCAACCCGTTTCCCATGCAAAGTAATCTGTTATAACTTCTTCCATGGCCATAATTGTTTCTCCCCATCTTTTCTGTCCATAAGACTCCAAGCCAACCTTGTGCAAAACCTCAAAATCTTCACTTTCCAAGTCAACAACTTCATTTAGGTTGACTTCAGGCAGTCCAATGTAGTATTTCATATTATTCTTCGTTACCTCATCATTCTGATGAGCTTGGTAATATGTATAGGCGGCGGAGGCAGCTTTCTGCAGTGCATTCATTTGGAAGTAACAAATGTGTAAGTATGCATACGGCTTGCGCGAACGAAAATCGTCTAATACAGAATCCTTCACAAAACTGTTTATATTAACTGCTTCAAATTCTGTATCTCTGCAGTTCATTAAACAATATCTTTCATTTAAAAATGATTCAATAACTTTAAGTTCACTAAAGTTAGATTCGATTTGTGAATGTCTTCCTTGAGTTTTGCATTTCACTCCACAGTTATTAAAGACAGAATCATAAAGTTTGTACAAATGCAATGAGTCCTCTAACTGCGATATGCATTTACTCCATCTCTCATCACTGTAAGCTTGGACACCTTTTAAATAAGTGTTCTCAATTGATAATAGCACTTTACAATAGCACGAAGAAAAAAATAAAGATATTATAATATATTTTGAAATAAAAGGTTGCATATTTAAATTAATAGTGATCACACAGCACAATGTATCTTTTAGACGTTTTAGGTAGGTTCAGTCTATTTACAACAAGTAATTTATTTTTAACTTTATTTGCAACCAAAAGACAAGCCCGAACAGCTACAGTTATCGCCTCGGCGAACTTTATTTATAATGACAATGACTTAAACACTCGGTGACTTGGATATTGGATGACAACTTGACTTGACAAGAGGAAGTAGAAAGTAATTAACTGATGGTGATGAGAACCATTAAATACAGCAAAGATGTCAAAAGCATCGGTCAAGAGGTCAAATAAAAAGCGCTATCGCGAAAAACGATATTCGTTAATTTCTGATGATTGACTCTATCGCTCTCATAACGCCTTAATTGGAGTAAAAGAGAAGGATGTTCAAAATTTAAGAACTTAGATGTTCGCGGTACCGCGACAAATGATATTCGTAAATTTCGAACGATTGTCTCTGTCACTCTCATAACGCCTTAAACGGAGTAAAAGAGAAAGGTGTTCGAAATTTCCGAGCTACGATGTTCGCGGAATTATATAGGCAAGGTGACAGACGAATGAAACACGGAAATAGGTTTACGAGCGACCAAGGAGTTGAACTAGTTAAGAAATAGAATATATGTATACACAGAGACCAACACACAATCAAACAAAACAAACACATAACAAGACAGAATAATGTTACCACAACTACATGTTACCATGAAAAAGACGCATCCTCGGATTTTGTGGTTGCTATTCAATAAATTTAGAGATATGTAAATAAAACAACTAAAACGGATTAAATCGCGTATACTAATTTAAACTTCATCCAATATTCATCCATAATTCATGAAGTTTAAATTAGTATACGCGATTTAATCCGTTTTAGTTGTTTTATTTCATGAGTAATTATCGCGCCAATACTAGAGACATATAAATTAGAAGATACCTAAATACAATTATATTATTCCGTAAAAAGCTAAACAGGACTTAGAGTAGGTATAACTGTTTTTTTGCGTTACGAGGAGTAAATATTATTCATTACATTTTGCAACAACATTAAGTGAAATCGGTTCACAATGACGAATATAATCAATTAAAATTGAATATAAATATTTTTTGTATAAAGATATAACGTTTACAAAATTAAAAAATAACAGCATTTTTAATTTGCAAAATTTCAAAAAACCGTGGTATCCATTAAGTTCTCGCTTTTTACTGCAAAATTAATTGTAAGGCAACTATATACATAAACGCAATATTTCGCGGTCCAAATAGCCATTTAATTATTTTTTATGGAAAAAGCTTTAGAGAGCGCGGCTAGGAATAAGTGACGTCATTTTGTACGGAGGGTTTTCGCGGGAAATACCAATGTCAGACTTTGATGCTCATTTCTCATTACTGGCTTTTGTGTAGTTTTAATTGGCCATTACACTCCCATACAGACATTTCATCCCTAGAACGAAAGGGATCGATTGATAGAATAAAAAAAAAATACAGTCAAATAGTCTATTGGATGGATATTTATATTTTTAAAGTTTGTTGTTAAATAATGGCGCCTGACAATGTTTGTTAAATATTGTGTTACAATAATTGGGATATTTTTCTACTTTCGCATACTACTACTGTATCAACCCCCCACACTTCACACAGCTTTGCTATGCGAGCCCGAAAGTACATTCCACAGGATACAGGATGATTTTGGGGACTGGAGCAAAGAGAACGAGGCATGGTAGAGAATTTAAAGGTAATTGTAACTAATGTTGGTCAAGTAATCACCAATAGTGATAATTCTATCACCAATAGTGATAATTTATTTTGAAATGATAACCAGAAAAATACATTTATACATGCAATTTGGTCGCCCTACTCAATGTGCCTTTATAGAGCTTACATTGTATGTCAAGTCTTAGCGTAACAATGATTAACTTACATTTAAATTAAATAAATTTTATTTTTATAATGATCTGCAATCAGTCTAAAGAGTATAAGCTAATTAGGTGTTGGGTGTATGATGGCGGTGCAAGCGGGCCTCCATTGATGCCCACTCCTTTTTAAAGCAGCAGTGCATTTTCTGCTAATCTGTTGGACTATGTTCGTCAGTCTCTTTAAATAATCTGGGATGGTGAGTTTGACTCCTAGTTAGTTTGAGTGGCTTCTTCTCAGGCGATCTTTGTAGTGTTTGATGCTGAGATCAAATTCTTATTTTACAGTGTTCAAACATAGGTATTTGTGTGTGGTAATTTTAAAAATAAGAAACTTTTTCATTATTTGTATTATTGTATTTATATACAATACATTTGTATTTTAGATCTTAAGAAGACTTTATGGACTAGTTTTTTTCATTTTTTATTGGTCACATTGGTCATTTGAATATTGAAAAAGTAATTGTATATTGAAAAGAATATTTTTTTTTGTTACATATTGGCAACTACTGTACTAAATAGATATCTCAAATATATACTATTTGATTTAAAATGGTATTGGACACAGTCCTATTGGATGCTGCAAACTCACCTACTTCATATCATATATATACATGTGCTAATAATAATTGATTCTATTAATATCCAAGATTGCATAAGGTCTGTTTAACAATCCATAACCCTGACATCCTTGACTTCCTGAGGTGGGCACTTATGTATATTCCACTTAGCCACCCCCTACATACACCTATGCCCATAATATTAAGCACAATCACTGATTATGTTTGCAAACTATTGCAAAACTAAACTAATACTAATCATACATCATTGTTCAATTTTTTGTCTCAGGCTTCACATTTGCAAAGGGTCAGGAAGTGCTTGGAGATGATGAAGTTGGTGTGTTTGATTGCATTTCCATTTGTTCAATGCGTTTGTGACGTATCAGGTTTGACAAGATACCATCAAACGACGTTGTTTTCTTCTTTGCAGAACCACGAAGCGTGTCTTCGCCCTCGCGTCGCACACGCAAACGCAGCGAACTCACTTCATCCATAAAATCAAAGTCAGATTTTTCCTCCCTTACAGGCGAGACAAGTACTTCAGGCTTATTTTCTTTTGTTACAGGTATTGGCGACGGCGCTCGACGACCTGAGCACTTCCATTCCAGCGCCAGGGCTCCGCCTTTATCAATCGTATTGTAGAGTTCTTCTAATTCGTTTGCTTCGACTACCCAGTTTTTTCCAATATTAGTACCGTGTTTCGAGAGTTCGTCGTCTGAACACGGCAAGTCCCAATCATCACCTTGCAGATCAATATCGGTCATTCTTATTGTAATATGAATTGTTATGCTAGTTCTTCAAGAGTATCAGTTTAAATCATCAAGGCTCAAGGATTAATACAAACTTAGTTAAAGCATATTTTGCTTTATTATAAACTGTAAATAAACCAAAAGTACCAAAACATCGACCGGTCTGACTCTGACACTTTTGACAAGCGAAGTGACAGCTTTTCGTTTTTTCTAACGGATTAAAAAAGCGTTCACGTGGACTCTAGTTTTTTTAGCAACATAAGCTCTACTTCATCGGTTCGTTTTCAATACCGACCTATCTGATTTCATAATATATACATATATAGGCTAGCTAGGAGGTATAATGACTGGAGAACGCATCCGCGAGCGCCAGTAAGAGACAAAGATATTTTGGCTTTTGTGGCCCAAAATAAAACAATTCACTATATTAGTTTTGCTTTACAGGACATTCTTTATAACAAAAATATTAGCCTATTCTATATTAATTACTGCAACTTTGGTTGAAAACCTAAGAAAACTCCAAGTGTATTTGTTTGTTCCCTCCAACTTTGAAAGTTCTGAAGGGACCAGTTTGGAGGGGAACAAAAACATGTAAAACTATGATAAGGACGGACGAAAATAGCGCCATCTCTGCCATATCTATAGAAAATTACATAAGACCATCCCTTTCCATCGTGGTATTATTATTAGTACGCTCCGTCTAGGTTAATGGTATGTCTATATATATAGGCCATAATATAGGCTGATATTTTCGTACCCAAGATTGCTTAGTGAATATTATATTTTTTGCATCAGAGGCTATTATTACACTATGCTAAAATTAATATCCGGAAATTAACTATTGCCTTTTTATTGCTCTTGTAGTTATGTAAGGAAACAACCCATGACTGAGGATTCCTTAATCCTTAGTAATTGGAAATAACAAAGTATACTGGACAACAGACAGAGTACCCAATAAATTGACTTTTGTTCATACGTCAAAAAATACATTTCACTAAACGAACAAATCAGTCAGTTCATTATTTTATTTTCGATTAACTATAAATATTATGTACTGATTTGTGTTACAATAGCAAAACTATTTTTTTTCTGTTATGCTAGGTAATTCGCAAATGTAGATAAAATGTATAACAATGGAGTGTTGGTTGGTAACTGGGTCGAAGAGCGTCTTAAAAATGAAGTACGTAATGTTTACCATTTACATTTTTACAAAGAAAGATTATAGTTCTCACTTACATACTTACATTTATTTATGTCCTTGGTTGCGATTATTGCCACTGCTATATGGACGTGCTTAAAAACTTCCTCTAGCAATGGGAGTAATAAAGTGTCATGAGACTCATGAGTTGGTAGGTAATATACAATTTAGATTTTTTATACATCATTTTTTCAATCTTCATAGTATTAAAGCAATGTGAGAAAACCCCTAGGTTGCCCAGCGACAATCATGATTCGGCCCGCCGCCGGTCCGTAGAAACAATGATTTCAATATGCCCCATATAGGGAATGTGCATGACGATGCTGCCGCCGCCTGGTGACGTTAATCGGAACCACTTACGCTTTCATAACCTAACCTAACGTTTACAAATACTATTCTAGCTAATTATAACGCATTGTTTTGATGCATTTACGGATGCTCTTATATTTATGTTATGGACCAAGTGATAAGGACGGGCATTATTTGTAATGCCCGGGCATTATGAATAATGACTAGCTATACTGGGCCCAGTGGCAAGTGACAAGCTAAACTTCAATATTTATCACATTGTCTGGTCATTATGAATACTGCTACATCGCTTTTGGGCAATTTGGTCGGGGAGGGAAACAAACTCGTGACACGTGTTAACCACAGTTACCGATGGATGCAACTGCAACTGGCACAAACGCCCACAGCTATTTCTGAACTGATTTTTTTTTCTTAGCGTGTCGGCTGTGTTGTGAACGCAAAAAACCTAACTCTCCTCTTCGCTTCGCTCGTCGTCGTACCTACGGTGACTTTGGACTGAATTTCTGTTTTGCCCTAATATGATTGTCCAAGCTCAGTACTAATTGTATGAAAAAAATGATGGACCGGGGGTTTTCTAACTATATTCTCATCTGTCATTTGGTCGATATTGTTAGCTTAGTATTCTGCCCAATAGGTGATAGACATTATTAATAATGCCCGATCAACTTAATAATTTGAATATTTATAATCAAATTGCCCTCTGATATTGGGCGTTTTTCATAATGCCCGGGCATTTTCAATAATACCCAAGTTATCACTTGGTCCATGACAATCATATACACCCATCGAAATAAACCTAAATGAAATGGTGTCAAATTTTATTACTTTCATATTCCACGGTTTTGTTAAAAACGCCACCAATGATGCCACCAGAATAATGGCAGTAAGGAAATATATAAGTAACTTTAAATTTTAAATATTACCAAACAGTACTTAACATTATTAGTGAAAATATCTAAGTTACGCTTGAAGTCAAAGGCAACAAAAAATCCAGTTATCTGTTGCAGTCAAGGTCAAAAGTTAAGAACTAAATTAAATACTAACTATATGGGTTACTACTAGTATGAAATATGATGATATATGAAGTATGTATATGACTAACTAATATGAAAATATGGACTAAAGATGAAAAGATAATTAAGGCAATTACTAACCTTTATCTTTGTGTCGTAAACATTAGATATTTTGGTTTGAACTATAATTTTGCCTGTTATAATAGACTCTTGTTCCTGATGAACTCTTTCTTCGGTCTCAAAATACATAGCCGGCCTTAAATAGTTTTTAGCTTTTTGTCATATTTTGGTATCAGGTAGGTAGTACATAAGTAAAAAAACCAGGTTTACTGGCCGCGTAGTTAATCAATGTATTAGTAACATAATCAAAATAACCTAATGAAGAAACTTTGTCCACCACTATATTTTACTTTTACTTAGGGTCAATAGAGACGAACTGAAATGTAACTGCAATTTGTATTGAAACTGTGCAGTCTCCGTGCAGTTGGCAGGCAGTCGGCTTGCAACTCCCATACAAGTAGCCGTTAGCATCCAGCTCGTCAGGGTATCGGCCCTTAGATGTGGCATTTCCGATTGTATGCCTAATGTTTTGTCACCAGGATGACTTCAAATTCTTTTTGCGGAAACGAGACAGACGTGAACTACTGGTACAAAAATCAAGGACATTGTATAGCAATTTACTGATGGAGGTACCTAAATAACACGACAGTTCTTAACTCTTAGCATATAAAATTTAATATTGTCTTCGGTTGCCGCGGTAATTACTCATGAAATAAAACAACTAACAGATTAAATCGCGTAAGTATACTAATTTAAACTACATCCCAACGTTTAATCCAAACCGAATCAGAGACGTCTTTAGTAGATTTCTGAGGACTTACGGCGAAAATCAAAGTTAGAAAATTTCGGGCATATTTCTCATTTACTCTAATTAAGGCGTAACTGGAGTGATGGAGACATTGGTTTGCGAATTTTGGTAGGCATTATAAGCGTAAAAAATAAACCACAACAACATAGTTGCAAGCTATTTTTGTCAGTGGAAAAATAGTACATTACTGCAGCCGCCGGGAAACAAGGGGTTGAAAGCTGAGTTGTATATACGGCCGACCGAAGGGAGGCCGGATAGTATACGAAGCCTTCAAGACCCTTTCACGGCTAGGCATGTATAGTGCTTTTCTCAAACTAATGCAATGAAATAAATAAAAAAATACCACTGAACAAAACAGCTTCACGACATAAGTTTTTAAATTTTTTCTCCAATCCCACTTTGTAGTATTTTTGCCTTCGATGTAATAATTAATGACTATCATAAATAGTCTGGCTATAATTACTATATACAACATTTAAAAAATCACCAAATAATAATCCACTTACCTTTTAAATGATGGCGCTACGGCATCTGCCTTTGGCGGTACACAATAACAAAATATAGATACATAAAACCGGGCCCGGTTAGATTATTCAATTTTTATACACCCGTAACACTATATCTAAGTCACAAAAGCATTGAATCAGACCATTTACCACTATTTAGTCTTAATAAACAGACTTTTACACGCCGAGAAACTTGTCCATTCCGCCATTATTAAAATAAGTAAAATGCCCTGTGATTGGTTGACTCAAAAATGCGTTCAAAAACGCGCATGCGTGGAGTAGTGTTTGGTGTTGCGAATACAATTTTAAAATTGAGAGCATGAATAATAAATATAATAATGTAATAACCTGATGATATGAATATTCATTTTTATGATAAATAAAATAAATTCAGTACGCTTCTAGCCCTCTTGTGACTAACACGCATGCAGGTAACGACAGCAAAGTCAGCGATTGCCAAACTTTGTCAGTCAAGTTTACGTTTTAAAGTCGATATTTTGCTGAATCTATTTTAGTCTAGTGATAATGTTTTGCGCTCGGTGTGAGAGTGAAGTTAACGACAGTGCTCAATGTTCTATGTGTAAAAAAATACTTGGTTTTTGTTGTGCCGGTGTAACTGAGCAGGGCTACCGTAAATTAGGCTCAGAGCGGAGGGCGCTCTGGAAATGTACCAACTGCAGAGGACTTGAACCGTCGTCCCCTCTTCCATGTAGTGATGTGGTTTCGTTGGAGTCCATCATGCTTGAACTTAAATCTATGCAGCGCCACCTCTCAAATATGCCGGGCCTCGTACAGGATGTTAAGGACATAAAATGTGAACTCGATGAGCTTAGAAAATCATGCGAGTTTAACAGCTCGTTGCTTGAAGACCACAAAAGAAGATTAGATGGAGCCGAGCTCAAGCTGTTAGAGGTAGAGAGCCTTAGGAGCAGTATCCAAACCGTGAACAAAGAACTTGGTCTTGTCAAGAGTGATATTATCAGCAGGGACCAGTGGCAGCGTCTCAACAACGTGGAGATAAAAGGGGTGCCTGTTAAACAAAATGAGGACCTGTTTAAAATTCTGGACCATATTTCCATAGCGATTGGTTATCCTATCCAGAAATCAAACATCAATTACATTTCACGGGTGCCAACTTATGATAACAAGGAGAAGTTGATCATTGTTAGTTTTATCAACCGCTACGTAAAAGAAGATTTCGTGGCTTCTGCACGGGCAAAGAAGAAACTACTTGCTAGCGATATTGGTTACACAGGAAATGCGAAGAGTATATTTTTAAATGACCATCTCACTCCTGACTATAAAAAGTTACTCAGTTCGGTTAAAACATCACTTAAACAAAAGGGTTACATGTATATCTGGGTAAAATACGGCAAAATTCATGTAAGGAAAGATGATGGCTCCAAGATTTTCGTCATAAATAGTCAAGCTGATTTAAATAGACTTTTGTAGTCTATAATTGTTGTATATCAATATTACAGTGTTGCTACATAACCCGTTTTAGTTATAAGACAAAACATTTGTGGTATTACTATATAAGTTTGAGAACTGTGTGCACTGTGGAATGCAGTTGTTTGTTATCGCTCAGTACTGTCCGGCCGGCTACTTGCGCTTATTACCCAGATGAAGATTATGTTGTGCAAAATATTACTATCTCTTTTCTTCCTGCAGCTAATTATCACACCTGCGCACTTTACTTCAATTGTTGTTTGCCTTCTCTTACCTGTGAGACATTACCTGTGTTGGTTCTGTGTTTAACGTTTACTGTTCAGTACAAATTAGTCAATAACTGGTTGCCCTGTTATAAGTTATTAATAACCGCGTATTGGATCACATGTAAATTTAAATTAAATGCTAATGGGATGAAGTCGGCGCCTAAGTACTATCCTATAATTTGCTGGTATTTAATTTTTTTCATTATCACCTTATCGTTATTTGTGTAAATAATGAAGCACTTACCGTTTACTATCAAAACGTTAGAGGACTAAGGACTAAAACAATTGATTTCTATAGGAACCTTCTGTTAGCTTCCTACGACATAATTTATTTAACAGAGACATGGCTTGTGGACGGGATTGCCGACTCTGAACTTTTTGATAACAGGTAGGTTGTTTGGCGGCGCGATCGTGATCTGTCTCTGACTGGGCAAAGTCGGGGGGGCGGTGTCATTATTGCCACGCGAAAGGAATTGACTGTTGTTCCTCAACCTACCTACCAATCTTCGGCTGAAGATTTATGGGTCACTTTATCAATCAAAAATGTGTCAATAAAAATACACTTATGTGTGCTATATTTATGTAAGCAGGCCCGGGGTCATTCCTTCTCTGATCAACTTTCTAGTTTTCTGAACAGTCTAGGTCAGATAATGATGAATAATCCGGATGATAAATACCTTGTAATTGGCGATTTTAACCTAAGTAATATTGTGTGGACGCCTTCTAATCAATATTTGATGCCATCTAATTACCTGACCCTGGACGAATGTAATCTAATTGATGAACTTAGCTGTCTCGATTTGTGCCAATACAACGGCGTTGTCAATCAGTTTGGAAGAATATTGGATCTTGTGCTTTGCAACGACGTAGTGGCCGTATGTGACTGTAAAACCCCACTAGTGGCCCTGGATCCGTATCACAAGGCTTTAGATATTTCGGTAACATTTGCTTCCCGTACCTCTCTTAAACCTGCACCAGTCATGAAATATTATTATAATAAAGCTAACTATCAATTAATTACAACAGATTTATTAAGCACAGACTGGGACCATGAATTCTCAAGACGTACACTTGATCAATGCGTAGATTTCTTTTATTCGAAATTTAAATACTTAAGAGATAAGTTTGTTCCTCACAAGTTAATCACAGCTGCTTCATACCCAGCTTGGTACTCGTCTTCGCTGATCAAAGCTGTTAAGGAAAAATTTAAATATCATCGTAGGTATAAGCTGTACGGTAACAAGTGCGATTTACTTACTTTTGAGTGTCAAAGACATAGGGTTAGGCGTATGGAAGCTCGTTGTTTTTCAAATTACACTGAGATGGTAGAAAATAACATTTCCAAAAATCCTAAACAGTTTTGGTCATTTATTAAGTCTAGATCTAAGTCTTTTGGCATACCTAGTAGTGTATGCTATGGCGGCGACACTATGCATAAAGGGGTTGATATTTGCAACGCATTTTCAGATTTCTTTAAAGCGAGTTTTTTGAATCCTACATCATCTAGGCCATTAGGTGTAGTGCATGGTAGTAACTGTCATGAGTATAAAGAACATGTTAATGATATAGCTGGTATTTCAGTTGATAATGAGTTAATTACGAAACTATTACTTAAATTAGATGCTAGTAAATCAGCAGGCCCGGATGAGGTGCCAGCTCTATATTATATTAACTGCGCTAAAGTCTTAACCAAACCCATCTCGCTTTTGTTTCGCCGTTCGTTCGCAGAATGTACTGTTCCCACTATCTGGAAATCAGCTTTTATAACTCCCATCTTAAAGAAAGGTCCTAAAACAGATGTCACTAATTACAGGCCGATCTCAAAATTATGTATTCTAGCTAAGGTACTGGAAAAACTTGTCCACATACAGGTGTCATCCGCTCTAAAACATTCCATAGACAGTACTCAACATGGGTTTGTCCAACGTAGGTCAACAGTGTCAAATCTAGTGTTGCTTAATGATTTTGTCTCCGAATCAATGGATAGTGGATATCAAGTGGACGTAATCTACACTGATTATAGTAAGGCTTTTGATCGAATTGATCACGATATTTTAATTTCCAAGCTTTTTCTAATAGGTATTAGGGGGGATCTTTTAAGATGGTTCAAGTCGTACATATTAAATCGTTGCCAGTCCGTTGTGATCAACAATTACATGTCTAGCTGGGTATCTATACCTAGTGGAGTGCCTCAAGGGTCTTTATTGGGCCCGCTTTTATTTAACATCTTTGTTAATGATATTAGCGTTTGCTTTCTGAATTCAAGGCTACTCAGTTTCGCAGATGACATGAAAATATATGCTAAAATTGCTTCTGTTGAGGACTCCTATGCATTGCAATCGGATCTAATGCGATTAGATAACTATTGTATTATAAATAAGCTTGACTTAAATACTTCCAAATGTTTTACAGTAACCTTTTCTCGCAAACATGATATAATCCCTACTTCTTATTCTTTAAAAGGTAACATTCTTGAGCTAGTTACAAGCATGAGAGATTTAGGTGTTGTTCATGACTCCAAGCTTATTTTTAGCGAACATATTGACAGAGTAGTTTGTCAAGCTGTCAAGTCCCTTGGGTTTCTAATGCGTAGTTCAGCTTGTTTTGCTCGTCCCAAGACATTAAAAATATTGTATTGTGCTTTTGTGAGGAGCAAGCTGGAGTATGCTTCTCAGGTTTGGAACCCCCAATATCAAACATATATTGATAGGATTGAAAGACTGCAATCTAAATTTATAAAATTTTTGTGTTACAAAATGCGTGTAGCCTATAGTTCTGCTGATTACCTTGCGCAATGTAGAAAACACCACTTGGTTCCACTTATTGAACGACGTAAAATTGCGGATATCATGTACTTACTTAACATTATTAAAGGCAACGTTGATTGTCCTCATTTACTTAATAAAATCTGCTTCAGTGTTCCTGTGAGAAGGTTTAGGCAATTTCGTCCCATTAGTATTTATAAGGCGTCAACTAACTATAGGAAAAATAGTTTTCTAGGCAGAGCAGGTTTGACTTTAAATAAGGCATTAGTTAAAGTAGACTTTGACATATATAATGATAGTTTATCTATAATTAAAAACAAGTTAACTAGATTCTATATGGGTAATTAAGCGCAGGTTCTGGTTTGAATTGCTAATATTAATATCGACCTTATTAGAAGAATGTTTTAGGTTTAGTTTTCGGATTTTGTTATATTGTTGTTCTTTGGCAACATGCTAAGGTATCCTAAGTTGTAAGAACTTTGTATATTTGGGCTTAAGTTGTTATTATGTTTAGCTTGTTTTTATAAGTGAGAACCTATAATTGGCTCTGTAAGTCTATTCTGGATTAATTAACGTTTTAAGCTGTTGGTTTTCCATGTAGTTAATATAAAATAAATAAATAAATAAATAAATCTCTTCATACTATTTCGTCTGAAATAGGCGAGATTATTTTTTAGCCCGCTAATCATTTATTCACTAAAAATGATAAAAAATATAATTCAGCTGTTTGAACAGGCTTCATGAACACAGACGCCAGGTATACATAAAAATTAAAAAAAAAAAAAATACTTCCCGGCCTAGGCCTTCAATTTTATATGAAATTCGTTACCTGTCCTCTGGAGTTGATCCGCCCTAAACGTGATACTTCGAAGCCTATTATGACGCACGTAACGAAGACATTTCATTGCATGTTTGAGAAAAGCAACATATTCAAAACATCTAAGTGTTCAAACCAACATTATGAATTTAAATTTATTGTACATTTAACGTTAACATTGTAAGCGAATGATATAAAAGCGTTTACTTCCAAATTTCTTCAATGTCAAATACCTCATTCAATTGAATTATTCACATTTATTCATTGTCATATAGTCTTGCCTTGGAAAAGAGTAATCGATTAAAAAAAAAAGATATTTTAATACTTACATTTACACTGACCGGCCTAAAAAAACAAATGTCCTAGAAAGGGCTCCGGTGTGATGAGATTCGAAAATTTCGGACTAAGTTCTCTTTTACTCCAAATTAAGGCCTACAGTGACAGTCGCTCGAAATTTACGATTTTCGATGTTTAAGGCTTGGGCAGATAGGCGCGTTTTGAGAGCGTGGCGCAGCAGGGCGTCACAGCAGCGGTGTGGCTAATGTAACGAAATAAGGCACACATTCGGACTGCAGCGTCGCGCCCCGCTGTGCCACGCCACAAAACGTGCCCTATATGACCAAGCCTTTACGGTATGCCCTTAAAAAAGTGCTACTTTGTCTCTCCTAACTGGGCTGATAAATCCGTTCAGTGGGTACTGGTACTAGCTTTAGGTATATAAACATTATCCTATGTCCTTTCTCGTTGCCCAAACTCTCTCCATAGCTTTTCAGAGATTTATGCGTGAAGAGGTAACATACAGACGGACAGAGTTACTTTCGCATTTATAATATTAGTATGGATTGCGAAATATATTGAACTAAGTTAAATTTATGTTTATTTGTTTTTTTATTTAACAGCTCTAGCATAGCATAGCATTTTGATTCTGATTGTGCTATCAATATCATATCATTAATATCATTATGTATTTTCAGAGGCCGCTATCTATTAGTGGAAATTATGTAATGTTTGGATATAATGTTCAATTAGTTGCTCCTGATATGCCAGGTAACATAAAAAATGCGTGAGATTTATAGGGCATACCTGTAGGCCTACCGCTAACATCGAAGTTCGAAAATTTCGAGTTTTTTCTTTAACTCCAATGAAGGCGTCGTTACGGAGACAATCCCTCGAAATTTACGAATATCGAATTTCGCGGTAGCGTTCCTGCCCATGAATAGTTACTAGCAACCAAAGCAGCCAAATATACCGCGGTTTATATCTTTATTTGTATAACTGCAAGGATGTGCTACGATATTGGCTACTTTGTCTGCTATACTAACTAGGTATGTGATACTGATTCTAGGTATGTGATGCACCACTGACTTTCAAATCATTAGTAAATCGAGATCCTAAGTATATGAAATTGCAAAATAGTAGATATACAATATAAATGGAGTCAACACGTGTCTAGTAGTGCCTTACGCTAGGAATTCTAATCAGACTTTGCCAAATCCTTTTCTATGCATGTGTTGTTGATTTCTTAATATTTTTTATTCAAGTACCTTATCTTTACCGTATCTTTTTTGTCTTATTAAGCAATGTTGTCAGTCGAATAATAGTAGATTGATTGACAAGATGGTTATTTTCCCGAACGAAGTGAGGGAAAATTGTTCGAGGGGTAATATGGCGTTTAGACCCGAGTGATGCATACTAATTCGATTGCGAGAAAATAAGATAAAATAACATTTCAACAATTAACAAATACAATTTTATTCACCCGCAATGAATTCTGAGTCAAAAATGTTTAATTTGGCAGTCTTTGTATTTTTTTCACTGCTTTGATACAGATAGGATATATTATACGCCGTGAATAAATGCCATAGACAACGTATAATTGGGGCTTCAAAGAGTTTGCCAACGATTTAAACTTTTTTTAATGCTTGTGAAGTAGGAACTAAAAAGCACCTAATGCTTTGACAATTTGATTGCGTTTCCTCATTGGTCGATTTTAATATTGTGGTATTGTCTGATTGGTTGATACTTTATACAAAGTTTTTTTAATGATTTCACATTTTTAAACAGTATTCGCACCAAAAAAGAATCTAGAGTTGCGATTAACTTCGATATCTGTCGTGATTGGTGGATTTAATACGATGAAGTGTTCTGGTTGGTCAATTTAAAACGTTTTGTATATCATAAATATGTATACATATTTTCCCAAGAGGCTAAATGTATTACTTTAGTCCGCCTTGGCAAGCATAATATGACACACTTTTAGAGCATGAGAAGTGAAAAAATAATAACTACACGCTCTATAGTAGTAAGAGTATCGTAAACACAGTACGAATGACCCATGGCCGAGATATAAACTCAACTCGTTACGAAGTTACCAATAATAACCTCGAAGTATTCAATAGGTAGCACGACGATTTAAGCTTTTTTTATACATGCAATTTGTAAAATGTATGCTTCACATCTAGTTTCAGGGGCAGGAGGCGTGCAGCGATACGGGCTGGCTCTGTCCAGCGTTGTTGGCGCCAGGGAGGTGGACTGTGAACAGAACATCTACGACGGTTGTCTTATGACGCTCAGCCCGCTCACCACACCATGCTGCCGCAACACTTTCATCATACTCAGGTACGTGTGTACACGACACGTGTACCTACGTGACGTATGCGTCACACGTCATACTATACTAATCATTTACCGATCTTACTTGTAGTGGAAGAAGGCGGACAGTAAACTTTACATTTGACAGATACTCGTTTAGTAGCTCAGTCGATATCCCTAGGTACTTGTAGGCAAAAGACAGCGAAGGTGAACATTATAGATATTTTTAAAAGTAAATTTAACTTATGTAGGTTTACCTAATGTTCTTACTAGGTCCTTATGTTTTATTTTTCAGTACTGAAGACGAATCTATACGTGGCAAAAAGGTGAAATACGGGGACCTATTTTTACTGAAGGCAGAAAATTATGGAAACCCAGACGTAATTACTTAAACTGTCATAGTTCCTAAACTATGACAGTTGAGAGGCGTTCCCTGGCCTATTATGAAATAAATCTGCCTAATACTGTAAAAAAACAGATTATCAGTACCTATACTGAAAAATTAGTACCTATACTGATAATCTGTTATTTTTAGGCCAGGGAACGCCTCTCAAACTGTACAGAGTTTTAGGTTATTTCTGTACAAGTATACAAAAGATGTTGAGCGAATTAGAGGAAAGGTGTGTAAAAATAAAATCTCGCAATATAAATGGCAATAAAAACGTACGGCCTTAATAGGGAGAGTGCAACTAGCGCTACAACACCATAACACGAGTATTACTTATGTTTCATCAGCTCATCATTAGGGGTGTTGGGTTTTTATGTCTAAAATAACTGCTATCAACTGCATTTTTTAATGGGCAGGCGCCACCTCTTTACGTCCGGTACCAGAACTCCATTGTGCCGGAACCGTCCAACCGGATCCCAATACGACTGAGCGCCAGGCGAGACACCAACTGTCGTTGGACCACCGTGCCGCTGCTGCCTCGCGACCGCCTTGAAGGCATTGGCCGTCCGATCGAGGTAGTTCAATTTGTTTTCTATAAATCCCGTTGAAAAAACTGAAATTTTATTGAATAAGTTACCGACCGAGCGTTCTGGCGAGCGTTCCAAGTATACGGCCTATCTTATGTTTGTAGGATGGTATAGACGCTTGTAATTCTATAGGATTGACACACACTTAGCAAGATGACATTCGCAGCCCTCTCTTTTGGACGGCGTAGTTTAAAGACATAACCGGGTCCACTTTTTCAGACTGGCAAGAAACTAATAATAAAGAACTGCGTTGCTGATAAGAGTTTGAGCGTCATGTATCAAAACTGGATGCAAACGTTCTTTGGAAAGGTTGGAGTTTTTTTACAGTACTAGGTAGTACTAGCTAGTTATGTTGGCCAGATGTCTAAGGTAAAGTAGCTGATATTTGCCTAAACGCTAACACGTTGCCAATAACTACTACGGAAATATTTGTTCCCCAGTGACTTCCTGACTTTATTTGTTAGAACCTCGTCTAGTGCTTAAATCCTTAAGTTCCTGTGCCGCCAAACACCCCGTGGCTAAATAGCTCGAAAAAGGTTAGCAGCAAATCAGAGCTGGCCCGGTACCGCGAACATCGAAGTTCGTATATTTCGCGCATTTTTCTCTTACTCCAATCAAGGCGTTATGAGAGTTACAGAGTCAATCGTCCGAAATTTACAAATATCGTGTTTCGCGGTAGCGCCTCTGACCCTTAATTGTTCATCTTCGGTGACTGTTCTTCCGCGGTTCATATGCTACGGCGCGGCGTATATATATGTATGTTAAGATATTATGCTAACTACTCGTTTCTTAGGAGTGCGGCGTAACATGCCGGGACTTCGTTGATGTGCATAAACGATTTACGGCAGAAAACATATTCACACTCGTGAGCGACGTTGCGACCAAGAAGCAGGAATAAAATTCTATGTTTAATTAAATAATTTCTTGTAATACACCTCTACATATTAATAAATTGATTTTAAGTTAATGAATACTTTTTTTTTTGGCATTCATATTTTTTATTCATTTTAATTCATTCGCTCATGATCCGACGCCATGCGGTGCATGTTTTCTAGAGCAGGCAATCGGTTCAAAGTCAATCATGGAAATTATGGTTATTAATCTTATAACGTAAGATAATTTGTTAAGTACCAAATATAAATAATTTTCGAATTGCCAACATTCAGAAAGGGACAGTCCTGTGTATTAGCCGTCCCTCGGCTCGTTTTTTTCCTTCATGTTGGGCGACCGAAAGTACACCTTAAGCAGATGTTTGTAAACCCTATTCTACTTTTTAGTATTTTTCACAGAACTTCTTACAGTATAAATTAAATTTGTTGTTTTGCACTACAGCTGTCTGTGCATATACATAGTAGGTATACGACGACCGGTCTAGCCTAGTGGGTAGTGACTAGTGACCCTGGGTTCGATTCCCAGTCAGGGCATTTATTTGTGTGATGACTTGATGAGTACAAATATTTGTTCCTGGGTAATGGTTGTTTCCTATGTATTTAAGTATTTATATCTATCTATCTATTATATATATCGTCGGCTATTACCTGCAACACAAGCCTTACTGAGCTTACCGTAGGACTAGGTCGATTTGTGTAAGATTGTCCTGAATATTTATTTATTTATTTATTATTATACGTATGATTGAAAAAAAAAACTGTAATAGGTACATACAAGAACGTCGAGAATTATGTCAGTGCGCGGAACTATGGTTGGTTAATGATTAATCCGTGCGTAGTATGGTGACAGTATTATTTGGTATTAATATGTTATGAGATTATGTCAGTGTTTTCTTTGTATGAAATGTCAAGTATCTATGCGTCAAAGCCTTGCATGTTAATTTTGCTTACACTGCCTGCATATTATAATAGAATATAACGTGTAGGTACTCTGCTCGTACTACGTGCTTACTATATTGAACAAATAATTTCGAACGAGTTGAATAAACTTTTCATATAAAATGTCGAAACGGTCGAAATTGGACGGAGATAAACCCACTGTTTACTGTAACCGCGTGCTTCTCGGTAATTGGTGTGAATCTGCACAATTTAAGGAGGTGAGTTTATTCCGTAATCTGTTCGTTAGTAAAACGATAGCCGCTTAGCGTTGCTATTATTTCGTTTTGTCAGGTATCAGTGAATAATGATGGAGATTGTTAGTGTAGGTACCTATTTAAGGTAAAATGAGTTTATGTTCGTTCATTAGAAAATAATAGCTTAATATTTGTGATGTTATCGTAAGCGATATTGCGTAGAGTTGGATGTTGTTTATGTAGAAAAGTTGAATTAACCCCTGAAATCTGAAATCACCTTATTTGCTGGATTTTTGAGAAAGTAGTGATGCAATTACTTTCGCTTCTTAATTAATATAAATAATTACGATTGGCAACAGATTATAGAGATGAGTATTTTTGGAGCCTGCCGTACAATGATACTATTTTGCAGGATACCCATAATGACTGGGATAACACAGTCATTATGGGTATCCTAAAAACGGATATACGTGTTGTTCATTATCATTTAATAAAGATATTTCATATAATTTTAGTACAGATACAACATATTTCGGAATCAAATGGAAAACGGTGATTTAATGCTTGCAAGATACTGGAGGATGACAGCAAACCTTAATACGCGTACCGTTTTAACCCAGTCTGTCGGATCAATAGCTTTCTTATATTTCTCCGAACGCAGTCATTAAGACTTTCAGATTTCTAAATTTTAAAAGAACTGAATATCTTTGAGGCCTATCTATTAAAGTACTACATTCCATTGTTGAATCCATTGCGCCACACTTAGCTGATATTTTTAACAGGAATATTTCCAGATATTATGAAGGGCCCTATATCTATATAAGGGCCTTTTCTTGGGTGGACGCATTTCAGCCGACGAGAGAATGTACATCCAAGATCTTCTAGCTTACCAGGATCTCGTGCCAGCAGAGAAACATACTTTCGTGATAACCAGTGCCGACTAATGCAATCGAGAATACGACGTTCTGAAATATAACCAGCAATTTCTACTAACACTTTCTAAATCGGTGAAATCAAAGGTGAGTAGACCGTAGTCTACGATAGACGCCAGACGAAACATCCACTGTAACGTAATACTGATTTAAGCTCACGATTTTCACACATTATTACAAATTTAAACGAGACGTTAAAACTAAAGATATTGTTTCCTAGATTTTTGCTGGCATTTTGGAAGTGCTGTGACTTCCATTTTCACGGTCGGATTAATGGACCCGTGAATGGGTTCCAGGAGGCGTAGCGAAATTCTCCAAAGCGCCTCTACGTATTGAACCTGTATCCCCACGCAAGCCTACAAAACGACCAGGATGTATAGGCTCCAGTATTCATAAAGGAAACACAAACATAACAATATTTTCAAAGGTGCTCTTGGAACTCTAGCTAGTATGACATCGTTAATAGAAAAAGTGACATGATCTCTTAAATACATTATTTCGATTATGTTCTATATAAACAATTATTATCTTGCTGGGCTGTTTACATGACGGTCTTTAAGAAGTTGTTTTTTAGCCCTTACACGTGCGCTTCGACGTGGACCCGATCCCGGGGCTGACCGGCAAGTTCCCGTTGTACCTGAGCGAGCACGCGGTGACCAACACGCGCTGGCGCATCCTGCCAGCTAAGAAACCTAACATCACCCGTTTTGAACAGGAAGGCAAGCCTGTACCTGTAACTTTTCCAGTACCTGTAAACCCTGTAAGAAATACAAATGGTTTTCCCATAAATATGATATACATGGTTTAAATACTTATGTTAATATTTATTTTGAATCGAGTCACCTTACGATAGTCCAATATTATAATACTAATAATGTAATATGAATGCTTACTTCGAACTATGCCTGGAAAAGGGGTAATTGTGTTTTAATTATTTATTATATGGGCCATATTGATTCCGTTTTGTCTTATAATTGTAATAACCGTGCTAAGATGCTAATTTTCGTCTATGAATAAAGGCCAGTAACTGTAATACGAGTTAGACGCCTTTATAGGCTTCAGTGTTTCCTTACACTATTCTTATTTGCTATTAGGTATATTTGATCGATACTTACGAACAGCTTACGAAGCTTTAGGTCCAATGTTCGAATCTGGTATCCTATACACATTGAATTTCTTCGACATCTCTAAGTAAATATAGTTATACTGTGTTTTCTATTTAAGTGCATACGTATTATGTCGTCACCTAGGTAGTATAATACAGGTAGGTATGATGTGTAAAAAAATAAACACAAAATAATATATTATTATTATTTTGTGTTTATTTTACATTATTTGTATTTTATCTTAAAGGATATTTTTATTACCTTACAGATAAATAAAGACATCGTAATAAATAATTCCGCCACAAATATTAATTTACCCAAGCGTAGACACCAACCAGGGAGGAATTGGATTCTACGGAAAGGTCATCAAAGCAGAGGAATTTAATTAACATTTTATTGTTCCTAATAAAAGGAAATGTCACATCGCGTAAATGCGTACTTTTTTTCATATTTATGCTGCCCTCTTGAAAACCTGGTTAGACGTATTTGGGCGAGAGCTACCCAACAACATCTGGCAAATTCACATTCCCTTTGAGTAACTGTGTTTTTCTACTTACTGGTGTTACCCATTTTTATAAATGTGTGTTCTTTGCGAACTAAACAAAATATCGGTACTTATCGATAAATAAAAAGTTAACCTTTTTGGTTCTTCCAGTGCCCATACGTAATATAATAAGAATAAGCTACGAGCTACGTTGTAACGCATAGCATGCATGCATAAGCCCAAAAAAAATTTTAATTTCCATTTTCTAGGAATAACTAGTAGGTCAAAAAGAGTTAAGAACTAACAAGCAGTTATCGTAGCTTTAAATCTATTTGTAAATTTTATTTTGTAAGCTACTTACAACAACTCTAAGTATTATGTTTTATGGAAGTATTTAAATGCTTCTAATCTTTCTTTCTTTAGCCAATAGTGTCCCACTACTGGGCAGAGGCCTCTCCCGTGGACCCCCACATTTCTCGGTTTTTTGCTGTTTCCGACCAAGTGCTGAGGAAAGCACCCAGATCGTTCCGCCATCTCTGTTTAGGCCTGCCCCGTCCGCGCCTCTCTTGTGGCATCCATTTGGTGGCTACGCATGCCCACCTATCCGGATGCATGCGACAGACGTGACCGGCCCAATCCCACTTGAGCCTTGCAGTCTTCCGACCAACGTCAGCTATGCGTGTTTTAGAGCGCAGCGTAGTGGTCCTTATGCGGTCCATCCTTCTGACACCTAGAATACTGCGCTCCATTGCTCGCTGACAAATCTTCAATCTGGACTTCTGGTTTTCAGTGAGCGACCATGTTTGGGCACCGTAGGTTAGGACAGACAGAATACACATGTCAACGAGTTTACGCTTCAGTGACATTGGAAGATCGCCCTTCATTAGCTCCTTCATGGACCAGTAGCTCTTCCAGGCATTTTGGACATTCTTCTAATTTTATTTAGTTAATTTATATTAGTCATGTACTTATATTGTTATGTTTAATATAATTAAATAAAGCAGCTTTGATGTTATTGTTTATATTTTATTGTTTTACCTACTTTTGAAAGACACGTTGTGTTTCGTTTTTTATTTGTCAATTATTACCTAATATTCTTGTTTCCCTGGAAAACATTGGAACAATTGGAGCAAAATTGGAACTATGTTATCCGAGTCCGGGCATTAGTAGTTAAGACCTTCACGGTATAGGTTTTTTCCCTTGTTTTCCGTTCGGCGCAGTACGTAAATAGCATCAATTACGATAGATGGCGCCATGTTTATATGTACATAAATAAAGTAGAATGAGTAACAATACCAACTCTGCCCTAAAGTGCATGAAGCGGAGAAAAAAACTGGCTTTTTCTCGTAGCTGGAGTGTTTTTGTGATTTGAGCAAGCAATGTATTGGAAAAATCATTACTTTTTGAAATGTGACAGATGATGTCATTTGGTTCATTGGATGTCGTATTACATTAAAATGGTATTTAGTCTGCATGAAAAAAATTGATACCATTAAATAATCTTTATTGGACTAGTTGTACACTAAAAGTAGCTCAGCTTTATGAGCAAAATCGATGCTTACTTCGAAAGCCCCTATGTGGGTGACTTGCTGTATATATGTCATGGACCAAGTGATAACTTGGGTATTATTGAAAATGCCCGGGCATTATGAAAAATGCCCAATATCAGAGGGCAATTTGATTATAAATATTCAAATGATTAAGTTGACCGGGCATTATTAATAATGTCTATCACGTACTAAGCTAACAATATCGACCAAATGACAGATGAGATATAGTTAGAAAACCCCCGGTCCATCATTTTTTTCATACAATTAGTACTGAGCTTGGACAATCATATTAGGGCAAAACAGAAATTCAGTCCCAGAGTCACCGGTAGGTACGACGACGAGCGAAGCGAGGAGGAGTGTTGGGTTTTTTGCATTCACATCACAGCCGACATGGTAAGAAAAAAAAATCAGTTTAGAAATAGCTGTGGGCCTTTGTGCCAGTTGCAGTTGCGTCCATCGGTAACTGTGGTCAACACGTGTCACGAGTTTGTTTCTCTCCCCGACCAAATTGCCCAACGATGATGTAGCAGTATTCATAATGACCAGACAATGTGATAAATATTGAAGTTTAGCTTGTCACTTGCCACTTGGCCCAGTATAGCTAGTCATTATTCATAATGCCCGGGCGTTACAAATAATGCCCGTCCTTATCACTTGGTCCATAACATATATATTAAAGTCCCTTGGCTTAACCCGGCTTCTGGGAGGGTAGAGTCACCTTCTCTATCCTTCACTTAAGTAATTCTCGGCCGGCGCGTCCTTGTCGCGGGGGTGGGCGCCCCTCTCTTTAGTAGGCCAAGGAGTGTGAGTGGCGAAGTTCGGTCGGGGACCCAGTACTGCGGGGTATAACGCAGTCCCCTGCCCTGGGTTACGGGTGAAGACCTCAACGGCGATGTTATCGGAGAAGGAGGGCTTCGGTACGGTGTACATCGGCGGAAGGGGCAACGGATCTGGAGTACCGTAGGCGACATTAGGGTCCAACCTGAACACGTCGGCAACTCCTGCAGCCGAATCAACTCCACATGTAGTGACTAGCTCATTCCTGTGGATCAAGCTGAGTAGGCCGAGAGGGAGTCACGGATGCTGGGCAAGTTCGTGTCTCCAAACTGCGTCCCAGGCGATGCAGCGTCTGTGGAGAGGAAACTTCACCTTCGCCTTAACAAGGTGTAGGAAACAACACGGGGAGTCGCAGTCACCGGTCATAAGTCTGCGCTAATGGACGTCATGCGCGGGCGCCAGGGGTGACTCCCGACGGTAGGATAGTCCATCGCGGCTAATTGACCAGTTACCGCCTGCCTCAGCTGGGCAGCCCCGGCCAATAAGGTACTGGTCCGTCCCCCGATTCGAGCTTCTTAAGGTGTGTGGAGCACCAGGCGCGTCACAACGCTTGTAAAGAATCGGGAAATTTTAGCACCTGTCAACATAAATAAAAGCAACTTTAATAAGACCAGATTCGGGTCAATTGCCATGATAAGATTCGCGACGTGGAATATACGTACTATGTTAACACACACTTCCGCCTCTGATGGAGCCGAAGATAGTTTTCCAAGTCTAAGAAAGACCGCAGTTATAGACAGAGAGCTTTTGCGGCTTCGAGTGGATATAGCCGCACTACAAGAAACCCGTCTTTCAGATGAGGGTAGTATTCGTGAGGATAACTATACATTTTTCTGGAAAGGAAAAGACAACAGTGAAAGACGTGAACACGGCGTTGGGTTTGCTATCAGGAACACTCTGCTTGGTTGCATCGAACCCCCTACAGGGATATCTGAACGTATAATTACTTTGAAGTTGATGTCTGCTACCGGTCCCGTGACGGTTGTCTGCAGTTACGCGCCAATTCTGAAGGCTGAAACTGACGTAAAAGATAAATTCTATGAAGACCTACGTTCATGTCTTGATAACATCCGAGCATCAGACAAACTGTTATTACTGGGTGATTTCAATGCCAGAATTGGAGACAATGTTAACGATTGGCCAGAATGCATGGGCCGCCATGGGATTGGACAGCTAAACGAGAACGGACAAAGATTATTAGAGTTGTGTGCGGCTTACTCCTTATGTATTACGGGCATGTATTTTAAGAATAGACCTTGCCATAAAGTTTCATGGAAACATCCACGTTCAGGCCATTGGCACCAGCTTGATCACATAATTACTCGGAGGAAAGATTTACGTGATATATTAAACTCCCGGACATATCACAGCGCTAACTGCGACACCGACCACTCCTTAGTTATGGCCAAGACTCGCCTTCTACCTAAGAAAATACATTCAGCCAGGAAGGCTCCCCGTAAGCTTTTTCTTAACACAAGGGCTATGTTAGATAAAGACCTGTATGATCAGTTCTCGTCAGAAGTCACAGGAAAAGTCACTGATAAAGCCATTGCTGACTTGGAGTCAGCAGAAGAAGCGTGGCTTCTGATAAAGAATGTGGTAACAGAGGCAGCGGCACGAGTATTTGGCAAGAATGGTAAGGAACATATGGATTGGTTCTCAGAGAACGAAAGTATCTTACTCCCATTAATTGAAAGCAAAAGAGCATCTCACATAAGTCTCCTAAGCGACCCCAGAAATCCTGCGAAACAGTCCATTTATAAGACAGCAAAGTCTGAACTTCAACGCATCAGTCGACACTGCGCAAACGAATTCTGGGTCAATCTTTGTAAGAAAATCCAGCACTGTCGGGACACTGGAAATTTCAGAGGGATGTATGAGGGTATAAAATGTGCCATGGGGCCAACAATTCGGAGGCGTGCTGCCATTAAGGACAGTGATGGACACCCTATTACCAATAGAACGGAGCAGTTAGAAAGATGGGCACAGCACTATAGTGGCTTGTATTCTGATCCTGTGTGCATAAATCGCGAGGCTATGCACAACCTACCCTCTCTCGGAGTTATGGCAGAACTCGACGATCCTCCATCTGGGGATGAATTTCATTCTGCAATTGTGGGATTGAAACTGCGCAAAAGCACTGGTAGCGATAATATTCCTGCGGAGCTCGTAAAACTTGGATGCGTTTCATCTCCTCTGTTCGCTCTTTTGACGCGATGTTGGGACGAGGAATCCATTCCACAGGAAATGAGAGATGCGAACATAGTCACTTTGTATAAGGGCAAGGGAGATAGAGGAGATTGCAACAACTATAGGGGAATTTCACTATTAAGTATCGCTGGAAAGGCTTTTGCGAAAGTAGTACTAAAAAGGCTGGGAAAACTTGCGGCTCGCATCTACCCGGAAACACAATGCGGATTTCGTGCAGGTCGCTCAACTAGCGACATGATATTTACACTTCGCCAGATCCAGGAAAAATGTCGTGAGCATCGCACTCCATTATTCATTGCCTTTGTCGATCTCAACAAGGCCTTTGACTCTGTAAGCCGTGATGGCCTGTACGATGTGCTCAAAAAGATTGGGTGTCCGCCAAAGCTCCTCTCCATAATTCGAGCCTTTCACGACAATATGCGCGGTTCAGTTGTTTTCGATGGTGATTCCTCATCTCCCTTTGGTGTTAACCGTGGAGTAAGACAGGGATGTGTACTGGCACCGACCCTCTTCGGAATATTTTTCTCAGCTCTGCTTATGTCAGCCTTTAGAGACTGCGACGTCGGGGTGCATCTGCATACTAGAGAAGATGGTAGACTTTTAATATAAACCTTCTGAAATCTAAGAACAAGCGCTTGGAAATAATAACCCGTGAACTTTTATATGCTGATGACGCTGCACTTGTCGCTAATACTGAAGAGGATCTGCAGGAGCTGGTAACGCGGTTCGGTCATGCTTGTCAACAGTTTTCAATGAGCCCTAATACAAAGAAAACGGTTGTCATGGCACAAGGTGTCGGCCGTCCTCCATCTATAGTACTCAATGGCTCTGTTCTCGAGGTTGTTGATCACTTCTGCTACCTTGGCTCCACTACAACATCTACTTTGTCCAATGATAAAGAGTTAGATACCCGTATAGGCAGAGCATCCACGTCATTTGGAAAGCTCTACTCGCGTGTTTGGAATAACGAAAAATTGACAATTAACACCAAAGTCCTTGTGTACCAAACTTGCATTTTAAGTGTTCTACTGTACTCTTTGGAAACACTAACTACGTATGCCAAACAAGAACGGAGACTCAATGCTTTCCATATGCGCTGCCTTAGATCTATACTGGGTGTCACCTGGAGAGATCATATGAGTAATCAGATTGTGTTATCAAAAACTCATTGCTCCAGTATAACAGCAATCCTGAAGCAAAGAAGGCTCACCTGGCTTGGCCATGTACACAGAATGGATCCTAAAAGACTCCCACGCCAAGTCATGCTGAGTCAAATTGCGCATGCAAGAAGACCAGTAGGACGCCCCCTATTGAGATTTAAAGACTGCTGCAAAAGGGACCTGATATGCTTTAACATCCAACCCCACAGCTGGGAGACTCAGGCTGAGATGAGACCGGAGTGGCGCCGTGACCTGAAGAAAGGCGCAGAGGATCATGATTTGGCTTGGCTTGAGATTCTCAGACAGAAACGGATCCGCAGTGCCAGACCTCCACCTCAGGACTCATGTCATATCTGCGATCGCTGTGGCAGAAAGTGTCGTTCGGCAATCGGTCTTTATAGTCATCGGAGACGTTGTGGGCACCCTGTCTGAGGCATCCTGTGATAGCAATTTTCATGGACGCTGCAACAATCATCTGTGAAGATGCTGTGGCCAATATATATGGCAACCGGTAACCGGAAGTAAATTTTTGGTTCTATGGAACCAAAAATAAAAAAGTAACTATAGTTACTTTATTACCAACTGTCATTCTTGTCATTAGTTTTCTGACGTGTTTTTTTTTACTACGATATATTTTATGCTTGTTTATAAAAATGATTAAATCTAAACTAAATGAAGAAAAGGCTATTGTTTACTGTAATCGAGTGCGCATTGGGAATTGGTACGAGGCGTCACAATTGGAGGAGGTAAGGTTTAACATTTTCGGTGTTGGGAAAATGTACAACAGATACTTAAAGATAAAAGAGATGTGAATTGCGACTAGGCCAGGTTGAGTGCAATTCGATTCGCGTAACATAGGTGTATTGTATCTTTAACTTGATTTATTAAATTACAGTTCAAAAAGAAACAGTTTGTGGGTACCATGAAAGAAGGCAATATAATGCTAGCGAGGTATCGGAAGATGAGCGAGAACCTTAATGCGCCCACTGTCTTGACACACTCTACGGGAAGCATTGCTTTTGGTGACAAGATTTCATTGCTTGCGCCCCATGTGCCAGGTTCGATAATATAAGTAGATGTATGATGTCGTGCTGCGCCACTAGCGTCTCCGGTAGATTGGCAAATCAATTTGAGAAAGTAAATTAAAATAATGAAAATGGAGACGTCAAGTGGTTAACTTGGGTGTAGTCGATACGGGGCTGGCAATATTGTTGTTATGTTGGTAGACCTGTCAGTCGAGTAGAAAACGGCCATGTTGAGACGGGAGGTGAACGGGTTACCCTCATCTGGCAGAAAAATATTTGTCAGAAATACACTTCGCAGGACATGACTTTAATCGAATGGTATGGAAATATAGTTTATGCATAACCATGCATAACTATGCATAAACTATATTTGGCATTATTATTACTTGGCATATAATTCATTTTGCAGCATATCATTTTGCAGAAAATGACTTTCGCAGATTTTTTTTGAGCATCATTTTATGTAGCATAATGGTCCTGCAGCATACTTTTATTATGGCATAATGTTTTTTCTGCTTGCAGAAAAGTAGGTTAGGTTAGAATTGCGACCTCTTATAATAACGAACGGCTGTTAGAAAAGTAGGTAGGTTAGGTTAGAACTACGGCCTCTTACAAAAACGAACGGCTGTTAGAAAAGTAGGTTAGGTTAGGTTAGAACTGCGGCCTTTGACAAAACGAACGGCTGTTACAAAAGTAGGTTAGGTTAGGTTAGAACTGCAGCCTCTTACTAGAACGAACGGCTGTTAGAAAAGTAGGTTAGGTTAGGTTTGAACTGCGTCCCCTAACAAAGACTAACTGCTTTTAAAACAACTTGGTTAAGTTAGGTTTGAACTGCAACCCTAGCAAAAATTTAGACAACCTGATATACATAGACCCATTATAAATAAAAAAATAATAATATTACTATTCTTTTATTTTATTTTTTTATGTTTATATTGTAATAATTATTCTGCTAATCAATTTTATGCCACCTAAATATTATGCAAAAAAAATATCTAGGAAATGACTATTCGTTAAGGAAACTGTTATGACCATCAACATTATGCCAACATAAGATTCGGGATTATAAAATTCTGCGAAATGATTTATGCTAAAAAAATGTATGCGTAAGGTGTTTCTGCCAAATGATAGTTTTGCTAAGTATTATTATGCGAACCAAATATATGTATGTCAAAAAAGTTTCTGCCAGAAAGTAGTGAACCGAGGTGAACTCTCAGCGCCATTCTGATTAACACCGCCTTAGGGAACAGACGTTAGTCTCGTTACCTGAAGCGCTGTTCCTGAAGGTTTATGCGTTGAGTAACCAGGACCCAAGCTTTTTTTAAGGGAGGTTAAAATATCGTATATCTATAATGTAACCATGACATTAATTTAATTAATAAACTAAATTTCAGGCTTCGTTAACTTTCTAACAAAAAAATAATTGTCAGCAATGTAATGCGAAATAATTTGAAAGGTAAGTGTAAATCGTCAGGTGACAAGTAAAACGCACTAATTACAATAAGATAACTAAACAAAAATCGACCTTGTTCAAAAAGGTGTATGGTTCAATATAGCTAAGAACTTAGTGACTTTTAAATATCTCTTTTTATTATTTAATATTTGACAGTGGTTTGTTCGCATTGGTACTAGATAATTATTTTAACTCTAGGAAACATTGTTTTGAATGAAACACGGTAATTAATATTTTATATTCTTTAATCACATTTAATCGATTGTAATTGTGCTTCATATATAACTAAAATTTAACTAAATCGTATAGGTTCGTTAGAATTGTAATCCATTCCTATCGGTCAATAGTTGAACACATTTTGTTGATTTTCGATTGGGCTTAATACAACCTTAATCGAAATCAAGTTTTATTTTAATTCTATAATCATGGACGAACCTAAACCCACGGATTTCCCTCACAACTCCCTGTCATTTACTTAACTATTTACTTTAGTACTCAATGTAAACAAGACCGTCTCGTATAAAACGGAACAAACAAACGTACAGCCTCTTCAGACGTAGTTGTGTAAACTTATGAACAAACACTACTAAGGCACTTTTCTCGATTACACGGTAATTATCACTTAATATGCCGTTATAAAACTAAGAACAAATATTTTTTTTATATCATTAAATAATCTTATTTTTATTAATTTGTAAGTAACACTACTTAATAAATTAAAATATATGACATACTGCATAACCTGCCTCGAACGCCGGATGACCTGGTATCTTTTTCTTAAGTATATGACATATATTTCAATTATATAATGCTGTTATAAACTTAAGGTGACTCGCAATGTATAAAAATTAACTAAACGATCTCAAAAATATACTCATTCAAATAATGATTTCCTTCAATAATCACAGCAACAAACTACCTATTAAAGGTTTTGAATTTGCTATCCATTTTACGTAAGGTTATTAACGCGTATGGACAACTGTGAAGAAGAGCTTAAAATGTATTAATTAGATTAGCTTATCCAGCGTTTTCTGTAGGTTAAATAGTACCTAATTTAAATGTTACAGCGACTTTTCCACCCAGAGAGGATGCTAAAGGCCTTATTCTGGGTGGTAGACTTTCACCGGACGATGTATTGTACTATCAAGACCTCCAAGATGGATGTTCATTAGCGGCAATGCCTGACCTGCAACTGACGGAAAAAAGTACCTTCGTTATTACCAGCGCCAATTACTGTGACCGTAAAGGAGAACAATTGAAATATAGTCAAGAATTTTTACTAACACTTTCAAAGTCAGTGGACAAAAAGGTATAAAAAATTACATCGTTAAAAAACTATTAAGACGATTAAGTGTCCTGTTTGTCGATACAAAACCCAAACTAAACAGCAGTGTATCTTTATATAATATAATTTCAGCCATTATACGTGCGTTTCGACCCGAACCCGTTCCCGGGTCTTTGTGGTCGGTTCCCACTGTTCTTAAGCAAGCATGCGGTATCCAACACCCGCTGGCGCATTCTACCAACTCAGTCTCCTAATATCACTCGCTTCGAACAGGAAGGGAAACCGGTAACTGTAAGTATTACCATTAGAAGCCATTTTGGTCTGTCACGAACAAGTACATACAATTTAACACTCATGACGCGACCTGCCGTCTCCTTATCCTGGCTTACATATATTACATACATTACAAACATTTCAGCCGTAGTCCATTGCTGGACATAGGCCTCCCACAAATATGACTTGTATCATCTGGGGGGTACTTGCCTTGGTCGCCACGCTTGGCAGGCCGGTTGGCGACTGCAGTAGCTGTAGATTAGGTTTCGACGGACGCTGCTGCCCGTCCGTTCGATTCTTTTAAAAGTATGTGTTTAATTTATTTCATCCCTGATAATATAATTATCTTTCAGATTAATACGGACATTGTTATTAATCACTGCGCGACCAATATTAATTTAGGCGTAGACATTGGCAATCCGGGAACTGGATTCTATGGCAAAGTGAGTTATTCACGTCAGGAAGGTAATCCTAATTAAAATGTTATTGACTTAAATGGAATTGAGGTACGTTTACGATAATATTTTTTCAGATTTGGCCGCCTCTAATGAAAACCGAATTAGATGTGTTTGGGCGCGAACTACCTCATTATATTTGGCGCATTCACATCCCTTTATCAGAGTAAACGGTTACATATTTCGTTTTTAGGGATTTATTATATTGTTTTAATGGGTCTATTTTAATTTGATATGTTCTACATTTATTTCATATTTAAATATTATTAATCTGGTATGCCTCTAAAATATTTAATAAACTAATTTTCAGTAAATAGTATCTACGTGTATTATTTGAAGCTTTGAAAATCTCGTAACTCCACGTCGGTAAGACCGTCTATCAGGAAAGACCGTCTACCAACCAATTTCCTACATTATCTCTTCGGCATTTAGTGTCGTATGACGGACTTCACTTAAAATTAAAGTATGCCGGTCTTACCCACATTGACCTTAATTTCAGTCTCGTAGTTACAAAAGATTGACTACTTTTCTTGTTACTAATTTAGGTAAGTATTTAATGGTTAAACTATAATAAACTCCAACTAGGCTACCCTAAGGTGTACCTTGCTTGTACCTACTCGTATTACCTAGACACCAAATCTAACCTCTTGTAAATATCTTTATTAGGTGGAGCGCAAACACTTAAAAGAAGATGGTTGTGGTTAATATTCGTTTGCGTTCGTTACCGTCTCATTTAAAATACGGCATTCGATCTGGAGGCATCGAACTTATTGCGTCTACCTTCGAAATCATGAATAAGTCATATGCTTCGTTATAAGAATCGCTCTAAAAGTGTCATGGATATACTGGATTTGTCGCAAATCAAATCGTAATTTTTGCATAGTATATATAATTTATAGAGCCCGAGCTCGAGAATTTGAAGTGATAAAAAGGAATGACGAATCTTGGAATCAGGATAACTTTTAAGCATGCGCTCTTTTTCTTAAAATATGGGAAAACCATAATTTGCTAAGGGGGGGAGGAAAATGTTGACGGTTAAAAACTAGAGCTACGTAATAGAAGTTTATGTATCTGTGCATAATGAAGGGAATTACAACAAGAGTGTGGGTTATAATAACACACGATTGTTGTAATGCCTAATTATGTATAGTTGCATACACTACTTTATCTACACACATATCATAAGTGTTTTAAGATGGGTTCAGGAACCGTAAGGACATGATCTGCATAATTACTAGTGTTACTTGAAACATTAAAAAGTCAACGAACAAAACAAATGACAGCTTGGAATGGCGGCGTTTCGTATTTCGTATCTCAGTCAAATATTTTTAATATTTAAAGTCTCTTCCGTACACGGAACAATGGTGTTCCGGACATTTTGGGAGGCATACGCGGAGCCAGATCGAACCCACGCGCAGAGGCCCTTTCGACAATTTAATGAAATGTAATCGGTACACTAAGCGGATGTTGCCCCTGTCCGTATCATGGGACGCGCACAGAGACAGCACCCGCCATGGTGTAAGGACTATTGAGTTATAATGGAATCTAGAATGTACTAGGCTATTGGGTGGAAAGGATGGACTAGCTACTGGGCTATTGGATAAACCGGACGTCTGCCTAATAAAATGGTATTCAATTTTATTTCCGGCAGAGGGTGACTCGCCCTATGCGAGATGGGCCCCCACAAAAGCGACATCTAAGATGGCTATAGGGCAACACCGGTGCAAAGAGCTAAGGGTAGGGAGGTCTCACTGGGCTTTAAACATATAGCAAACTCGCCACTTATGTTTCCACATCTACCCTCTATATTTAAATATTATTAATATGAACTCCCTATTCTATTATCAGCTGTTCCAAATTTAAACTCATAACCTACTGATTTCAGTAGGTAATGTTAACATTACATCTCCATTCATTTCTGATGTTTGGTAATGCTGGTCATTGCCATTGCCTACGGTTTCTGGACGCGTTTTAGAGCACTTATGATATGTACGTAGATAAAAGCGATAACATACTGTTTTCTTGTTTGAAACCATATTAAGTAACTTCCAATAGTGTCAAAGTGTGACAGTTTTGTAACGAATATATGGCTCTCGTGCACGTAAGAACGAGATGCAAGATTTAGGTAGTGATTTTTTTTTAATAATGCACTCGTAATTTGTTAATCAGTAATGTTTTTGTGCATTACGCTTCTGTCATTCCTTATATTAAACAAAATACCAAATTTTATATTTCATTACTGTTACTTTACAAAATATTTTTTACTATACAGAGACGTCTGCTAGCGAATATCTTCGATATTTAAATCGAAAGAAACAACAAAAAGATTTCTATTTTTCTTTCGATTTAAATACTGTTATTTTGTATTTTACCAGTTAACGTACGCTAAGGAATCATCATGATAATAATAATAATAATCATCATCATCAGCTGAAGGACGTCCACTGCTGGACATAGGCCTCCCACAAAACGACCCACAGTGACCGGGTTAGCGCCGCCCGGATCCAGTGGATTCCTCCGATATTTTACCATGTCGTCAGTCCGCCTTCTGGTGGATCTGCCCACTCTGGCCGTCTTGTATGTGATCGCCACACGAGAACCTTTACGCCCCAACGGCCATAGGTTCTGCGCGCAATGTGATTGTTGTTCTACGTGAAATGTTTCTATCGAGAACATGAATATTGTCAACAATGTCGTGTTTCTGCCGCCGCTTGAAAAACTGCATTATTATTCGATGCACAGCCATAATATATTAATATATAATAGTTATAATTTATAATATTTATTAATATTCCTCGCATAATATATCATTTAGAGAGATTCGAGAATTTTAGTAAGTAAACGAGGTAGGCCCTTACACACTGCGACTTTTAGCAGCGATGCAGTCGCGCGTTTCTGAAACGCGCGACTGCATCGCGACACCAGCAATTTTGCATCGATACTGTCGCGCGTGTGTATCGATACTAACGCGCGAGAGCATCGCGACATCATCATTGACAAGATTTTTGCATCGATGCTGTCGCGCGTTAGTATCGATACAGTAACGCGTTAGCATCGATACACACGCGCGACAGCATCGATACAGACGCGCGTTAGCATCGATGCAGAATTGCAGACGCAGGGTAGTGGGCAGTTTGCTAAATCTACTGATAAATAAAGCAGTTCTAAAAGCAGCTATCTGATTTTAGAGCTAGCTACTGACATATGATACATAATGACCACTTCTTAATCTTTCACTTTTTTTATGACAAAGGTGGCAAATGAGCAGACGGATTGCCTGATGGTAAGCAATTATCGTCGCCCATAGGCACTCGTAACACCAGGGGAGTCACAAGCTACGTTTCTTTTTTAAAAGTAATAATACAGAGACCGTGATTAAAACAGTTTCAATCGAACTCATCGCGTTGTTTCAGTCAATGAATGACTGATCAAAATACGTTTCGCGTCGAGGCTCACGTTGGCATCGATACAGTCGCGATGCTAACGCGATACAGTAGCGATGCTGCATGGCGATTGCATCGATGCTGCATCGCGATTGCATCGATACTGCATCGCTACAGTTCAATGGCGGGCTTCTGCATCGCGACAGCATCGCTACTGTATCGCGACAGTATCGCGACTGTATCGATGCTTAAAGTAGCGCAAGTGTGTAAAGGTGGACAATTTGCGACTGCATCGATGCTGCATCGCGACAGCATCGCGACTAAAAGCTGCTAAAAGTCGCAGTGTGTAAGGGGCCGTAATCTTACAGATTTTATTTCGAAGCGTTTGCATCTAAAAATATGGGGCGCCTACATATATTTTTATACAATAACTTCACTGATTCCCTCAATGTCATTTCACTCTCTCCATTTTCGTTGGTGTAATTTTCTAACAAGTAGGTATGTAATATTTCCCGCTCTTTATTTTGACGACATCTTAAAAAGGCAGATGCAAACTACTCTACACAAATTTAGAGATCATTTCAAGAAATCATTGTATTAAGTTTATAGTTACCCACAGGCCCTATCGCTCCAGCCGTTTAGACGTGAAGAAGTAACAAACATACACACTCACAAACTTTCGCCTCTATAATATTAGTGTAGATGTGTAGATGTAGGTTAACGTTATTCATTCACGGTCGTGGATCAATGACTCCAGTGATCTTTAACTATTTTATAACATGTTAGTCGATCTGACAGTAAACAATTCAAAAGCGAAAATATTTATAGTTGTCGTAAATATAATTCTTAGTTTGTAGTTGTAGTGTGTAGTAGTTGTTTTTATTAAGAATGTTCTTATAATCCCGGTCTTTAAGCTGAAAATAATGAAGTGTTCCTCAGCGTTAAATCTCCCAAACACAAGTTAAGTGGTGGTAGGAGCTCGATCGATGGCTACTGGCTTCGGAGAAACTCTTTCACAGATTACCGCCGCTAATTGGGTACAAAATAACCAAGTAGGTTAAGAACAAGTTTCAGTTGTACTCTAATACTTAAAATACATTATTAATGTCAGCTCATATCGAAGGGATCCTTAGTTATCTGTCCTCCAATAGGCGACCTGTTTGATATGGAAGTATTCAGAAAAAGAAACTTACTTAATTAATTAACGTGAGTTGTTAAGAAAAGTTAACCGCTGTCAGGTTTTTGGCGATAATTAAGTACTTATTAAATGCCTGTAAAAGAGGTAATTGTATTTTAATTATTTATTATATGGGCCATGTTGATTCTGTTTTGTCTTATAATTGTAATAACCGTGCTAAGATGCGAATTTTCCTCTATGAATAAAGGCCAGTACCTGTAATACGAGTTTGACGCCTTTATAGGCTTCAGTGTTTCCTTACACTGTTCTTGTTTGCTATTATATTTAATCGACACTTACGAACTTACGAAGCATTAGGTCCGATGATTGAATCTAGTGTCCTATACACATCCCATTACTTCGACGTCTCTACGTAAATATAGTTATACTGTTTTTTTTTCTATTTAACTATGTACGTATTCGTCTTCACCTAGGTAGTATAATACAGGTAGGTATGATGTGTAAAATAAACACAAAATAATAATATATTTTAACTTCAAGTATATTTTTATTACCTTACAGATAAATAAGAAAGTCGTAATAAATCATTGCGCTACAAATATTAATTTAAGCGTAGACACCAACAAAGGAGGAATTGGATTCTACGGAAAGGTCATCAAAGCAGAGGAATTTAATTAACATTATATTCCTAATAAAAGGAAATGCCACATCGCGGAAATGCGTACTTTTTTTTCAGATTTTTATGCTGCCCTCTTGAAAAACCTGTTTAGACGTATTTGGGCGTGGGCTACCCGACAAAATTTGGCAAATTCACATTTCCTTTGAGCAACTGTGTTTTTCTACATACTGGTGTTACCCATTTTTATAAATCTATGTTCTTTGCGAACTAAACAAAATATCGGTCCTTATCGATAAATAAAAAGTTAACCTTTTTGGTTCTTTCAGTGCCCATACGTAATTTAATAAGAATAAGCTACGGACTACGTTGTAGCGCGTAGCATGCATGCATCAGCCCGAAAAAAATTGCGTAGCACTTAACTACTCCTTCTAGTGTGTAACGGTATAGGGATTTCCATTTTCTAGGAATAACTAGTAGGTCAAAGAATGAAAAAGAGTTAACAACTAACAACCAGTTATCGTAGCTTTAAATCTATTTGTCATTTTTATTTTGTAAGCTACTTACAACAACTCTAAGTATTATGTTTTATGTAAGTATTTAGATGCTTCTATTTTTTTTTTCTTTACCCCCACAATTTTTCTCGGTCTTTTGCTGTTTCCGACCAAGTGCTGAGGAAAGCATCCAAATCGTTCCACCATCTCTGTTTAGGCCTGCCCCGTCCGCGCCTCTCTTGTGGCTACGCATGCCCACCTATCCGGATGCATGCGACAGACGTGACCGGCCCAATCCCACTTGAGCCAAGCAGTCTTCCGACCAACGTCAGCTATGCGTGTTATGGAGCGCAGCGTAGTGTTCCTTATGCGTTCCGGATGGACCGCATTCTGACACCTAGAATACTGTGCTCCATTGCTCGCTGACAAACCTTTAATCTGGACTTCTGGTTTTCAGTGAGCGACCATGTTTGGGCACCGTAGGTTAGGACAGGCAGAATACACATGTCAACGAGTTTACGCTTCAGTGACATTGGAAGGTCGCCTTTCATTAGTTCCTTCATGGACCTGTAGCTCTTCCAGGCATTTTGGACATTCTTCTAATTTTATTTAGTTAATTTATATTAGTCATGTACTTATATTGTAATGTTTAATATGTCATTCAATAAAGCAGCTTTGATGTTATTGTTTATATTTTTCACTTCTCATGCTCTAAAAGTGTGTCATATTATGCTTGTCAAGGCGGACTAAAGTAATACATTTAGCCTCTTGGGAAAATATGTATACATATTTATGATATACAAAACGTTTTAAATTGACCAACCAGAACACTTCATCGTATTAAATCCACCAATCACGACAGATATCGAAGTTAATCGCAACTCTATATTCTTTTTTGGTTCGAATACTGTTTAAAAATGTGAAATCATTAAAAAAACTTTGTATAAAGTATCAACTAGTGTCCGACCGAAGTTTCAGTTTCGGTTTCGGTTTCGGCCAGTTTCGGCCAAAAAATCGAGTTTCGGCCCGAGTTTCGGTTTCGGCCAAAAACGGCCGAACCTTTCGGCCGAGCCGAAACTTTTAACTTAGTACTTTCAGATCGCGTTCGGCTAACGTCGGGCGCGCTCGGCATGGCTGGCAATATGGTACCTCTCGCCTGACTCCGCCGCCGCCGACCGCCGGTTACTGAATCAGTGCTCGTTGCTCGTTTTGACGTGTAATAAGTTATTACACATTAGTTAAAAAAGAAGTTTGGTACTTCTTTAATCTTAAATAGAATACGGAACTTAAATCTATGTTTAAAGACTGTATCGTTTATTATAAACACAAATAAAACTTGGTCTAACTGTTAACTTACGTATTATGTTGTATTGCTATATTCTTGGCCTGATTTTGCATGAATGAATAGCATGATTATTTTCTAGCCATACCTAATCATTTTACGGACCATATGATGGGATTTAATATCGTGTAGAAAATATATTTCGGATAAACATATATTCAGCTTAATTAGAGACTATTTCGCCTCTTTAAAAGAAGTAGAAAATATGCTGCCAAAACAAGGGGTCTAAGTCTTCTAATTGACCAATTAATGTTCTGGGGAAGAAAAGTTGTGAATATTTATTTTTACATAAAAAATGATTTTTCACACAACATTTTGGTCTTCTTACTTATCAATGCTGATCCAACGAAATGAAGCCTGACGAACAACGAATCGTGTGTATTTACGGTTGACGTAGTACGATTTTTTTTTTCACAACGATAATGTCTAGTTCGCAAACTGTAAATTTTCTTGTGGTATTTGTCCAAAATCATTATCTGGACGACAGGGTCAATTTTGTTAAAACTTCATGCTTTATGTCGAGATCGGAGGATGGAAATTGTATCTAAAAAATCTTAAAGCACTTATGAAGCACATCTGTAATTTTTAGATAAAAATATAATACAAAAAAATATGAGTTGTATTTATAATAAACGATACAGTATTTAAGTAGTAAATCCTAAAAAAGGAAAATGCTGATCTGAGTGTTTCATAAATACTGTTTTTAGAAGGTATAATAAACAGGTATAATACTTGTTGATTTGTTATGTTACCTATGAAGGTACATAATTTATAAAAGGTTTCCTAAAATGATAGCTAAATGTGATTAGATTATCTAATTAAAGGTATTCGAATTAGCCTTTCTAGGCTAGTTGATTTTGATGTTTGTGACTGAAATTAAAATGAAATTGAAACGTGTAATATTATAGGTATGCTAGCAGACATTTCTGCTTGATATAAAAACAATTTAGAAAGGGGTAGCATATTGTTATCGATGAATTCTCAATCAAAATTTGAGACTTCGATGCGGTAAAAAATAAGGGTTCAATACTCTTTCGGTAGCCGCTACTCGTCACCCGTAATGACGTATACCAGGAAGGATAAAATAGAAAAATTTGACAAGTCGAAGCGGTACTCGTATAGCACAATTGGTAGTGCACTGACCTAGTGATCCAGGTGTTGTGGGTTCGAGTCCCGCAGCGAGTCAAATTTTTCTATTTTTCTTTCAATCTAAATATTAAGTGTAATATTAGGTTGGCGAGATATTGTATTAAGGAAATTTTAGGAAAAACGGGCCTACGAGCATTTTATTTCAACATTTTCACCAAATATATAAAAGGTTCGGTTTCGGTTTCGGTTTCGGCCGAAACTAAAATCAATCGGTTTCGGCAAAAAAACATGTTTCGGTCGGTCACTATATCAACCAATCAGACAATACCACAATATTAAAATCGACCAATGAGGAAACGCAATCAAATTGTCAAAGCATTAGGTGCTTTTTAGTTCCTACTTCACAAGCATTAAAAAAAAGTTTAAATCGTTGGCAAACTCTTTGAAGCCATTTACGGCGTATATATCCTATCTGTATCAAAGCAGTGAAAAAAATACAAAGACTGCCAAATTAAGCATTTTTGACTCAGAATTCATTGCGGGTGAATAAAATTGTATTTGTTAATTGTTGAAATGTTATTTTATCTTATTTTCTCGCAATCAAAGTGAAAACTAGTATGCATAACTCGGGTATAAACGCCATATTACCCCTCGAACAATTTTCCCTCACTTCGTTCGGGAAAATAACCATCTCGTCGACCTGTGCCCTACTTTAGCCCCTTGTCAAACAATCTACTATTATTGTTTTACCTGCTTTTGAAAGACACGTTGTGTTTCGTTTTCTATTTTTTAATTATTACCTAACAGTTACCTACAAAATAGTTGAACGTAAAAGCTTTAAATCGTGTTTCGCCGGAAAACGTTAACTAGAGACAATATGAAAGCGAGCAAAATTGGAACCATGTTATCCGAGTCCGGGCATTAGTAGTTAAGACCTTCACGGTATAGGTCCCTTGTTTTCCGTTGGGCGCAGTACGTAAATAGCATCAATTACGATAGATGGCGCCATGTTTATGTTATATGTGTATAAATAAAGTAGAATAAAGTAGAGTAATAACACCAACTCTGCCCTAAAATACAATCCAGCTACGAGAAAAAAAACTGGCTTTTACTCGTAGCTGTATTGGAAAATCATTAGTTTTTGAAATGTGACAGACGATGTCATTTGGTTCATTGGATGTCGTATTACATGAAAATAGTATTTAGTTTGACGTGTAATAGGGTGAATAGTGTGTGATAGTGTGAAAAATTAATACCTTTAAATAATCTTTACTGGATTAGTTCAATTTACACTAAAAGTAGCCCCACATTGTTTATAAAAATGATTAGATGTAAACTAAATGAAGACAAGGGTATTGTTTACTGTAATCGAGTGCGTATTGGGAATTGGTATGAGGCGTCACAATTGGAGGAGGTAAGGTTTACCATTTTCGGTGTTGGGAAAATGTACAGCGGATACTTAAATATAAAAGAGATGTGGATTGCGACTAGGCCTGTCTGTTACACCGCTCAAATACTTTTACCGTTACAAATGACTAAACTGGCTATATTTAGTTTAGCTTTCCTGAAATTACCTACCTAAAAAATCAAATTCATGTTTTTTTTACAATTTGGCCAATATTTACTTTGGTAAACATAGGTTTTTGAAGACACCTTAGCTCTTTACTACTCATATTTTACCACTTTGTCAGTGTCATTACTTATATACGGAGGTACCCATCAGTGGCGGCGCGTCCATACTAGCCGATTCCTGCCGATTAATTCTAACTTTCTCGCAATTTTTCGTTGGCTCGCAAAGAAAAGGTTAAGCCATTGTAGTAGCGGGCTCTTATTTTTCACCTTTAATTTCAACGAAACTACGCAATACCAGCTCTTTGCTTTTCCACACGGTCACACATTACTTTTTAGGCATCTACATCCGATAAATCGTGCGCACGCGCCTAGCATCTGTGTTCGTGCGTAAAAGACGACAGATATATGCTTCTCTCTTACATACAGCCACATTGGCTCCGTCTTCACACACCACACACCTCACTACAAAGGTATTTGTTAAATTCCCCCAAACCCTAAATCCCCAGGGATAGAACGTTTTACTGAACTCACTAGATTAGATTGCTTACCATCAGGCAATCCGTCTGCTCGTTTGCCACCTCTGTCATAAAAAAAAACTTCAAATATACATGTATGCAGTATTTCAGTCTGCGACCTCTATTATTGAAGCAAGGAAGCACGGGACCTGAGTCCTACGGTGGTAGATTAAGTTGCTGCTACAAACGAGTTTAATATATTAGTGCAATTCATAGGTGTATTGTATCTTTAACTTGATTTATTCAATTCCAGTTCAAGATGAAACAGTTTATGGATACCATGAAAGAAGGCAATAGTATGCTAGCGAGGTATCGGAAGATGAGTGAGAACCTCAATGCGCCCACTGTTTTGACACAGGCTACGGGAAGCATTGCTTTTGGTGACAAGATTTCATTGCTTGCGCCCCATGTGCCAGGTTCGATAATATAAGTAGATGTATGATGTCGTGCTGCGCCACTAGCGTCTCCGGCAGATTAGCAAATCAATTTGAGAATTAAAATTAAAATAATGAAAACGGAGACGTCAAGTGGCTTACTTGGGTGTAGTCGATACGGGGCTGGCAATATTGTTGTTATGTTGGTAAACCTGTCAGTTGAGTAGAAAACAGTTACATTCGTTCAATCATTCGGTCATGTTGAGACTCCCGTCTCGGTGATATGCTACTTTCACGCAGCGCCATTCGAACAGACGTTAGCCTCGTTTCCTGAAGCGCTGTTCCTGAAGGCTTATATCTTAGAATTGTGAATTGCAATCCATTTCTTTTTTCGTTAATTTTCGATTGTGCTTAATACAACACAACCTTAATCAAATTATTTTAATTCTATAATCATGGACGAACCGGAACCCACGGATTTCCGTGACAACTCCCCGTCATTTACTTATTTACTTTAGTACTCAATGTAAATAAGACCGTCTCGTATAAAACGGAACAAACATAGCTCTTCAGACGTAGTTAGTTACTGAACTTATGAACAAACACTACTATGGTACTTTTCTCGATTACACGGAAATTATCACTTAATATGCGTTATAAAACTAAGATTAAATATATTTTTTTATATTATTAAATAATTTTATTTTTATTTATTTGTAAGTGTAGTAACACTACTTAATAAATTGAAATATATGACATACTGCATAACCTGCCTCGAACGCCGGTTGACCTGGTATCTTTTTCTTAAGTATATGTCATATATTTCAATGAATGCTGTTATAAACTTAAGTTAACTCGCAATGTATACTAAACGATCACAAAAAAATACTCATTTAAATAATGATTTCCTTCAATAATCACAGCAACAGACAAATTACCTAATAAAGAAGGTTTTAAATTTTCTATCAATTTTACGTAACGTTATTAACGCCTACGGACAACTGTGAAGAAGAGCTTAAAATGTTTTAATTAGATTTTTCTGTAGGTTAAATAGTACCTAATTTAAATGTTACAGCGACTTTTCCACCCAAAGAGGATGCTAAAGGCCTGGTTCTGGGCGGTAGACTTTCACCAGAAGATATATTGTACTATCAAGACCTCCAAGATGGATGTTCATTAGCGGCAATGCCTGACCTGCAACCGACGGAAAAAAGTACTTTCGTTATTACCAGCGCCGATTACTGCGACCGTAAAGGGGAACCATTGAAATATAGTCATGAATTTTTACTAACACTTTCAAAGTCAGTCGACAAAAAGGTATAAAAAATTACACCGTTAAAAAACTATTAAGACGTGTCCTGTTTGTCGATACAAAACACAAACTAAACAGTGTACCTATCTTTGAATATAATATAATTTCAGCCATTATACGTGCGTTTCGACCCGAACCCGTTCCCGGGTCTTTGTGGTCGGTACCCACTGTTCTTAAGCAAGCATGCGGTATCCAACACCCGCTGGCGCATTCTACCAACTCAGTCTCCTAATATCACTCGCTTCGAACAGGAAGGGAAACTGGTAACTGTAAGTATTACCATTAGAAGCCATTTTGGTCTGTAACGAACAAGTACATACAATTTAACACTCATGACGCGACCTGCCGTCTCCTTATCCTGGCTTACATATATTACATATATTACAAACATTTCAGTCGTAGTCCATTGCTGGACATAGGCCTCCCACAAATATGACTTGTATCATCTGGGGGGGTACTTGCCTTGGTCGCCACGCTTGGCAGGCCGGTTGGCGACTGCAGTAGCTGTAGATTGGGTTTCGACGGACGCTGCTGCCCGTCCGTTGGATTCTTTTAAAAGTATGTGTTTAATTTATTTCATCCCTGATAATATAATTATCTTTCAGATTAATACGGACATTGTTATTAATCACTGCGCGACCAATATTAATTTAGGCGTAGACATTGGCAAACCGGGAACTGGATTCTATGGCAAAGTGAGTTATTCACGTCAGGAAGGTAATCCTAATTAAAATGTTATTGACTTAAATGGAATTGAGGTACGTTTACGATAATATTTTTTCAGATTTGGCCGCCTCTAATGAAAACCGAATTAGATGTGTTTGGGCGCGAACTACCTCATAATATTTGGCGCTTTCACATCCCTTTATCAGAGTAAACGGTTACATATTTAGTTTTTAAGGATTAATTATATCGTTTTAATTGGTCTATTTTAATTGATATGTAACGTTTGTTAAAAAAATAAATTTTATTACTATATAAATTTCTTTCATTTTTAAATATTGTTAATCTGAAAATTCCGTAAGTCCACGTGGGTAAGACCGTCTATCAGGAAAGACCGTTTACCAACCAATTTCCTACATTATCTCTTCGGTATTTAATGTCATATGACGGACTTCACTTAAAATTAAAGTATGCCGGTCTTACCCACATTGACCTTAATTTCAGTCTCGTAGTTACAAAAGATTGTCTTTTTTTCTTGTTACTAATTAGGCAGGTACTAATCTATTTAACCTTTTGAACGCCAAGTACCACTAAAGTGGTCGCGTGATGTCGTGCCTGCCACGCCACCGACCACTAAAGTGGCTATGGTGGACGCTGTCAAAGCAATTGTCCTGCTGACAGATAAGGTTTATATTTGTTCTTCACAAGTCATAGAGTCTGGCTAACCAATTATTACTCGATTGTTACTCTTAAAGTTGAAAAAATAAACTATACTCATCCCTTTTTTTGGGGTCGTAGTGCAAGCGAAAGAAAGAGACGGTATGATTCAATCGTCTATGCTTTAAGTGAGTAAACCATTTTTTTTTCACTGGCCAAACTCTACCATGGCGTACATGTAACATTTTGACGCGAGAGGAAAAGCGTTCAAAAGGTTAAACTACAATAAAATTCAACTAGGCTACCCGAAGGTGTATAAGCTTGCTTGTACGTACTCGTATTTATCTAGACATCAAATCTAACCTCTTGTAAATATTTTTATTAGGTGAAGCGCAAACACTTAAAAGAAGATGGTTGTGGTTAATATTCGTTTGCGTTCGTTACCGTCTCATTTAAAATACGGCATTCAATCTGGAGGCATCGAACTTATAACTTTTAAGCATGCGCTCTTTTTCTTATATGGGAAAACCATAATTTGCTAAGGGGGCGGAAAATGTTGACGGTTAAAAACTAGAGCTACATAAAAGCCATAAACTACCAATAGTGTCTAAGTGTGACAGTTTTATAACGCCTATATGGCTCTCGTGCACGAAAAAACGAGAGTTCGTTGGAGATGCAAGATTTAGTAGTGAATTTTTTTAATAATGCACTGGTTTTTTGTTAATCAGTAATATTTTTGTGCATTTCGCTTCTGTCCTTGCTCATATTACTGTTATTTTGTATTGTACGGTTAACGTAAGATAAGGAATCATCGTGATAATAATAATAATAATCATCATCAGCTGAAGGACGCCCACTGCTGGACATAGGCCTACCACAAAGCGACCCACAGTGACCGGGTTAGCGCCGCCCGGATCCAGTGGATTCCTGCGATATTTACCATGTCGTCAGTCCACCTTCTGGTGGATCTTACCACTTTGGCCTTCTGGTATGTGATCGCCACTCGAGAACTTTTACGCCCCAACGGCCATACAGGTTCTGCGCGCAATGTGATTGTTGTTCTACGTGCAATGTTTCTATCGAGAACATGAATATTGTCAACTATATCGTGTTTCTGCTGCCGCTTGAATAAGTGCATTTTTCGATGCACAGCTATAATATATTCTAATAGTAAATTTTTTTAATTTTTATAAATACTCGCGTTTCGATAAAATACACAGAGATCATAACAGATCATTCAGAGAGATTCGAGAATATCACTTCAATAGATGCGGAGGTAAACGAGGTAATCTTACAGATTTTATTCCAAAGCGTTTGCATCTAAAAACATGTACATGCAAAGGATACGGGGCGCCCATGAAATAAGCTTATCCCGAAGGGAAACGATATTTTTATACAATAACTTCACTGATTCCCTCAATGTCATTTCACTCTCCCCATTTTCGCTGCTATCATTTTCTAACAATTAGGTATGTAGTACATCCCTCTCTTTATTTTGACGACATCTTAAAAAGGCAGATGTAAACTACTCTAAATTGAGAGATCATTTCAACAAATCATTGTATTAAGTTTATAGGTTCCCACAGTCCGACGACTACCTAAGTGAAAAAAAAATGAAAGTTTAAATATGTTAGGAGGGATACATATATAAAGACTAGTGCCCGGCGGTGTAAACCGTGCGTGGTTTAGTAGACATTGGCATACTAAATTTTATTAAAATCGCTCCAGCCGTTTAGACGTGTAGAAGTAACAAACATACACACTCACAAACTTTCGCCTCTATATTATTAGTGTAGATGTGTAGATGTAGGTTATCGTTATTCATTCACGGTCGTGGATTAATGACTACAGTGATCTTTAACTATTTTATAACATGTTAGTCGATCTGACAGTAAACAATTCAAAAGCGAAATTATTATAGGTAGTTGTCGTAAATATAATTCTTAGTTTGTAATTGTAGTGTGTAGTAGTTGTTTTATTAATGAATGTTCGTATAATCCCGGTTGTTAAGCTGAAAATAATGAAGTGTTCCTCAGCGTTAAATCTCCCAAACACAAGTTAAGTGGTGGTAGGAGCTCGATCGATGGCTACTGGCTTCGGAGAAACTCTTTCACAGATTACCGCCGCTAATTGGGTACAAAATAACCAAGTAGGTTAAGAACAAATTTCAGCTAGTAGTTTTTAAGTATTTGGGTACTAAGAAAAAGTACCCAAATACTTAAAATACATTATAATTTTAATGTTAGCTCATCGTAGGGATCCTTAGTTATCTGTCCTCCAATAGGCGACCTGTTTGATATGGAAGTATTCAGAAAAAAAAACTTACTTAATTAATTAACGTGAGTTGTTAAGAAAAGTTAACCACTGGTTAAGTCTGGTTTTTGGCGATAATTAAGTATTAAATTTTAACAATTATTTGGTGTTGATTTGTTAAGTCAAGAGTGACTAGCTCATGAACACAGATGCGAAACTAGTAAAGTTAGAAAATTGCGAAACAAGTCCACCGATCAAGTTAAAATAGTACATTTCGATACTAGTGAAAAAAACATTTTTTTCGACGAGGGTGAAAGTTGGAGCCCGAGTGAAACGAGGGTGACAATCATCCGAGTCTTAACGCATTCACTGCCACCGCCGCACATATGCGTCACCGTGACTTTCACGCAGTGCCTTCGACGCACAGACGCGTTCATAGTATTAAGTGACTTTCACCCAGTGCCTTCAACGCATATGTGAGTTGTAAATTTTGAAATGTTCCTCTTACGTCTAAAATGTTGCTTGTTAAATCAGAAGATATTATAAATGGTAGTAGAAAATTATAAGTAAAATATAATGCTGATGATTTGATGAAAAGACTATAGGTACGCACTTGAACTTATTTCTATAGTGTTCTGTGAGTCGATTCAGTTGTATTCGATTTAGTTAAATTTTAGTTATATATGAAGCACAATTACAATCGATTGGTTTAATGTGATTAAAGAATATAAAATATTAATTACCGTGTCTCATTCAAAACAATGTTTCCTAGAGTTAAAATAATTATCTAGTACCAATGTGAACAAACCACTGTCAAATTAGTATGAACTCATATGTGCGGCGGAGGCACTGCGTAATAATCCGTTGAACTCACATGTGCGTTTGAGGCACCCAGCAAAGTGCGGCACCTGGCGAATGGCAAGGAAAAGAGGGTGGCAGCGAATGCGTTAAAGAAGTTTTTACACGAGTATCGATTCTAATTTTTCATAGCAAGTGCCTTAAAAAGTGAAATTCACGCACGCGAAGCGTTCGAAAAGTGCACTTTTTACGCACTAGTTAGGAAAATATTATTAGTTGATTCTTTACTAAGTCGGACTGTCATGATTTTTATCCCATTTTTTGGCCTTACTGTTCAAATGTTAGGGGGCCCGATTCCGAAAATATTTACTACATCAAAAAATGTTTTAGGTAAAACCTTTTTATTTTTCAAATGCCTATCTAAAGATATCACACTATTTAGGGTTGTGAAAAAAAATACTCCCCATATCACATGTAGGGAAAGTACTCTAAAAAAATTTAACCTTTTAGTCCGCGTGATTGACTTACATAATATACATACCAAATTCTCTCTAGGACAAACGGTCGTTGAGCATAACCGGGGACAGACAGACAGGTAGAAATCGCGATATTATAACGGTTCCTAGTTGACTACGGAACCCAAAAGAAGGTAATCGTATAGGTAGTGTGTATAAACAGCATTATATTTTTTATATTTTTTACCTACGGGAGTGGAAAGGATAAGTTGATAGTAAAAGGATTGTGTAAAATTTATATAAGAAACTCACTTATTTTATTAAGACTTTTTTTAATATTGTTTTAAATGGATTATTTGTATGTAAAATCAACGTAAAGTCTTAACAACTAACGTTAATATCCACATACACTCACACTATGTACACGCACTTTTTTCTACAACTCCCATACTACGGATTTATTAACTAATTGTAGTCTAACCTAACCTATTGGCACGACTTGTTTACACTAACCTTAAACAGGATTTCTGATATGTTATTTTATTTTTTACTTTCATTTTCAATTGATACATTTAGTTTAGGTGCAGAAATTTAGTTCCTGTAAATTCAGATTTTGTGAATAACTCATTTAAAATTGGAGTTTGTGGTCTGTATGGTTAATTATAAAATTATAATTTAGAGCCAGTCAGTTTGTCAAGTTGTCAACCTGCGTGGTTATTTGGCTTTCTCGAGTTGAATGCTTGAGGTATTATGAAAATTTAATTAGTTTACCTCCCGCGTGGGGTTGCTGTGAGTTTACGCTTGTCGAATTCATAATGCAGCTTCATAATTACGGACTGTGAAACGAGTAACATTTTTATAGCGTTGTAATGAATGGCATTAAGAAACTAGCTGGTTTTTGAGGAGGCTCTTAAGCTCAAGTCTAATTAAATTTGCGGAGACTCGGGAATTCGTCGGTCGTCTTGCTAATGGGATTGCTCATTCTTCACCGACCGCGAGATACGAGTAAGTTCAGTGGCCGTCGATACTCGTACTGCTGAAAGGGTCGGGCTGCCGTATGCCTTTTCACCGCGTTCAGACACTAATCTGCTCTAAGAGGAGGGTGGCGCCGTCGCAGTGGCTTTGGCTCAGTGTTGTCCATCTAGGAAAAGTTTGTATTCGTCCGAGCGGAAAGAAATTCCTATACAATGATATTTTTATTTTAGTTGCTATATTTTTAATACAATTGGCTACGTAATGGAGGTAGGAGCTTAAAGAAAATTTTAAAGCGAGAGTTTTGATACTTTGTGTATTAACTCCTTACTAAAATACAATAATGAAAATGGCAGCGTTTTTTGATATTGATCCTTTAAAGGCCCTATAAATGTTTTAAGTTTGTACGCAGCGTGTAAAACATTTCAAATTTACACATTGTACTACAACTTTTAATACATAGGCATTTTCGCAAAAAGTGATTGACTTGACTGATTAAAGCAGGTAAATTGAATAATTTTCCTATCAGAATCACTATCGGTGCACACGCAAACACGTAGGTTGCGTATCGTTATGACCAACTTGATATGCCTGTATAAGCAACAATAAAAATTGCTACCTGTTACAGATATTCTTCTGCGCGAGCGAAGCCGTGGGCAAAAGCTAGTACAGGTACAAATATAATACAGGTTGAAATTTGATAACCAGTAAGGTAACAAAACTAACAACACTGTTGTATTCCACTACGTTATGTAAACTACTATAAAAGCTTTATACAGCAAAATAAAGAATCTTAAAACAAAGTAAGGGAAACTGTCTAATTACCTTGGTTTATTTTCTCGGCGCACAGAGAGGAAAGGAAGCACTCTCAATGCTTCTGCGTATTTACCGTTGGAACTTATCCACCCCTCAAGTGAGATATGGTTCGGTAGATTGCACAATCTCAGTGCGTGGTGGAAGGAAGCTGTTTCAATTTGTTACTTGCTCGGGTTAAGAGTTAATTAATGTTACCGGAATATTGTGAGCCAATCGAAACTGTTGCAAACCAATATTCATGTCGACGTATCGCTCAGTGTTGCAGGGCTTAAAAAGTTATACCGGCAGTTCTAATTACTATTAGCTTACATGTCAGAAATTGAACATAAATATATAACGAAATTTTTAGCTAAGACTAATATGGAAGATGTTTTATAACAAAGTGCGTTGAATTATATTTTATAAACAGGCATCGGTAATAATTACTTTCAGCTGCTTATGGACTTTGTAAAAAACATGATTTTGAAACATGGAATATTTTAATTTTAAGGCATTGGAAGTTAATTTGGATTGTATATATTTTGGGTGCAAATAATGTATGCAGAAGAGGAATGTATTTAGGTATCCCATCTAGTCTAGAAACAAGGAATTGTTATATAATACCCCAACAGGGGTAAGTTATTATGCTGAAACAAGTTGTTTTACATTTTGTGAACTGTAGCTCAATTAAGACCTAAACTGAATTTGTTTACGCCGATAGACGAAAAACCGGTGTAAATTCAGTCTGGCTATATTTCATAGATAGCTAGCTGTCTTTCAGATTAGATGGATTTATAGCAGTGCTATTTGGTAACTATTGTGTACACAAATAATAGGAACGTTTTGTGATAAGTGACTCTAAAATGGCTCACCCGATTTTATTTTCATAGAGTATATTGAATAGTAGGCATATATAGGTAATAGTAGGCATATATTGAATAGTAGTTTACACAGAAAGTACCTGTAAAATCTCACTTTCATGAAGTTTTTTAAATTACATATTGAAGTATCATAAATAATTTGTTTATTTATGTATTTAATCTTTATTGCAAAAAGTGTACGAGAGACGGACTTAATGCCGAAACTTATAATTGTTTATCCATTTTGCTACGGTAATAGAAGGTGGAATTGCTAACGTAGTAGGCCAAAATAGGATTCTGAGTAGAAATTCTAGCACAATATTATAGTTGGGGTAACCCTTTAGATAGAAATGCCTAGAACTAGATCTAGGATTAGATTCTATTCGGGATCCAGAAGGGTATACTAATTAGTAACTTTGGTAATAATAATCCTCCACATTGCATATCAATTAGTGCTCTCGAGATTTCAGTCCTATTCAGTAGATAGTGGGCGGGCCAATGCAGCACGGTGAATGCAGTTTGTTAGCGTGTTAGATGATATTTACGTTAATGCGTTAATAATATCTATTCATCAATCAATTTACATCTGTGTAAAGTAAATTTAATGCAGAGTGTCAAACATGCCGTTACGACCACTAGAAATCTTGAATATCATCTGGTGACAACATACCTACATCATTGATTACTGACTGTCACCTCTCCGTACAGTGTAGTCCAAATATATTGATTTAATCCGCTCATAAATATGTTATACCGAGTTAATTTCACCGCCATAAGAGCTACGGTACTTTCGATATTTAAATCGAAAGAAAAATAGAAAAAAAATACTCGAAGCGGGACTCGAACCACAAGCACTGGATCACTAGCCCAGTGCACTACCAATTGTGCTATACGAGTATCGCTTGGACTTGACAATTTTTTTTATTTTATCCTTCCTGGTTTACTTCATTACGGGTGACGTGTAGACACATCTACCGAAGAGTATTGAACCCTTTTAATCGCATCGAAGTCTCAAATTTGATTGAGAATCCATCGATAACAATATGCTACCCCATTCTAAATCAAAAGAAAAATAGAATTTTTCTTTCTATTTAAATATCGATGATATTCGCTAGCAACGTTTCTACTTAATAAAAAACAGTTATGGTACTTAGTTTTGTTTAGTATATACCAATAAACTCGTAATATATCAATCTTCTAGATACGTAATAGGTAAGTAACCTTCTAGACTCCGCACCGTTCTACGTCTTTATTCGTTCTTATATTTGTATCTTGTAAATTTTTTCTAAGGTAACTATCAATTACGTATGAAATGGAATGACTCCGGGGTCATAAGCTCGACGCCCGTTTGCCCCCTATTTATCTTTCATCAGGCTTGTCATGGCATCAACTAGTCGAACATTAAAGGCGTACCAGGTTGATTAGGTGAGTAGTGTTGTAGAATATTCATTTTAACGAACGCCTATAATCAGTAGCGAGATATTGACGCTGCCTACGAAACTAAGCGTCCCTGGGTTTGAACTATGCATTGTGGTATGACCGTTATCTGTGTATGTACTTATCACGAATACATGCGCGAGAGTTGTGGGTGTTATTTGTTTATTTAAGTATTTATACGTACATATTATTTATAAGTTGTTATAGTCTTCCATGTGGTACAATACTTACAACTCTAGTCTGGTTAACCTTACTGTTGGAAGAGGTCTATTTGTGTACTAGTATTTAATATCTCATAATCTGCCTTATTTTATAAATAGATGTGTAATCGTAATAAATGTGTGTTTAAATGTACTCGTATGTGGAATTTGCCTATTGAAATGCATTTGTAAATTATTCCTGTATATTCAAGTTCATTTAGGTAACGATCAACACCTTAACAAATGCTTATATACTTATAAAAGTTTATCTGATCACTCGACTCGCCTACGCGTCACAAACATTTGAAGGAGCACCCCGGGCACCACTTTCTGTGAAACGCCGTTCATTAACGCCCACAATAGACTTGATAACAATTCTAAAAACTCGTCGCTCGGAGAACAAAGGCTTATCATAGCGACAGATCGCTTGATACTCGCATCATTGTGTTGCCCGCTTTACAAACGAATACGTTTGCTCATTGCTGTAATAGGGAGGCTGCGAGACTCGAATTTGTCTTATAATCCTCTACTTTATGTCATTATCTTTGCGTATTGTGACTTTTATGCTTAAAATATAATAAAAGACATGCATTACGAAGTAAAACACAGCCATTTTCATTGAAACGTGTTTATTAACAGAGGCCCGATTTAACACAAAATGTTTGCTGTTTTTATGATAAGCAATGTTGTGTTGTAACTATGTGCTAACCGACCTGGCTATAAACTGTTTAACTTTTATTGGACAGCTATTAGATAGGTAACAGAAATTGACACTTAATAATTTAAACTTTTTATTGTCTCAAGTTAAATCCGACTTTGTTTGTGCAAATCACATCTAATTCGGATTACTATCCGGTGCAAGATGTTGCGCAGAATATTGATTTTTACGTACGATAAAACGACTTGAGAGTATTAAGGTGATTGCAAACAGGTGATTGCGGTTGGATCTGTTGAATGTTGCCGTTATTGTTTCATAGCAAAAAGAAACAAGTTTTTGTTTGGGAGTTGCGAGTTGTTAGGTTGTTACAGTTGTTCGTTGTCGGTAACCGTTCCCACGTGAATAATTCATGGCTCGATCGGAACATTACAATAACATTTGTTTTCACAGAAGCTTAGCAAAAAAATGGATAATAGATCTTTATAATTGGTTAAAACTACGAACATAATCACACCAAACTTAATAATACTCCGATAAACAAGCTCTTAAACAGAAGGTATTTGTCAAAAGACTTAGGTGTCTTAATGTCTTTTTACTCAAAATGAATTCGACCGTAGAAAGTAAATTCTCATTATATAAAAATGTACATTTCAAATCATTGTGGTGCTTATACATGCAGGTGCTTTGTTACAAAACTGAAATATTTACATACGTAAATATTGATGTTTAAATCTAAAAAAAAAATAGAAAAATTTGACTCGCGGCGGGACTCGAACCCACAACCACTGGATCACTAGCCCAGTGCACTACCAATTGTACTACACGAGTACCGCTTAGACTTGTCAAATTTTTCTATCTATCCCTCGTCGTATACCTCATCGTGGGTGATTTCGATTTAAATATCAAAGATATATGCTAGCAGACGTTTCTGCATAGTAAAAAATAATACGTAAATATTATTCAGTATTTGTTTTCCGTACACGGAACAATGGCTTTTCGGACATTGGGAGGCGTACGCGGAGCCGGATCAAACCAACGCGCAAAGGCCCTTTCGACAATTTAATGAAATGTAGGGGTACATTACGCGGATGTTGCCCCTGCCCGTATCATGGGGCGCGCACAGAGACAGCACCCGCCATGGTGTAAGGACTATTGAGTTTTAATGCAATCTAGAATGTACTAGGCTATTGGGTGGAAAGGATGGATAGCTACTGGGCTATTGGATAAAAAAACTGGACGCCTACATAATAAAATGGTACTCAATTTTGTTTCCGGCAGACGGTGACGGCCCCTACATCAAAGATGGCTCAAGGGCAATACTGGTGCAAAGGGCTAAGGGTAGAGAAGTGTCACTGGACTTCAAAATTCATTGTTTTTTTTTCACTGTTGTTAAATTTTTGTAATTGTTTGAAATGTTTTCTCATAGAATAACGCATTATGTATGTTTAAGATTTTTGTTCCAATGCTGTTTTGAAAAAATAAGCCCCGCCGAATTTCTTGCCGGTCATAAAAGACAAAATGCTTCTCGGATCGGAGTAGTAGGGTTACAACCGGCGTAGTTTTTATTTTTCTCTTTTACTTTTTATATACTCGACGTGTAAAAGTGCTCTTGTGGCCTACAATCATACAGACGGACACTAGCATTACTAATAAATAAGATACCGTTGAGTATCCTTCTGGTACGGACCCCAAAGGTATAATAATTAAGATTAAAAATTGTTCGCGAAAGTTAATACCGTTGACCGAAAAGGAAATCCTCAAACCTTGAGCCGCAAAGTCCACTTCAGAGACTTATCAAGACTTATTCGAGTACAGTGCTGAGACCAGAACATCAAATTTTAGGAGTGTTTACCCCGTTTGAAGTAAGTGCCCATCGAGCACTGGCGGGAATTGGGAATACCATATCTATAAAGATGACGGGCTACTTGGCTTCCAATCGGAAGTAACGAGAAAAAGTGGAAGAGTTTTTGCCGGATAGAAATTACTCTGACGATGCGCTCATAAATGTTTATTACCCGATAAACGCCAAGCTTTAAGTTCATATTTTTCCATTATGCAGCGTTTTGAATAGGTAGCTCAAAACTCAACAACCACGGATCTCCTAAGACGACTCGTTGCCAATATTTGATCCATTAAAAACGGTTGAGGAAAACACTAAATATTTCGCACCACGAGGGGTAGAGTTCTACTAAATTACATTGAAATTGGCCAATATATCTTGATGCTTTATCCTCAGCGAGTCTTTGTTTATTGTTTATGTTTACGCGTGACCCGTATTCGAACAATACTGAGAGTTATTTGTCAACAAGTTTAGTCCGCCGTAGACAGCGGCTATTATTCTGCAAGAGCCATCGATTTCCATTTTAAATTAGTGATAGGTTTCCGAACTCAAAAGACGGATAGATTGTGATACTTTTAATAATAATCTCAATATAGATGGAATGCCAGAATGGAGCTCGCAGTACCTGAAACATGAATTTTAAAATAATGATTGGTATTGCATTCTACGATAATTTAAAAGGGATTCTAAAAGGTGTGTAACCTTAAGTATTAAACATTATTAGTGACAACCTAAACCCTTTTACGCTTTACCCGCTGTACTACTATTCGGACGTCTGTCTGTTTCGTGTTGTATCTCACGAAGTTAAGATGGTATAGGGTTATACTATTTAAAGCCTGTCTTTCTTTGTTTACATTCAATGAAAAAATAGGAAAAAAAAACTTGGCCTCATTTGGTCGCACCTCATGTTACAAAATTTTAAAAATACCACACCAAGAATTTAATTTATTATCAAAAACCAATTTATTTATTAATTCAGTTCCGCTAAAGAATTTGTGTTGGAAGCAGATCACGATGAGAATATTTCAGCATAAAAATTCAGTTACCAAGTAACGATGGCCCATAATTTGTATGGCGGCGATCATCCGACGAAAAACTTCGGACGTCATTAAAACTTATAATGTGCCAAGATTCTAGCTTCGTGACGAAAACAGAGTGTACCTCTTTCCAACTTAAGCATTTCGTTGACAAACTGTGGCCAAACTGAGACATTTTCATTTAAATCACGTCGCGAGGGTCCAACGGCTACGTGATTTTCATTACACTCGTATATTTTTAATTTAGTAAATGTGATATATTTATCTACATATAGGTACTGCTGGTACGAGTAATTTCACGCTGGTGTCATGGATACTAAAAAGGTACTTCTCTCGGTATGCTGAAAGTTATTGGTAAGTAAAAACGAGTACGTTTGTAGGTATGTACCTATTAAATTAATGCATTACTAAGATTGCCTAATTCATTGTTACTTTGAATACATGGTATGTATGTAGTAACAATTAATTAGGCACACCTTTATGAGGTAAAAATTTGTGAAAACTTTCGTACCTATTACACAGGCGGAAATTCCTAAATTTCTGGCCAAAACTAATGGATAGAATTAAAAGTTAGAAACGCTTTAGGAATTAAATAAAAATATATTTAAATTAATCGCGTGATCCTCCCTGGCCGGCCCCCCAAGCCCGATTTGGCTGATGTTGCAGTACTTTTATGTACCAGTTATGTACTTTATGTACCAGGTCGGAAAATTGTATCTACCTCTTTAGTTTAGAAGATATTGGCCATTAAAGGTGGGCCGGCTGTAGAATGTATTCCCTGGCCGGCCCCCGCGCCCGAAACAGACGAAATCCGCCACTTCAAAATATGAATGTCAGTAACAAAATAATGTACCTATCATGTACCTTCTGAATATACCATTTTTTTGTTAAGAAAATGCGTTATACGTTTTTTTTTCATAGATTAAACTATTTGCGTACAAGCGCCTGTGAAAAGTTAATAGCAACTTTACAAAATGTAAAGGTTAATCGCTTAACCTAGTTAGCTTATTTTTTCACAATAGGTAGTTTATATTATATAACGTAAGGAGCCACTGAGAAGGGATTTTTGGAAATTCCACCATTAAGGGGGGAAAGTTTGTATGGGGATTGTGTAAAATTTAAAGCAAGAAACTTGAAATTTTGTTTAAACGCTCCTTATTAAATACCAGAAAAGTAATTTCAGCGTTTTTACAAAAAGCATCAATAAGGGGGTTAAAAGTTTGCAAGGAGATGGAGTCAATTGTCAACTGAGAGTGTTTAAACTCCTTATTTAATGAAAGGAAAACAACAATAATAATTGCGACCGGTTACAGGTACCTACTTATTCTTCTGAAATTCTGACTTCGGAAAAAGCTAATATAAGATATAAACTGCTGTTTGTTTGTGTGTAGCCCAGAAAACCAACGGTTTTTTAACTATCTATGTTCATTATATCGATTTCATTTTAATGAGATCAGTCTCAAGTATCTGGACGCTTTGAATGCTTTCTGTACTATTTATTATCATCTTGGATTTGTTAAGATATCTACTTAATATTAATAAATATTCATTGGAGCAAACTGATTCAATGCTCTCATAACTATAGATAAGTATTTGTAAGTTAAGTAATATACTTATTTAGCGTATGCTAGTTAGATATTATCAGCAAACTCAACAGTCTAAAATATTTACTTATATAATAATTTTGTTATAGGCTATGCATTGTCACGAGCTTAAAGTACCTAAAAGATTGAAATAGCGCTTGGTTTTTTTCAGACCTCGTGGTATTATAGGCAAAACACCGCAAAAGTACTTTACTTTGATTTGACAAAAGCCATCTTCTTCACAACCAAGATAAATGGATTTTATCTTCCTTGGAAAACGTCGCAGGTAATCTCGTTGGCCGCGTCACGGGTGTTTTCTTCTTACGTGGTAATATTTTCAGATGTTAATAAAAGGAGAACATTACTCAAGACGAGTAATTTTTTCTTTTGCTGAGGCGAACGCATTAGATATAATAATAAATATTATTTAATATGTAACGATTGTAGGTACTCACTATTATTCAGGAATAAATTTCAGTCCCTCTTAAATAATAATAAATCAATTGATGTATGCAATAAACTTAGATAACAAAACGACCATGAACATGATCAAGTGTATGGTCCTTTAATTGTTGTTCATTGTTGTTATTGTGATATAAATATCACATGTACCTATGTACCTACTTACGTACAAATTGGGAACATTTTGCGATAATTCCAACTAATTTTATTCCATACAGTTTTCACTAAAAGTAATTGAGATGTTTTTGATCATTTGAGATGCCCATTTTTCGAGAATTGGCAGGTAAGACAAGCTTGCAGTGTTATGATGTATACTTACTACCTATTTATACTGGGGAGTAAAAGGCACATTTTTAAAACGTCTTCGGTGTAAATCTGTTTCGGATCGTGCATACTTCGTATACTAATCAGAAATAATGTTTACTATTAGAATAAATACACGACAATGGCGGCAAATGAATGTAAATTGTGTTGTTAGGTAAAATGTTATTCATAGAACTAGCGAAGCTTCATTTATATTCAGTGGAATTATTGGGGTGTTGCGAACAAAGTGAAGTGGACTGAAATTAGACAACGTTCCGTGTGTGGCCTCAAGATATAAACTAAAACCGTAGAAGCTTAGCGAATTAAATTATTATTATTGATCATTCAGGGTTTTAAAATTATTTCCAATATCTTATTTCTAATATTGTTTTCTAAGAAGTAGATTTTAATCAGATTAGTTTTCAGGGTCAGTTAGGTACCTACAAAAGCCTTTTATATCAGAAAGCGATATAATATTAGGTACATTATTTTTAAAATTTAATCGATGTTATAGATTGCATTTAGTACTTTGCTTTTCATATAGAGAACATTATTTCTTTCATTACATTTCATATACAAGACATTGAAATTTTAATCAAAATATTGTATTTTTCCATTTTAAAATAATTTTATTATACACTGAAAGCATTTCTTTACTTATGGGCCGTCAGGGACATAAACTGGTTAAAGGTATAAGAGGTAGCAATCTCACGAGACTTATTTTGATGCCTAAAAGCATCTCCATATACGAACCATATACATTTGATCTTCAATTCAGTAGTTATATTACCGATGTCCCGGCCAGGCTATTCTGAGTTTGATGTTAGAATTGTTATACTTGTAGTGTTTTATGAATTACATTCGTGGTTTACGAGGTTAGGAATGCATCTCCCAGTATCAAGCGTCATTGTTCTGTCTCAGAATTCTATGTTGCAAAAGTATCTACTTTGTGTCAGGCAGCTCAAAGGCTTTATTGGTAGTATGAACTGCATTTACTTTTATAAACATAAAATAATTAAATACGATGGGACAACTATACAAAAGTTTACCTAGTCTTCAGGATCGGTACCGCGAACATCGAAGTTCGTATATTTCGAGCATATTTCTCGTTTACTCCAATTAAGGCATCATAAGAGTGACAGAGACAATCGTCTGAAATTTATGAATATCGTGTTTCGCGGTAGCGCCCCAGTTCGAAGATATAATATACGAGTATTTATAGATGAAAGATACGAATAAATTGCTAAATTGATACGAGAAATATTCACGTTAAAGACACAAACAAATTAGGCAAGCTTCGTAGGTACAGCCAAAACATTCTAGGATAAGAGGTCGTTAAAATATGTATTTTGGGACGGGATTTGGAATTTACTCAAGCATGGCTGATGAAGTGATGAACATAACAAAATAATTGGCATCCAACAGGTGCCAAACTCAGTATGTACTGAATAGGGATCCCCACCTCCTTCACCATAATACAAGCCAAGGAGGTTGGAGGAGGGCCATCAGATAAGTCACAAAAACATGAATGAATGGCGGTAATGTTCTGGTAAACTAACCCACCAGTTAGGACCTAAAAAGCTACATTTAATAAATCCTGACTATTTAAACGTAATATAAATGAGTAGGAGGGTTTAACAAAGTTGTATAAACGTTGTCTTGTATGGATTTGATTTTTATGTGGTATATATTCTCTTTATATTATTTATATATCTCTTCCGTACACGGAACAATGGTGTTCCTGACATTTGGTAGGCGTATGCGGAGCCAGAACGATTGAAGAGGCCCTTTCGACAATTTAATGAAAAGTAAGGGGTACACTAAGCGGATGTTGCCCCTATTATTTATATTATTATCAAGAAAAAAATGCAGAAATACCATAACCTTCTGATTTTTACAGGCCGAATTAATACAATCAGAGCGTGTAGCTGTAGTAAAACATTTATACCCCACTCCTCACCTTACTCTCGTTTATGACTATTAATAATCAGAGATCGGACAAATTTGCGACATTGCTCGCAATAATGTGTCTCCAAAATTAATCAAAATGCTATTCACTTAATTAATTTTGAAATAAAATTTAAGTTTCTTATATTTATTATGAAAATGTTATTTAGTGTGGTTAGCATTTTCGTTAGAAGAAAAATAAGTTACGATGTTAAACTGACACGATTATGAATCCTGCTATGATTTTTATTACAGACGAAGACGTTTTATAGTTTTATAGGCATAGCCTCCGTGGATATTCCTATTAAACTACATAAGTTTGCCCCATTAGTACCATCAGTGCATTGCGAGTAGAGTTTTTCAGAACTTAAGTATATTTTTCATGTGTAAAGAAGTGGAATTTGGACAAAATACTGTTAAAAAATCTATACTATATCAAACTTTTGTATTTATTGACCAGGAATCAAATTATATGTCAAGTAAGAAATTAATTAAATGATTACTTATATGATTAATTTTAAAGTCATGTCCAGATTGTTGCGAGCAATGTCACAAATTTGTCCGATCTCTGATTATAATGTCTACTATTAAGTACTGCGATATAATTTAGAACGGTATTAAAAATAAAATCCAGTTAATGAAAGTCTAAACTAAGTAAGATTGGCAGCTTGTTGCATAACAATAAAAACAATATGAATGTTAGCGAACTCTCTTTCTAAAAGAAACTGGAAGACTGAGAATTCCGCTAATATTACAGGTTGTTGTGAAATGGGGCCCAGGTATATAATGATCTAAAACAGCTCATCAGTCGCGGTTGCGATGTTTGTATTGACAGAGAATGCGCGCAGGCAGCCCCGAGCAAACAGCAGGCTCTGCCTGCTATCAAGACGCATTTTTGTTGCAGGGTTACCAACAGAGGTTGGAATTCTCGTAGCATTTTTGAACTGTCATAGGGACTTCTCATTTATCGACTACTGATATTCATAATTATATAGATAAATTATAGAACACAACATATTAAACAAGATTAAAAGTAGAGGTAAAGAGTAAGTAAGTCTTACCGCTAAAGAGCGATCTCTTTTAGATAATTTTTGAGTGGCAGAAATTATTAAATCCACAAATTACAATAAAATATTATTATTTTAACTTCGATTTATAATATCCTAGAAATGTGATCGCTCAATCGCGATCAGACCGCATGTTGTTTACTTCTACTCGTCATCATATTTTACATATATTGTATTCTGTATTATTTATCGATGTACATTATGTTGTATGATCGGAAGTCGATAAAATATAACTCCTGTGACAGCTCAAAATGCACGAGAATTGGAATTCTAGGTTGGAAGCTTTGGTACAAAATCCGTATTTTAGAATTTTATGAACATGTCAACATCTCGATTCTCGACTTACGATGAACAAAATATATACCGTAGGAAAACTGCTTTGACAGTGTCCGCCATAACATTTTACGGTCATTCGCTAGAATTGAGTCTGCAACTAAATTCCACTTAACCATACTTCATATATGAAAAGTTTGACGGAGTTGAGTTTAACCGCAAACATAAAATTAGAGATTAACCATTTAGTTGTCGGTGGCGTGGTAGGCATATTTAACGATAAGGTTGTAAGTAAAAGTCGTATATTCTTACAGTACTTACTGCAAACGGTCATACTAATCGCTGACAATGATGATATCATATGCTCATAATCACCGTATCCCCAGAAAAATTAAGTCAAGTATGCTATACTCTATCATCACATATGTGGGTATAACCTATCAATCTGCAATTACTGTTCGTGAATATTACCTAATAACTAAGTGGCAAACGATAGTTTACATACAATAATTTGACTCGTACTGCATTTTGATGTAATAAATAATGCTTTTGAATTTATATTAATATAAAGAAACAGTATAAAATTACTAGTGAAATACAATTATTATTTTTGAATTCTTCTCTTAGGCACTCATTATTTGCTTCATGCGTTTTTCTTACATAGGTACGTATCATAACGTTGTAACACGTTGACTGCTGATAAATGAATAAAATACGTACAATTTAATTGTTACGGCAGCCCTGCTGAAAGTGTACAAATATGGTACGTCTTGGAGAAAGTTATTGGTTATGTACGTAGCTCAAACCGAGTCCCCAAGTTTCCCAATATCAGCGATATTATTCGTTTCTTCGGCCTTTTATGCAAATGGGCTGAGTTGACACGGCGAGTCTTCATTATAAACAAAGAAGTTCTGAAACTCCTACGCTTTACCTGTCAAATATCTGGGAAAATTAAAACAAAGTAAATTTTGTTATAAAGATAAACTAATTATGAATTTTGTAGCATATTGTAATGTCTTAGGCATTCTTTTCTAAAACAAAATAAAAAAAAGAAGAAAGTAATAATTTGTTCCGCCCTAAATAGGTACTTAATATGAAAGAGAAAATCTCTTTTTGCGGGAACCTAAATACCTAGTAATACGTAAATAGTTTGCTTTTTATGTGTTTATTTTCTATTTATATAAAACTAATTGCTAAATATACAGTATTTATTTATTTGCAAAAACATAATAATTACACACACAACAACCTAATCCCTCCTTTGAATCCAAGATGAAAGATTATTTTTGAAAGTAATGTAAACGTCTAATACTCACGTTTAATCCACCTATTACGAGTATGAAACGGATGAAAATATGATAATAGAGGAAAAGTGTAATAAATATTTTCCAGTCGACAAACAAGCCCGGGGTGCGCTACATTAAATAATATCGACATATCCAAGCCAATTTCGTACTTTCCGCTAAGCTTATTTCATACTTCCCGCACGCAAACATATCCTATACGAAAACAGATTCGATTTGCATTTTAGGGTTATAAGACGAGCAATAACACATTTCACATTTTTGCTCACTCGAGTATTACTTGACGTAGAAAATTGAACTCGGGCTCTCGCGATAATGCACAAGGAATTTATGCTGCCTTAAAAGAATATTTACTGTTAGAAATTACACTTAACTTTCCATTTTTCATTATTAGGTTTTGATTAAAATGATTACCACGTATAAATAAGTAAATAATTACAGGACATTCTTACACATATTGAAGAGCTCCATAGTAAGCTCAAGAAAGCTTGTGTTGTGGGTACGTCTCGTGTACCTCGAGTTTGATATAACCAAGCACATCCTACTTATACTTAATAAAAAAAAAATATTTATTTATTATTTATTTATTTATTTATACCACGATGTTACACATCACAATAATAATAATTTCCAACAAAATTAATGCCTTGCACTAGACAATTGATCTTCATTGATAGCCTAACAATCCAATTCGGTTCGAATAGCCCAATTCGTTTAGCTCGTTTCTTTTGTTTCGGCGAAGTGACTTTGTTTAACGATTTACGGGTCGTTCGAGTGACGAATGCGTGTAGGGATGAATGTCAACCCGTAAATTAGGAAGCTCATTCTCGACTGCCCAGTTGATGTATCAAAACAAGTTGACATATAATTTAAAATTTTAAAACCTTTATTGCTGTAACTTAATGTTACTTTCCATGTAGCCAAACATAATGAACGTGTCCGTTGATGTAGAGACAGAAATAATAAAAGTTATATCGCCATTCCTATATGAAATCCTAATATGATTCGAATATTAAAAATATCTATTGACCATTATACAAACGGTACATAAAATGTTAATTATTATAATATTACTAATAAATGGGACTTAACCTCTTTACCTCCGCCGTTTCGAGAAAGATATTGTCCCCGTGGTCTCTGGTAAAGACCGGCTAAAGTTGACATGAATGTCTACTAGCTGTGCGAGTTTTTTGAACTACCCGCCCTTGGTCTTGTTTACAATTTGTAAAAACAGTGGAAGTTTAATTACGAGTAGTGTTTTGCAGTATGCGCATTCACAACTGAATAAGAACATGCAAACATGGAGTCAAGACTAGCTGAATGTCAATCAAAATCTTTACTGAGTTTAAATAAGCAAAGGCTAAATTGTTAAATTTGCTTATGAAATATGCAACCTACAACTAATAATTAACTTAGCGGTAGGTACAGTCACCATCAGATAAATCGGAGCTGTGTAGGTCACAAAAATCTGAACAACACCTCTATATTGTCAAGACGATAAAGTGCACGTTTATATGTGTTAGACCACATCGACAGCTCCGATATAGCTCTGATGCCGTCTGTACATATTTAGTGATGTATACTTAGTTAAAATTGAATTGTAATGCCGCCAGCATCCTTGGTACAATGCCTGAAGGGCCTTTTTTAGATTTTATACTGTAGCTAGTTAAGTACTTGTAGTTATCATAATACGATTGTAATTTCTGTAAATAAATTAATTGTAATTATATTGGCATTTGTTTTTAGTTTCCGAATTCCACTGCAAGCACACACAGCATTCGGCATTACGCCAGATACTCTTCATTACTCTGACGGAAATTAAAACCTATGCCGTTCCGGGATAATGTGTTTTATACCGTTAACCATTTATTCCGTGGCATTACGCACAGTACCGGATTATGTTGGTGTATTTGATACATAAGTAGGCAAAAGTAAACGTAACGAATGTAAATAAGATATATTTCATAAAATATAATAGAAACAGATGAATTTTATCCCGTTATCCGAGCTTTCATGATGTTCAAAGGAACGTGTGCTTTAAAGGAAAAATAGTGCCGGTCTTGCGGTAGGACCTTTAAAAATCTGATGTTATCATTGATTTGACCTCGGTCCATGTACAGTCAACAATATATCGGCGCTGTCAAGTGTGGAGAGTATATCTGAACAACGCTTCTATTGTCAAGGCGATAAAGTGCATGTTCAGATATTTACCTCCTCCTTACCTTCGATATATCTGATGGCAACTGTACTATAAGCAACTAATGACGAAGCACAGTATCGTATTTAAAATTAGTATGCTCTTTAAGCAGTGTGCATTGGAGTTCAACATGAAAGCATTAGCTTACACGATCATATCATATTAATCCTATTACCTACGCAGAGCCGCATTGTATATGCTACGCACACAATTATCGTAGCAAAGCCGTAGTTCTCCTACGAGCAATAATAAAAGTATGTTTATTAGCTATCCTTTCCGCTATTTACAGTTTCTTTCAATATTTTCAAACCTTAATGCGAACATTAAGTATGAATGTCAAAAGTAAACACGTATTGTCGATATATTACAGTAATCGAAGCGCGAGGCACGTGTTACGTGACGGGGTTCTGAAGGCTTCGACACTCAGCACATCGATCTTTTATTGGCGATGACGAGATATATGTTACTGCTTCGAACTCTACTGCAGTACTAACACGAGTTAGCAAACACGTATTCGCTAGCGTTTGTGTTAATATTTGTATGGATAAAATTTATAGGACCTAATAAGTCGACTTAAAAAAAAAGTGACTCTGGCAGCTCATAGTGCTATATGTAAACAACTTGTGATATCGTCTATGTAGATCATCATCATTCTAGAGAATGATTATGGAACTTACGTGAAAAAAAAATAATACGCCAACGTCCTCAAAAAACTTTTTTTGGTATATAAAAGACGAGCTGAACATTATAAAACATAATTTATGATCTTAGTGTTTTATTTCATATTTTTCTATTATATATGTATTGTAAATAAAAATATTACTGTGAATTACGAATTATTATTATTGTGAGTTATAACTAATTCGCAATTGTATGAATTGTAGACATTTATTGAAGAACAATGCAAAATAGGAACAATAATAACAAATACTTAGTTCAAAAACAAATTGAGGATTGTTATGCTTTAAATTGACTTTATTGGGAGCTCGAGTTTATATAGCTATTTATCTTAAACTTTATTTCTTAATACCTATCACAATTAATGAATAACGTAAATTAAACTAATTATAAAATCAAGTTTCCCTAATTAATAATTAGATACTGTAATAAGACTATTGAAATCATAATAAATTTTGTTGGTAAACCTTACAAACATCTATCCAGTCCCACAATCAGCTTAAGAATGCTTATGTTTCAGATACTAGACGAACATAGTACATACAATGGTAAATAGTTAAGTATATAAAAACATCCATAACTGCAAAGTAAATATTTGCGATAAACACAATACGATGCCATCAGGATTCCAACCTGGGACTCTTGCTTCTTGGTATGCTATACATATTCGTCAGCATCATACCACATGGAACCCTAATTCGTCGCGTAACAAATAAACTTTTCGTCACATTCATCTCTAAGGGGATTCGGATGGCTTTGTCTTGTCTTCCATTTTCATTTTTGCTGAAACAGTCACAACATACTTATCAGCCGGAGAGTGGGAGCGAGAGACCTAAATTTTGTTATTAAAGAGGTTTTACCCAACTGTTATGACTAAACAAAGTTACTTACTCCTCGTTCCCGTTCTAATTGATTTTGTTTTATTTATCGGCGATAGGTTCAATTGCTTGGTTGACAGCTATTTAAATAAATACATGTGTATGACCCTTGTTATACATATATCTATATTATCTCATTTATTTATAATTCTAATTTAGGAAAAAAATTATAACGTTTTATCCCTACACTACATGTATTTACGATGTGTTCATAGCATTGCAAAAACAGCTGAATTCAGTTTATAAAAATTGTGATTTTTATCTAGAAAATAGTTGTAAGGTAAGGATAATGAATTAATGGCTCTTAGTATGTACATATCGTATTAAAATTAAAACTTAACTATACCCTTTGTAAATATTTACACGCCGCGCGCAATTCTGTTTCAGACTTCTTCCGGCAACCTTTCAATTTTCTTTTCAATACTAGGTAACTCGCGAGCCGAGTTACCTGTACTTAAATGTTTTAAAATAAACTTGAACCCATTCGTTGTGCAATCGAACGTTTCCAATCCGTTTCAGATATGTTTTATCCGCACATAGTGATAAAGTGTTCGCTTTGCAGCGGGAGCTCGACACTGATTTGAATGAAAAGGACGTGTCGGGAATGTGGCACACCGGAGGTACCATCATAGATTACATTACGATGTAATCTTAACCAGATACGATACTCTTGCGGCTAAGCAGAGATTAGTACCTAAGTAATATTATAAATTCGACTAAAATGGTCTGGTTGTGAAAAACATTTCAACAAGATATTTAAGATATAATATAAAATAAATTATTTACTTAAACAATATAAACATAACTAATAAAGAAAATAAAAACCCCTAACAACTTAATCTAAAGTTACCTAAACAAACATTCAATGGGCAAGGTACCAAGAAGGCTGTGGTTGTTTGTGGATCACTTTTTCATCGTCCATATTTTCATATGGTAAAACTATCTAGAAAGAAAGAGAAAACACTGTCAATTGGAAGCCGCAGCGCATGTACAGTAAAATTTCGTTATGATATCACAGACATATAAACTTAGACTCTACTTTATATAACTAATTCTTTATTTTTATTTTATTCAAGTTTACGATGTTTTAAATTTAATTCAGATAATATTGTTTAAAGTCTGTTTTTTACGTAATTAATAAAAAACGTGGAGGCATATATTCTCTCAAACATTCACACACTTTATCTTTATATTTTCCTTTCCTTTTTTCGAAAATATACATGTCCAATGCGTTCAGATAAACTAATTGACGCACTAAATTATATTTCATTTTAATCATTTTCTTTACCCAATCGTAATCCCTTAATACTATTATATATATAAAGATAGCATTAGTTCAAGAAGTACCTAAAATGTCTCATTCTCATTCATTCCCTAATGTAGGCACGTTTTTGATCTCTTAAATAAAGTATATTATGAAAAAAAAAAAACAAAGTGGAGCATCAAATTCTTTTGTAACGGGACAAGTTCCTGGAATGCTCCATGTGCTCGTGCAGAACAGGAAAATGTATCGATAATTCAAGTTACAAATTTTATGTCGTGATTTGTTCTGATCTTGGTAATTTGTTGCAGTATTTAGGTATCATGTACCGATGACAGCAGTCACGAACAGAATAAGTAATTTAAGAGATCCTTAAGTTTTAACATGAATTAAAAAACCGTTTTCGTACAACGTTCAGAATTTCGTGCTTCGAAAAAGTACATGCCGAAGTCAGTATGCGTTTACAATGGCATACAGTCGCCGTCAGATACATCGGAGCTGTGGAGGTTGTCACAAATATCTGAACAATGCCTCTACTGTCAAGGCGGTAAAGTGCATATTCAGATATCTGTGACCACCTCCACTGCTCCGATATATCTGATGGCGACTGTACACGATCGTAAACGCTTACTAACTTCGGCTTACTTATTGAGCGTTAATTACCGTCGTTACTAGTTACCAGCGGCGGCGCGTCCATACAAGTCGACTCTCGCCGGCTTCACTAACTCTCAGTTTAAATTTTCCTTGGGCTCCTCCAGAAAGCTCTAAGCCGTATTGTCTTCAACTTGATTAAGAAAATGTTGACCTGTCGTCACTGTGAGTTAGTATACAATCAGGTTATACATATAATGTAAAAACGACTATTAGTGTTAAATAACGGAGATTCAGACGTGGTTTATGCCAGTAAATGCATTTCAGTGTCTGAAGTCGATGCAAAGTGGGTAGTGAGCTAGCAGACGCGATAGAACCGTCAATTTTAAACTCTGATAGGAGCTCGCGTCTTCCCTTTGAGACTCTTTCACGCCACACTCTCCGCTTGAATTATTCATATTGTCGGCAAATATCTATGAAATATCGTAGGTGAAAGGGACCCGGCTAAATTAAATTCAGCCCGTTATTGATATAGAGAATCGACGTTAAACAGCTCCCCCGGTTTATGAAATTTAAATTCCTCAACCCAGCTTTAATTTATCTAACTGATCGTTGGATATTTCATTAAGTGGTCGGTAATAATAAAGCGACAACAAACTCCGCTGGATAAAAATGCATTCGTAGTTATTAATATTTGTTTATGTTTTAAATGTTTTCATAATCAGTAAATATGTACATTTATTTATTTCGTAGTTAAAATTTATTTAGTAGAGTACGATTTGAAATGTGGGTCTTAATGAGAATTGTAACAGTCTATATGTTAATGAAAATAAAGGGTAGATTTGTGAAGAGTGGGCACCCAAACAACGTGGCAGGGGAAGCCATCAATCTTGAGGGCCGACACCGTTGTCCACTTCCGAAACTCTTTCCACGGACGCCTAAACTTTTGTAACCTTACTGTGACAAATGGTCTGGAAGGTTTTTTGAGTGCAGGCCTTATTAAAGCGTTGTTAATTAATAAAACAAACATAATACAAAAGCACAGTTATACCTACACTGCTGCTGATCGCTAGATACAACACAACGTGATTCTTGTTATTTACATTCGTACTTATCGGCGATAGTATGAAAGTTTTTTTTTTCTAAAAAATACATTTAAGCTAAACGTATCTTTTACACGTAATATACTTAATTATTCTGTAACTAATTAATAAGTTGTGCCAGAGAAAGTTTGTCTATTATTGAATAGGTAGATATGATTATTATAATTTATATTTCCCAAATATATTTGGTATACATATATTTGGTAAATCCCAACCTTGGTTTGGACTTTCCTGCAAAAGGGCATCTCGTCGAAAGCAGGAATGTTACCAAGCCTGGGTAAATGCAGCGGCGGCTAAGGATGCAAAAACCAGTGCTTTAAAAAAGGAGTTTAACTCTGCTTCCCGGTCCTTTAAAAGAGTTATTGCCATCGCAAAGTCGTTGCACATTCGTAGAATTGGCGAGAAATTAGAGCGCCTCCCTTCGGGAACTCGTGCGTTCTGGTCTCTCGCCAAAGCTATCCAGGGGAATTTCTGCACGCAGTCTTTTCCACCTCTGCGCACGGAATATGACTCATTAGCTCATGACGCAAAAGACAAAGCCGATCTTCTGGGTAAGCTCTTTGCGTCTAACTCGACTTTGGATGATGGGGGAAACGCGCCGCCGACCATCCCGCGGTGCGAGAGCTGCATGCCGGATATACAGTTCCGGCACTGCTCTGTGCGTAAAGCTCTTGTTTCCCTTGACATCCATAAGTCGAGTGGGCCTGATGGGATCCCCGCAATTGTTCTTAAGATGTGTGCTCCTGAGTTGGCACCAGTTTTAACGCGTCTTTTCCGGCTCTCCTACTCTTCTGGCTTAGTCTCGATCTCGTGGAAGTCAGCTTTGGTGCATCCGATCCCTAAAAAAGGCGACCGCTCAAATCCCTCCAACTACAGGCCAATAGCTATCACCTCCTTGTTCTCGAAGATAATGGAATCCATTGTCAACTGCCAGCTCCTCCGGTACCTAGAGAACCACCAGCTGCTTAGTGACCGTCAATACGGCTTCCGTAGTGGTCACTCGGCTGGTGATCTTCTAGTTTATCTGACACATCGTTGGGCACAGGCGATCGAGACGAAGGGTGAAGCATTGGCAGTTAGTCTGGATGTAGCGAAGGCCTTCGATCGGGTGTGGCACGGGGCTCTTCTTTCGAAACTACCATCCTATGGGCTTCCCGAGAAATTATGCGAATGGGTCAGCAGCGTTTTAGCAGACAGAGGCATGAAGGTCGGAGTCGACGTCGAATGCTCGTAGTCCATGTCTGTGAATGCTGGTGTCCTCAAGGCTGTGTGCTATCGCCCACGTTATTTCTCCTGCATATCAATGACATGCTGCAGACCAGCGGTATTCATTGCTATGCGGATGACAGTACGGGTGATGCTTGCTATACCGGCCGTGCCAACATTTCTCGGGAAAGTGTCATCGAGAGCCGGAACAAGCTTGTGTCTGAAGTTGAGACTTCCCTTAAAGAAGTCTCAGAATGGGGCCGAATGAATTTGGTTCAATTTAACCCCAGTAAGACACAGGTTTGCGCGTTCACGGCAAAGAAACTCGCGTTTGTCGTATCGCCTCGCTTTGAGGGCACTCTCCTAACAGCCACAGCCAGTATCGGAATTCTGGGTGTCGACATCTCTAGCTCAGTCCAGTTCCGCGGTCATTTAGAGGGAAAGGCCAAGTTGGCCTCGAAGAAGCTTGGTGTGCTCAACAGATCGAGGCAGTATTTCAGTTCGGCCCACCGCCTACAACTGTACAAGGCGCAAGTACGGCCACATATGGAATACTGTTCTCATCTCTGGTCAGGGGCACCCCAATACCAGCTTCTCCCTTTGGACCGCATCCAGTGGAGAGCGACTAGAATTGTCGGCAGCCAGGATATCTCGGACCGGCTTGACTCCTTGGCACTGCGTAGAGATGTGGCCTCACTCTGCATTTTCTACCGCATCTATTACGGAGAGTGCTCCGAGGAATTTTATTTTTATTTTTATTTTTATTTTTATTTATTATGGAAACAAACAGCAAAATATAACACATTGTTCGGGTTAATCCCAGCTGCTTCCTTCCGCCAGCGCTCTACACGACAACATTTCCATCTTCACCACATAGATGGTTGGCAGTCCTCAACTGTGCGTTTTTCTAGAAACTTCCTGCCTCGCACAGCAAAACTCTGGAATAAATTGTCCTGTGCAGTATTTCCGGACCGATATGACATCCAAACCTTCAAGAAAAGAGCGTATAGGGATCTTAAAGGCCGGCAACGTACTTGTGACTCCTCTGGTGTTGCGAGTGTCCATGGGCGGCGGTAGTTGCTTACCATCAGGCAATCCGTCTGCTCGTTTGCCTCCTATATCATAAAAAAAAAAAAAAAATATTTACCTAATTAGAAATGTTCATAATTAGTAAGTTCAAGCGGTTTCTATTTGACTCTTGCCTTCCCTAGCCGGTTATTTTCTTAGTAACTGGGTAAGCACCCATTCAATAGTCTATTTCTATTAAATATTCTCTTCATAACCAGCCTGAACAAATCCTTTGTATAAATATGTAAGAGAATAATTTAGTAGGTATTTGAGGCAGTTAGAAAGGATTATTATATCTTCGAATCCGTTAATAATTCAACAGTTTAATTTCCTTTGCGGTTGATTGAATCGGTGGGTGGTAACCTCGGCGTCCAAGAAAATTGAATCCTCACATTCAATGCGGACTTTGACAATTGGCCGGCTTTATCCACCCGCATCCCGAATATTATTAGGGTATTTTCGTGGATAAATTTATTTATCCTACTATTCAGTCATGGAATTGGATGCTTGTGTAGTTACTGTTTGAATCAAAATCAACATATTAAGAGAAAGGCTTTACAAATAAGTATGTTCTTGTATGAATGTACACATGTGGAGTTGCAAGTTGACTTTGAACTCAGCTGGTATCAGTAGCCATACATTTTTTAAAGAATAGGTAGACAATTTTAATGCGTGTGTATAGGAGTAGTAGTCTAAATAAATGTGTCTTAAGGTGAGTTTATAGGAAGTCCATGATAGGACGAAATAATAAAACTAGAATAAATATTTATTCCGTACTTATTTAAAGTTTCGTGCGTCATTGTCACATTTTATTACGTGAGTGACTAAATAAACGTGAGTGAAGCCGTGAATTTAATAAATATGTGATTAATGATTTATTTCATTGATTGCAAAAAAAAGTTGTCACTGATTTTGTATATTTTAAAATCTTTTATTTAACGTGCAATGTATGTAAATATGTAAGTATCGGTTTAAATCTTACAACTCAATTTTGAAGCAGATATCTTTAACTGATTGAGCTGAAATGAAGCACACTTTTGTAAGTGACAGTGCATTATTATGGTACCTGATCTGATAGCCAGAAGGTAGCATAACAACTCCTAAAATACATATGATAAATCCGTGGTGTTTAGGCTCGTTAAAATCCTCTCGATGGATATTGTTAACAGAAGTTAGGAATAAATGTTATAGTATTATATACAAATTTTCTTAAGCGGACTGCGTTGTGCTTTATGATTAATGTAAAGTTTACACATCACACTACTCATTACACACCAAGAACATTGAATTTTTTTAGGCTTAAGGTATACTTGCCAATATTTTTAATGACTTGAATAATTATAATGTATATATAATTTATGTGATGTATAATTTATTAAATTAATTAAATATAGAATACCTATATATAATTTCGAAACATAATGTGAGCGTATTATTAATCACAATGTATGCTTATACTTATAGGTATTACAAACTCTGGACTCTCTACATATTTATTTTAAAGTTGTTCAAGCAAATTTATTAGTAACAAAGCAACTTGCACCGTAGCGTAGAAAGACAAGTTGGTGCAAAGCAACAAGGCAAGACATCATTTCGCAGTATTATAATTTGTTAGTTTATAGTTAGTGTTGCTATAGTCAGCATATAAATTGCCATCTACGTTTGCAGAATGCATCAACAATAACTGTATAATATTTTTGAGTGAAGTAAGCAATAGCTGTTTATTTAGTTAAACCGTGATCGCTTCGTCGAGCATGAAAAATAGTGTTACCAATACAATGGCTGTGTATAAATCATTTTTTGATATCGGTCGAATAAGTAAAAGAAACCTTTTGGGCTAGCTGTCTGAACTGCCTAGACCCGTTAGAATTTAACTAGCTTGTTCTAGCCAATTTGGCCCCAGAATTACAGATAAATCTGTATATATTGCAACTCAAGACTACGACAGACTAGCAGTTAGTAATCAGTACAACTCTCGCCGCCTTGCTGTCGCTTGACTAGAATGTTTGCTTTAGTTTAATTGTTCTGTCAGTGTCGACGTGAAATGGTTCGCACCAGTGTCTTTTATTTCACTAGTTACTTCGGATTCGGAATCCAGACGCTCAGACGTCTGCTGGATTGGACATAAAATACTAGTGTTTATGAATGAGTAGGGACAATATTTCATTTATCGTTTATCATTCTGCTTATTGTATGTAAGCGTTATTGGGGTTCCATAACTAAAAATGCCAACATTTTCCTTCATCAGTAGGTACTACTACATAATAATCTATACTCCTAAAACTGGCTGGGATTTTGGTTTGCAGTTCATCATCTGATTCAACTTTTTTTACACGAGGATGCTTATTGATGGTGTTTGATGGACGAACGGTGTATAACGAACATACATATAACGAACATGGCCTCCTGCGGCGTCAACAATTTGCTAAACAATAACACTACGATTTTCCAACATGCAGATGCAACCCACCATATTTTCCGGCCATTGTTACCGGAGCGCTAAAGCTTAAAGCACACAGGGCATGTTTAAACAGAATTCTCCGATATCTCTGCTAAATGTACGCTGACACCCTTACCACGGAATAAATACAACGTTGTGTAACTATGTGGGTTTAATATGTGTCGCGCGCTATTTCGTTCGTGTAGCGCATCGTCAACAAATGAATGAAATGCAAATGCGATTTATGTGGATACAATGAGGGCGCATCTTCTACACACGAAGAGTAAACGTGTGTGTGTGTATTGGATTTATAACTCATATGTGTTAGACACCCTGCGTGATTCACCCGTCATCGGGGAACGTACAATGCATCAATGGGTGTTATTTTTATTGCTAATAGTGCACATCGCCTCGCGCGAGCCAGAATAAAGTATGTGATTTGATACCTCAAACAAAAATCGTTATATTTGTCCTACTCAGCTTTAGAAAACTCATTCCCTTATTTATCGTCTTCTCGCGCGATGAAGTTCACACGTTATATTGGCTCGGTTAAACGTAACTATGTGATAAATGTTAAGTATGCTACAAAAATAACAAGTCACATTTACGTGTCCTATCCTATTTATTCCGCCTTCGTCAGTCTCCAACTTTATTTCTATTACACAAATTAACGTAATGGACGTTGACAAACCTACACGTAAATCTAAATATATAAACTTATGTTAAGTGAAACGATACATTATTAACTTTGTAACACAAATTAATCTTTTGTTATATCTTCTACGACTATATATAATACGAGGATATATAATTAATTTACTAGAATATATTTTTAACTGTATAGGCACAAAACACGAAACTATCATTTAACCATATACTATCGATATCGTTACTGGTACAGTCGCCATCAGATATATCGGAGCTGTGGAGGTGGTCACAAATATCTGAACAACGCCTCTATTGTCAAGACGATAAAGTGCATGTTCAGATATTTGTGACCACCTCCACAGCTCCGATATATCTGATGGCGACTGTACAACGGGATTAACTATATCTATCATTTATGGATTATGGAAATACATCAGTGCTAAAGGATGATGGAGTTAGTCACACCATTTCCTTCCGCAGCGTGCAACTGAATTTCGGAAAAATTTAATATAAAATACCAACAATTAAATATATTTGATTAACTTGTTTCGGTACAAAACCAACATCTATATATAGAAAAACATTAAAATCCTTCATAATCTTTTAAAACGATTCGGATCGGAATTTGCATCCGAATGGCTTCTTCATTGTTACAATTACAAAGGGCGAATAAAAAACAAAGCATCTGATTTAAATTTTCAACATAACTGGAAGTCTCGTAAGACCACAAAGGCGTGAGCGCTTAAATTGTCGGCGTGCGTCGCGGGCTGGGTGTCAAACTCACCGATCGTCACCCGCCACGCGCCACGCACACCGCCTACAATCCCTACCTGCTAGCCATACTTACACAGCATACAGGTTCGCTACTCTGTGGTCTCCGATCACTTTTTTTTAATCACATTTTCTAACATCAGTATAAACGTCACCCGCATCGCACGCCGCCTACAATCTGGAAATGCCAGCCATGCGTTCACAGCGTACAAATATTTTCTTCTGTGGCGTCCGAACACTGTTAGTTAGTTTATTTGAGAGTTACAATTTTTGAATATCAGTAGAAACCGTGAACTGGGATTACTTTGTTTCACGCGATATCATTCAGCATCAACTTGAAACTATAACGAACGGGTTTTTAACTGTGAAACCTAAGCTTTAAGCTCGCGTTCATGAACCAACGAGTTCTAGTTAAAAATAGGTGATCAATGTTTTTCCACGAATCAAAGTAATACGTCTACAGTACGTTACCCGCTACACACACAACAATCCTTAACTGCCACCCCATTACACGGCGTACAGACCCACTCATGCCATCCCTGTTAGTACACTTATTTAAGAACAACATTGTTTTGATATTAGTAGAAATGCCGCAGCAAGTGCAATCGTACTATGGTAGTAGCATACATATAGTCAATATACTATATAAGAACATATAATTTGTTTGAACTCGTTATAAATTCTAAACAATCATAAATATCTGCTTTCCTGTTCTTGTTATAACTTTGAAACTGAAACAAGTTTTAAAATCTATACAATTTTAACAATGTTGCCTTATTCTTAAAAAGTTATTTATACATATATGAGTACTCCACGATTTTGGAAAACAAATTACGGCTTCAGCGTAAACAAGGGTTTCAATCAATTAGCTATATTTTAATAAGTAAATAGTATATAAGACTCTGACAGAAGTTTACAATTGTTCGTACGTAATGTTTAGTCCAGAATCTAACTTACAAACTATTATTAAAAAGTATTATTAGAAATAAATGAAGTAACTGTTACTTATATATCTATTGTTGTTGACGAAAACCACTGTATTTAATTTTATATTTTTCCATGGCACCAGTACATCACTTGAGTGGCACCGTAAGATTACACTAAGCCCTTCCACACCGCGTACATCTCTGCGGATTGCGAAATTGCAAACAGAACTCCTATTCCTTCCCGTCTCACCTGTCGTCCTTAAAACTTTATTGCGTGGCGTCTTCATTAGCTCCGAGTTTCTTTGAAACCGGTGAGCTTTTGTGTAAATGTAAATCTACTTTTGTACTTGATATGGGTGAATTTCAACAGGTCCAGATTTTGTCTAATTTTGGTGGATTTTTTCATTCTTGACTTTTTTGACTAAATTATGTATCCACTGTACGTAACTAGTCAAAATTAATATTGTGTAGTAATGGCCTTACATTCTACAAGTAGTTTTAGAGATATTATGATTTTAATAAATTAGTTGCCACCAAAATTGCGTCTACCCACCAAAAATAGATTTATTGCCCACCAAAATTGTATGTCCGCACCAAAATTAGTAATTTATGCTAATTAACTGAAAATTTAACAAATTTTTGACTGAAAATGAAACGGAAACAAAAGTTTTATCATTCGTTTTAATTATACTAAAGAATACTTATTTATAGGTAAGAAAAACGAAGGAATACATATATTCCTGTTCATTAGAACTATTAAAACAATGTTACTTGTAATCAACAATCTCGATTCTCACATATATCCGTTATAAGATTAAAAAAAAAACTAAATAAAAAACAGTAATAAATATGTATATACAGTATGTGAAGTTACTAAATCCATTTATTTAAATCCGGGCATGGCTAGGCGATGAATAAGATTGTGGTATAGACATGAATGATACAAATGAAATTAAACTTTTATCGAATTTTCGAATTTATAATTCAAATACAAAAGATTGTAATTAGTTTAATTTATAATTCCATAACATCCTGTATGTATTTTTACAATCAAGAAACGTCACATGGAAAAATAATCTTGACATCTGATAGCTAACCAAACTTTTTGTTACTTTGATCAAGAAAAAATTATAACAAGAAAGTGACATCAGTGATAAACTAAAATGGCATGGATTGCTGCTGTTTACATGTAGATTGAAAATAATTTCGTTACCACTTTTATTCTTCTTCTAAGTCGGTCCGTCACTGCTGAGGATCGTGACTCCGCCGATTAATATTTTAACGTCCGCTCTCCATTTCTCCCGTCGGTTGCTTTGTGGAGAGCGTCACCAATGTCGTACCCAGTTGGTCGGATATCTGGTCGCACCATCGTGTTGGGCTTCTTCCCTGTGGTCTACCCCGTTGTCTAATAACCTTCACCACCATCAGTCCTTCCAAGTTGCCAGGGTCTCTGCGAGCTATGTGACCAAAGTATTGTAGCACACGTTGGAGGCAGACGGTTAACAGCCTCGGCTGATTTTCCAGTTTAAGTTCAGTCAGTATCGAAACATTTGTGCGGCGTGCGGTCCATGGTATACGGAGCATCTCTTCTCCATATACCCACATCTCGAAAGCATCGATTTTCTTCCGGAAAGCGGCCTTAAAGGTCTCAGGGTTTATGCGCTATAAAGAAATATGGGAAAGACTAGGGTCTGGACTATTTTAATCTTCGTCCTGTTGTTCCTGTCTTTCCATATTTTTTGTAGCTGGGACATTGCTGATTTCGCCATACCGGTTCTTCGTCGAATCTCAGCCTCACAGCCGCCCTTATCGCTTAGAACTGTGCCTAAGTATATAAATTCCTCCACTATTTCGTAGTTATTAAGGGCGTCCGTTGTCTGAAAATTATTGAACCTGTCAACTATCATTATTTTGGTTTTAGCCTTGTCAAGGCGGTCTAACAGCGCTCTCATTTCGATTTCAGACGGAGCAAAGAGTGTTGTATCGTCGCCATACCGAAGGTTCGAGTTTTTATGACCTCCGACTGTAGTACCTCCCTCCCAATCCTCTAAGGTTTGGCGCATGATGTGTTTTAAATGTGGGTTTAAAGATCAACAAGTTGCTAGGCCCACATAAAATTACAATAACTAAAATCATATATATTCAATTCCTTCCATTTCGGTATCTGTGCTCTCATTGAGGTCTATGTCACTATCTCTATCAGCTATATTTATTACTACGAGTAGTCTATCTAATCTATCTATTCTGTCGTCCATAACGTGTTGAATTCTTCGATATTCATTCTCGTATTTGACCGCATGATCGCAAACCTTTTCGCACTCATCAGCCACGATCATGTTTACTTTTTCAGTTAATAATATTTTTATTGAAGTTAAATTCAAATCCACGTCTCTCGCGGCTACATAACCTTTCAGTTGAGACCATATATTTTCAATTGGATTAAAATCCGGATGGTATGGTGGCAATCGCAACACAGTGTGCCCGTGTTCGGCTAGTATCTTGTCCACGGAAAACTCTGTAAATCTTTCCTTGTGCTGACATATAATATCATATATCTGGGGTTTTGTCAATTTATGATCAAATTTCGTGTCTTTGTAACCAGTTGATCATTTCCGGTTTATTGGCGTTTGAGTTGGGGGGTCGTTTAACAAATTTATTGTGATAGGGTGCGTTGTCGATAACCAGAACAGAATCACTGAGTATATTTGGAATTAATTGATTAACCAGCCATTTTTCGTAGTTATCTTTATTCATTTCGTTGTGATAATCACCTTTAGTGTCCGTGAATTTCTACGTTAAAAAGGCTCCTGGTACAAAGCCTTTTTCGTTTCCTACGTGAACAATTATCAAAAGTTGACCTTTTGAAATCGGCTTTTTTACTCCTTTTTGCTTATCATCACTCCAAGTTTTTCCTTTAGTGTGGTTGTATGTATGTAGAACTCGTCCATATAGATAATGTTTTTTTCCTGCTTCGCCAGATATTCAATTCGTCTGAGAGCTACATCTTGCTTTTCCATCAGAACTTTGTCTGTTGTCTTTCATTTTACTGAACTCAAATCCCAAACTCATGAAGAATTTTATCTTTCAGACCCACTGTAATTAATAGCCTCAGACAATTTAGCTTTTAATGATTTTACTGTCGGCAGTTCCTTGATAAAAATCGTACACCATTCTTCGAACAACATCATAAACAAAATCGTCCATATCTAAACCAAATTGTTTCTTTGGTCTCCCATTTTTCGAAGAGCTGAACTTTGTTGCACTGGAATCTGTATCAGTGCCGACTTCGTTTAATAAATTAGCTTCTGTGTGACTTTGTCTACATTTGTTATGTATCTCCATGATATGATAAACATGGAAATATCCTATGTATGACACATAGGATATTTCCGTGATATCCAGGACTAAAACTTTAGAAAAACTGGTTCAGCGGTTTAGTGAACGAGCAACAAACATTCATGCCAACATACATTCATATAATTCGCTATTATAATATTAGCAGGATAGAATAAACAATTTTGGTGGACTTATGAATTTTGGTGGTTTTCAAATTACCACCAAAACCACCAAAATTGATCCACCAAAATTAGAAAAAGTGCATTAAAATTCATTTAAAAATTAACTGTAACATTCACTCCCGTTTTAAGCTAACATTTTACAAGAGCAACAATAAACATGCTTATAAAACAACTCACACAAAAACAACTACTTTGCATTCTTTACTTAGACACCCCACCGAAATTGCAATAGAAAGTATTTTAACACACCAAAATTAGATACTTACGCGTTTGGTGACTGATCTAGGCAAGACACGGCACCAGTGTCACCACTCAGGGCAGGAGCGGAACTGGATGAACGAGCTACTACACGTTTGTTGTTCTTGCTGCGTTTCGTTCGACTACAGAATCATGTTCAATATTTACCACCAAAATTGACTATTTTACCCGGACAACTGTTAATGCCCAGTTTTGGGTATCAATTCATGTACTAGTGTTTAATAATGTATTTTTATAATATAGGTATACTAATAACAAATTTACTTACGCAAAAGTTTTTATAAAAACGGTGCGTTTTATGGTTCTAAAATACAGATTATTCAAGAACATGGGATACTGGACACTACACCAAAATTATTATTTTGACAAAAAAATATTTTTAATTAGCTATCATTAACTTATTTGACACTTTTCGATTTGGCTTGATATTAGGGTAAGTGTTAGGTTTTAAGAAAAAATAAAATAATTCAGAAATAATTAGTCCACACTGCCATTTTCAGCTCCGCCGCTAGTTTTTTACGTTGAGAAAATCACCCATATACGATGAGATGTTTTGGCACGGTATCGTATCTATTTTGATGCATATGCTATTTGGTATGCTTGGTAAAAATTGTGGCAAACTTTGCGAAAACCCTATGCTTACCCGGGATTTTTCGAAGCAACTACAAAAGTATATGCATATTTTTATTTCGATACATGTCCTAGGCATAAATGTATATTTGTGTAAGGACTTTTGTTTCAGGTCGGTAGTTTATGCAGTGTGCAATCATTCAGAAAGGGTAGTAGTTATTTAGCTAACTAACTATGGGTACAGTCGCCACCATATATATCAGAGCTTTGGAGGTGTTCACAAATATTTGACCAACGGCTCTATTACCAAGCCGACAAAGTGCATAAGTGCACATTGCATGAACTACCTGACGGCGACTGTACCTACTTATTGTCTAGGTTTTAGTTTGAGGTTATATTGCCAACTTACCCATGAGGTCAGACAATTCCTCTCATAGTACTCTCAATTATCACTATGATCAGCTATTTTATTTAAAGAACTTTTACTTTTTTTTTTTAATCACGAGAATCCTGAAGAAATAAAAACCGCTCCATTTTGTTACCATCCTTCATAGACTTCATAAGGCATCATAAAAAAATATATCAGGTTTGGGTTCTAGATAGGTAGGTACTATACAATCGCATAATAATCACAAATAAAATAATAATAACATGAGATTTATACCTTTTGTGTAAGGTCTCATGGGAAATCATAAAAAGAAATCGCATTTAGTTCTTGCGTATTTAATAAAAGTATGACATATTCTTAAGTTTTATCAACATTTCTGTAAGCACCTCAGTATTATTTTAAGACAACTCTTATATCTTGATATTGAACATTTAAATGTTATGTACAAAACTTTCGTAATATTGAGTGTTTCACCAAAGTTTTGGATATATTATGTACTTATATTGAAATGGGTAACTAAAGTCAATTATTGCTCAACTTCAATACTGAAATAATTTTAATATAATTTTCTTACCACTTACAAACAGAGATTTCAATATTGGCAGAGCTTCAGAGCTTGGAGTAAACCTCAAATATGAAGCTATAAATAAACCATATTTCTAGCTCCAGTTAATATTGCCGACAGTAATTGACATGGGTGCACTTGTATATAATTAGATGTTATTTTACTGGGATTTCATTGTAGGTTTCTTTAGGCCAACTAGAGGCCATTATATTACAGGTCACTTTGCCAGGCTCTTATATATATAAGAGCAATAACTTAATAACTTTAGGCATCGTTACTACACTACAAACGTAGCAACATTTGTTCTGCGACTTTTGAAAATAACTTATAGTTTACTAAATATTCATAACAAAACATTTTCCAAGCAAGCACTGTATTGTGAAAACTGAAAACTGAAGTTTGTAAGCTGACAGTAAATATCAACTAGACTATTGGATGCTGTTCATTGAAAATAATATTTAGTTGGTTGGAAAAATTCCCATGTAATAAATTACACATTTTTTTAAAGTTTTAGAACAAGTGTTTCGATTGTAGTGATTGATTGTGCTTCGATTGTACGCCACACCAAGTGTATTATGAATTAATGAAATTATATATATTAGTATAAACCAATATATATCAAATACGAGTCTAAATGAGATAACAGTAGGTACGATTGAATTGTGTCAGATTAGGGTTTTACAAAACACGTGCAATATACGTACGTGTATATTATATGCAAGCAACAAATATAGTACATTAATATGTCTGGTAGAGCGTTTAACGTTTATCCAAGACGTAAACCTATTTTCTGATCCGCTTACCGCGTCCCGTCACGAGCTTAGTTAATGGAACACCTACTGGAAATCTTCCTTCTCAGTAAAACGAGCTGACTGGGCCCCCATTCTATTTGATGCATTAAATATATATATAAAACTTAGTTGGAATTGCTATCTCGCTCTAGAACACAGGCACATGTGTGAGCGCGAGTAGCGCGACATATTAGTATTCATATTGAATTTGTAAACCAAATGCCCTAAATTATAGTTTCTGAATATAACCTTTGGGTAAGGCGCTACCGGTGACCGATGTTGCGGGTATTATTAACAGTTAGTATCCTCTGAATACAAAGAATTGGTTGTATCTAACGAGTATTGAATAACAATTAATGTTGAAATATAGTGTCTTTCTTATTATCATCACAATCAAATCAAAATAAATGGCCCCATTTATTAAATTTAAATCTGACTTATCTGAGCTGAGATCTACATAATCTAGCTATAAAGAAATACATAATATACACATTAATTGTGCAAATTCAGTACGCATCGCATTGTTGGAATTTAGTGTCCCATTGTCCTGATATTGTTCTCTGAATTAAAAATATTAAATAATAATTATTATTATATATAATATTCTTTATTAATATTCTTTATTATAATAAAGAATATTATAGGACAATATTGAATTAGTCTTAAACTAAGCTTAATAAGTCTTATGTTCTAGGCAACATACAATGATATATTTATATAGGTAGATGGTTTTTTTCGATGAATAGGTGTAACTTTTGATTTTCGTTAAGTGATTATTTTAATTTACTTAGTTTAAAAATATTCGTGATATACACGGTTGCTCCAGTTGCCCCTAAAATTATGTAAGTTTTATGTTTTGCTTTAATGTAAGAAATTGTTGTTTAAAAAAACAAATGCGTATCAATTGGTATGCTCAATCAAAATCACAGTTAGTGTATTTCCGTTTCCCGGAAAGATGCAACATCAAATCCTCCGGATACTCCATAGTGCTTTGTGTCGCATTAACGCTTCTCGTATAAAATGTTCCGCCGGAGAGTTCGCCCCGATTAATAGTTAGTATTGAAGGCCATGAAATATTTTATTCGATTGCTATATTACCATTATTCATAGATCCAGGATTCTGGCAGCTTCTTATAGGTGAGGATAAGAGACGCAGTTTCAAAGGAATTCAAGCTTTGAAAATGTTCATATGTTATATCATGTGTGTGATAAAACAAAATTAATTGACATTTTGTTAACAAATGTCAGCTTAGCAGTTTCATAGCATTAGATAGCATAGAAATTTTATAAAATTGCATTTTGTAAGTTAGTGATGCTCTCAGTAGCATATTGCATGTACTTGTATGTACTGATTTACTGCATGTGGGTTTAATAAATACGTGGAACCTATTTAAAATTTTAAGATCTGTAAATGTATCGTATTAAAATATTGAATTTTTTGAAGTTTTTCAACGATATGATGTGATATGTCATACAAACTTACCCTCAAACATACAAACTGAGATCTAGTAGTATTTAAAGCCTAGAGCTCGTTGCACATCTTCTGATACTAGAAACTGACTTTATATGATGAGATGACCTCTGCTACTTTAAACTCCATCAATGTTTAGCTGTCAGACCTAGTGACATAATTAAGGATAATAAGCACATAAATTAGAGATACATCGTTGCTCTCATATTTGTATGTACAGGTACAATACGGTATACCGTATTCTGAGGCTAGCTCTTAGTCTATACCCACCACACGAAACAGCCAAAGTTTCTTTGTTTGCGTGGAGCCCAATGGGTTCTGGAATCTACCATGCGGAAAATTTATGTTTTCGGGAACATAAAAAACAGTGACTTTATCAAACATAGTTTGCAGTCTTTACACAGGCCAAAATATAGTTGCATACAAGTTCAAAAATAAATAACTTTCTATTGACTGAAAGTATACCCAAGAAAAACTGCGAATTAAGTAATAGTTTGTTGGTGTCATTGATAAATCGTCTAATATAAAGAACTACTTTCTAGTATCTAACGATCACCGAGTGACGGATAGACATTGGATGGAGTAAACTACGAAACTCTAAAACTTTTAAAGGGCTAAATTATACGACACTTTGGGAAAAATAACAAAAATTTTATTTACGCAGTTTGGTGAGCATTTACCCTTTGTTATAAATAAATATGATTACTAAGGGCAAATGTGCGGGATCACGGCCTATGTTGTGGTTGTGTATAGTTAATATTTTATTATTTCTCTTCTACTTATTTCGTTTTTTTACTTCTTTGGTCATTTTGATTTGTATGTCAATTCATTTATTTTTGAATCAGTATATTTTTGTTGCTCAAAGCTGTTGGTTTTTATTTATAACTTATAACCCAAGTATTCTTTTTAGCCTATTATTTTTAAAGAAAGTACATGTAACTATAATGTAAGTTACACATTCAACATTAACCACTACGCTTCCAACAGCAACCATGGTCGTAGATCAGGCATTCTCTTTTATAGTTCCTACTTTGCATACCGATTAAGTAAAAGTGATACACACTTAATGCCACATGTCTCCCGTTCAAACGTAAACATACCTCATTCACGTATTTGATGTGACTGCCGTAAACCTTGCATATATACTCTGTCAGATCACTCCTGCCATAAGCGGGGGTAATGGGAATATAGACTTAAAGGCTTAGACATGAGGTGTGATATTGCTCAGCTTGTTTGTTGATGTGTTTCCTATGCAAATACATCGGTAAGTTACAAAGCAGTTCGCAAGCAACGGGGACAAGAGCTTGCTTTGCTATGTAGCAAGACTACTGTAGGTATAGGTATGGTTTACAAAAGTTTCCCTTAAAATAGATAGTAAAACTGTACTACTTTCACATCTGATGTATTTAGACATGTTTGTGATTTTTAAACGATAACGAAGCTCATAGCTGGAACTGTAATATTTGTTTACCTTGACTTAGTCAATTAATCACTGCTGGGCTGCGAATTAATGTTTAATCGCAGTATAGTAGTAGTTATAAAGGAAAAAGGTATGATGGCCTCTCCATATAGGAAATAAATTTATCAAAAAATATTTTTAATTATTATATGGTATAGGTAATTCAGAGATACAAATGCTTATACGCTAGAACAGAGACTATCAGAAAAGAACATCCAGTAATGAGCTACTGCGTCGAGTATCAAATCATCCTTAATCTGCACGTCGGAAGATTGTCTAGAAAGCAAGAAATTTGTATCCATTTCCGTTGCTAACAAACACTTAACGAAATGCGGGATCACGCTCATGGAGAGCAATTTGCTACTCAATGGACGGATATCGGTACTATTCCAGCAAATAGGTCGGAGTGAGCACGCGTGGCCGACGCGCGACTGCCTGGCGGCCAACTTCTATTGCGTATTCCCCAAATAGGATCGCCTCGGTTATGACTGTAATACTATAAGTTCTAAGAAAATTGTATTTTTTGCCCACGTACTAAATTATTATTAAGGCATACTTTATTGGCGTACTTTGCTAATAAGTAATAACTTATTGTGAACGGATGCGAGTTTGTACAGTTGGTGGCAAATAGTTAAGTAGCAATGAAAGCAACTATATATTTTGGCATAATATTTTATTCGTATAGCAGTAAATAACAAAGTTTTATGTTTTTAGTTGTTTTATTCTAGACTAATCTTTGGTTAAGTCAGGTTAGATATTATCTGGAAATACAATAAGTCATACATTTTAAAAATACTCTGTGGCGTATACGATTCGCAAAACAAATAAATCAGCATATGAAAATATTAAATACTAAATTCCAAAATTGCTAATCCTACAAAGTCGGAAGAGCACAAACTAACTTTACTTACATGTATGATTCCAGTCCATACATGAAAGTAAATGCTAAATCAATCGCAAAATTAAGTGAATATATATAGTATCGTGTCTTGTAGTAAAGTAAAATAATGTCAGTTTTGTTATGATAATTAAGCATAACATCTGTATGGATTTTTTTCTTTTTTTTGCATTGTAATATTGTTTATAGTTTATGAAACGATCACTAAATCTAAGCATTTATTCACGTTTTACTCAGCTTATGGGTCTCTGGCCTGGTGCGAACGCTAAATAGATCCCGCTTATAATGCCGGCCAGTTGAACAACTGTATGTAACATTTTTACTAACCACCAGTTAAGCTATTTTTTAATCATTATATCATCCAGTTTATAGCGCAGTTGGTTAGGTTTAACTTCCGGTAATTCGGTAAAGTCACAAAATAAAAAATCACTTAACAACATGGTAGACGTAATTGTAAAGTTTCAACACTTAAAGTTCATATTAAACAAGGCTACTCTGTATACTGTGTACTATGCATTGGTAAATTCACTGATATCGTATGAACTCACAATTTGTTTATTTACTTTTAACACATATGTATCTCGAATATGAATCGATTATTATAATGCACTAATGATAAAGTGAGTTGAATAGTTAAGACCCTGTTTTCATAAAAAAATGTTTTTATATTTCTTTTCTTAATAAAATTTTATGTCTCACTTATATATGTGAAAATCGTAATATGCAGTCGCAGAGGGCGATAAGTGTTTCACATTTGGCGCTCACACGGCGCCGTGTTCAAGTTCTAGACTTTAAATTCGAATTTTAGTTCCAACGCTGATGGAAACGTCACCTTCAGCTTGGAAGTGGGAGCATGTTGCGAGTCAGAAGTTCCGTGCATCTTGTAAAACTCCTGGCTATCTGTATCTCGACGAAGTTTTAATTAGAATTTATTAGAGCCCGAGTTGAGCTAGGAAACTCATTTTAAGTCTCCTGAACTGCACCTACTATAAAGGATGTAATACTAGATACAACATAAGTATGTACAAATAAATAATACGCCGAAGTACCTACGTATAAAAAAATTGCCCCAGATTTAATGAGATAAGAAAATTAATTCAAGTATATAATTGTTTTTAAAGTCATGTTTAAAGTCAAAATAGGTAATTTAGTACTCAACTTAGATAATGAGGTCGTAATTTGTCAGAGAAAACATTTTGTTGGTGTTTATTGAGTATCTAGCTGATGATTTAATTGACTATACCAACTTTTGCGCTTAAAGTAGTAGCTTAATGCTCTTACAGAGGCCAGAATAATTAATAGTTAATTTAAAATATATGAGAACATAAAATATTAATAAATATTGTTTCGATACAAAATACTTAGTAGAAACGCAAACAACAACAACAAGAAATCACCAAACAGTTTGTTACTTGGTTATTTCTGTATGGAGCTGTAAAAGCCAGAGGTTGCGCATTTATCTACAAATTTTAAGTCAACATAACGCTGAATCGTACGGCATAAAATTTCCTTGCAAATAATGGGGCGCTTAAGAATATCTAGCGTATAAATCGCGGTGGCGTGTATGCGGTGTAGTGGTCGTTTTCCCCACGAGTCGCAACACAAGGATCTTAGGCTTAGGCGATGTTTTTGTGGCTCGTCGAGATAGCGGCGGCGAATTGAAAGCTGCCCCTTTGCTGGCTTATCCCCGTGTAACAGATACTTTGTTATTTTTTATTCCCGCGCCCGAGGCACTGGGCCACTGATAAGGCTATTTTCCTTAATACAACCCTCTGATACAGTTCACGACGATGATACTGGATAAATCACATTATTTTTGCGTATACGTTTTTGATGACGATATAGAATGGTGAAGTGGAGCATGAAAGTAAAAAAAAAGTGTAATCACTTAAGCAAAGCTATTCAAACATCAGTGGTCTTATCGGATCGGCTAATTCTTTGTATTAGTACCTAGGTACTTTCCATTTGTAGAAACCATATATATTTATTTATCACTTATTTACTTTATAGTCAATACTTACATTGGCTATACTGCAAACAAAAACCTAAAATAATATATGAATAATCACTAAAATGCGACCTAAACATAAAAATTGTACAAATGTCACGATCTCCTCATAATATACAACGCAGGTTTGCACGTAGTACGCACTCAGTTAAGGTCACGATTTTCAAAGCATACCTTCTGAAACATGCAGCCTGTGTGGTAACTACGTGGAGTGCTGTGACTTACGAGGGCAATACATCAACGCATTCAGGATGCTGATGGATCTGCCTCGACACTGAAGCACCTCGGGAATGTACGGGGGCGCAGGTCGGCGATGGGCAAGAGGCCGATAGCATGGCAACGGTTCCAACTTCATAATAGCGTTGGTAGACAGCACATAACTTCATGAGTTTAGAGCAAAATAAAACAAACGACTACGACTTCTTTATTAATTATAACGAATCCTGTTATGTTCTCATATGAGTTTTAACTTTCATTGACAGTCAGTAAACAGGCTTCAACCTCGAGGCACAGTAAAATAATATATATCGGAGAAAAAAATACACGTAACTTAATATTTAATTAAAGTGGCGAATATGATATCTGGATACTGATTTCAACTTTCACGGTTTTTACACATTATTATCCTGAATATACGAATATACGCGGTTAAGTCCCTGTTAATTAAAATAAATAAATATCACAGGACATTCATATTTATTTATTTTAATTAACAAGGACTTAACCGCGTATATTAACTTTAAAAATGACCTCTGACGTTAATAAATACAACAACGTTAATGGGTACATTTTACAGTTAACATAAGCGGTTAAGTCCTGTTTATTTGCAATAACAATATCTGGAAACCGAAAACATACAACAGTCAGAAAAAAATAAGTAGAATGTGAACATGTAATGATTTAAAGAATCGAATTTCACCCATTATACTGATCTAATTTAAGAACGGTCGAGAATTTCTAAATCATTACGTCGACCAGCAACATAGACGTAATCAAGATCCCGCTAGGCATCACCTACAGGTCCGCCTCATAGAATTTATATCCGGAGAGCAAATTTCCTGAGCTAAGTCGCTTGTATAAATTGACAGTCCCGTGATATGAGTTCACCGTCGACACGAGTCACCTGGGAGAGAGCAATTATGGAGACATCACAGACGGGCCGGCGCGGCGCGGCGCGCCTGTGTGCTTATTTGTACTGCAAGCCAACAATACCTACTGCCGAGATCAAAGAACGGTACCGGAATTAATTTGCGAACGCTTTCTCTCACCCCCTCGCCAACCCGCCGGCTCCAGGACAAAACTCATGAAAATATTTTTCATTTTTAACACGGTACTTATAACCATTAAAATGTCTTTGATGTTAAATAGGGCAGATAATAAAGTATGCGTAAGCTGAATACCTATATGTTTTTGGTGTAGGCGCGTTTAAAAACTTATCAAATATTTATACAAAAATACCATAAGTTTTTAAACGCGCCTACACCAAAAACATATAGGTATTGCTTTAATTAAAAGCGTTTTAACTCGGAACTGCTATTTCAGGTTTTTGATAGCCTGTTTGTTTGACTCATTGGCTCAATCGAAATGTCATGGGCTGTGTAGTATTTTGTTTCAAAATCACAACATAAAAGCACATAATGCAAATATCGAATTGTTTGATTAAATTTAAATGCAATCAAAACCATACCTATGTCCAAAAGGTCGGAATTGAATTCCTACTTAACATAAGTCAAATCACTAATTACACAGTCGGTTGATCGTATGTGCTCTCCCTTTTATTTAAAGTATGCAACAAATCTTAATTTAATTCTTATAACTAAAACTTAACTTTACATGCCTGCTATATGACAGATACGAGTAGCAGATATGCTCTACACGATTAACAAATAAAACGTCGCTACAAAATTGCTGTAATTATATTTTTAACTTCTCAATGAAATCATAACTCCAGTATTCTTTGAGTAAGTTTGGATCGAAACGGCTTTCATTATGTCGTTAGTGTACTGAACCGTTTATAATTAGCGTAAAATACGCTACACTGAATATTAACATGAAAATAGGCTCTCGTCAATTTAATTATGACAAGAAAGAGCTACATGAAAAACATGTTTAATATTTTGATATATTAATATAACTTCAAATTTAGTTACTGTAAGTAATTTATCAAATATATTGAGGACCACGATCATCATCATGAAATAAAAACTATTAACTATCAACGTCAACGCCTCAGCTATAAAAAAAAGGTGATGTTCCTGGTTTCAAATCCCAGTAAGGGTATTTGTTTATGTAATGAACACAGATATTTATTCCTAAGTCGTGGGTGTTTTATATATGTATTTAAGTATTTGTATATTATACATATATGTCGTTGGCTGAGTACCCACAAGACAAGCTTTTTTGAGCTTACTGTGGGGCTCAGTTAATTTGTGTCAGAATGTCCTGTAATATTTATTTATTTATATTTATACGCACATGAATAGTACAATGTTTTACAGTACATTATGACCCTTATAATATTCGACATAGTTACTTAATGTGCTCATTGTCGCTCTAGTAATGTAATGAAACACCATAATATATATACTGTATATATGTAATTAATATTGTTATTAATTTCTTCGATCGTTATAACCGATGTTCTGAAATTGTACATGTATTTGATTTGTCATACTTTTTTTACAGATTTAATATGGTCGATCTTACCTATTTATGCTACAAAAGTCACTTTACAGTAATAATATCGGCTACGTTATTCAAAATATAGTCCGTCTTACACACGTAACTAGGAAACAACCTTAAAGAGTTTAGTGGGAATCAAGCGGTTTCCTAACGTATCACGTACGCCTGAGTACGTACCATATAAAGGTTATTAGAGAAGATTGACGAGGGAAGGCGGACGGCGAATCGGCGATATGTTAAGGTAACGGAGCGCCCTTCGTGTGCACTTGATTAAGGGACTCACGAGCGGGAATCAACCGCCGTCAGCCACTTTCGATTTTACTTACCGTAGTCTGAATAAACATGACATACTCCACAAATAGTTTAATGGCTCGTTATGTAGATAGCAATAGAACTATAACTTCCATGATGTGCCGTCGACAGCTATAATAAACCTCTTTTCTTCCTCTTCACCTGCTTTTATAGCTTATGACGTATGCTCATCCATTTACGGACATAACCGTTAAAGATGGTCATAAAACTAACCCTTGTCCCTTTCGTACCGCTTCGTGTATGTAGCGGTGAATATTATGATAACATCCTTATGTTTTCGTCTTTCTAATATGTTTTATCGCATAAAAGTGGTCGACGTGGCATGAAACTGGGTATACCTCTTCAATTTCCTGGGAGCTAAAATGGCGCGCATATTTTTCACGACCGGATGACATTTAAATGAAATGCTCGGATTACGCCATTAAAAAAATTAGAATAATAGCGCAAACCTCTTCGCCGCAGATCTCTGCCGACTTTTAATCAAAATGTGGCTCATTAAAGTGTGAGATCCTCTTAGTCCCCAGGGTGGAGCGAGAATAGGCAACGGTCCTGTTAAATAGTGGAGCCTCGGCTGATGGTGGGGAGTGTTCTTCATTAAGTCGATATCCGGCGAGCACTCAGCCGCTAAATGTGCGCTTACTAAGATTTACTTTTTCGAGATTCTTTTCTGTCTTGGACGCATTTTTCAGCTGTAGTGCAAATCTTACATTTATCTTAGCAAAGAGATATTACTTTGTTGACTTAAAGAGCGTTCAGCGCATGGCTCCGGAAATATGCACGATGGGATTGAATAAATAGACGTCTTATCGAGTATTATTTTTAAAAATTTTGTTAGCACATGTCATTTGCAGCAGAGTCAAAGTAAACGGTATAGCCTTACGGATCGCAAAATTTAAGTGGCAGTGGGCGGTGCATATTGTACGTACCGGAAGGCGTAAGGCGTTTTCATATTTGAAGTGAAATCAAAATATTGCAAGCATTATATTAGGGAACCGACCGACACTTTATTTTTTGATTTTGTCAACCCTCCCGCAGCGCAGTAAGGCACAAATGCCATGGATTTTTCTGCCAGTTAGGATTTTTTTGATTTAAAAAGGGAAAATATTACTAAAATTTAATTTGTTACCTACAAATGGTTCCTGTTCATTTTATTGTAGACATGATGTTATGTATCTATTATCTGTTCTAAGTATTACAATTATATAATATATAGGATAGGAGATACCAGGAAAAATAATCTCTTAATCCGCGATGACAATAAAATTACGAAAAGAAAGAAAATGCAAGCATTAACTGAAACGAGGTTATTGTAAACAGGACTTCAGATATAATTTTAAATTGGTCATTTTCATGAATGAATATCGCACACATATAATAATTGGAATGACTGTCACATGTGGGAATTTTGGTCCTAAACCGTGTGACATATACGTAATAGTTTGATGACATGACTGGGTGATATAAAAGATATTAAGATATTTGAATTTGCCACCTTTGAGCTGAATTTAAAGGGGCTTGTACGGACAATTTTCTCAAACCAATGTTTCCTATGCTTGAAAAGTATTGAATTAAATTATGAAAAGGTTTATTAAAACTCTGCGGAATTAAGAGTTTTTAAGCTTTACCCAAAAAATATAGATTAAAAGTCAATTTACTTTTAGTTTAATTTTATTTTAATTGATTTAATCAATTTAAATATAGCCCTGATTCTATTCAGTAGTAAAAAACGAAAATTTTGAAAAATTGTGTATCTTCTTGGTTAAAAAAAATATAATGATTACCCATTAATTAAATTTATAGAATACTAGCTGTGCCTCGCGGTGTTCACTCCATACTGCGTGCTAACTCGATACCAAATTTTATTACAATCACTCCAGCCCTTTAGACGTGAAGAAGTAACAAATATACACACTCACAAACTGTCACCTTTACAATATTATTGTAGATAGTGTAGAAGTGTAGTTATATTAAACGGAAAAATCGAGAAAATTTTAATTAAGTGAAGTTAAGAAGTGAATTTATAGAAGTTAAAATTATCACAATAGTTTATTTAATACGAAGAAATGAACATACTTAATTACTATTAAAGTGCTAAGATTTCCACATGCTATTTGCTATTACCCAACTACAAAATTTTTGTTTTGAACAATTGCATCAACAATATATTTTATTTTAACACATTTTGACCAAACGCATCTACCTACTATTTCACACACTATTTGATTCAAAAATAGAATGATGTATTGATCAAAAATGACTACTTGGATGAAAAGAGAATATTAAATCAGATCCCATACGTTCCCTCTATTATTGCTGATAGCGCGCACGTAACCACGCAGCGGTGCGGTAGCCGCCAGTTTTGCGGGCCCCGCTCTCCATTGTAAATAGGAATTAGGCCAGTCAAGGGACCGGCATTGCTAAGAGATCTGACCGATAGGGTCCGATTGAGATCCCTCTTCCTCAATGCGATTGATTTAGCTTTATTGCTACTAATAAATTTACCCCTGGTTTGCCGGCCGTTTTATTATTTTCTTTGCGTAGATCGATTTTATATCTAAAGCAACATGCATTAAGAGATTGCAATAAAAAACGCGTTTTCACTTAAGAGCGCTAACGCTTGCTCGGGCACGATATAGTGTAAATGCATTAGGCCGGTCTCACCGTAAGCGGTTTGTTGCTACCCCTGACTGTTATTTTCAGACATTGTCTCGGAAAGTGACTTTTACGACCACTTCGTTCTCTGCTGAGCCGTGCCTTTATTGCCAATAGAATTACCTAAAAGTAAATAACTTTTAAGAGTGGACGCTTTCGTGCTATATCCTATTACACAACTACGTATATGAACGAGTAGGTATATTAATAGACAAAACTCATAAAACTCTAGTCGTATGAACATTTTTATGTATTGTTGTAAATAGTTAGTGATTTCAAATATTAAATAGACAAATATACATCTTAATCATAAGATTAGTCCACAGAAACCACGTGATTCGGGCATGGGCACTTATGTTGTTTAGTGACCAAATCACGTGATTTGATGTGTGTACTCTTTCCATTGAATAACTCAGAAGAGTAGATTCAGGGTAGCGTAGGTACTAAAACCGTTAAAGTCCTATCCCTTGTCTAAAATGTTGTTGTCACTAGAACCTTAACCCTACTTAATCTTACTTTAGCCTACTTTTTCTTACTATATAAATCTATAAATGAGCAGTGATATTAGCAATAATTTTGGAGTAGCTTGTTTCTTTGTTATTAATTAAAATTTAGTTCAAAATGTGTGAGATTAAAAAATATTTTCTACTTACGATGCTTTTACCGAGGTTTTTAATGTTGATTGACTTGTTGTCAACTATTATTGTAAATATTTCATGAGTTTTGATGGCGCGTTAGAAATGTAAATTATATCTATAGAGAGTGAAGTAAGTGTCCGCAGGCGCCTTCAAAGTTAGGCTCTGTTTTCTTATTGTTCATCAAGTGTAGACGAGTCGAAAAAGTAAAGGAACTAGTTCAACTATAAATCATTCGGTCGCCCAGTTGTTAACAATCTCGAGTCACTGTTACAGAGGTATTTCCAAGCGATCGACCCACATGCTATCTGTAAGGTATTGGCATAACACTCCTGGAACAAAGGGCAGCGAAGACAGCGAGGTAAACAACTTGCAATAAGTTTTCCGAAGCAGGCGAGTCTAACGAACACTTTCTCGTTGCTTCTCGTTCTCAATGCTATTATTACACTCCTACTCCTCTCCCACGGTAAACACAGAGAGAGTTAAGGTTTTATTACACTAAAAAAGTAATCAGTTTAATTGCCGTAATTAAAATTACAATTCTTCTCACTTTTGAAAAAACGCGTTCATAATAAAACTAAGAATACTATGCTCATTGGACATTGTTTTGAAATAGTTCATAGTTTTCACAGCCTTATGATTTCTATTTAAAATTTTCTTTGGTATAAGTTTACCGAATTAAAATCTTAGCCTGGTATACATTTTCACCCTCTTCGACTGCGGCTTTTCACTTAGCGTGGTCAGAGTTTATTTAATGTTTCTTTTGACAAAAGTTATTAACTCGCAAAAGATTCTTCTTAAAGGAATTAGTTTTTACAACCGCGGGGTGACTTGGCGGAACGATGTTAGGGTTTTTAGAAAAGTAAATGAATATAAAAGGGTCTTCATTCTGAATTCGTGATTATGTTGAAGCGTATTCATTTAATTTGAAATCTATTATTACCTTTTCCTTAATTTAAAAATAAAACGTTCAATTTTTAGGTGTACCTACTTCAACCGAAGTGATTCAGTGGTAAAGCGTGTTTTATTAGAACGAGTTATCATTTATCATTATTATGAGTAGGTACTTTTTGTTTTAATTTAACCAAGTTTTATGAAAAAATCTTTTATTACAGCCGTATTGCTAAAATGTTTAATATTAAATGCTATAATGTTCTAGTAAATATTTTCTCCAGGAGATATGAAGAGGAATGAACAAAGCACTTTATCATCCTGGCCTTTTCATGATAATTTAAAAATAATATGGGCTGAGACAAAGTTTGGATTGCGCCCGCAACCATAAGCTAAAATTCTTTGAACATCAGAATTCCGCTCTCAAAGGAATTCCCGAATATTCCATCTTCCTTTGCTTGAGCTTTAGTGCGTTTGTCAAATAATTTTCGTTATTGATACTGGTATAAAATGTTACGAACCTACCTACGTATAACTTAAAATATGTAAAATATATAAATGTAATATATACGAGTATATATATTATACGATTGTAATTTCTGTAAATAAATGTATATTTAAATATTACAAGGGTAAATACATAGTAAAGATATACATAGGTACACCTGATAAGTAGGTAGTTATGCAGCTTTATATAAGCCTTACAAAAGCTATACATGAAAACATCATAAAACTGAAAATACTTCATAATATAAATAAATGGAGTAAATTCCAGAATTCGCCGTTATTGAAATGTCGTATGTTGCACTATCGTTAAAAATAAATCTTTAATACCTAGGCACGAGCTACGAAAGCGAGAATTTCGCAGCTAACGTCGGCTGCAACGGAGCACAAGTGGACACGTTGCGCGCAGATAAGTCCGGCAAAGGTTACAATTCAATTTTCCGCTAGACCCGCAGAGCCCGCGGAAGGGTTTCACTCGCGGAATGACCCGCTGCCAGTTGTGGAATACTGGGTACATTTTAGTAAACTGCGATTTCTTTTCAGACCTTTGGCTTTTTTTCAATAGACGGGTTAACTGAGAAATTACAAAAAAATATTATACTCGTCGTTAAATATTCTTTCGCGCCATATTTCTACATAAGTTGTCACATTTATTCGTCTACAGTCAGCAGCAAAAGGGGCTGAGCGGGTAAAGTGTTCAAAATGACCTACACGCGCGCTTTTTATCTTGACAATATAAATAGAGATGTGTTGATGTGACCTCATTTTGAACACCTCAACCGCTTAGCAAATTCTACTGCTGACTGTAGATACGGAGAAAGTTACTCTTACCCTAAAAGCATATACACCATTAAAAAGACAAAACGGTATGTGAAATAACTATTTATTTTTCTTAATACATAAATATAGATTACAATACAATAAACCTATACTCTAACCCTAATACGAATAAGGGCCGATTTTTCAATAGTCAGATAAGCCTTATTCGGCGAATAACTCTATGGGTACCTAGATATGTGCCTATCTGACAATTGAAAAATCGGCCCTAAATATACAGTGTGGAAGTCTTATACGGGCAAATCTCTTAACGGAGGGTAGAATAGGACATAAGAAATATATTTAGATAACTTTTACTTAGAAGTGCAATTAAAATTTTATCCATATAAAAAAATTCGGCCCGCAATGTAATGCAACACATTCGAGTTAAACACTCGTTGACAGTTAGTTTCAAAAGCTTATATCGCGTAATGTTCGCAGTACATTACTGCTCAGAAATTTTACAAAAATTAATTACATGTGTATAATAGGTATAATTAAAGAAAAACCTTTTGGTTAATGATTATACTGGTAAATCCTATGTATGGTTTAATTATTTGCCCGTATTAGACTTCCACACAGTACAAAAAATTTTACTAAAACGAAAATTCGCCCCGTGGCATGGTACCGTAGACGCAGCCAGCAGGCGGGGAGTCATAAGCGCGTTGCCGGCCTTTAAGGGGGGTTGGAGCTCTGGGAACCTTATTCACCATCAGGAACACAACACTACAGACCTGAAAGGTAGCAGTGCTATTATGGCTGTGGTCTTCTGTAAGGAGGAGGTACTTGCCCAGTTGGGCTGCTCCAGATTCAAGCGTGATGGTCATCGCTGTGCACTACCTCTCATTATCATCATATTGTCTGACATTGTCTTTGTATATGTGTTGTCACAAATAAATGTTTTTTATCTTTATCTTTATCTTTTATCATTAAAGGCTCCCCGCTAAATTGCAATACCAATTCGCTGCTTGAGAAAGCTGCCAGCTCTACGGTCCCCGGACGCATCCGCCAGCCTTTTAGACAATGCCCTGAAAAATCATCATCATCATCTTCCTCGCGTTGTCCCGGCATTTGCCACGGCTCATGGGAGCCTAATGGGGTCCGCTTGGCAACTAATCCCAGGATTTGGCGAAGGCACTAGTTTTACGAATGCGACTGCCATCTGACCTTCCAACCCAGAGGGTAAACTAGGCCTTATTGGGATTAGTCCGGTTTCCTTACGGTATTTTCCTTCACCAAAAAGCGACTGGTAAATGTCAAATGATATTTCGTACACAATCCGAAAAACTCATTGGTACGAGCCGGGGTTTGAACTTGCGACCTCCGGATTGCAAGTCACACGGTCTTACCGCTTGGCCACCAATGCCCTGAAAGAAAAACAAACACTATAATTTTATCATGTGTGTCACTATTAATAATGTGTAGGTAGGTAGGTAACGTCACAAGTCATAGTTTTATTCGACACCACAGCGTAATATGGGTCTTACAAAACAAAACAATCCATCTATACTAACTGAAAAAAAAAAACTATCGCAATTTTATTTCCGAAGCCTCCTACAAATGGCCGGTAAAATGGGATTAAGGATTGGGATTAACATAGTTATGTTGTTGGATCCAAACAGGGCTCCATTTTACGCGTAATAAGTGGGTGGTGTAATGTAGTGAGTTAATTCGAGAAATGGCTTAGCGGGCACGTGATTTAACTCTTCTGTGCTACTCGCAATACTACCATCCTCGCGCAATTTATCACTGAACTTGTTTGTACAAAGTCAAACCAACTATTGCACCTTACGGCACACGTTAACACTTTTGCACCTTACTACATCGTGAAAAAGTCAAAAGCGTTTAAGTGCATAGTGCTTACTTCACTCGTGGGAAGAATTATGTCGACTGCGTATATCGAGGATTCCATTCTTTCAGGACTTGACTGTAGGACGTGAGGTTTTGAACACACTTTTCTGCAATGATTAATACTCCACCAATGTTGATTGTAAACTTGATAAACGATGAAGTTACTTGATCAACTTAGTAAACGCCCGAGCTACATAGGAAGTATACAAATTACAAACTACTGTTTAAAATATTTATGTAGGTACAAATACATTAGGCATTTTATTAAGTGTAATGTAGCTTTATTATTTGAACCCAACCATATGACTTAAACAAATATGCTAGATTCGACTCATAGACTGTTTCAAAAATTTAAAATACAAATGAAAACAACTGGTTACGATTAATTCATAAAAGTATATTTGTATAATTAATTTAACTTCATATCATGTTCTTAGAGTATCAGGTTTGTTAACTTTGCTTATGCGGTTCGTTTAATTAAATGAACCAAAACAAACAATTTTCATTATTAAAGAATGGTGCCTTGTTTCCCGAGCGCAGCTAGATTTCTTTAACGTCCGGTGATCAAATTTCCCAGACTGACCGGAAGAAAATCAATTAAGTCCACTCCGCAACGGCTGTTGACTCTGTCTAATTGAAACCAAACTGCAACGATCGAATAAATTGGGGCCAGTTAAACTTATAGCCAAGTATACATGTTACTATTGATATACGATAAGTAATTGCTTGTTTAGGTTCCGAACGAAATTTGATCCTACACTGCTACAAAAGTGTAAACAATAGACAAATAATTTAAAACCTCAAGCAACCAAGCAAGCAAATAACATTCTTGTAGAACGTAAAGAGAATTTCGACTCAAAGCTTTTTTTTTATTAAACCCTTTCAATTAATAGTTATTTGTTATACAAGGGTGCAAAATTGTATTTTAACTGCGAGTGTGGGATTGAAACTCGAGCAAGCGAATGGATTCTATAGTTTAACCACAAGCAAAGCGAGTGGTTTTAAAATAGAATCCTGAGCGTAGCGAGTGTATCAATACACGAGAAGTAAATTACAATTGCACCTGTGTGTAACACAAAACTTTTCCCCTCACTACCGCGAGGAAAGTGAAACATGCAAAAAACCGTTTTGAAATCGCAATGACTTTTTCTTTGCGTTTAGCTACATTCAACATTTTTACAAAAGGTGCCTTTAGCTTGGTTAGCTTGTGGTGGCCAGTACGATTTTCGAATGTTCTACTTCGATTTACAACACGGTGCGTTAGCGAGGCTCGCCCGCGCCCGTGGTAATCACTAGTGGATAAAATGCGTTTTTACCCTCTCGTATTAAAGGATAAACAAACGCTTTACGAGCTAGTGAGGGGAAAAATGAATTACTTATTTACTTGTGGTGAGGTAAAAGTAGTACAGGTACTTGGAGTGTTCCGACACTCGTATTATTGTAATAAGGTATGGATCTTATATTATCAACTTTGTTTTCGACGTTCCAAACGAGTTAATAATACTATATCACCATAATAGCGCTCCTTAATAGTTTTATCGATGTGCAAATTACCCTTAAGTGCCGAAGTTACGAGTTAATAAAGAACTAGCATTACTTTAATCTTTGCAGCGATTATGGCCCTAATGATGGAAGTTAGAACATTGATATTCGCCATGAAATCGCAAAAATAAGAAATTACCTGTATATGTTCGCATTATTATGTTTAAATATTTTCCTCATATCTGTTCCGGTTCGTGAAACTATTTAGTAATGATTTCCTTTAAATAAAGTCTATACCTATATGTATTAACGGTAGCAATTTCATTTCTACCCGAGAAGGGCAGTGTTTTACATCCTATTTTACGGTGTACATTACCTCAGTAGTAATTTAGCCTGGCAGCGGGGTTTACTGGTACACAGAGTTATTTACTAACCCGTATCATAATTTTACGCAGGGTAGGAACCCAAAGGAGAAAGGATACAATCAATGTTTTGCTTGGTCCCAGATAACAACCACCTGCCCTGGTACATAATTAGTGTTCACGAGCACTTGTGGAAGAGCATAGTTGCTTTAAAGTTATAAAATTTGAACATCCATCGCAAATACTCGTATATATATAAGCAACTATGCTCTTCCATAAATATATATTGTTAATAAATGTTAACTAGAACGTTACACAAACACAACGTAAGCTAAGCAAAAGTCATTTCAAGTACATAAATATTTTATTTTATGTCACGGAAATATTTATATGATTGTTAACAAGTAATTAAGCCCGCATTATTTATAGGCGGATGCCCGGTGAAAGCCGGGTATCCACAATAGCACGGGGTGTTGCAGCTTTGTAGCATTCTAGTGACGCAGACGGGGGGCTCACGCACACAAGTACATACCGAGGGGCAATTACCACAATTTGCAATTAATTACTCCACAGCGGCGACCGCGACAGACCTCCACTACAAACCCACGTGCGTTATTCAACCGCACATTATGAAAATCATGGGCAGATTGAACTAAAGTATTATTTCAGTTTACATAGAAAACGAGTCAATCAAATACGATTACAATTACACGTATCATTAACTATTAATAGTTTAATTAATTACACTCGCATTGAATGTGTGTACAGTCTGTAATAAATATAAGTACTAGGCTCTTCAAAACGTAGAGAGATGGGTACAAAAAATCCGCATGGCATATAAAAGAGCTTTTCCAACGACACCCAATTTGATAGGGTGCGTGAAATTGTTTATTCTGTTTTGCGTCGGGATTTTTTGTGCCTCCACTCTTTGCGATGTAATTAACTAATAGAGTTAGGACACTGGTACCGGACATCGCTCTAGTAACGTTCATTTTACGTGGTTTTCCAGCTTTACTTTGAATCATATATTAAGTCAATCTGCGTGTTATTGCTTGAAGGAAAAATGTATGACATTGTATTATTCAAAATAACTCATATACACATCGCAAAATAATAGGTGTTTGGCATGAGGCCCCGGAGTCCGTAGCAATATAATAACAAGCGCGATGTATCCAGTGTCTCCGAAACCAGTTAACGCTGTGCTCCAAGTTATTCGGTTCGGGAAGTCATTAGCAATTCAAATACCTAACCACCGCATGGTTACTCCCACTGAAGAGGGGATTCTCTTTCACATGACCGCTTTTGTAAATTATTTATTACTGTTTGGCCAGTTTCAAAGTCCCGCTTTGTTTCCCAGGAAATACGACGACGAAAATAGAAATAACTCTTAGTACCCATTTCGCGTTATTTCACCTTTCTCTTATCCTGTTTATGCAGTAATACCGAAAAAATGTTAAAAAAAACAAAGGCTGTTAGACGTTTTTGTTTCTGCACTTTGCTTCAACACTATGTCACCAATTTTGTACTAATTACCTTTCCGGAGAGCAATTCCAATGAAGTTGTAATTAAGAAGTATAAGACGACGTCAATACTCACCTGAAAGTGTTAAAGAAAAGTTAAAGGTTTTATCTACAATTAACACATTTATGTACAAGAACCTACAGAACATCAAAGCTTACATAGTAAGTAACATTTTTAAAGCTGGTACTCGTACCTGACGATTTTGTATGGATTCAGCAAGACTATTGAATCCTACAAAGTTCGTTCTTACTTGGTCCTCGGGTCAGTTTAGCTTTACATATTTACTTCAGTTAATGTTGAGCAAACTACATAGGAAAACTTCCCAGTCAAACGACGTCGTCACAATTAATCAAGCAGTGTACTGAGCTGTAATATCGGAACTATCTTGGAAGGAAACCTAAACTTTGGCAGTCTACTAGTGTAAACTGATATACTTATAGTGTTTCTCGTTTTAGTGATTCCAGGCGATTTTATATCGTCGCCAATATTTCGTGACTCTTAAAATCCGAAACAAGAGCACGGCTGGAACACTCTACACTTCAAGCAGGTTGCGGTAATATTGAGTTGACAAATGACTTAAGTGTATAGATTTTTTAACATGTTTTAGGACTTTTGTAGGTTGTGAAGTCGTGTTGTAGAAGGAGCGGGAAGAATTTCAATCACAGGCGCCGCAGGCTGTGCTCGCTAGACAAATTGCAGACGACGTAACGTGGCTGTATCGCACTAGAGTCTACACGCTAGATGTTCTTGCCAATAATATTAAATTGGTCTAGTTCGCGGATGCTGCTCGGGAGTTGTTGGACTACAGGTAACAAACTATTAAAGGTTTCACGAATCCGCTTCTAGTTTTCCTTTTTCTTCTAGTGTTTCATTTTTCTAGTCTTAGTCCAGTGACGGCGTTTTTGGCACGGGGCACGGGCACAATGGAGTCCACTCAGCAACCTAATCCCATGTAAATGGGAATATTTGGTTTTCCTTATCAATATTTATTATAATTATATGCAAAATATAACATTTATTAATGATTAAATAAAAGGTAAGGTGCTACATAAAATGAAATCTACCTATAAATACAAGTACTTAGTAACTTAAAAATATCTAAGTAAAATTAAAATCTAAATTAGGCCCTCTAGGCAAGGTGCCCATCACGCAGGCGGCATTCCCGCGCTTAATTGCTATGGCAATTCTTTGTGCAAGAAAGCCGCCCGCGCGAGGGTCACCAGTGGTGTCCCGCAGACGTTTGCTTAAGGTCTTGTGGAGCCCGCGGGCGCCCCCGCCCCACGGATCGAGTGTCTCGACGCCAAAAGCTACAAATTCGTAGTTGGCGCCGAGACAGCTGTATTTATTAATTTTGAAACGTTCGCGAGTGTCGGCCGCCGAAAAAAAAAAATATGCTATTTATGTCATAAAATTATAATGTAGTTATATAACTAATGCATGTTTAGTTGAAAAAAATAAATTAAACAACACTTCATTGGGAATAAATCTTTAGGTCAGAGTGTGAATAAGAAATTCCTGATAGAGAAACAGAGTAAGTAAGCAAACACTTAACGAATCACTCCGACACAACACGATGCACTGTCAGTGAAAAGTGAGTATGTGTCATGGATTGTTTGCTACTTTATGACAACTAATTTCAAGTTTGCAGGTACAGTCGTGTAATACTGATCGGCTTTTATCGGTCAGTCCGCCATTTCTACAGATCTCAGGGCTTTAGCCACGAAAATTCTAACAGTTTGACATTGATGACAGGATGTTTCCTACCTAAGACAGGACTGTTATAAGGTAACCATAGCAACATCAGTTTTCGGTAAAACCGTGATCGGTCATTGGTTAATCATCCTTTAATGTAACCATAGCAACGTCAGAGTCCGTGCAACTCGCAGGATCGGTCATTGGCTAACCGAGCTTTGTTGTAATTTAACCATGGCAACGTCAGCGTCCGTGCACCTCGCGGCATCGGTCATTGGCTAACCGAGCTTTGTTGTAATTTAACCATAGCAACGGACGCGTCATTGGTGTGAACAGAGTTTTTAGTGTTTCTGCGCAGAAACGTTTTAAGTTACTTTACATTCTTAGGGTGATTACAGGATGCGTTTTAGGACTACATGTTGTACCACTTTTTACTTCATTTAAGCTTAGGAAGGTATGGTTAAAATCGGTTTATACGCACAGTTCTTCCTGGTTATTAGTGTAAAGTGGGATCTTTTAAATATTTTTAAGGGCTTAGTAAAATAAGTTGACGAGTAAAAACGTATTTTTTGATATTCCGCATACTTACGAAAAACTCAGTGCGCATACAGGCTGGACCAGAAGAAGGCTTTCCATAAACCTCAAATATCTACAATCGAAAACTATATACCATTCTGAAAACAGCTTTGTCAGTAAGCAAATTGTAACAAACTTTATATTACCTGTGCCAAGGACGCTAAATACACCCGTTACATGTCCCATTTCACGGATTAACTCTTAAGTCTTCTGAACTCGCAACTCGTTGCGTACTCCATCACGTACAACGGAACCAGTCGGGCAGGTTTTATTTTTCAGTATTCCCTCAAGTCCTACGCCATTACTTGGTAGGTACTTTGTTTATAGATTTCCTTGAATACTGAGCATAAATTTTAATATTTCAGTTTAACTGCGAAACTCTTAGATGAATGAAGAAAGCATAAATTTATCCCTGTATCCGTATGCAAATCTTAATAAGTGTGTTCACCCTTCTTTTGTCTGTATGTCACTGTATAAAGCGTAGGTTGCGTTATGGCAAACATACAAGTTACATCGCTTATTGAAGCGCGAAGCTCGCCGTTACGAGATAATTGGAGAGCTGGATAAGGACATTAATAACAAAACAGATATTAGAGACGGGAGTCCGGACCCCTGCCGCTTGTTATTTCCAAACAAGGAAATTGTAATAAAGTTACACGATAGTACCGTTGCCCTGTAATATTGTTAAGGAAAATAGAGCCCACAGGTTTTGATTGCGGCCCGATCACGAGTTTGAAGGTCTTTGGACAAGAAATTAATTTGCTAAGCGTCTACAGGTGAAGTCGGCCTGCTCAATGTGGCGGGCGTGCCGACATCCCCGGTTACGTGTTGCCCTCAAAGCTAAATCAAACGTCAATTACACTGAAGCCTTTAATCACCCAGCAGCCTTTGATAAACTGAGCTTGTTACTGAGGTGAACATATTTAATGTATAATGGATGCCTAAGTGTACGCCCATGTATTAACTAGAGGTGATTAATTACATCAAACTTGTTAAATTAACAGACATATTGTAGTAGACTTTCGCTAATACCTATACTATAGAGTTTAAAAATAGTAATACTATTTATTAAATCGCATTAAGAAATACTTCGGTGCAATGAAAACCTGTTATTGGAATATATGTATAAATAACCCATTGTCATTTCTCTAGCTTATACGTATAAAGGAAAACTATAAGGTATTTCTATGTATCCAAGTACTTGTTTTGGCTGAGTACCCACAACACTTCTTGAGTTTACCGTCGGGCTCAGTTAATTTGTCAAAGGATGTCATATAACATTTATTAATTTCATAACTTTCATCAAGAGTAAATATAAGTACCAAGATTTTCATCTCCGTCTACTTAACTTTAATAAACGAATAGTAAAACACAAATATTCTATATTTGCCACATATTTAAACCGGGAGGGAATAATTTACAAGGTGAGTATAAATACTTTACCTATGAACGCGTTTTCTTATTATCCCAACATCTTGAAGCATAATACGTGAGAAGCAGATAGGTACAGGTGTGTCTTTGAGCTTATTACGTTCGGGGAGTGATTTCCGTCTCGTCGCAGAGTCTGTTTCGACATTGTATCCGATCTAATAATCATGTGAGAGGGAATTATATAGCCAGACGTCGCGTCGGCTGAGACAAGTACCTGTCTGACAAGTTAGTTTAAGCCATGTTTCAATTTAACATAGCAGTCCTTTGTGTAATTTAATTCGCGTTCCGTTCTTTGTCTACCTATCTAGCCAGATGACGAAGGTTTGTTGCTGATCACTGCTTTGAAATGGTCACAACTATGTTTATTTTATTATGCTCCCAAAAATTTAAGAGTAACGTGACGTGTATAATTTCCAGCGCTAGAAAATCAACGTAAATGCTCCAGTTTAAAGCAAGAAACACTTACAAAGCTGAATTAGGAGATCAATTTATTGTTAAATTAATTGTGACGTTAAAATATAAGGGGAGCTCCCGCTAATTGGATTAAAATTTTAGCACTCCTTGAGGCGGCCGCGATATTGATTTTTGATTTAGCTACTCTTTCACAAATAATAAATTGTTTTGATTTTGCTTTTCATGGGTTGTCACTACAAATGAATGAATGAACTGTCCTATGAATGTCTTATTACAAACCAGTGAAAAAAGATAAATATAAAAGTTTTCCACGAGTTTTTATTTTTGAGTGAGTTTCATCACCCGGCGACTGCACGTTCTCAGTGTGCCGGACTCTGGCCCTATTGTTACGAGTCACTGGACATTTTCAATGGCCATTGTTAACGATCACAAATTGGATAACTTTATAACTATACAATATACATGCTTACACGTCATGTCGTCTCATTTTCATTAAAAACTTTTACATTGAATTTAAGAGTTTCTACTTGATTCATTTGTGTTCGATTTACACAGCCTCGAATGTTCATGTTATTTAATTCTGTGAGTATTTATAGGAACCTTTTCTACGTTGTGGATTGAATGCGCCCAACACAAGTCACTGTAACTCTTGTTTAGTCTTAGCCTAAGTATGCGGCCGTTGTTCGTTTTCTACCCTAGCTCTCACATAGTAAGTATGTAATTGTCAAACGAACGTATGATGCGATATGCGGTAAAATCAAACTTATGTCTTTATTTTCCTGCCCTAAATTTCAGATAAAATGTATTAAATATATATATATACCTATACATATTTTATTATATACTTATGTTTATTTAAAAATAGTGTATCTATATACATATGTAGAATTTAAATTGTACTATGACTAAATATTTTCACTCATTCCTTTGTTAAATGTAAGTAAAACATTTTCAAATTAAAATTATAAATAAACTCCTACTGTGTCCCCACTGACGACCCACAGTACAGTTATTATCATCGCTTTTCGATCGTTGGCCACACCCCGACCAAATTACGTTTGATCTTGGATATTAAAAGTTCTTACAAATATAGGGGCTTTACTTACATTAGATTTAAAAGTGAGTATCTTGTAAGCGATGTAAATAGCAGCCGCGTGCTCCATGCAAGGCGAGCGAGGACGGGGCTGCCGCCGCTGCTCTATTTGCACACGTTTTGAATGTCATTGTCACACTGCTAATTGCCGAGGACTGGCGTCCTCGTTTCCACTGTACAACACCTATGTGATGCGCCAAATATGCAATTTTGACTGTCATCCCTTGCCGTTCCTCTTTCGTTCCAACTTTTTGAAGCGAGGCGTGTAACTATTTGTAAAACTCTGGAGAGACAAACGAAAATGTCGTTTTCAAAGTTAAGTTTTACATTAGTTTAGTTTGTAACTTAATGTGATTTGTAAAATGGATATTCTGGCCTCAGAAAGATTACAGATTTGGTCAACCAATATAAAAAGTGAAAAAATCTTATAATTATAACATTTTTCCTTCGTTGAGTAAGAGTAAAGCTGTTAGAAGTGGCAAACGGTGGCTGGGGGAGTGGAAGAGGGCTCGGCACCGCGACTTCAAATTTTTTTTTCCACGTAGTTGAGTTCGAATGCGCCTCCTGCTCAAGTCGCCTCAACTCAAAAGCAAACTTTACATGTTTACATCACTCTTTACTCTTATAATATTTAGCAAGGAGTTTTGTTTACGACTGTCGCAAGCGAGCTCTCAAAATTGAAGTGCGCGATAAGTTCGAAATGCAGAGTTTTGATATTACGCTGTAGGTTCCACATCGCTGCAATAAAAATATAGAGATACGTGGAAATTGTACGAACTCAATGTATGAAGGGTGATTATTAACATTATTATTTTTAACATTAATCAATATTTATGTTAAATCTTTAGACTGTACAGAAACTAAGTAATTATCTTTAAAGTTACAATTTTATCAAATACCCACAAATTTCTCGAGAATTCTGATAAATAAATTGTTTTCTGAAGCGGATTAAAAAAATCCTTGTAACTGTTGAATTTTGTTTGAAGGTAATCATTGGTTCAAAATTAAGATCTTTTGTTACCATTGTTGACGGGGGTTTTTCATGTTATATAAGTTAAGAGGTTCGGTTCGCTGTTTATGCCAGCTTAAGTCAGGATAAATTGAGTTGGAGCTTAGGCGAATATTAAATTGTCGGACTTAGGTTTAGTTGAGGGTGTTTAGGAAGCGTTCGAGTTTTAAGTCTTCATTATACGGCCGTAACCAAACGTAGGTTTTCGTACTAGGAACAGATATTGCAAGGTAATTTTTAATTAGTCTTAATACCTATAATACCCTTGTAAATAACCTATAATAACAGGCCTTATTCATCTGTAACAGATGTTTTAAGCAGCATCCTGTAAATGACACCTCCGTTCGTGACTGTATAGCCCTATGCGATAGAGGATCCCTCGTCCACACACGCGGCAGGAGTATGCGCCCCCAGGTGGGCGGGGGTTGGAGGCCTGCTCGTGGCGCCTCATGCGTTTATCTTTTAATACCTAACTTAAACCAGGCATCGTCGTGCTTCGATTGACCATCATGGATTATTCGACTCCACATGGGTCGGTCGTTGACCAATACATTGGTTGCATGAAATGGTAAATGCAACCGTATAAAAAATAAAATAAAAAAATAAATAAAATAAATATTTCGGGACAATCTGACACAAATCGACCTAGTCCTACGGTAAGCTTAGTAAGGCTTGTGTTGTAGGTACTAGACGACGATATATATAATAGATAGATACATATAAATACTTAAATACATAGAAAACACCCATGACTCAGGAACAAATATCTGTGCTCATCACACAAATAAATGCCCCGACTGGGAATCGAACCCAGGACCATCGGCTTCATAGGCAGGGTCACTACCCACTAGGCCAGACCGGTCGTCAATAAATACCCTTGTAAATAATTCTACAGGTCCAAACCGTCGAGGCTATTGGCGGTCGGAACCCGGGAAGCTCGCTACATGTCCATCTTTCGCCAACTTCCGGTCTTTTCTTTCTCTATATAATTATTGTAAATTAAGATTTGTTTTCGTCTTAACCACTAAAGCATTATTAATTTTTTAATTATTTTCGAGCAGCAATGTATTGCATACATTTGAAGCGAGAGTTGTGACGTCACGTCATCGCAAGTAAGACAAAGTAGCGATACATTGCGTGCTGAATTATTTTATAAGGAAAACAAAGAAATTAGTTAAGAGTTTTTTTCATGGAACATCGGTTCATAGCACTAATGCCTGGTTAAAATTTGAGGTAATATTAAAAATACACGCTGTATATGAGATGTATAGGGAATTTGCCGATTTAATCAAACCGCTACATTCCGTCAAACTACCTTTCAGTAACGGAGCAACGTTCATTAGGTGAATGAATGAATCAAATAAGTATAAGTACTCGTATTTTAATGAATGTATTGTAAATTGTGATATGTTTTATAGTATATTATTATCTATACGTATATATTGAGGTATATTATAGTATTATTGAACTATAATTTGTATTCATAGTAAAGTGCGGCAGATTTTGGTAGTTTATTTTTGGCATAACCTGGCAATTCAGCACTTTAATCGTATTCAAATGGGTATTCAAATGATAAACACCTGGGCACTTAAGGAATATGAGATACTTTCATCTTCCCGTCTCTTTAATGCCAGTAGGGTAGACAATAAACATTAAATCTGCATATTGTAACCTATGTTGGTTGGGTATTACTTAATAAAATCTTACTTAAATGATTAATTAAATCTTGATTACTTTTGATTACGTTTCCGATGTCAAACTAAAAAAATATAGGTATTTAGAATTATATTATTTCGATAAAAACGATTTTTTCCCGTTAATACTAAAGAATGCATGATATTTTATTTTGTTGACACGATATTATGTTACCTCTGATAGTTCTCCTAAATTTAACAGTTTCAATATCGGGCAAAACAAATATCATTGACAGAGAGCATGTTACAGGCAAACATGATTTGGCGACGAGCTCGATCAAATGTAATTGGCTTTATCTCATGTGACTTGTATGTGTAGGTACAATATGAGTATACCAAAAAATTAAAAATATTATGTCGAAATACTAATTAAAAACATTACGAGTATTGACGAGTGAGTGCCAGGAATCTGCTAGGCGGGTTCTCGGTACCTGGGCGTTTTTCTCTACAATGCATAGAAACGATAGGATTGGCTACGAGCGTAGCGCGTAGCGAACGGTGGCACTGAATGTGTCAAACCGAGGGAGATTTTTAAATGCAAGTTTTTCTTATGGGGTCATGTGTTTTTATATGTTATTATAATAACGTTTCCCTTGTACTTGTTCATTGTAAAGTTTCCCGTTGTCTGCCGTGTGATGCCGGCTGACTACGAGTAGAATAGCATCCCCCATCTCCTCCCGCGGGTGTCATTAGAGGCGACAAAGGGAAACATCCTGCCGACTGGCATCAGCGTCCGTCGAAATCCAATCTCCAGCTACTGCGGTCGCCAACCCGCCTGCCAAGCGTGGCAGCTATGGCATCTACCCCCAAGATGATACAAGTCATATTTGTGGGAGGCCTATGTCCAGCAGTGGACTGCAAACGGCGGCGGTAAGTATGTACTCGTATGTTCCCTTTTATAGTGTTTTCCGTAATGAGATTGTCCACTAAATATGCATTTAACTAGATTGCAACACGCGTTTGATATTAACATGTAGGCACATAATGAAGTTAAAAATATTTTATACGCGCCCAGGTCGTATGTATTTATATGTAACATATGTACCTATTTATATGTATGTAAATGAATATACAATTATACATACTTTGTGAGAGTGTCAATTGCAGAACGTTTGTACCTTAAGTGCATACGTTTGTACATAATTCTATAATCCAAGTTTTGAAACACACACAGTAAGTCACGCATCAGCAAAGTATAACACGGGATACGAGCTGCGTATGTAACCAAAATGACAGATAGTTTTAATTTAATCATATAACGCTTTACAGCTTTATCACACAAATAAAAGTCCTGACTGGGATTTGAACTCTGGATCATAAGCTTCATAGCTGCCTATCACTCACTCACTAGGCCAAACCTAGCGTCAAAAAATATAATTCTTCATATTAAGAAATACAATTCTTGATAAAATGTAGGTGTAGGTACATTGGCCCCGTAATTCTCTAAACACACTAGTAAATCCCGTCTGAACTTAATAAATGGCGACAAGCACTCTGCCTGATTACAATGAAAATATTTGAGACCAGGGATTGGTCGGTCATTGCGTGGGTCCAAATAAAAGAATTGTTTCATGAAATATGCACGTTACTCTGCTCAAATAAAATCCTAATTAACCTTGACAAGTCAGGTTTCTTTTGATGCCGCATACAAAGAAACATAGTAAGGAGCGGTGTTACTATACTATGTATATTTTGGTCATCGCAATGAATTACCTATAATTAGTGTAGATGGCTTATACAGATCTAATAGGTTCACGTGTAGGAAACACGTGGACACTGTGAAAGTTAAGGGTTTTAGGCCAAATATTTGATTTTACGAAATATCAACATAAACCGCTCTCCCTGTTACGTAACACTATACATAACCCAGATCTAAGTGGAGAATGAAACATGTGTTGGTTCCAAGCTTCTTAATTTTGGTAGTTAATACCATTAAGATTGCGACACCGAATGTGGCTTAGTTAGTTGAAACATTTTTAGTTAGATACGTACTGAACATTTACATACCTTCGAAGGGTCGACCAGAAACAGAAGAGGCACCTAAAAAGTTACGTTTGTGCACGAAATTATTGAAGATGTCGCCACATATGACAGCAGTTACGACTATTTTGAACTGTGAGGGGTGTCAAACTGGTTTCCCAATGGGTATCACATTATCTGTCCGAAGAGCATATCGTAAGTTGAAATTTACTTTTTTTTTTCAAATAATTTATATAAAGCCTAATTAACATTTTTAGTATCTGCTTAATGGGCTGAATATAAAATATTTGAAATAATAAGTACAATGTAATATATACAGGGTAATTTTGGGGTTGTAGAGCAAGAGAACAAGGTATGATATAGAATTCATAGATTAAGCTAAATATGTGAATAATTAATTATTACCAACATTATAATTATTGTTCAGATGGTAAGTAGAAAAGAAAATATTTGGTTACAATTTGGTGACCCTACTCGTAATATGTACTACACCCTACTCAATGTGACGTCTTGTCGCTTCCTATACTGCTTACGTCAAAAGGCATAGGTTTGATTACTTCAAGATACTAATTGAAAAAATAATTAACATTGTTTTGATCACATACTACCATAAAATAATATTGACCAGTTACTGAGGTAGAAAAACTGGTTCTGGTTCACAACCCTGAAATTACTCTGTATATAAACTTCTTACAGTACTGTAGCTAGTGTAAAATCTACATCATTTTCATAGGTCTTCTACTCTCTACGATGTGCTACGGCGTATGTAGTGTAGTAACAACGAAAGCATGGGCATGATCGCTCATTGTAGCTAGTAGGCATCTAGCGCTTATTGACTCGCATACTCGCAAGTCGTTTCAGAAGCCTTCTTATTAGCAAACGAGTACATATTCTAAAGGTGCTTTAAGTCTTGGTCTTAAACTAATTTGCCAACTGGTTTAACCACAGCCAAAGTGTTACGAAACACTAACATAACATATAAATACGAAACCTACATATTTAATCTCGGTTTAGTGCGTCGATCTGGTATTATTAATATAAGCCTCTAAATCTGTTCTTTGACAATTACTTCCGCCTCACCCTACTTAATACATTACATCGATTACTCTAATATTCATGGTGGATGAACGAGATTAAGCCTTGGAAGCTTTTCGTCCTATGGGTTGGTAATTAAATAAGAAATTAAATTTGCGAGTCAATAAATAATACATTATTATTTATGTTTTTGTCAGTAGAGACACCCACTGAAGGAGATAGTGTAATTGTGTTCATCTGCTATGCGGGTGGAAAGTGATACTATTCCGCCCTAGGGTCGCAATTTGGCATGTTCCTATTAGTTCTCCCCTTGTAAGCACTCAGTAGAACAAAGTAATGTAATGTAAAAAGTAAATAGACCCGGGTATGTCCTTAAACTACGTCCAACAATGAGAGGTAGGGCACAGCGATGACCATCACGCTTGAATCTGGGCAGCCCAACTCGGGAAGTACCTCCTCCTTACAGAAGACCACAACCATAATAGCACTGCTACCTTTCAGGTATGTAGTGTTGTGTTCCTAATGGTGAGTAAGGTTCCCAGAGCTCCAATCCCCCTTAAAGGCCGGCAACGCGCTTGTGATTCCCCTGGTGTTGCGGGTGCTCATGGGCGACGGTAATTGCTTACCACCAGGCAATCCGTCTGCTCCTTTGCCGCCTATGTCATAAAAAAAAAGTGGCGATAATAACCTTATTTACCGACGCCAGAAACAAATACACGAGAATAGTTCTTTCTCTTAAATTATAGGAATTTATTGTAGCGATTATAATGCATAAAATATGTCAATTAATTCAAATATTTATTCTCGTCGTCAATGGGTGACTTCCTACCCTTGGTTAACAATTTATAAAAAATATTTTTAGTCAAGATAAAAATAAAGACATGTTAATTAATGATTAATAAACATCATAGAGTTGTAATACCCATTTCCAGTTGATTAATTGATGTTAACAACTATTATTGGTAATTTCTCTTTAAATTGTTTTTCCCACCTTTTGAAATCAATCACTACCTACGAATTTGACGACATCTTAATAATATGTCAAACATTGTTGTAACTCGCGGGTATTAATGTGTGTAGTAACTACTACATAGACAAGGATGGCTGTAACTTTAAACCCGCTGCATAATCTACACCTGTTAAATTTCCAATTTACAAGAAACTTTGCCTTGCTCTCTGATTTTCCGGCATTCAATTAACTAGTAATCATACACGCCCCGAGAAGCCCTTTCATTAAATACGGTTAATGACTTTTCACCCTTCGACGAATGGACACTCGAGCTTTGACGGCCGCCCGTGTCGTGTTTTGTCTTTTGGTTCTGCTGACAAATTGAGCAAGAGGCGTATGGTTAGTTAGGCAGAATGAACAAACCAAAACATAGAAATGGACATTGTCATGTGCGGTCCTATCCGACTTTGATTGAACGTAAATTGAATTAACACTTTTACTGTCCTAAGGATATATTTAGATCTAACCACAGTCCCTCGCTTTCAACACTGACATGAATATATGTCTGTGCATTACAGGTAATGCACAAATGTAAAGAGCTATCTATTTCTGACGTCTTATGGACTTGACAGAGCTAGTTTGACGGTGCAATACATGTAACGCACGGACATATCAAACAAGGGCTCTATGCAGGTCTATATTATAGTGTTAATATTGAATATTATGTGTACGCTATATTCTGCAAACTGCAAGCGAGCATTGACGGTCAAATACATTTGGAATTAAACTAGATGGGATTCAACTTTGAGTATAGGTATAAGACGTTATGTCTATCAAATACGCTATTACCTAAAGTTTCTTAAGTATCCATACTTAAGTGTTATTTTCGTCCAACTTAAAAAAGGAGATACTCGATATCACGTTTTGTTTCTTTATCTTAGACCTTTTTACTAATATCTTCTTGATTCTGAAAATTAAAAACCGATGATTCCGCTGTAGTCTTATTCAAATCAAGAATTAATTCGTTTTGTACCATGTGTATTTGCTCTCCATATATGCTCAGATATTTTATGGTGTCTATAATGGGATACTATTCGGGTTTCTGCCTATTCATTGGTAGTGGGTAGTCTTAACTCTTGATTTGATTAGTTTTATTGGTTACAAAGTACCTACTATCGAATGTCCCTTACCATTACTGTGCGGTTAGCTAGACAAGACCCAAGGGGTTCCGATTGCAAAACCATCCAACCAGATCCAACCGGTTGAATCGAATTAGAGGATGCAATTTGACCCCGTTTTGGACTGGGAGTAATTGCTCCAATTAGTCGAAGAAAGAGAACGAAGAATTTTGCTAATTATATGACAAGTGCAGGTAACGTAGGAGGTGGTCTGTGTATCTCATAAAAATATTATATGGGCAATATAATATTTTTTTTAAATATCATTTCAAAAAGATGACTTAAATCTTGGAATAAGTAGTAGGTACTTATTTATAAGTAATATTATGTTCTTTAACGCGTATAAAACAAATTGTTTTTTATAAATTATAACAAAACATCGGTTTTTATACTCCTTTATACGAAAAAACAGTTCAAACTCCCCAATTTATGTTAATCTTATATACACCAGCTTTCACTTTACGATGCGTTATCGAAGTTGAGCTTATAGAAGTGTTGTTTATTAGTATAGTGACTACTATACGTATAGTTAGTGCGTTAATCTGTGCAAGATTTTCCCCGATTTTTTTTTAATTTTCGCAGTCATTGCTCAAAGACCTATAGTCCCATTGACAGTTCCATTTATGACGTGTATTGCTTCGAGCGTATCTCAATGAAATAAAAGCCAGGCTGGCGACGAATCGAACGGTCCTCATTAACGGTAATGGCGGTCGGAGCGATACTCCGGATACAGCGGTTTAATTAATGCCGCAGCCACAGGGCCTTTGTTATACCAAATTATTATAATAGTTCTGATAACGATTTAGTTACAATTAATGTCGGATTATCGTCTGATTGCTTTGTTTGTTATTCTTACCTACTAGACTAGTTATATTATCGAATTCATATTAATGAAGTATCTAATCTAACTAATTAGTTTTTGTAGTTTTAAGTTAGTGTTAAGTTTAGTTTAAATTATTATTGTTATTTAAATGTATACTTTGCAGGTCTGTTAAATTGTATTTTGACTTTTAGATACGTATTATAGGGTATTTCTGTGTTCAGTAGCACTAGTTCATCTAACTAATAGGCGATAGCTAAGGATGTTTTTACTATATGAGGAAAACTACCACTTGACACATCAATTCATGTTTTCTAGGACTTAGTTAGGCACCCTAATGTGATTTTAAATAAATTAAATATTGATCTTGATTTTTTTTTTTATTATTTCTACTAAGACTACCTACTTTTCTATGGAAGTAGGCTAATGAAAAAACTGAGATATCTACTGTGATACTTTTTGTGCTTTTATTACTTATCTAGTACAATTAATTCTGTTTACGATTTTACCATTTTATTGAAATCCGAACAACACGAATGCTAGTAACATTTAAAAAATCTCAGCTTCTACTGTAAAATGTAATCAAACCAGTTTCGCAGTTAAAAAAACATCCATAATTTCATTGTCATTGTACATTTCACACATTAATTTGTTACCTACTTACATTGTTGTGTAGTTCAAATATGCGATAATTACGAATACTTATATTCAGTGCCTACGAACTTCTTTAATAACTGGCAACCGAAACAGGATTTGAACCCGCATCTCCAGCTATCACGGCTGACCCCTTAACCAATTGGGCCACCCGAACACAGTGGAACCCGTCGAAAGGGTATAGCCGTGTTTGGTAGGCGAAACTGCCTTTGACGTGAAAATGGTTTTCCTTTTGCTCTGATAATTGTCCTTATATACGTTGTAATTTCACCAAATATCAGCCCCAAAATCTGGGAAATTTTGGGAAACAAATTTGGGAAAAATCGGGCTACTTGTTTAGCAGATACAAAATAAAAACGATTTTTCTTTTTTTTTATTTATCTCAATAACCGCTTTTGGGGCTGATATTTGGTGAAATTACAACGTATAAAAGAAAACCATTTTCACGTCAAAGGCAGTTTCGCCTACCAAACACGGCTATACCCTTTATCAAGTATCTTGTTTATTTTTAACTGTTTTTGGCATCGGTTACTAACTCTAAGGTGATACGTGCTGGCGCCTCCTATATGAATCGGATGCCGAAGGGCCTCGTCACCTTTTCTTAGGTACCTAGGTATATTTCATCTATTTCAATTTACAATATATATAAATCATAATTCAACTATATAGTAGTAATACTACTAAAGATCAATGCAAATCAAGATTAAATTTGATTTGTTCTTAGTTTTATAATAATATTTTGTCATGTATGAAATGTTTTTTTGCCTTATAATTCAGCTGTCAGTCAGCCATGTTAGTTTAGATTATTTTCGTTTTCTATTGATCCCAAATATACCTACCTACGTATTGGGCGGAATATTAAATAATATCACAACAAAAAATATCTATTTACTAATATTAACCGAAATAAATTATCTCTATTCTTGCTCAATGGTATCGGTTTTCATAAATATGTATGAACCTATCTTTATTTCTGCCAAGACCTTGGATCTTGTTCAGGAATTAATTTAGTTTTTGCTTTAGTCAAAAAATGAGGTTCAATATTGGAAAATATCCATTTATTTAGAATTTTTGGATTTTGAAGTATCCGTTATGTCTAGTGCATTGCAACAGTCAAATATTTTATGTCTGTTTTTGTACAGTCAACAACACTCCTAGCTATACATTGGTAGACCTTATTATATAAGGCATAAAGTCCACCGATGTGCAGTTAAGAGTGTTGCTGTGTGTACTTATTGTATTATTCCCAAAATGGTAATAATTTTCGGTACCGTGAAATAGAGGTTTCTGGTAATGATCGTGGGAAACTAAGCCCTGAAACTATGCTCATCACACAAATAAATGACTGACGGACGATCGTCGTCGTTGGTCGGTAAGTAGTTATATTAGTTATTATAATATTGTAGTGATATTAATAAAATACAATCTTACAAGGTTTAAATGTCACTTTTGTCCCTTAGGCAGCTCGTATTAAGGTAGGTGTGTGTATTGTTGTATTGGTTTATATTATACGTGTACATAGGTGTAGATTTGTAGAAAAATTAAACAAAATGATTCCAAATAGCAATGTTTAATATGGACGATCGGAACAGTTTTGAAAAAATACATATAAAACTGTAATAGGATACAAACTTTCGGGTTTTAGTGGATTTCAGTATTTTCCCCTACCAATTGACCCTCTTACATTACTACGTGTGACTTGCACTTACAAAATTATTATTCAGAATTAGGTCATTACTGAGATTGTCTTGTATGAAGATACTTTAACTATGTAACATAGTCTATGTCTCGTAGTAATCAAGTAAGTAGTGATGGTAAACAATCAGACGTTCCAAAACTTCAAATTTACGAGTATGTTATATCGTTCCATTAGCATTATTTACAATCAATCACTAGTAAAAGATTACTGATACTTTAAACTATCGGTGTTCGCTTCTTATTCCAAATATTCTAATCTACATAACAACTGTACATGGTTTAATAACTTGTTCAGAGAAAATTATACATTTTAATACCCGTCTTAGTCATGAAAAAAAAACAAACTTAAAAGATAATGCAATTTTAGATACAAAATGTAATAAAGTATCTGAAAAATACAAAAACTTATCAACGTATCACTTAAATACGGCATCGAAAATATTTGTAGCTGAGCATTTCCAGTAGGTAGCAACGTATCAAGTAAAAAGTAAGAACAAGTCTTTGGCACAGATCTTACATAGATAAATAAGTTTTTTTCAAGTCTGGTCTATATTGGATGGGAATAATTAAAATTTAATCTAATTTCATAATAAAGGTATAAACATAAAATAAATTTGTCTATTTATTCATTAAAATAAACTCCTGTACAACACAAACATAAATACTTATGTGAGCTCAAATATTAACTTATGAAAATTATACCAATGATATAAACAGTAATATAAAATATAAACAAAGGTAAACATACAATCTGGACAAAAACATAATTGTGTATTTACAATAATTATACTAAGTATAAGTTCAAGACGATCACAGCTCGGTGCTCATTTCAGCCGTGGCCGAAGTTTTGGCACCGGCCGGCGGCCCGCCCGCGTCCGCACCCGGCCCCGAGGGCTCCTCGTTCGAAGAATTCAGCTCTGCAGTCTGTTTTCATTGAAAATGGTATTACTAAGGTAAATTTACAAATTGTTAGAAAACATACAACTCTATATAATTAAAAAAAAAAAACAATACTGAAATAAAATTGTAAATCACACGTTTGGTTACACACTATTTAAATTTTTAATCACATGTGCCATAAAAAGAAAAATACACGAAACTTCATAAGTGTAAGTGTTAGTCAAACCAGGTTAGTCTACTTAATACCACATTCTTAACCACTACACCTCAACCGGCATGCACAAATAAAAACACAAATCCTCCGCAGGCAGGGAGGCGAACACTAACAAACCGGGGTTGCGTGCAGCTAGATCATTCCGCTACGTGTTGCGACACAGAAGTGGTCGGGCGCGAGCCTTACTTACTGCGTGCTTTCTATGAGAGGCTTAAGGATAATGTCGAGGGTGTTGTCGTGGCGATGGATGCGCGCGTGCGTGCGCGCCAGGTTCGCGTTATGGTCGCGCGCCTCGCGGGACTCGCGCGCCGAGCGCGGCAGCGGCCGGCGCGCCAGCGACCCGCCCTCGCCGACCAATATGTTGTTGTTGCTAGCATGTCTCTGCGTATCCCATAATCACACGAGCGTCAACGACTACCGGTGCACACCATAGCTTTGTACAGTACATGTGACATACGAATATATATGTATTACCATAATGAAAGAGATCTAGGTGCCCAGATAGCGAGAGGCAATAATTGACGCAATTCACTACAAGTATAAACAACGTTAAACTTATGCTGTTTATCGTTCGTAGTGCTCTGCTATTTTGAAAATTAGAAGCCCCGTAGCATAGAATAGTGTATGTATATATTGATATTTATCAAGTAACCCAATTCTAATATGCGTCAGTGAATTAGACTATTCAACTCAGGTCTACTATAAAATACGGGTATCATAAATAAGTACTCAATTTTTCTTTTGAAATACACCAAGATGAAAACTGAAACCCTTATATTGTCCTTCTTTCATAGCTTTGGTGAAGTCTCATCAAATTACACTAAAACGAGTTTAATTTTAATACCCTCAATGCCAAAGCTAGAAAAAGGATATTACAGGGTGTTTCTTAGTAGTTAAAAACTCAAAAAGTAAATTTGATGTCGACAGCAGCCTGTACACGGTTAGCTTCGTCAGCGACCAAGAAACAGGAGCCGCGGATTAATCCGGCGGCCCTTGTAAGCTTCTTTATAATTTATTGTACTTTACTGGCTTCCTTTTAAATTGACAAAGCAATTAAAATAGAAATATTGATGGTTTTTTTAAGGCACGGCAGTCTAAATATAAGTTTAATAAATATTACCAGCGGTTAATTAGCAATTTTAGGTACGTAATATTTTTCTTTGGAATTCCTTTTTACAAAAATAATACGTTTTATTGTCCATAAATTGTAATCATGGCAGAGATTGTAACATTTCTTTATGTAGATATTTGTACTGTTTTAATTTATTTCTACAAAGTAATCTTTTTCTATTAAGCACGAGAGACGTTAAGTAAGGCTTGATAGTCGAGGACCAGCTTTATGCTATCGCGACTGGGATGTTTATTAACTCCTAGCAATAACCATTCAGGACTGTATTCAGAAGGATCAGCTCACAATGGCCGCCGGATCGCAGAAGTTCGGTTAGAAAGCGAAGCGCCCACTCACGAAGAGAGAAAAGCCCGTGTCCGCAGGATGGGGGTAGTAGCGCGGGAGGAGGTCGCGCGGGCGGCGCGAGGTGGCGCTGTCGCTGGCGACGGACAGCAGCGAGCGCTGCGAGCCCGTCGCCGAGCTGCGCGCGCGCGGCACCGCCGGCGGCCGCCGCGCCACCGCCGCGCCGCCCGCCGCGTCCGCCACGCGCCACTGCCTACTCACTGGCGCCGCCGACACCAGTGCCCCGCCCTTCGCGCTGTCGCTCGACCTGACCATAAAAGTACACCTCGTATACAATCATCGAATAAACCCCCAGCGAAAAAATAAATGCGAACATTTAAAAAGTCAATTGTTACTTAGAAACCAATTTCCATAACATCGCTAGAAACCCTACTTTTAAATACATAAACATTCATCAAAATTGGTTCACCCGTTTAAGAGCTACCTACGGTGCCTCAAAAATACAAACATAGCGGTCAAATTTTTAATATAAATAGGTACAGTCAGGCGGTTAGGTGTTCAAAATGAGATCAATACATCTCTATTGTCAAGAGAATAAAAACGCGTGTAGGTCATTTTGAACACATCACCCGCTCAGCCACTTTTGCTGCTGACTGTGCAAAACAATTTTTTCAGCGATGGTATTTTATTTACCATCAAATAAATGATAAATAATTATTTTTGGACAATTACACAAATCGACCTAGTTCTACAGTAATACCTACTTGTGTTTTACATGTCAATAAATAGACAACGCGATAAGGCAGCTATTTATCGATGCCGTGGCCAGGATTCAAATTGGGACCTTCAGTAAATAATCTTTATTTTATGTACAAACTAAACTTTGATCAGTTAAATATGTATATTAGGTACATTTAGGTTCTAACTAACATCCTCTCATTCAGTAATATTTAATGTCATTCACCTTACAACAAATCAGAGTATAAACTAAGCTTTGCAGCTGCACTGCAGTTCGTTATTAAAACTTATAATTACATTAAAATTTAATTCCAACTTAAAAACAACGTTCTGCAGTACAATATACATGTATATCAACACACCTACGAACAAATAAGCAATAGGTACTCTGAAAAACGATATAAAAACGTTGTAAATCTGCCAAAACCCGACAACACTGAATATCCAGTGTTCAACAAGCCATTCGCTTTGCACGGTATTTAAAACCCATTGAATGACACATGATCGGATTAATCGATCGCGCATTTACCACCTTCCAACTTTCCGCGCGCCGAATTTATTGGCACTTTCAATGTACCTACACTTTATGTATAGTAATAGAGATGTTTTGTATGTAATTTAGTGATTAAAAGATTAAATAAATTGCTTGTTCACCTTTCGGAAGAATAAGCGTAATCTTGATCGGCCCCCAGGCCGGAGTCGGTGTGTTCGTGGGAGACCCGCGCGCTCCCTGATATCAATTCTCCGCTTGAGCTGTTGCTATTGCTATTTGTCACTGGGCTGTAAGGGTTGTTGTTGTTCGAGACAGGCGTCACGTTGCCTTTATAACCGTTGTTTGTTAAGAAATCATCTCCGTTCCGGCCGACGGGCTCGTTGTAGCTCGGGTATACACGCCTGAAAACATTTGTAATATTACATAACCCACAATCTTACCGAATAAATGTGTTTCGCGGTTTTGAGAGTTCGTATTCGTACTCGTACCTTCCGTATTTCTCGATGCCGGTTCGGTGCGTACTGAGGGTGCTTGAGCTTGATCGGAGGGATCCTTGGTTATGGTTGTCATGGGCGCTCTTACTGTGAGTTAAGGAACTCTTCTCTCGCCTCGCTAATGATCCATGCTCCGTTCTAAAAATAGATTTTATATCGATGATTTTCTCATTTTAGAAATGTAATAAAAAATAGACAAATCAGTCTGAGATGAATCAATTTTATGAAAAAGTCTGAAGACGGAGCAGGAATTTTATAAGTACTTACAAAAAAAGGATTTGTCTCCCCTCCCTCCCTCCATACCCCGAAACCTAGTTACTTTTAAAAATCAAATTTATTGTTACCAATTGCAAATGATTGTTACCTAATTTATATGTATTTCACTAGCATTAAGAATTCTTTTAATTTGACGTGTATTCTATGTGTGCATTTACGAAATAAATGAATATATACAAATTTTATGAAAATAATATTATTGCTTTCACCCGCCAGTTTAGATTGCTAAATTGTATAATACTCCAAACTTTGTGAAATCTTAATAGTTTTAGGGATTTTGGAATACAGCAAGGTTGCTCGTCGTTTGGTCTTTGATTTGGGTAATGAAACATAAAAGGCTCTTAAACGGATGATATCCAGTTGATTGAAATCAGAATTGATTATGTTAGCTTACTGTCTATGCCGGGAAGAGGTTCTTAGTTTCGTTTGCCGCGCGTGGCTGGTCTGGACCACAGTGTACGGAATCTCCTTCAACTGTTCCTCCGTCATGCCCGCCGTGTCCACCAGCGAGAACTCTAAGTGTTGCTTCAGCTCACTGGGTAGCCACTTCTTATCGTTTGGAGATCCAGACCGAGACCTAAAAATGCACGATTAAAATTGACAACTAATATTTTAATTGTGGCACATATACTAAATAAAAATACCTGTTCTAAATCATAACCAACAATACTAAAATATTTGTTGTTTACATATTAGGTATATATATTTTAAATGCCCCATTTTAAATCTAGTTAAAAATATATTAAACAAAGTTTATTAAATTAACTATGGATAAAACTGACAATTCTGCATACTCAAACAAAATTTCGGCTAAGTATACCTACTGTCTGGGATCTAGATTTAGATATGAAGTAGCCTTATAAATCCAAGTCAGTCTGAAGGGTGAGTAATGACATAAAGAATATGTCTTGCTTTTTTACCTTCTTATTTGTATTCTAAAGTAAGTGACTGGCAAGAAAAAAAAACTTTCTCCATTTCGTGTAATGGTTGGATATAAAAGTTTTCGGCTAAGTCACTATCCGTAACTACAAAAGCAGGTACAAGACCAAGCATGTATAACATCTAAATATGGGAGCGAGCATAAAGTTTACCGATGCTTCCTGTGCCGCCTATGTTTGTGAGAGGATCTGTGCGTTCCCGTTTCTGGTTCCATTTGTGAACGACGAACATTGGCAACCTACAAATTAAACGTGTTTTAATTAAAATGTAAATTTTCATCGTATCGCTTTCTATGTCCGTTCTAGACGTTTTTAATCTATAGGATTTGAATAATGCAAGCGCAGTGTCTGCAGTTTGATGGTTATGTTTACGATAGGCACTTACTTGAACGCCGCTGCCGGCGGTCGTCTGTCTCAGCACCTCTTTCCACTGCGATTCAGATTCCACCATCTCGTATTCTCTGCAAAATATATCACGTTAACGCTTAATCAAATTAAATAAGTATTTGGAGTAGAATGTAGTCGAGACGAAACAGCATCGCATTATTAAGCCCAGTTTAACAAAGTTTCAACAAATATAATTTAATTAGAAGATGCGGGAAGCGGACGCGCTCTGTTCGTCCATGGTACGTTCAAATGTCGAGTAACTACCAACACGCTCTCTAAGTTAGCAATAACAGTAATAAAATGAACGGCACTGACTTGGTATCTGGTTGCGAGTCGTGCTCAGAGCCAGACTCGTGCTTGTGACGCGAGCGGTGCCGTCGGTGCCGTCGCCCGGAGCGTCCTGAGCCGCGCGACATCTCGCTCTCCGCGTCCGACTGCTGTCTTCGAGACCGGTGCTTATGCCTAGTAAATAAATAGTACATTACTACACATGCCGGGAAAGAAGGGCTTGCCGGCGAGCCTTTTTCACTGCCAGGCATGTATAGTGCTTTTCACAAACATATACAATGAAATAACACCACTGAAAAACATTTATAAATATCCACAACAAAATATAAAATACAAACCACGACAAAAGTTTTATTAATTTTCCCTCCAATCCACAATCACAATCCGATCACAATCATTTTTCAGAAGTCATCTGTCTTGTATTAGGACCAAAAGAATCTTACTTTTTCTTAATAATGCAAAGGATTTGAAATATTGTTTATGGTGACTTACATATGTATAGACAATATTTTAATTTTATTCATTAACACATATAGAGGGTCAAACGCAAACATCGAGAATCGCAAAGTCTCGAACGTATTTTCTGTCGCTTTAGTTACGCGTTAATTGATGCCCTCAGATTTGTAAATATTCTTAATATTTTTCGTATGACAACGCGACACATTTTGGTCCAATAACCATGCAGCCACTCAAAATAAAGATAAAAAAATATGATTAGGCTGTTTCTCCTGTTCATTAACACAGACACCATGTTTACATTAAAATTAAAAGAAAAATACTTCCCGGCCTAGGCCTTTGAATTAAATTCATTTACGTAATAGTGGCTCCGCCCGAAACGTGATACTTTGAAGCTTGTTATTACGCACTTAATGGAGACATTTCCTTGCATGTTTGAGAAAAACACATTTACCAAAAGAAAATACTAATCAATTATCTTCTAAAGGTAGGTAGTGACAAAGTCTATGAAATTAATAGAAATACCTGCGGTTCGATCGCGAGTCGTTCGAGCTCTGCGAGTCAACAGATGCGGAGCGGTGGCGTGGCGCGGGCGGCGGTCGTGTGGCGCTGGGCGAGGCTGAGTACAGCCCTCGACGCGCCGGCGCTGAACGCGTCGATCGCGGCGAGCTAGGCGCCGGCGCCGGCTCTAACGTCCCTTCGACGCTCATACTACGAAATCATTACAATTAATATCTTCTTTCGCAATATGCTTAGGTCTCAATCCAAAAATAAAGGTCCGTCTTGTGATGGCTTGCAACTTGATTGAAATAGGTTTGTATTTCAACTGTTGTGTAAATATGAACATCGTATTTTCCTTCAGGTACCGATTAAGCTATGAGTCATAAGTTATGTCTATATTATGTATATAGTTTATATATTTACTATTTTATTTATACGAGTATTGTAGTTTATGCATTTTGCTTGTAGTTATTTTTAGCTTGTAGTTTCATGATTATCAAAGTGATTTTAGTAACATTCAACGCTAACTCCCTTAATGTCAGTTGAAATACAGAATCATAAATTCACATTCGTTTAGAAATTTTCACTTGTTAACAAAATACCTGTCCTTAGAAAACTCCGAAGACCTATCGAAATCACTTCAATCAATCATGTCAATATTTTCAATCAAGCGGCGCTACAATAGATTCAATCAAATCGACATCTATCTGAAGTAATTGACACTCACGAAATGGGTCGGTGTATTGAGGTAGGTTGTTTAATTTCCGGGGTACAGTCTTTTATTCTCAAGTCTTCTAGTTTGTGCACTGAAAGGAAAAATGAAATCGATTAAGGCATTTTCAGAACATAAATACATCATTGTAAGGTGAGTAATATTTATTTATTAATACGACAGTAAAATGTATGTTAGTACAGTCAGATACAGAGATTATTGAGTCGCTTGCATTTTCGTAATTTAGCTGTGTCACTGGCTGCGTCCGTCTCAGATATTTTGTGACGTCCGCTTAGCAATAATTACACAAACAAGTTACGAACATAGTACGGCCCAGACTCCTAGTCCCTATACGTGACAGTACGAGTATTTCCAAGGAAATAACAATGGTATTTCAAATATTTTTTGGTTTGTTTTAATTGGTTTTACCGTCGTGCAGCGAGGCGTGTGGAGGCCGCGCGATGCGCCGCGACGGCGTGCGTGTAAACGCCGGCGGCGGCCTCGGTCGGGCTCCTCTCCCGCTGTTAAAACAAAATCCGATAACTACAAAGAATCAACGTGTAGTTTAGCTAGTGTTCTCAATTAAAGCACATACATAAATAATTTTATTTACGGAACATATCAAAAACATGTATCTAACGAACATGTCGCCATGTTAAAAGAGTTAGAGTTGCTACATAGTAGTTTTTTATATCAAATATGGTTAATACGATCATATTTTAGAATATGTGAGAATGCTTTCTAAGAAATTTACGTGAAATACTCTTCCTTTAAAGATAGAGAACATGAATGTCAAATGAAAGAGTAAAGTAAATAATTTGTGATAAAATAATATTCTTTTAAGTAGCTGATTAAGTGTACGGTGCTGGCTACTTGCTAAAGATCTTACGGCACAAGGTGCCTAACGACTTCAAAAGATTGTTTAAAAGTTGATCCAGAAACAACTACGGAGTTGGAGTGTAATAAAAACTACGAGACGTGAAATTGAATAAAAGTTCAATGAAGAATTTTTAACAACTATCAGACTCATTTGAACAGCTTTTGCTAAGAACTCACTTTTGTGGAAAGAAGCTTGTAGATTGAAGTAAATATATAGTATATTTATAGAGTGATTCAAAGTACATAAGATCCAAATATCTAAGGCCTTCATTTAAGTTAGGAAATGCTGCCAGCTTACTTGGTACAATGATTTCAGTGTTTTTTTTTTAGATTTCAGGTAGAGTAAGTGTTGTACGTTTCGACTAAGAACACATGAAATTATTTTTATAAAATATTTTGACTTACTTTGATTTTTAGGTAGTAATACTATTATATATACTTAAACAAAAGCGATGACGTCCTCGTTCCTGTACAGTTATTGTATGATTAGCTTATTTGTTAGTCGGTCTACTTCCGTTTGATAGTTTACTTATAGTTCTGTATTTATTTTATTTTAAAACGAAATATTCTTAAGCAGAAACAGTTGTAGGGCAGTTGGTTTTTAAATTTTTCCTTTATTCTTAGAATTCTGGTTTCAATAGCAGACGTTTCTGCTTAAAAATAATAATTTAGTTATGGGGATAGATATCGGTGAATTTTCAATATGATTTCAGACTCCGATGTCGCTGAAAGGTGTCAACACATTTACGGTAGATGTCGTTAGGCGCCGCCTAAGCGCATTGAAGGATATGGTGGAGAAATTCGCAGCTTTTAGGCAAGCGTCCATTTCAGAATCGCGAGTTCGAGTCTCGCCCGGGCAGATGATTTTTCAATTTTTCCTTTATTTCTAACAATTTATTTTTAATTTCATTAAACTTAAGAAATTGGAATTGTACAAAACAAGGACACGAGTATTAGTACTATTTTACCAACGGAGTACGAGCAGCGGCGTCCCTGTGGAGCGGTTGAACATACAATCCGGCGACCCACCTGCCACGCGTGGCGAATATGGCATTACGGCTCCATGGTCTCTGGGGGATGCATGTCCAGCAGTGGAAGTCCGTGGTTGATAAGTAGTAAAATGTGGATTAGCATCATGGCGCTAACCTATTCCTCAACCGCGTTCCTAACGCGAAGATGTCGGCGGAGGCCGGCGATGTCTGCTGCAGTCGGAAGAACGCGTGGTGGTCGGAGCAGCAGCGCCACAGGTGCCGGCACGCCGACCGCGTCGGGGACTCGAAGCCGTACGTCGATGTCTCATTCTGATCAACGAAGAATTCATTTAGAAACAGATTTGCTGCAATTAAGAATTTATATCTTTGCAGCAATTTGGACTAACCCCTCGTATGCGGATGTCAAAATTCTCCAACGAAAAACGACCGTGAAGTTAATTCCGTTGAGTTCAAATGCTGGGCACGGATCCGCGCATACGAAGGGTTAATGGAGACTTAGTGTTAACATTCACGTAACAGTTATACCTATACGTGAAATGCATTGTTAGTAAGACTAATGTTACCTATAACAATTATCATCATCTTTTAGGTTGTTTGAACTTGGAGTGTAGTACCCTTTGAAACCTAAACCGAAGACTTGGTATGGACACATTTTTTTAACAAAGTGACTTCCAGCTGATTTTCCAACCTTGATATCCTACAAGAGAGAGACTTTCAGATATTTCATGACGTTTTCCTCACAGAAAAGTGACTACAAATATTGAATCATATTATGGAATTGCGTGTCAAAAAACTCTTTAGTAGAAGCCGGGATTTGAACCCGACGTCTTCGGATTGAAAGTCGTAAGTACTAGTATAACTACTTCACGAACACCTCCGAGCAATGTGAAATCAATATGATATAATAATTATATTTATAGTTCCATGCGGTTCTCAAATTTTATACGTCGTCGTTGCTATTACTTGGTATAAAAGTTAATTAACAATTATAGATTATAAAGTATCTATAAATATTACTCGTTAAATATTTCAGCCATTATATTCACATCTTGACATTTAAATAGGCCAAAACCCAGCAAGTAAATACAGGACGCGGGCGCGCGGTTATCAGCCCACAGCGCAGTAAATACGCTGCTCAGTCCTCTGACTTATCTATAATTGCCTTCCTACGAATGTCTTTCAAGGAAGCCTCACAAGGTGGACGTCTTGCACCACTTCACTATTCACTGCGCGATTATGAGATAGCTCCCAACCGGAAACGGGGTCAAGACTCAGGATTTTGTTTATTTATTCGTTTCTCAATTAGTGAAGTTTTTCGCCGAATTTTCCGCTTCAGTTGTCGCAGAAGGAAAATATTCTTGGTCGTTAATTAAACATGAGTGCTTACATTTTTGTCCGCTACGCGAAGCATGAAGTAACGCCCCTTGTAATACAGCTTGGAGACGCGCGGCCAGTAATAGTTGGCGACAGTGTGTTTTCCCTTTAGCAGCAGCAGCCCGCTGGGCGCCAGCCCGAGGAAATATTCTACGCTGTCTTCACCCTGCCGGACATATTGATTTAATAAACATGACAGCGTAACAATGACAAAATAATGAAGGTTTCTTTGTTTTAACAAAGCTTACTTACTGCAAGATTTTGCCCTCATAAAAGTTACAGGTTTTAAAGAGGCTTGGGGTCCATTGCACAATAACTTGTAATGAATGCTTTCATGAGTTAGAGAGTTCCGCTAATATTATTAGTTATAAATTGATATGCCTTTGGTAGCTAAAATATGTACAGCACTTTTTCTGTCTTGCAAGTCGAGTGTGCTTTAGTATTTTGTAAATAAAATTGTAGCTATAAAGCTTTTTAATGTATACCTACAGACCTCTTTTCTAACAAAAATAAAGTTTTTACCTTGGTAGTTAATCTTAGAAATGAAAAATATATCTTACCAGAACGGGGTGTAAATCGACTCCATACATGTCGAGCCATTTCACTTTATCAAGGTAACTCAGTTCAGCTTGCGCTGGCGAAATGCCGCTGAAACAAACAATGCAATTTAGACAAAAAGGGTAGGTAACTGAAACAAAAGACAATAATAAAGAATGGCTCAAGTGAATTATTACAAATTGTGGCATTATTCTGGAAAGTCTAACAATGAATAATCAGTTGGTGCGAGGTCCGCGGCGCCGGCAGCCACAGCCGCACTTGGTGCTAAGTACACGTAATTTGCATGTAATTGCGGCTTTGTGACGCGCCCTCGGCCGCAGACTGCATCTTTGTACGGTTAAAAATTCATTCAATTAGGCGAGAAGCGCGACGAAGTTTAATTTCCGGCGCGGGCGGGGACTCTTCCGGCGTGAAACTGCTCCCTCTGAAATCTTAATTCCTTGAAACTTACTTTCTTCTGATGCAGCCAACTTGCTACTCTCTTTAGCGTGATCTTAGTATACGCTCTACGTTATTTTGTTCTAAGCTGCTTTTGTAGTTAGCATTGTTTCTGAGGTGCACACAAGTCTAAAACTTGAGGTGAAAATTCTCTATTGTCTCATAACTTGCATATTTTACTCGTAGTCGAGTATAATGTTCAAGTTCACGTAAAAACTTGGTTATTGATATTTATAGTCTGTTATTGTATATCAATTGTCTATTAAGTATGTTAAAGTAACTTGAGCCCCAAATACCTATTAGATTTCGTATGCCTAGTTTAGATAAATTGTATTCTAGATGTTACGTCATTGAAAATGAATTATCGAATGATATTGATTACACACCTGAGCATCTTCCCTATTCTGGAACCTTGCTCAGTAATAATCCCCCGCACAAAAGTATTCGTTGTAAGAAATTCGATACTGTTCCAATTAAGTAGGTATATATTTATAAAACGAACATAATTACTTAAGAAATTACGATTGTTGTTTTCAAATACAAAACTCACGTGAGGGTACGGTGTATGTCGGCGGCGCGCGACTCCAGCTCAGGAGTCTGGTGTGCCAGGAACCGGAACTCCGACACGTAGCCGGACACGTGCCGGCGAGGATCGTAGTCGCCGAGCTCAGCTGTTCAAACATTACCATTATCATTCATTTAAAATGAGCTTGACTCGTTGAGTTATACACATTATTAGGCTGAGGACGGTTGTGACATTTGATTCAATCTACCCATTGACCAGTGTCATTGAAAAGGTGATTGATTTATTGTAAATGCGTGTTAATAGTATAGTTCAATAATAAAAAAATATTATCTTATTACATTGTTATTGGTAAATAATTTGTTTTAAGATCTGAGTAGGTTTATAAGAAGCTAGTCAACCTACATATAATAAATCAGAATTATGTAAGCGGCATCCAAAAATGTATTTAAATGAAGAACCACATTCCAAATAGAACCACTTTATTGTTAATTCTTTTATATTTTAATTACATCTTTCCTGGAAAGTATAAAATAAAGAAAAAGACTGTGTTTCTTGCGACATCCATTAAAAGCAGATCTCTCTTTCCTCCGACAGATGTGAATGAACGCATTATGTCTACTTCGTACCATTTCCACAAACAGTTGTAAATAATCACAACGATGACACGAACTAGGTACATTACGTTTCTTAGACATGTCTGTAACTAAAATTACTTAGACATAAGCACTCAACTATTACTTACATAAATCATGTGTAGCGCCCTAAAGTACCCTTTGGTTTACTGCTAACATCAATCTATTCGCTAGACGGGTAATCTTGAGAGATGCTTAAATCAATATCTCTGTTGGGTAAAGTTAAGTTTGTATGGTACAATCAATAACTGCTTGTACAACTTCATTGTTAGAAAATTTATTAATGGAAATCTATAAGTAAGTATTATATACAACAGTTTATTCATTTATAACGCGCTATAAGATTAACAGTAATGTACTAATGTACGTACCTTAAAGGTTTCACAAAATCGTAAAAGTAGTAAGTGGAGTTTACTGCGTGTGTGGAGGAAAAAGTCGCAGTCAGGTGCAATATTATAAGAAAACTAATAAGAAAGTGCGAGCGTACTATAAAATCGGTGAGTAATGATGTGCCACCGTCCGAGCGGATTCGTTATCAATAAATTTAAAGAATAAAATAAAACCTCGTTGGCCTGAATAGTCTAAATAAATAAAATACATGGAGTAGTCAGGAGGAAACCACTATCTTACATATCATTGGATGGTACTCACATTAGCCAAAACGAAATGGTGCAAATCGGGTAAACTGATTTTATAATCGTTTATTTATACGAGGTGACTGCTATTTTTTGTACTCCAATTATTTGCTGCTAAGCTGATAAGAGTGTGCTGGTACATAAGTTACTAATTTAATAATGTCTTCAGTTGCCGCGATAATTATTCATGAAGTAAAACAACTGAAAGCTAGGTACTGCTACTACTTACTAATTTACGAGCTATTTAATTTGAATTCTGTTTTAGTTAAGGTCAACTTCTGTGTAGAAGTAGAAAACGCTTACCAGCTTAGTCCTATACAGAATAAGTCCTCCAGAGTATAATTATGTACCTACCTACTGGTTTTTTTTTTATTTGAACGCTGACTTATTTTATTTAACATTATTTTGTCCTAAGGATTAGTAGAACATTACATAACAGCATAATATAAATGCCTATTACACTGTTTTGCTTTTAAGAGTTCCTTTGTGAAAAATATGCTATTGTTGCTAGTTTATAACGCCGCCACTAAAACTAAATTATCGTCGCTCTGGGACACATGTGCCACTACTTCGGATAATAAAACCACACAAATACTTGGTATCATATAAGTAAATCCATTTATAGCTGATGGCGCACTTCAAACGAGCGGATAGAAATAACCGGGCGCGGAACAGACAGTTTTAGTAACAAATGCCTTGTTTGGAGCAGTGTCATATGTAGTCAAACGAAAATACTTATTAGCAGAGACGAGTAATTAATAGAAAATATTGATCCCTACATGTTACGTATTTCTTTAGATCGAAGAGACGTACTCTTGGCGAGATCTTTGTATTGTACTCGTATATATAACTGGATACGAGTACCTGAATGATGACATAGGTACAGTGGACGTCAAAGATATGTTTACAATTTTTCACTTTAACCCTCACCCTAATAAGGTGCAAATGTGTATATGTTTTTGACGTCGACTGTATATCGGATTTTACAGATATACATTATCTACAATAGGCAAAGCGTATTCACAGTATAGTTTCCTTGATTCATGTAAAATGGAGACCGCTTTAATACACCTTCATTGATGTCTATTCTGAAGAATAAACTAAGAAATATAACACTTTAGTACATATTACTATTAAGAGTTGTAACTTATGTATTTATTTATTGTAGCACACTATATTTCGTCGCATGTAAATTCCGATATAAATTCAAATTTTGAAAACTAATGGTATATTCTGAAAACTGTAACTATGATTCCCTTGATGAAATTATAAATTACACGTTACGACAGACGAACTGAATGATTTACAAGTCTCTATTATTTTCTAGTCCCTGTTGTTACAATACAAATAACGAGCCGCGTCCGTAACGCTATTACAACGCCGACCTGTCGCCCCCATCTTTGGAAACAATTAATCCAATCAATTCAAAGGGTTCTATATCTAACTACATATTTACGTTATATACCTAGTATACGTAGTATCATTATATACGTAACTCGTTAACACGATTAACTAGTATTGTACAGATCCATATTCCTATGGAATACAGAGTTTTGACTAGTCGAACGTTTATAAGAACTAGTGTCAGTTTTTATAAGTACTGCAATGTCCCGTTACTTCCCTATAAATCAGACAGATGTGCATAATATCATAACTTGGAAAATATAACTAGCCAATATGTATTTAGGATTAATAAGAACTCGAGGAGTCATTTCTTGAATATTATATAATTAAACTAAGTAATACATGGTTTATTGATATTGTACCATCTACACTAATATTATAAGGGCGAAAGTTTGTGAGTTTTTCACGTCTAAACGGCTGGAGCGATTTTAATAAAATTTGGTATGGAGTTAGCTGACACCCTGAATTAACTCATAGGCTACGTTTTTTCCCCTAATAAACTGCGGGTAACACCGCGGAGCACAGCTACTTACTACTAGCTGTGCCCCCGTATAATTATGTAATAATGGATTTGTTCTTAGCCTATTACTATTACTCTCACGTCGGCGAAATAAAGTCATAGGATATATTAATCAACGGATTCATTATACATATTTTTGCACTCGACTGTATAAAAAATCAAAGATACTTAGGTATTATAAAAACTAACGCGGTACTTGATCTCTCGTTTTTCAATAAGTAGCTACCAGATAGTAATGCATTATTATATCACTATTAAAGTAAAATGACTAATAAAAGTTATTAATGTATCGTAAACTGAATACTGTAAAGCTCTCTATTATATCACAGTTGTATACAATTCTATTTAGATCGGATTGCTCGGTATCTCGAAAATTTAAGCAAATACCTAATTCTTTGCGCAATATAAGATACTTAATTAAAGGGATGGAATAATACGTCAGACGTCACATGAAACTATGTACGTGTGGGGTTAATAACGAAATTTAGATTTACATAATAATCAGATTATCTATATCAAATTACATATCTAAATGTTGGTGATATATGTTCAATACGTAGTTACTAATACACTAGCCGGCTCCATCTGTTTGCTTTGCGCTGATGAATAGATTTGACGATTAAGTATTACCTATACGGTAATACTGTAAACGGTAGCTACTGCTAAGCTGATACCTAAACCACACACGGCAAACAGATGTGTACAAGGGTTAAATTCACTTCTGATAATTCTCATCGGTATTCCAAGTCGCTATATTTAATACTAACCTACTATAAAAGCGGCACCTTTTAGAAATGATAAGTAAGTCGAAATAGCATATTGTCAATAATTTCCTACACCTCACGTGGATAAGAAAAATCCAAATAGCTCCGGCTCGCCAACAATCACTTTTTAAGACATTTAATGTGATTACGAAATGTTAGGGTCATGTTCTCATGTTTGAATACTTTCAGCTGCTATATCAAAACACTTTTAGGTAGGTAATAAAGCGAAGTAACTTATTGATAAGTAATTCTTTGTACAATTATAGCGTTGTTAAACGTATTGTAGCGTCACTAAAGACTCAAACTATCGCTACACTCCGCCTAACGTAAGAATCAGTAGTATTGAAAAGATAAATGGCTCGTTCCGTTTACCGGCCAGTTAGCGGACGTGCGAACAGCGGCAAAATAAATAATCTCACAGGCCAGGACGGTATTCCCATTGCGTTTTAGGCTCCGAGCAATGACAAATCAAACTATTAAGGCGAACTAGAAGAATAACCTCTCAATCAACTTTATGAAGCGTAATTTAATTAAGGTACATTTGGTTATACGAGTAGGTACCTGCCCCAGTTTGTAATATGTACATTTTAAAACACAGAATATACCTTACTCCTTTTCTACGTAAATAAATAGGTAAACATAAATTAGTATTGGCGTAAGATTGGTTATTATGACATATCATGGAAGTGTTTTTTGTGATGCGTTATTGAAAGTGACGGACACTGTCCACATGCAGCATCATCGACATCATCGTACTGCGTAAAGACATTAAGTGAATACATAATCTCTCTAACTAATCACTAATACTCGATCGGACCAGGGAATCCTTACTGGTCCGACCGAGCGTTCCACTCGCCAGCTTTTCTAAGTAATAGGAATAATTTCTAGAAAAAGTAGGATGGACGAGCCGTGGTGTCATTTCCCGCCGTATATCATTTTTTGTTGCAGACTTTACATCTGGTACGTGTGTTCGACGTTCGTTGTGTGAAAACATACATGTGTACTTTTTTTCACATAACCGCCGGTAAAGATAACATTAGAAAAACAAAGTTAAGAACAGAAGGCTAGTGAAGTTTCGACCCATTAATTGTTTTTGTATGTATTTTCAACAAGTCACCCTGCACATACACATTTAGGTAATATTTAATGATTTTGTAGTCTGTTAAGTTTATAATAATTATGAAATCAAATTAATTGTATATTTAGAAGCAGGTAATTTACGATTTATAAGTCCAATATTGTCGTTACGGAATGAAACATGTCGAACAATATTCGACTTCTAAAACGGGAGTTACCCACTTCTATACAATTAATATGGATCATGTGTTTAAAATTTGTTAAATTATACACATATTAAATACAAAGTTTATATTTATGAACCTACCTATATATATACCTAAAAGCTACCCCATGGGTAACAACCTATAACCAAAACCCGATATGTTATAATTGAGAACACGTATTAATATCAACATTTTTCTAGAAAGAATATTGGTGGGCATGTTAAATAAAAAAATATCCAATCGAATCTGTGTAAATTTACGAGCGCAAACACTCAACGCGTTACGTTTTCCAATATAATTTCAACATCAAAGAATTTCATCGCCTGATGGTTTCCATCGTGTGTACCATCAGTATAAGTCAAGAGTAAGGAATCTGTTTTGCTTTAGATGTGAATGATCTGTGGAGGGAACATCGATCAAGAGGCGGACCGCCCATCCGTCTCGGCGCCGTTTCAAACGCTCTCTAAGCACGGGCGAGTCGAAGAGAGGCAAAGTAGCTGTTCTCTCTTAGTTATATGGATCTTTGAGGTTACGTTGCAGTGGTTTAACTCAGCCGCTACCTCGTATTGAATAAGATTATCCACCAAAACCACTTAAAGTACCTAACCACATTTTTTTTTCTATAAACAAATACTGATTTTATCACATGCGTTAACAGATAAACTAAATAAACAAACATTTATACACTCATAAAACATTCCACGAACTTGCAACTTTAGATTTCAAGTTCTTGACAGCGCTTAAAATTCATGAGGGTCGTTAAGCTTCAATGTAGTATTTCGAGTGCTTGTCGTCTTTATTACGTTTAGCTGGGTCGGAATATCCATATTGTGGTCACCGCACGGCGTCTCATTTGGCGCAGACAGCAATTACCCGGCTGATTAATGCGAGGAGTGTTTCGCTACTTGTTGCGAGCGAACGAGCCTTCCCAAACTACTAGGCCTTGTATTCGCATATTAGCAACAGCGAATTCTCGACTCAAAACAACCAATTCTGTTACGATCTTGACATCCGTGTCAACTATTCGTACTCGGAGGGCAGAGGTATACCTGAGTCCTGAGTCTAATGGTCGTTACGCTACTAGAATAGTATAGTATTGTCACCAAGCCTATACTATCTCGCAAGCAGAAGCTCTCGAGTGAATATTGGACTAAATTAAGAATAGAGTAAAGCGTCCAACTGCTGTGATTAATTGTTCGACGCCATTTCCTGAAATGCGTTTCTGTTTACTTTTGAACAACAGTATCTTTAACGTTTTTACTATAAATTAATGCCGCCTCGGAGTCGTAAACTTTGAGACAGAATAAAAGTAAGGACTTTTATAAATATGACTTTTTATACGTCTTATTTCTGCATAAAAATATCCCATAAACAAACCAGGCGCCCTCAAGAAAGTACTTATTTCGGGTAAAAAGGGGCGGAAAATGAGAATATTTCTCTTTACGACTAAGGTTATACCGCCGGGTCCGAAAAACAAACAAGCTCTTGAAACGTGGTTGATTCTTTTATATCCTCTATCATTAGTTAGTAAAAAAGGACTACTGGACTTCGGAAGGAAAATGTATTGTAATATACATAGAAAAGTTCTTGGGATCTCGTAACTTCATTTAAATTCTAAAACCATCCTGAATTTTAAGCAATCTAATACAGCTAAAGCGTAGTTACAGTAACGTGGCTCGGTTAATGAAGTTATTTCAAGTCTTGTAAACTTTAACGCTTTCTTGTAATTAGGAGTTAGAACAAATTGCACACGATAACGAAACGCCGGTGTCCCGCGGGCCGCCGATCCGGCACAAAGGTCGAGACACAGATCACAAGCGTATGTAGATAAACCGCTCTTGATAATGATTACGCGATATCGAAAACTCAAATATAGCTTGATTTTAAACAGATATTTGACTTACTCGAATAATATAAGAAAAAAAACTTTAGGCAACTCCTGTAGGAGAATAAGGGTAGGTATTTGCCTCCCGCTATGCTTGTGAGAAACAGGTCGCTTTAAATACGAGCTAGTGTGATAAAAAGTATATTTCTTCTGTAAAATCAGTGGATGGGTATCTGCTGCATTACGTAATCTATGACATAAAGGTAGAGATTAGATGCAAACGACGCCACTGCTGATGGCTCATTTACCTCTTGAATAACGCATCGATGTTACCCGCGCTCTTGTTTACGGCACTTACACCTAAATGGGATGAGGTAAAAAACGTTCCCTTTGAAAAATTGGTTTGGGATGAGCGAGCTACAGAGCTGTTATTAATATCAGGTAAGGTTAAACGTTTGATGAGTTTCAGAACCCGCCTTTGCCGTTTGTTTTAGACAAACTTATTCAGAATTTAAGTCGGTTAGAATGTAAATCAAAAATGTGAAATATATTATTACTATTTGTACTTTTTTTGTACTGACTGACAAAGAGTGGAGCCCGCCAAATCCTTGTCGGTCAGAATTCGTGAAAAAGCTCAACGTCATAGAGCGAACCATATTATGTACAACAAATAAGTTGGTACTGTATATGGTATTGAACCCGGGAAGCCCTTTTTTAAAATGTGGAGAAAGTGAAGCATATTTCATTTTAGTAGTCATTTGATTTTTCTGACCAGTCAGTTGCTCGGACTGCGATGGATGAGCATCGATAACGGAAGCCTTTTTTACCCGGCAATGGGACACACACAGGCTTTTTAATAAAATAATAGTTTATTTGCTACAAAGCTCAAAATAATGTATAAACAAAAGATTAATAAATTTTCTTTAAACAACTTCGGGGATAAATAAGGTTTGCCATATAAAACCATCACTGCTCGTCTTAAGTTTACATTTGCACCGTCTATTAATCAAACATACCCTAATATTATAATCTATTGTAATTAAACTTCTTACAATATCAACGTACTAAATATAAACCAATCTAAATATGTAGCAAAGTCTGTACCTACATCTATGGAGCTAGTAGCGATGTGGTACGAGTAGGGACATACTAGTACTAGTGGATGCACCGACCGCAAATTTAGGCTCACAGTCAGTTGGTTACTAAAGGGGTTGGTTTTTAAATTCTCAGCTACCCCGGGTTTTAGTCCGTTCTCTAACCTTAAATCGTTTACGGCGTATTTATTTCGATTTTAGTTTTTTTTTATTGGTAAAATGTCTAGTCTAGTGTTTTTCTCTTCAATTTCGACGACCTTACTGTGTATATTTTTATCCAAAAAATATATTTTATACTCTGATAACATACTGTGAACATACATATGAATAGCTACTTACAACTTTTCACAAAATCTTCACCGCGATAAGCGCAAGCTAGACTTTGAGTTTACAAAAGATAATACAAGTGTTCAGGCTGTGTGCAAAATTTATGACTAGAAACTTTATAAAGGATGAGTTAAGGGCACAACTAGCTTGATAAAATATATGTATGACCAAAAATATTCAAGAACTAGTGCAAAGTTTATATGAATAATAACCTTATATATTACAACCGGATATAGAAAATCAGAATTTATAAAAAAAGTCAATGGATACGTAATTATTAAAAAAACTAATCTGATTCATTAAAACGTAAGAAATGTAAAAAATCTAAAGTTCCAAAATGTCAGAAGTTTTCAAGATAGATCTTGGCTTGGCCTTATCACGTCAGAGCACTGGCGCGAAGTAGCTTTCAACTACGACCCGGGCTGTGCGGCACAAAATCGAGCCCTAGTATTCTCAAGTACCTACCTATTTAAAACTACATATTTCATTTTAAATAGAATTTTGCATTGTACATATATTAGTCAACACCTAATCGTGAAAGATTTGAGGGTTCCTAAAGTCGTAGGCGAAACTTAAGTAATATTTTAGGAACGATTTTGCACACCACAGATAAATCAAGCTTTAATTTGGACGGAAATGGATTCTCAACGCCGTAAAACATATCTACAAATTAAATACAAGGGACACATAGAACTCATTGATAGCCTATGAAAACTCATAACAAAATACTAATTATAATGCCTTTACAGGGTACTGGGTGACTCCAGGGTACTCAGAGTACTATATAATTATATACATTATATACCTAGGATATTGTTTTATTTTTGTTTTCAATAGAAACTACAAATTAATCTTGTGTGTATTATTAGATACTCGATTAAGTAACATACAATTATTTGGTAACTCGTCCGTGAGTAACGCACGTGAAATCCGCAACACTAGATCACATTTCTCAAAGCAAACGGAGTGCCTAGTTTCCACTTACCGAGGTGCACAATCACGTAAGTGAAATAGTTGTGCTTTTACGTTTAATGGTAAACGACGGGTGTCGCCTAGGGCTTTCAGTTAGGGTATACTCAAAGACTTTTCGTGACGCCTCATATTATATTTTTATATAAACGGTGACGTTATGCATAAATAACAGTATTTTTTACTCCAAAAAATACGTAGGAGTAGTCTGAATGTATTTTAGTGTTTATAAAAAAAGCTAAGATTAAATAAATAGTAATGGAAATATGTTGATTACAAATTGTAATACTACACAATTTTAAAATTAGATTTTATAGAAAAACTAATAAATACTATCTGGATTTTCTAGTTTTAGTCCTGATAGCCCTACTCGGAACATCGGTAGGTGGCTGGCCGAGCGCTTTGTAACCCGAGCACGGTCCTCTACTTTATACGGCTACTACCAGCGCCAAGGGAACGCTAATTCGCACCAGTATTTTTACACGACTTAAGTACTAGGAATATGACCTTAGTCCATTACGCTTATTGGCCTCAAAGGGAAAACAAGGCTTTACTTATACAGTCTAAAGTACAAATGTATATTGTCGGGAATATTCAGTATAGGGTGTTTTGAGCAAGTTTGGCCAATAACAGTGGTTTCGCTTCCGTTTCTGACGATATTGCAAAATTGAATGTTGTTTCTATCTTGTTTCGTATACTTCGTAGTTACTACTCGGGATCAATTCAGCGTATAGTTATACCGAAAGAGTTACTGGAATTTGTTCAAAACTAATACCATGTACGACTATAATGTCTAGTTTTTATTGAGCAGTTGGCAATTTTTCCTATAGAATATCCTTGAAACAAATGAATGAGCACTAAATGCAAAATATAAAGTTAATTCTTAATTTCCGTTTTCCACCTTTGAATGATGAAATTGACTCCGTTAACAAAACGAAGATGAAACGAAGATGAAGTGAAAATAACTTCGGATTAGCTGACAAGTGTGATTGTACTTACATTGCAGCACAAAGGCTGACAGCTCGGCGGCGAGGTCGAAGTTGACGGGTAGCCGGCCGCGGAGCACGTCTTGCTTCACTTGCAGGAACAACTGGTACCTGCACAAGCACACGAGCATTACTTAACTATAGGTAGTACAAGTTTACATTCGACCCAAACACGTTTGTTTACACAAATAAGTCTCAACAGTTTTGCCAGAGATCTCGACTGCGTAAACGTCGTGAGGATACCAAACTAATCCCAATAAGGCCTACTTTAGCTGGGTTGAAAGATCATATAACAGTCGCTTTCGTAAAACTAGTGCCTCCGCCTATTCTTGGGATTAGTAGCCAAGCGAACCCCAGGCTTCTATGAGTCGTGGCCGGGACTACACGAGGATAATGACTGGACATCGGACATAGAAATTCGCTAAAGAGTTTTGTTTGGGAGGTACCTATTGTAACTTACTAAAACTACCTACTAACATCCTTGTCACGGCACACCAAAATGTACCTTCCCCCCTCACTAACCAACCCCCTACCTTCTACTTAAAGCATTTATCAACGACTTTACAGTACCAAAATGTACTTCAACGTCTCTTATAATTATAAAATGAATTGAACCCTTGAAATACTCTTAAGATTTGGCCAAATTGTGATCGTCTAGTTAGTGGTAGGACTCTAAGTTGCACCGCCGAACCCAAACTTCTTTTTATGAGAGACAAAGCTAATTTTTGTACTCAACTTAATAATTATTTGAACTTATTAACACTCCAATGAATTATATAGATATATGCAGATAGTTATTGGTAAATTATAAAATGACAATTAGGTTATTTACTAGTTATTGAGATGGTTTAAAGAAATGCAAAAGAATTATGTAGAATAATTAGTTAAGTAGTAGAAAAATTGGCTAATGAGTAAAATATAGTTGAATAGTATAAGATGTTGATGAAATAAGTATTTATATATTTAAAAAATATGGGGTTTGCACCCCAATTACCCTCTACGCCTACGTGAGCTCCGGGTTAACAAAAAAATGGCATTTGTCCTGGGATAAGCCCTTTTAATTGACCTGTTTGCTATAAACCATTTAATCCTAATTAATGTAAACAATTAGCTAAGTGTGTTTCACACACTATGCCACCTTTTCGCCCGATGAAGGTCTGGAGCTGTCCTATTCCAGTCAGTGTGAGAATTACTCTCGTCAACTGGGCTTAGATAATTTGTTTTATACAAAACCACCAACTCAATAAACTGTAAGATATATTTCTGTGTTTTCCATATGTAATAAACAAAATACTGAGTTAAAGATACCATTAAGAAAGTTCTACATGTTTTTCAGATATATTGAGTATTATTTCGCCCAACATAAACAGAAACCACCCAATGAACTGCTCAGCCTGTCAATGGGGCCCTATAACAAGATTATTCTACCATCACAGAATAAAATGTATGCCTAGGATAATTAATTACCGTTAAAACCAGTTTACTCAGTACTTCGCTTCCACACAAGGAAACCAGAAACTAAATACAAAGTAGGTTATTATTTATTTATCACTATTTATTTTAATTTAACAAACGACCAATTATGAACAATTATTGACAACAACAAGTTAAATGGACACCTACAAATACTAAACATGAAAAAATAACCGTAAATAAATATACCTTATCTTTTCAATACGTCCGATGATACCAAAGCCCTATTGTTTTCCCTACTTTCCCCAATTGTGTGTGTGAATTTACCCTAACACTACCCCTTTCTCTAGTATACCCAAAATACCAGTCACACTTACCATAGACCAAGTATTTTTGGTATATACAAAAAGTGTATCCCTAGAATAAGCTGTACGTTCGGCCCGGCGAAACCGAGATAGCAACCTATCAGCCTGTTTTATTGTCTCCCCGCTGACGTCCGAGGACAAGGGTGCAGCGAGTAAGACAGCCCCTAGCGTGTATATCAATAAAATATATAAATAAATTTAACAAGAAACTATTTCCTGAATTACTGAACAGACTTCAACGAGCTAGGATATCCCTAAAAGGCCGCACGTGAGACCCTCGCATTCATCTGTCAGACCTTCAAGAAATATAAGAGTTTTGAATAAGCCTCCTATCGTCGGCAAAAGGACGGCTTCCCAGCCCTCTCAAGCATGGGCCTAACAATTAAAGACCTCCGACTATCTTTCGTTTAACACCGCTAGGTGAAAGATAATTAGACAGGCAAACAGTCTGCCTAGACAGCGATCTGGCTTTATAAATTAAAAACTAGCAATAAAATAAAATAATTAAATCAAATTAAATTAACGCATAAACACTTAAACCTGAATTTAACAGCACGGGCAAAAGGCCCACGTCCACACAGAAAACCAAAACAAACAACTTAAAATTCAAGCACTAAAGGACGTTGTCCTCAGCAAAATCCACTTAAGAGTCAGTAAAGGTTACGAAAATGTTATGATCTTTAAATAAAAATAATTATAAAAGATTATAAGGAAAGTAGAATAAACCACAACCACTTGTACCCAAGCTTAACTTTGCGGGGATATTGTCCACGCATAGTCAAACAAGGACACCGTTCTAAGTAAGATATTACGAGGATATTGTCCTCAGTAATTCACAACCCAGAACAAGTGTAAAGTGATGCAGAAATTCCACTCACCAATAATCAACTACGAAGCCAGAGTCACGTGCCGGTCGAGCGCAAAGAATCGAATAATCCTCCTTCTACCGTCCGCGGCCCTTTTATTACTGGAAACGGCGACTAGCGACCGGCGACCAGCGACCGGCGACCAGTGACAGGCGACTAGCGACAGGCGACTAGCGACCGGCGGCTGGCGACCGGCGACTAGCGACTGGCGACTAGCGACCAGCGACAAGCGACCGATGACATCTAGGAATTCGGTGATAGAAAGTTATAAGTCTTTACTGCTGTTCATTCGTACGTCTTACACATTAAGGTTCATATTTGAATAACTTAAAATTTTGTTAATGTAATAGTGATTTTATTTTCTTATCTAAACTTTAGATATTAAATATAATAACGTGTTTAGTTTATATGAAGATACTAAAACATCTTATTATTAGGTATCGTATTATTAGGTAGTTTTAGATAAATAATTTAATATGCAGTGCTTTTATCACAACAAGTAAACGTATATACCCAGTTTCATAACTACTATGTACCTATGTGTACATAAGTACCCGTTCTTATAGTACAAAGACGGTTACATGAAAAGACAAACAAAATGTTTAGTAAAAAAATAAATAAATATGAATAGAGACATCCGTCTAGTCACACTATCTACATTAAAATAAGCATACCCTTCTCCGAATGTCCAATAAAAATACTATGCCTGCCATTTCTAAATAAAAGGGAAAAGTAATAAGAACATTACAAACGATTTTTCTCAAAGAAAATGCATAAAAAGTTACGCTTGGAATGCTTGTTGAAGTTGCGTCGAGATTATTAAATGAGAGATAGAATTAATTAGTAACTCATTTTTCTCCTTTTGGTATTGCGTTTATTAAAAGAGATCTAAGGAAATACCAGCCCTTAATGCGAGATTAAATATTAAAAGAGCATTACTGTAAAAATGCTCGGCCATTAAATGTGGCTCTTATCTAAAGCATCTACAGGAGACGTTTCCTTGTGCAACGCCGCCCGCACAGGAGGCGGCGGACGTCGTAATAACGAATTTTTAATAAAACATTTCAATTCTCGTAGCGGGCCTACGTGGCAATACAATATAATGAATACTTTCAAATATTCCACTTAACTGCCTCCAATTGTGCCATTGTTGAGAGTAAAACTTTCGAGGTAAAAGGGAAACCAGAAATTGGAACCAAGCTTTAAAAAATACAAATGAAAAAAAGAAATTAACAGTCCTCGTTCTAACGACAAATTAAAACGGAAACTTCGTTTTACGCATTATTAAGGAATCCAATTAGAAGTGTTTTTAAAATAATTTTTCGTTTCAATTAAGTTTTTGCACTGGACGTGGGAGGTTTACGAGGTTTACAAGTAATTGCGCAAGGGCCCTGGAGACCCGTATTGTTATTTATTTATGTCGTAAAATCTAGCAGTAGCGATAAAACTAGTTGTTGAAGTAGGTGGCACTTTAGTATTTTATGTGTACTAAAGCTAGCAGCCTGAATATAACTTTTAAGTATTAACGAACTTCATATCTCTTATTTCGTACTTTATTTATTTCTGCTTGTTTGTTATAGGCACATATATTATATGTCAACTTACTAAAATCATTTGTTCAATTTCTAGGCGATAAATAAAGCCGTGGTATACAAATTATTAGAATTTATACATCAAATAGGAAATAATATATTTAATAAATTTAGAACTCCATAACATCCTGTATTATTTGTTTACAATCAAGAAACGTCAAATTGAAAATTAGTCTTGTCATCTGATTGCTAACTAAACTTTTTTGTTACAATAATGAAGCAAAAAATAATGATAATAAATTGACATTAGTGAATATGTGTGTATGTTTAAGTTTTTGTTTGGTAATACTGTTTTGAAAAAATAAGTTCACACAAATACATGCCCCGACTGGGAATCGAACCCAGGACCATCAGCTTTATAGGCAGGGTCACTACCCACTAGGCCAGACCGGTCGTCAAAAATAAATGAATGTCAAAATGTTTCTCAGAATGGGTCAGAGGTGGTGTAGTTTTTATTTTGTATACCCGACACATAAAAGTGCCCTTATGGCCTATTTACATAAATGGCATGAATTTTAAACACGATAAATTTGAAAATGATTTAGGTAGTTACCAATTTTATTTATTTTAACAAGATCGTAAAACCTGTGTGAAATAAAGTTAATATGATAAAACATATTAACAATGAATGTTAATGGATGGTATGGACGTAAATATTAATTCCCTGTGATGTTATGTTATAATTTTTCTACAATGATAAAATTATAAATATTACCCAAATTCTACTCTAAGACACGACGTGAGCAACAACTGTTTTTAAGTTAACATACTGTACGAGTACTGTTTCCTGTATGTGTTGTGTTCCCTTGTCTTGACATGTCATTGTAATGACCAAAGATAAAACTCGGAGAAGTTATTATATTAGGGGACGGTACTTAATAAAATGTAATAATCACCAGATTCCTATCGTTATACAGTTGTTATATTACATAGACTCAAGAGTCTAGTTGTTGTTTATTAGTATTTTTTGTTTCACATGTGGTTCACGATCGTCGCGAAGCAAAATAATTATCACGCATGGTTTTGCCATGACGTAATGCCTAAGCAGCTACGCATGAAGTCGTGGGAGCGATCCCTTTCTCATGTACGTTATTTGTCTGGCTCTAACTGTTTGGTTTAAGGATTCAATGAGCCCATGACACACTACACACTACATTCCTGCTTGTATAAAACTGCTTTGCCGATGGATTTCTTCAAAAGTTAAGTCAGTTACGGGTAAGCAAGATTAACAATAACCTTAATCAAATCGAGATTTAACAATTAATAGTGCTATATAACGGGGAAAAAGTTGTACACTTTTTGGACCCGGGTATGTCCTTAAACTACGTCCAACAATGAGAGGTAGGGCACAGCGATGACCATCAGCGATGATCATCGATGGAATCTGGGGCAGCCCAACTGGGGAAGTACCTCCTCCTTACAGAAGACCACAGCCATAATAGCACTGCTACCTTTCAGGTATGCAGTGTTGTGTTCCTGATGGTGAGTAAGGTTCCCAGAGCTCCAACTCCCCTTAAAGGCCGGCAACGAGCTTGTGACTCCTCTGGTATTACGGGTGCCCATGGGCGACGGTAATTGCTTACCACCAGGCAATCCGTCTGCTCGTTTGCCGCCTATGTCATAAAAAAAAACACTACTGCGAACCATGCTATAACTGCTTTTTATTTCATGTAAGTATTAGTCTGAAGAAAAAGCTAAACCAAAAATTTGGTGCCTCAACGACTAACAATTCGAGACAAAATGTTCCCCCAAAGATAACTTTATAAACACTGTGTAACACGAGGAAATCGAATAACTTTAATAGCGTATTCCTGAGCCCAAGAGAAGTATAAAGTGTGTCTTTCTTATTTTTGAAAGTATTTATGTCATTACATTTTTTTTAATGAGAAATCCAGGTATGTTTGAAAACAAATAAAACCCATTGTTTTCTCTAAATCTAAGTTAATGCTAATTGTTTCCTGTCAATTTGGTGTCTGTCGGAGTTTTCCGTATTGGTAAAAAAAATCGCCGTTAAGAAAGCTTAGTTACTCGTATAATCAAAATAATAAAAAAACAATGGTTATAACTTCGAAATGAGGTGAATTTCAGAAAGGTTTATTGGGCATTTTAGTCTCTAAATATGGTCAGGATAGCACTGTTACAATTATTCGTTATATATGTTACGCAGTGTACATGTAGCAAACCTTTCTGTTTAATACGAGGTATATAGTTTTAATAATACCGAGGACCCGAGGTGATAGCAAAGTGCTGAGTGGCATGGAGCGCAGATGTCTTTTATAGTTTCGATCCCAGCCGTCCTGCCGCATATTATCAGCGTACGAATAATTCCTGGTACGCTTATTCTAGGTAATTTGGCTGTTATATTTCTGTTCATAAATCATACTCGAATGAGAGATTAATGTTATTCAGAAATGTATAATATTTTCAGTCCTATGTGAGTGAGCTTTTTTGCTTTCCGCTCGTTGCCACCGAAAATTGACAATGTGAATTATGTGTGTGAGCAGATATGATAATTAAGGGCAGATATAAGAAGGTGATTCAATACATAAATACTAAGCGCATGGTAAAGGATTAAATTTGTGGGATTTCATCAGATCATCTACTTATGTTTACTATTTATTCACTTTCCTTCTTTTTATACTATAAGGTGGCAAATAAGCTTACGACCCACCTGATGGTAAGCAGTCACTGTAGCCTATGGACATATGTGCTCTGAAAATATTGGAAATTGAATACTTAAGAACATATTTTTGACTGGTGTTTTACCTTTTTATTATAACCATAGTTTATTATAATAAAATAAAATTAAATGTAAAAACCTCACCAAATCCCCCTGCCTCCGGTATGCTGCCCAGAATACTGGCGGCGTTGCCCTTCTGAATTGCCAGACTTAGTTCCAGGAAGTCCCCTGTAGTCCCCTGTGGCAACTATAAGACGGGACGACATTTCTTTTACAATTTTTTTTTTTGCGTCACTTGACCAAGGCCCTAGAGTTTCTACTGCAAGCACCGCAAATTCGAAATCTTTCGATAGGAAAGCATATTTGCGGTGCTTGAGTGTCTGCGCTCGGCCACCTAGAAAGTCGCTGGTAAAAATGCAACTGATTTATTATTATTACGACTTTAAAATATCTAATGACTTCCGCATTTAGTGGTGAAGCACCTTCGAAGACGACAATATACAGGTGGTATACAGAATTTCAGCAAGGTCGTGCATCGCTTGCGGATGACGTCATCCAAAAACTGCCGTCACTGATCATAACATCAATGCTGATTGTCACTTGATAAATGAAGATCGCCATGTTTCAATGGTGTACAATTATTCGTTAACTGGTGCCGCAAAACCTTAAAAAGATTTAATGTAGGATACTCAAATGCCGATTTTGTAATCTGTCAGATGAGAAGTCATGGATATACGCATACGAACCTAAAACGAAAAACCAACAGCGAGTATGGGTCTATGAAGGCGCTTATTAAATGGCGATTTGGTACCACTAGTACAATAACTGTTTTAAAAATTGGTTTCACAGAATGAGACAGTGCATAAAACATAACAGATTATACTTTAAAAAAAATACTTTTAATCCATTTTTTTTATGACATAGGCGGCAAACGAGCAGACGGATTGCCTGGTGGTAAGCAATTACCGTCGCCCATAGGCACCCGCAACACCAGATGAGTCACAAGCGCGTTGCCGGCCTTTAAGGGGGGTTGGAGCTCTGGGAACCTTACTCACCAACAGGAACACAGCACTACATACCTGAAAGGTAGCAGTGCTATTATGGCTGTGGTCTTCTGTAAGGAGGAGGTACTTCCCCAGTTGGGCTGCCCCAGATTCAAGCGTGATGGTCATCGCTGTGCCCTACCTCTCATTGTTGAACGTAGTTTAAGGACATACCCGGGTCCGAAAAAATTAAATGCATTTCTTTTTAATTCCCTATATTTTCAAGGCAGTCTGCGTATGTAACTGCAGAGGTGGAGGAAGGAGTTTATTATGTCTTTAATATTCATGAGATAAATTATAAAAATAAGTAGGTCGAGTTACGTGATCTAGAAAAAAATTATCAAGTGCATCAATTAAAAATGTATGGCAAGTTATGATTTTGTAATGTCAATATTTGTGGTATAAAACAGTTGTGGAATGTATTGATACATAAATGAAAAGCACTACGAAAGGTAAAATAAATATAGCCGTTGCATTAAATATTAATGTACACATTCATTTATTATTCAAGAGCACAGTTAGCGGTTTCGGTCGGCCGTTTTATAATAACCAAAATACATAAGTACGCACTGTACGGGATAAGGTCAGTGGTACAAATCGACTCCGCAAACAGGTTTATATCTCAGCTTACAGTTAAGTATGTATGAGAAAACTGCGTTTTTATATGCTGCATAAAACAACCGTGAGCGAATGCGAATAATGAAGCAATGTAGGATTTTTAATTAAACTCTTAATACCTTACGCGCTAATCCAAAGCTACGTCAAAAATGCGTAAGATTAAATATTCTACTCCGCCATTATTTTTGGTTAAAGACTTGACCTTGCATTTTTCTCTTCTTCTATTACTTTATTGCCATATTCGAAAATAACTTACCTACCTCAATAATTGTCAAACTAGAAGCTACTCGTAAACGTCGAATTTGTATGTTTAGAACATGAAAATTCTAAAAAATATATCGGTAATTTCAGAAAACACATTTCTTTTTCTGTTTGCTTTTTCAAGCTTTGCACAAAATTGAGAAGAATTGAAAATGGTACCAAAATTAGTTAGGTAGTATGTCTGAATGGGAATATAAAATAATCTAAAAGAAATAATTGTAACTTATTTAAATTAGCAATTTGTTTAAAACTTTTTCAAAGAATATATTATTATATTATATAGATACCTAGGTTAAAATAGGCTGACACAAAATACATTTCATTAATATTGTGGGTCTAATGTAAGGCTCGTAAGGTTTAACGAGGCCCTACCGGGAAGTTGGAGTCGAAGGGTATTCGTTTAATTAAAGCTCTTTGAAATCTATGTTTGACTATTGTCACTAATATATTTTATTTTTTATATATGTGGCCCAATTTTATTACAAAACTCGTTATAGCTAAATTATATAATATGGAGCACAAACAATACTTTGGTTATGTATATACCTATTGATGGGTCTTAATCGCATTAAAACTAAAGGTATTGTTACTTAGATTTTTGCCGACATTTCGGAAGTGCTATAATTTTTATGGTAGACTGAGGAGGTGGGCTAAAACATCTTCTTGTTGTGCGAGTTTTTCCAACTGCCCTCACTTACACATTATGGTTGTTTCCAGACCGACATACAATACTCACGACATCCAAAATTATTCTTAAATTAAAAAATGAAATTTAAAAAATATATCTTTTAATACCTCGTGATTTCCTCCAATAGTTTGCATGGGTCGGCCGCGTAGAACTTGACCCCGAAGTAGAAGGTGTGTGGGTCGGAGCCGCGCAGCTGCCGTCGAAGCCTCTTCCCGACGTCCAACCAGTGCTGTTCATATGACAATGCTTTATTTTATGTAAAAAAAAAACCATGTATGTATATAGATATTGAAATTTCACTTTTTTCTTTTTCAAGTAATGGTCAATGTAGCAAGGATATCACTTGCTATTTTGAGAGACCTGGTGGCTGGAAAATGGACGATTTTCAATCTACTACACTATTTATGCTATTTAGTTTCTCAAAACTTATGAACTTATTATGTAATGTTTTTAAATATTTACCAGTAAATTCGGTGAAAGTAAATATCATGCGTAAACCGTAGCAACTCATGTCAATAACTATTTGTCCTTCTGGGCTGAATCAGTTGCTTTCGTAAAATTAGTATACTTATATAGACCAAATATTGGGAATAGGTAGCCAAGCCCTTAAAACTATGGCTCAAAGCCGCCATCGACTTTATGGAAAATAATGACATCATTGGCCATTTTGCTGGTATAATTTTCAATGCTTATGAATATTAAGAACGTTTATTGTTTCTTCTACTAGAGAATACAATGTGTGTTTAGCATATTTGTGTATATTTATTTGTAAATACACGTGTTGATATCTCTTATAAGGACGATATCAATTAGATGTCAGATCTTTCTCATTTTATATAGTATCAGAGGGATTAGGTAATAATATATTAATTATCAACAATCATTATAAGATACAGTAAGATATAATATCAAATTATATCTAATCATAGTTAAGCTTTTTAAGTATTATAAAAACATGATTCCTAATACTTACGGTTTGATTGTCCTGGTCAACGTATCGCAGGCCAAAGTAAGCTGTCTCTAAGAGGTCTAGATGCCGAAACACTACGTCCAATAGCGCCTGCCCCGTACTGTTGTCCTGTAACAAAAAAAAATGTATCTAGAGTCTTCGATGTTACACTATTCGTTAATCTAGTCCGTTTCAGCATTATTTATAATACACATACACACAAACAAATATTGAAAACAAGGAACATGTTTTAAAAACTAAATCTAAACGTACTACAAACTGAAAAATAAGTATAAATAAATATTTACATAATATAAAAAAAAAAACTCTCAGCAGCATGGTACCGAAGATACTGGTAGAATTTTCCCGATGTATCGGAATACCAAAACGTTGGGTGCAGAGGAAGCTAGCAGCCGTACGGTCACCAGTAGTTTCAGCTCTTTAATTTAACTAATACGAATACTCAACGGGATAATATAAGTAATATTCAATTGCCGTTAATTACAATCGATTTTTAAGGAGCGTTTTAGTTATATACAACACCTATACTTTTCTGTGAGCCAGACAGTTTACAGCTGAATAACCTGGAACTTGTATAATAATAAAGCAGAAATCAATTATTTAAAAGTAACTTTAGCTTTCTTCGAAAATGAAGTCATACAAATAATTATGACCCATCTGAATGTCATGGTAACTAAACGGTTTTAAAGCCAAGTAATGAGGCACCAGAAGAGCCGTTTGTTCTTTGGTAATTTTCTAACAAGAGATTTATATCTGCTCGGGGCGGTACAAAAGTCTCAGAACTGTTCCCTCAACTGAATACCTACTAACTGTTCGCAATTCCATTTCCCTGTTGTTTCTTGAAATAACTTTGCGTTTGAAGTCATAAATTTAAACGTCTAGAACGGGATCCTCGTTACTCTTAGGTTAACTCGCTTTTCATTACTGCCCAGTTAACTTGGGGAAGAAAATAAGAAAATATGACCGTTGCGCATATGGGACAAAAAATAATAATTGAAATAAATATCGAAAACGCTTGAGGGGCTATTTGAGTGTATATAAAACGAGGATCGTGTCACATCCACTTTCATGGATTCATTTGAGAAATATAAGAACCTGGGCAGAGAATATCATTTTGTTCTGTTTGGCGTAGCTACGCTAGATCCACATGGCGTCTCAGCCCGAACAAACTTTTAGCAGAAAACTCTACGCGTCTTTTTGACGTAATTGTCGACCAATGAGCTGCCAATCAGCCTGATCTTGGGTATCAGTATTGCAATTCAACGAGGGAAAGTCGCCAGCATATTAAATACAATGATTTAATCTAGAGTAAATGCCCTTTTTAGCTGTATCTTATTTCAAAACCAAGATTTTCTTAGTGTATAAATTGTAATTATCTGTACCTACTAGAGATATTGACAGGCCAGAAACTAAAATCCACTTTTGTCTAATTCAACTAGCAGGGTGTTATATGAGTATTAGTAAAATTTCAATTTCCACCAGTTGTTGTTCAAAAGCTCATCGATGTTTTTAGTCATTAGAAAGCGAAGAGGCACGAGAGCCGAATATTAATCTCCCACGGTATCGGCACGTAACTATCTCCAATTTGCATTTTCGAAGCCTGGCTTTCCACAATTAGGGTAATTCGCACGCGATGCCGATGGCTGGACCAGTAAGACCAGTAGTGATATCCTCTATAATGAGCGCGCTGTTCTCACGCGCACGTTCGCGTGCGATGCGTGCGCGCATACTGGTGTCATTTCAAACAAATACAGGCGATGCGAAGGTTGAGACATCCAGTCTATGTTTGCTTCTTCATTACACATAGGCGTCAAGGATCTGGAGGTCAAATTAACTTGGTCTCTCAAAAACTCGTCGCGCACGCCAGCCAGCCTGTAGGAATCCTCGGCAAACTCCCCATGACGCGATAACTACTCTAGAATTGCTATAAAAACGAACCGCAAAATTACTAACTGCCTTTTGTTTCTTCTAAAATTATTGTTCGTGCTTTTTGAAAGATCAGATCGATGACCTGATGTGAGTAAATTATATGAAGACGTTTGTACTGAACCGATACCTGGTAGTTACAACTTATATTCTTGGTGTTTGGATTCCATTATATTTAGGTTTACAAAATCAGATCAGCCATTTATGTCCTCGATAATTAATATATAAAAATGTGCTTCCATTATATATGTATAGGTAATACGAGTAATAGGCATTTAACAGTTTGAGATAGGAGAAAAAAAAATGGATGTCGTTTCCGGTATCAGAAACCGTAATAGTTATGATAAAAAGGAACATCGGTTTAAGTAGGTGTACATACATTTGTAAGTGTGTAATAGATAACTCATAGTAATAAATAAAATAAAAAGTGTACATTTTGTTAATATATTTTTAAGACTGCTGTGCCTACTAATATAATATAAATATTTTTACTTTGTGACAAGTTCCTAAATAAGCATACCGGTGTGCGTAGTTAAGCCGAACCCACTGGACATCCACAATAAGGAAGCGCAACAATAACAGATGCAGTCCAAGTAAAGTAGGTATCTGCAGTGGAGCTACTTGTGTATAAGCCGCCGAGTTTGTGGGAAAATTGCGAAACAGTTCGTTGGGTTGAATAATAAATGATTTAATAACAGAGCGCGTTTGCTCCGAACGTACGTTCGGGTCGAAAAATAACAAGCGATTTTAAAAAGTGCGGGCAGGCGAGGTATGTACGACAATGCACGCGATCCACCTCCCGCGGGCCCTCGGCCGCCGGCCCTCTACCTCCGTACACTACTTGCACCTACCTACCTATTATTATGAAACCTTCCCTTCTGTACTAACATTTTCTCACCTGTAATCAAGTCCAGATAATCTAACTAAATTGGATCAATTAAATCAGTTTAACCCGTATGACGGGAAACGTTAAACAAGTTACTTATGTGCTTCCAAGAAGTAGTCTCAATCGGAGTACGAGTGGGCTAGTATCTGTGTGGCAGAGATAACTAGGGTTATTTTGTTTCCGCATCTGTACAAATATTTGGATTTTGATAAAAAATTACGCTCAATTTTTCCCAATTCTAATATCAGGAAAATTGTGAAAGCAAAATTATAAAGATAGCAATGGAAGCTGAAAGGTGAATAAACATCCAAAAATAAAACGAATTCATGAATTATCTCGATTGAACGTGAGAATTAGGAGCGATAAAAACGTAATTTCCTAGAATATAATACAGTTACTTTATGAAAAGCTTTAAGCTGGGGCCGATTTTGTTTTAGTTAATTTATAAGTACATTTATATGTAAATATAAAGATAAGACGGACCAAGAAAAGTAAAATGTCACTCAACCAACAAAATCTTAGGTGCTTACATATCAAATTCCCAACAACATACTATGTATATAGGTATTTAATTGATACCTTCATGAAGAGCGAAAGTATAGTAGCTTTGATAAAAGAATCGCTGAAATTAAAGTTACCTAATGACTAATGATACCTTCATGTAGAAGATCATGTATGAAGAGAGATGGTATTACGAACGGGGTAAGTAAATAGGAATAATACAGGGGGTAAGTCGGTGTTTGTAGACCAAGATTATTAAATCATAATTAGTCAATAGTTATTTGTGCAACAAGAGAGGAAAGTTGTTTTTTCTTGCGAGTGTTAATTTTGAGTCCCGAGTAAGCGAAAGATTCTATAATTGAATCACGAGCGTAGCGAGTGATTCTAGTGTTAGAATCTTGAGCGTAGCGAGGCACTCAAAAACACGAGATGTAAAATAACTTTACTCTAGTGTAACACATACAACTTTTCACCTCAGTAGTGAGAACATAATTAAAAGTTAAATAAATTGCCAAACATGTCATTTTTAGTACAATCTTTTATTGCCGACTGTACTTTTTTTAGCAATCGTCATCTACTCTTCGAAAGGATTCTAATGAGCCTAAAACACCAAGGGTTTGTCTTGTGTATTTTAGGAGTTGCTTTTGCTACCTTCTGACTCCAGCATCAGATCAGATCAGTAGTACCATAATATTGTATTGTCACCGAACTTACATAAGTGTGCTAAATTTCAGCCCAATCGATTAAAGATGTCTGCTTCAAAATTGAGTTGCAAGATTTCATCCGGATAAATATACAAATACATACATAAAGTTAAATAAAATCTAGTAAAAAATTAACATAACCACGCTCATTTAAGTGTTTTATCTGCAACTGCACTGGCTTCATTACTTAATATTTTGTTTAAATATTTTTCATTATTAAATAATATGTACATTTCAAAATTATAATATTTGACTAATTTGTGAGGGTCCGAAAGTGTTAGTGGTGTTAAGGGACTCCATTATGTCCTATTATATTAAATATATACATATTAATACTTAAATACATAGAAAATACCCATGATTTAGGAACAAATATCTGTGCTCAACACACAAATAAATGGCCTGACTGGTATTCGAACCCGGGACCACTGGCTTCTTAGGCAGGGTCATAACCTAGTAGGCCAGACCGGTCGTCAATTAAAAAGCTACTTTGTGTCACTCCCTGGGTGACGAAAGTAGCAACTTTCCTCACTCTCTGAAAGTGAGGAAAGTCACTTTCCTCACTCCCTAGAGTGAGGAAAGTAGACATGTTCGAGCTGCTGAGGTGAAAAGTAATTACATAAAGTATAACTACGTAAGTAAAATATTCCCTTCACAAATAAATTTTCTCAACTCATTTCATCGTATCTCTACTCATACCAACTATGTGATGACGTGGGATTTCCCACTATTTACTTTGAGGTTGTCACCAAAATTATGGAATTAAACTACAGATAATCATAATAAAAACTAAGTTTTTTACGACCGGAAAATGATCATGAATAATAATCAAAGCCATGTGCAAAAATAAACTTGTATCGGGCATTGTGTTTCTGTTTTGTCTCAACTCCCTACTTTAATGAAATGATTAAATTTACACACCGATTTGGTGACAGGTCTGGCCTAGTGGGTAGTGATCCTGGCTTGTAGCCGAAGGTTTGATCCTGGGTTCAAATTGTTATTAAGTCATGAGTGTTTTCTATGTATTTACGTATTGGCTGAGAACCCACAACACAAGCCTTCTTGAGCTTACCTCAGCAGGTCTTGGGCTGAGTCAATTTGTGTAAGGATGTCCTGGAACATTTATTTATTTTAATCTAGCACAACGTCGACTATACGCAAAAACGGTTGAAAAACTAAAGCGCCTTTTAACTACCGTAGTTATAGAAAGGCATCAATAAAACACAAGCCGCTGCAGGAGCAGGCAGCAGACCGTGAAACTCTGCAGAGTCAATTTGCTCTGCAACAGCACAATGGCCAGCCATCGCGTTGTCGGCGACACTAGGCTCGCTTTATAAATTGCTGTGCAATTTCTTATCTTCCCTTTCGGTCTAGTGTTTGAGTCAAATAAAAACAGCTTCCCGAGAAAAGTCCGACAAAGCTTTATTTGCCTTGCTTTTATGTCTGACATCCAGATAGGAAAATATTCTTTACACTTTTAGCTTCCTTGCTTTTGTTCAGAGACAATCTACGAGCTACTTCAGCATCTGCATACTCGTAATTAACAAGTACGAGTAATTTTAAAGAATAACAGATTATTCATTTTACTGCATGTCACAATTATTTTTATCAACCCTTTTTCTACAACAATATTAATAAGCAGTAAAACATAACACTAGTTATAAAATGAATAGAAAAAATAAGGTCTTGTTTAAAGTTGAGAAAAGGTTTTTTTAAGTAGGTATATAGGTAATAAAAATGATCTCGTCGACCCAAGCTAATTTAAAGTACCTACTATATTTATGTCTGTTCAACATACAATTAGCAAAACCAAAATTAGGTCTTACATTTTCATTAAAACTAGGATGAATTAATGTTAGTAATTATTGTCATTAGCTAAGAGCCATTAAATTTTTTGCAATTAAATTACTTAAATTCTCTCAGTTCTTTTTAATACCATGAAATTGACTTACATTAGTAGCTTGAATATTTAATTCCGATTTTATTTTTGTATTACAACGGTGTCTATTTTTTATGGTATATAGGCACTGGTCCCACCGCAAGCTAGTAAGCTATGAGCTATCAGCTATTTCAAAGGACAAAAGATAATCGCTCCCGTGTAAATAAAAGAGAGAGTTATATATGTTTAGCTCATCGCCTGGCGATGAACTACGATGGCCCGGCTGTGACATAAATGTCTCTTTTATTTACACGGAATCGATTATCTTTTGTCCCTTGAAATAGCTGATAGCTCATATCTTACTAGCTCGCGGTGGGATCAGTGCCGAACATACGTAACTTTATCATAGTACAACTTAAGTATCCTGCTATGTTATATATCACAGCTATCTTTCGCTTGTGGGCAGACTATGGTATGTCTATTCCTAATGCCTACCGAGCCTACGAAATATTTTGCAGACAACACTCACTTCTAATCAGTAAGCGACGGGAATTGCCTGGGTGTCGGGCGGCGTCGGGCGCGGCGGCGAGCGATCGTCCGGATCGTCCGAGGCAGCTGTAATCTTCGATAATAAACGTAATAAAATCACAAGCGCAGCCAATTACGGCGCGTTCCGCTATTCCTCAAATTCGACGATCACCTATAATCGATAAAGCTTCGCTGATTCGGTAAATTTATATTACCTACAAGTCTCGACCCGCTTCCATTCGTCTAGATGCCAGTAGAAGTTCTTTAAACTTTCAACCCCTTATAGCTTGAATTTCACAAAAATCCTTTCTAGGACGAATTAATTTTCATGGTATGATTCTCAATGTTAATTTTAGCTGCCCGATGTCTAGTCTCTAGTGAGCTAGAAGATTATTCTTTAAAAATGTTAATAATATAAATACAGTTTTAAATAAGTTTAGTACAGGTAGTGTTTTTTATTAGGTAAACGTAAAAGAATATACTCAGAAAACAATCTAAAGTTTCAATCCGAAATGAAATTACACTTTACTACTTACCTAGTTTGGACTTGTGAATAACAAATCACGATATTTTATTGGATATTGGATGTGTGAAAAGAGAAAAGTTTTTGTTAGATCCGTTTAAGACAAATGTCCCTTTATAGATGGAAAACTGAGGGTGAAAGGCGATTTATCTAAAATACCCATACAATTTAGGGTAAAATGTCGAAGTCTTCGTCGCTTTCACTTTACCTAAATTGGATGAGTCTGGCCTCAATATATTTTCTGCGGAATTTGTTTGACGTGTAAGTTGAGGATCCATGCATTCCAAACAAAAGCATTACTGGGACAAATTCCACCCTTGTTTATGGTTATGACACAGTAACTGGTCGGTATTCGTTCGAAGTCTGTGGCTCTGTTTCCAAGTTTGTCGGAGTTTCGCAGATAATAGACATTGTGTGTGAGGTCGACAGAGGCGGCCATTATTCTCCGACGGACGAGGGTGTTTCTGGGGCCATAACTTATCTCAGCTTTGGAAAAACTTTTAACAAAGTTTTCGACGTGGAAGTGGAAAGTGTAACGGCAGCTTTAGATATGGGACCCCATTCAACAAGTAGAAGGAATAATCGCTGTAGGGGCGCGATGATGAGCCAGCTGGGAGAGTATAATTGGCCGATAGTGAAGCTCGCGGCGCGCGGCGGGAGTGAGCCACTCTCACATTCACTACGCGGCGACAATGCCAGCCAAATAGAATTTAATATTCATAGAGTCGACGTACGATTCAGTGAATTCATCGTCCGCACCTTGGACCCGAGCCTCGCATATAAAAGACCTTTCTCGAGCCCCTGGGTGTGCTTCAAATAATTCGTCTCGGAATAGCTGCTGCACTTCAAAAGTAAGGGAAGGGAATCCGAGAAAAAATTCGCGCGTTGTTTCATACAAGGGAAATTGAAAATACCGCCAGCGTCCGCCGGGACGAGGCGGCAGAGGTTGAATTTCGAAATAATCCCGAGCCAATTTTCGCTGTTCGTACTAGACACGGTAATCGAAGTTATCACCGAGAAGAGTTTTCAATTGTAACTGAACACTAGGATTATCTCCTGCGCTTGATGACTTGGCTTTGTAGGAGTGAAACAATAGATCTAAACGTATTTTTTTAAGTTGGATAAAATTGAATTTACGTTAGAGATAAAAAGGCGTTCTCATGGCTCAATATGAGTAAGAATATATTACAAATCTAAATGATATTAATTCTAAATAGTGTAACTGAAGACATACTCGCTATATTTCAGTAACTTTTATGTGACACTAAAGCGTTATAACTATATAGTAGGGAAAAACATATTAACCGCTATGCAATTTAGACACGTCGTTGTTTCCTTCATCAAATCTTCGCTACAAGCTTTATAGACAGAAGTTAGGATACTAAAGACAATAAAAGGTAATGGTACCTGTATTTCATGGAACAGCTCTCTCTCGTCCAGGAGTACAACACGGCAAGCCAGCGTGCGCGGCGCGGGGCACAGGCAGTCCATCATAGTGCTGTGCGCCGCCTGCAACGAACAAACATACATCACAGAACAGATTTTCGTAAATTCAGTTTAAAAAATCTCATTAAAATCTTAATATTTATCAAATCTTAATTGACAACTAAAGCGAAAAACGTTTTCATAAATTTCGTATTTCATTGGTATTTGGTACCTTTAGGATGCAATCCATGAAAAAGTAGTTGTAACAGCGTGTTTTGTTTAACCTAAAGTTGGAAAGCCTTGATGGAAAATATATTATGAGCCATTCGCGCTGGCTAACCGACGCAGACTTAGCCAACGCGAATGGCTCATGATTATGCTCCTCGCTACGGAGTGAAACATATCGAGCAATATTCGACTTATAAAACGTGAATTACCTGCTTTTATACAATTAATATGTTTCAATCTCACGATAGTTTTGTGCATAGAAAATTATTTTATTTTCTATCGTGCGATATGCGACAGATATAAACAATAAGTATTTTCGGTATACAAAATGTACCACACTTAACACCTTATGTGCGAAGATATATGTATACTAGTTAAGTGAAATAAATATAAGCAACGCCTTGTTGGTACTAGACCAATTCTAGTATGTATTTTTTATCGATTTGGTCAAGTTCCTTTGCTTTAATATGAGATGGATATCCATGTGTAAATATTATTTTAAAATCATTTACTATTCTGAAGATAGCCACAATTTAATTAATGTTGATTACGCACACGGCCGTAATAATCCTACTAAGTAAATATGTACTCCTATAGATATACTGTACAAGAAAAGCATAGTGAAAACACCTTTTACAGCGGTTACAACTTTTTATCATTGTATTTCAAACGAAATCCTCGCTGGAGGTTTATATTTACATGATCACATTGCATTTTTGTTGCTAATATAGGTGTCTGAGGCAAAAAAAAATCTATCAGTTTTCGACCTAGAATGTAACCCACACCCACCCACACATGAAATGTTTCTGCATAATATAAATTAAGTCGACCTATTACCACCCCGTTAGTTGCAATGCAGTTTACTTAGGTTTAAATACATGTAATCATTATCTGCTTTCTGCACAGCTTTAAGGTAAAGGCAACACTATTTAGAAGATAATTTATATGAAACTGCATAAATTTTGGAGTTCCGCATTAGTGCAAATTAAAAGCCTTGCAGGTAGTCTAATACAAATCCCAGTATTCTAACCGTAAGCCAGAAGTTGTTTGCAGTCAATTACGGAGTTATTTGAATTTGCAGTCAGACTCAATAGTAAAATCACCAAAGGGTTGGTCGAAACCAAATATATACTCGTTAAAAGTTAGTCGGGGAGAGCGAGCTCGCACCGGGAGGGTGTGTTTTAACAATTTTGTTTTAATTAGTAGCAGCGCCCTCCCTAATAGGCGTATTCGATTCGGCGGGACTTTTTGTGATCTCGAAAAGATTTTTCGTACGTTAAAATAACAGCAAGGACCACGTTCGTAATGCCCGTTTGCAAAACGAAAAATAGGAATAGGAATGTGATATTCGATATTTGAGCTCGTCGTCAAAGTTTACTATTGAGAATACGTAATGTAATATTTACAGGTGATCGTATATTTCATATATGTACCTACATGCTGGTTGCATAGTATAAAAAAAATATTTACAACGTTAAAATGAATGTTGTGTTAATTTATGCGAAGACAGGCAATTAATTAAGATTTTACGTGATGAGCGGATGCCGTATTATTTACTTAGCCCAACTCGACTAAGATTTATTATATCTCGCATTTCAATTTTGCAGTTGTTTAACAATTCGCTGCCACAGCCAATTAGATTTATTACTTGATAGTTTATTACTATACTACTTCAACTACTACTACAACTACTTCAATCTGAATAGTGTTGCGATTTGAAAATATAAACACTTATTGTTTGGGATAGTGCAATACTGCGTAATTATAAATATTGATAAAGTTCGTAATTCAAACAATGTACTAAGAAACTGTATCTTATTGCATTTGTTAGTTAGCGGTATTGCACTACCCCGACGCTATATAGTTTACACAGCAAAAATGTACATAGATCTCGTGAAGTTAGGTATATCCGTTTTCGTTATTAAAACATCACTGTTTAAAACTAATGATTTTAACGTGTAAGGTCCTGTTAAAATACAAGTTGTACCTAGTACTGTTACTGGTTGGTTCAATAGACATGAGTTACCTCAACCATACACAGTGCGGCGTAATTTACTATTGTGAGGTGTTATGTATGCAATGGCATTGTTAGGCAGACGCCACAATTTTGTGACGATTGCCGATTGGTAAATGCGACAATATATTAGGTATGTTTGTATTAGGAATGTTGCGGTGTAAATACATATTATTATTCTCTTTTATTTTTCTGCTTAGCTCTAGTCAACCTTTGCAAACTTTCTTCTATTCTAGACTATCTTATCGTATTTATACCTATATATGTATTATTTATAAAATGTATCTAATATACTACATACTCGTACAGTTGCAATTAAGGCAATAACAAAAGAAATCTCATTATTTTAGGGTATTAACAGAGACATTTACCTAAAAACAGCCTTGCAATATAACGAGGAAATGCCGCCAGCATCCTTGGTACAATGCCTTAAAGGCCTTTTTAGATTTAAGGTAGTATGTAGTTAAGTACTGGTAGTTATTATAAAATTGTAATTATTGTAAAGAAACATTTTCTATACTGACAGGAAAAAACTAAAAACTTTATAGTTAATTCAAAAACTTCAAATTTTATAACTAATTTTCTGTAGAACTATCAAATGAATGACCGTCAAACATCACATAAAAGAAAAGCCAAACATTAACGCAACACGTTTAGCGCATCGCAAAACTTCTAACAACTAGACAAGCCAAGAACTTGGAGGCAGCAAACAACGGAACAGAGATGGCAATACGAGCCATTAATCCGAACGAGCCCGGCAGAGATTAGTGCCCCCTGACCCCCACCCCCGCCCACACGTGGAAAACATTTTCCCGCCATTGTCTGGGTGGAAGCAAAAAGAGGACTCGCGATTGACATCGCGGCGTTGCGAGTCCCGCGCACGACGTGAGCCCTATTTTAGCTAATTGTAAGGTCTAAACCGAGAGCACTGAACAAACAATCCGTCACACGTAAAACATCTCTTGTATTGTGTAAAAATGCTAAATAAAACTAATCAGTACTTAAACTAATTTGGAACTTGTGAACATTTTGGAGGACAATCATTATGGAAAATAAAAAATAAATGTTACTTTAAAAATAAATGGAAATATGAAAAGTATGTACGTTTTAAAATCAGTAATAGTTTACCGAAAACCTTTTCATGTCCTATGTTCCTTGAAACTAATTTGAATGCACGGCATCCATTACTTACACAATACAAGTACCATTATTATCATTATGGTCATGAGATAACATACTATGGAGTTTATTTATATCTTGACCAGATAACGCCGCAGATTTACTAGTGGGATCCTCGTTTATTCTGGGACCCTCGTGTTTGGGTTGTTATTCTCATTGCCTGAGTAATTTACTCTAGTAAAAACCTGTGTAATAGCGCTCTTTATTATTTTCTTCTTTTGATTGAATGGTCTAGTCAAAAATAAAGGTACGTCTACATAGACTATGAAATTTGTAACTTTGTACTCACTCACAATATGTACCACCCAAATTGTGTGCTACTGACGCAATAATAAATTTTCGTATGAATATTAATTTTTAATTGTAACGTATGTAATATAAATACGATTTCATGTTTACCTATATGTTGTTGTTGTTGTAGACCGAGCTAACCAGTTTCCCAAGGCAAGTGCTCAGAGTGATGAATAAATAACGACCCCTGCGTTTTTCCCTTTTCCCCCTTTGTTCAAGATGCACGCGTGATACAGAGGTAGGCACGCGTTAGGCCCGTTAATATAGAAATGGCAATATTCTCACTGCGTACCCACGATAACATCGTTACGCAGTCGTCAATTCATCACTCTGTTCTCAGAAGTGCCTTTTCTCATGGGCACAACGAGTTTACGGGAACGAGCTGCAGTTATTTGTAGTAGATTTTTTATGTTGCACTACAGTAATAAATAATGACAAGTGCTTTGTTGTTTTTAAGAAATTTGTACTAAATAATATTAAATTAAAAAAAGAACATTTAAGAAAGCCGGCTTGCTGCTTTTTTTTTTTGGTTTAATATATATGTGTACCTAATTTGAGAGAGAATTTGTTTTTCAGTGAGAAGTAGCGAAACTAGAGGGAATGTAAATTTTGGTTACTAACTTCTAAGTAAGTTTCTTAAGCTATTTCATAAACGACACATCTTTCTTATAGTTTCATTATATTGTCCTTAACTTCACCGTCACGTAACAACGAGTCACAGTTAACCTCGTTAGGTGTTATTACATTAACGCAAGTCGTTGACAGCTTGCTGCACTTATCCGAGATCGTGGGGTCGCATTATTTTTCTATTCCCACACGCCATCATTGTGATACGTCGGACATTTTGTGTTATCTTTCACGAAGGGTAAACGAATGTACAATCCCGACCTAAATAGTATTTTCTTTATATTTTCGAGTAGATTTCTGGTTAAGAAGGTAAGGTACTTAAAAACATTTTCTCAAATCTGTCATGACGTAGTCATTTGGAGTTGATAATTTTACACTAATATTATAAAGGCGAAAGTTTGTCAGTGTGCATGTTTGTTACTTCTTCACGTCTAAACGGCTGGAGCGATTTTAATAAAATTTGGTATGGAGTTAGCTGACACCCTGGATTAAACCACGTTTTTTTCCATAATAAACGGTGGGTAACACCGCGGGGCACAGTGATAAATAAATATTACAGGACATTCTTACACAAATCGACTGCCGACAGCCACACGGTAAGCTCAAGAAGGCAGGAAGTTGGAGGTACTCAATCAACGATATATATCATAATATAAAAATACTTAGGAACACATTTTTGTGCTCAGCACATAATTAAATGCCCTTGGGATTTTAACTCAGGATCACTACCCATTAGGTCAGATCTGTTGTCAATTCGGTGTGTAAATTTTCAATTCATTAAAGTAGGGAAGTAAGCCAAAACAGAAACACAAAACCCGATAAAAGTTTATTTTTACACATGGCTGTGATTATTATTCATAAACATTTTCCGGTCGCATGAATAGAAGTTCTTTAAAGGGATTATCTGTCAAAACTTTTTATAAATTTAAAAAAAAAATTCTCCCTGTGGAAACTTGTAATTGGCTCTCTGTTTTTATATTAACTACTATACTCTATGTAACCTTAGCTGTAAGTTTTCCTATGTAATAAAATAAATAAATTTATATAGATTATATAGTGAAAATATCAACATATTTAATAGGTATGGCATAAAGCGCTACGCTGTGTGTTTGTACATAGTAAAGGTATGTGTATGAACATGGAAAAGCCAATATGGCCAATTATCGAAGCGTTAGCGGCGCCGCCGAGGGCAGCTTTATACGCCTTTGTTTCCGATATGACTATTTTATACATATAAATTGACAATAATTGTCATATTGTAGAGGTACACAGTATACACAGACTAAAGTAAATACATACGTGCGTTTATTTAGGGCTGCTATTATGAATTCCTGTTGCATAATATCCGATAATGTTATTGTTATAGGATTGTTTTCCTTTGGGGAATTCACGGGCTAATGTCCTGGTTCTTTATGGTTAGTAAACAGGCTTCCGTGAAAATGCAAATCTAACATGGAGTCTACTTTCTACATGTTACTAATACTTTGAAGAGTTATGCTGGGTTCATTGGATTGTTCTAATTACTGCACTAAATATAAAAGTCGTTAAGTTTCCAATAAGATCCTACCTAGTATACTTTAAATCATATCATATTGATTCCTTATACAATCTTCAAAAAGTATTTATTCAAAATCAATCTAGCTTAAAAAGTTAGCTATTTTTGTTACTAACATGCACATATGCCATTACCTGCGCTTGCGGTGGTCCACTTAAGAAAATTATGTTGCAAGCGTTGAAACGAGTATCGCCCTAAGGGTGGCACACCCTGGTTATACAGTGAGCTCATGCTATTGTACAACTCTACTGTAAACTAGTGAAATAACAAAAAATAGGGTAGATTTGGCTGCTACGTGAAACTTTTTAATTCCAGATATGCATGTAAAAAAGCCCAAACAACCGCTCGTGTTTGAAATGATGTAAGATTTAAGGTTATTCTTTAAGTTATGGTTAATGTAAGTAATAAACTTTAAGAACCTTTAATAATTTAAATGTCTTTACTTTATTATCTGTATAAAATTATACCAAAAACTAACTCAACAAAATACACAAGAAACTAAAAAAACGATAAACAATTAGAGTAGGCTTTAAAACAGTTCAACCTCACAAATCTAGCTGTCTGTTGCTATAAAACTGTAACGACGAAAATGCGGAATAAAAAAAATAACCTTGTCATTTTTATGATATCATTCTAACATGATACCAATTCCAATTTTTCGCAACCGTATTTTCCGTCATTACCCCAAAAGTAAAATTTAAATTACGTGCGCTATAAAACCTGCCCTCGGTTTTGTATCTAACTTCATTCATCCCTTAATTTAGAAGGGCGTTTTAGGCGCGTAGGAATATCTCTTTGTTATGGTTATAATGTAAGCAGTCCTAATGTACCCATCGCTTACGAAGTACATCGCTAGCCCAACAAGTATAAGCGGGTCCTCGAATTTACGACTAGTATGCGTAATCGGGGTTCATAATTGTTTTGGATGTCATGAGCCGCCATGTACCTGTATTTTGAAGAACAGCCAAGAGGTGTGAGCGGACGCCGATGCATGCCAACACGCGCAGAGCTCTCGCATACTGATGGCGCTGGCCGCATAGACATTATTTGTACAACTTTATTGCTTCAATATGAAATCAGGCAGGTAAATTAATGCATTGGTTTTGCGTGTAATCCTCATTCCTCATACAGATTTAAAATTTAATTTTCAATAGCTTGCCGAGCTATAGTAGGTTTAGAGAAAGTAGCTATAGTTGCCAACTTGTTACTCATAGGATTTATTTCCCTACTCATATTAACTAAACCGCACCGAAATCCTACATGTCTATAATAAATATTCGAGTGACTAAAGTTATGTTAATTATTTTAAAGTTACTCTTAAACGTGTGTACACGACATGACATCGACAGTAGAACGCCTCCATTCTTTATTTTTAACGGATTTATGACAATTAATTGCATACATAAGAATCAACTTTAGACTTATTTCTATTGTTATAAAATATAAGGAATAGACATTAAAAGTTGAAATAGATAACATATACTTAAGAAAAAACGACGAGGACCTCCGGTGTTCGAGACGGGATTCGAACCCGCATCTCCAGCTAAAAAAAACCAAAGCAAATCAAAAATATTTCATAAAAAATAATTTGATTTGTTCTTAGTTTTGAATAGAAATTAAATAATCATTTTATGAAATTAACAATAAGTAGCAATTAGCAGTATGTGTACTAACCATACAAGAATATCAACAGAAACAACAAAGGCAATGCTCACAAAAATTGTAGAGTAATTTAATTTTGCATACAAATATTCAACTTAGCATACTGCATAGCGTTTGCAGCCAAATAGGAGATTTGTTTCCCTGTTTCTGGCTCATATGCAAGATTCCACAAAATCTCTTGTGTTATGTAAAGTAAGAACTAGGTACCTACACCCAGTAGTGGCTTTATATCAAGGATGATAATTTGATAAAGATTTGGACTTCTTGTTTTATAGTACACTTATAAGTTTATACTAAAACGACGTTTTCTAATAATCTTTGGTTGCGGCGATAGTTACACATTAAATAAAGTACAACTGAACCCACTGACTTTGGATGGACATAGATAAATTAACATTTTCCAAAGTTCGAGATGAAATTTCAATTAATATACACGACATAATCCGTTTCCTCTTAAGTTCATTTACCAATAAGTGCGAACCTGAGTGTTTCAAAGGAATCGATAACCGCAATGTTAAATGATGTAGAGATAATTAAGGCACATTGAATTATCTATCGAGACATTGACATAACATCCGCAACTACATGTCTCGCCATTCTCGCCTTCCAGTTTCAAGTTAACTCGGGAAAGTTAGTGTCTTCTTCGTAAACCAAACTGACTCAATTGACAACGATGGAAGTTTTCACGTATTTTTGTCGTTATATTGCCTAAGCTTGTGGTATATTTAATAATAAAATAAAAAAACGAAATATAACTATTTACTGAACCGTATTGGAAAGTTGATAGATATGCAACTGTCAATGCGTTTGACTAACGAGACGTGAATATTTCGTTCGTTTCAATGCATGAATAGGTGAACAGCTTTGTAGCATCGGAACTAAATAAAGCCCAAACTACATTTTGAGAATTCCAATTGGATGCATGTTGATCGATTCGTCGAACATGCGATGTAAGTCACTTTTAAAGTAATTACTTTTGATTCACATAAAACCTGCCCTTGACAAACGAATTGAAAGTAACCAAGAATGCCTATGAAGTCAAATGAGTGATCGATTTTTTACGGTTGTACGTTACACTTAATCGTAAGTTGCGTGTTACCTTTTACGTACCATGTGACGTAAAGCGATCGGGAAAACTTAATCAGAGAGGCCGTATCTCGACGGACGGACGTAAAGTTTGCACAATACGCTCGGGCTGCGGGATGTGGGCTCGGGCGGTCGTCAGGCTTCGACGAACCAACTAGTGGCCTGATCCGCTGATCACTGCTTAAAAAAAACCTTCTACAATTTTACCCAACAAAAATTACACCTTTGTAGACCGCAGCTGTAATGACATCCTGTACTTTGTAATATTTTCATTATTTTATTTTTATAAAATATGTAACTTGTATTGATTCTGAGAAGTTCACACAAAACTATAATAATCGACGTAACCCTTCTTTGGAATAGGAGTTGTGGAGAAGTTTAACATATCCCTTTTTATTTTTAGTACATTCAACTTACGTTTGGATACAAGTAGTTTGTTGGAAAGAAGCCAAAACAAGTCACGAATGGCTTACGAGTGACATATTGGTTCGGCGACGATTGAATATTTGACATAGAAGGAAAATGCAAGTATTACGATATATATTTATTTCTATACTTATTATTTATTTATTCCAATATTTAGGTATATTATATTTATATATATATTTGATATATACTTTCTTAACTAAGTACAATCTGCTGTAAGTATCTTCAGGCGACAATATATGTAATAGATCAATATGTGTCATACGTAATATCTACTTAAATATACAAGGATAACTTAGACGCTATACCAGAAACAAATATACACGAAAAACACACAAATGCCCTTGGCAAGATTCGAACTCGGGATGTCCTGGACAAAAAGAGTACCTAGTTTCAGAAAATAATTAAACTAAATGGCTTTACCTATCTAAGGAGTCGATGCTATATGCTGCTGACACAGGCTAGTTTTAACTTTTGTTGAATATAACTATATAGCAAGAAACAACTAGGTATGTTCCGGCCCGGTAAGTAGAATGAAATAGAATGATATTACCAACCCGGGGTTTCACTGAGAAAATATCAGGCCTAAGTATTGGGAACTTTAGTAGTAGTTTATTTGGCGTTTAAATCGTTATTATCTCCGACCGATATATAGTAATAATTTAGTTACTTTGTATCAAAGTAGGTGGTGCTTTGAACACGACTCAACTAAATTACAAGCGAGACGCAACTACGCAACATCGACGCTGAGTCACACATAATCTGTATCTTGCTTTCCAAGTCAAAGGAAGGATTTAAAGTCTGCTTTTTAAAATTAGTAGGCACATTATTATTATGAGTAATTTGTTGGCTCTCAAATTACATCAGGTAGCCCGCGGCGGTCTCGCTCCGCGGCAATCAGCAGGCTCGGGCTTCTCGGCCGGCTTCGGCTCCATACACCTCCGACACGCCCACAGTTTAACATTTTTCAACTCGCCTGGGATAATGCTAGATTCGTATTATTCATTATGGAGCCCGATAATTATATTGTCATTATGCTGGAACCCGGGCTAATTTCTTCTGGGTGTATTGTTAGGCCGTCTGTCAAATAAAAAGGTCAAGCTTTACAGTAAAGGTTGTATCGCTTGCTTTAAAAATGGGTATCAATAGTTTCTCTGAAATTCACTGACTTGGCGGTTGGCAGCCAGAGCGGATTTGCGGAAGGGGCTGCTCGTTAAGTTTTTGTGGCTTAAAATCAGCGTTAATTAAAAACTTGCAGTTATCACGTAAGGATTCTCAGCGCTCAGAATTTGCTGAGCTAAGTCGACGCGGCTAAATTGAATATGAATAATTTCCGTGGCGTCGCCCAGGGCGCCTTCATAATACCAAGTGAATACGAAGATGAAAAGCCAGCCATGGAAGCGTTCCTAACACTGTCTCCTCATCCTTCCTTTGTGTCAATTCGTATGAAGATTAGTGTGCCTAAGCTAATTAAGTAGCTCGAGTCGCATCTTAACTCGGGACAAAGACATTATGTACGCATTTAAAAACTATGTTAAGCGTTAATACGAAATTATATTGAAAGATGATAATAATCAAGAAGATCAGGCCTAATTAATCATTCATCAAATCGGAAGTTTGCAGTCAGGGCACATTAAATTTTCCTCTTATTATTTACCTAAAGATGTAATTAGCGTCAGCATTCTGCGTAAAGCTTTTCCTATTACGTTTGTAAAAATAATGTAAGTCTTTTATTGTGTGAGGGTAGGCATACGATTCTAGTCTACAACCTCGGCTCAGCGATCTCGCAGTAACAAGCATTGCGGAGTATAAAGTTACCTTTGCGTTAAGAATAAAGTTCGTACATTCGCGATTAATATATTCACCGCGCCTCTACCTGCGACCACAGACCGCTTACCTAGTAGATGTAGTGTTTAATTTTGTTTCATTAGTTCTTTATTTGAATATAAAAAAGATTTAAACAGCTATTTCAACAAATCTTCTGAGGAATATGATCAAATCACGCAGGATGTTAAAATGGCGAATCCATTTCATCATTTCTCTACAAAATTTCAGACATTTGACCAGACCTCTAACTCTGTTTAGTGAAATCACGAAACGTGCAAAAGGCATGCCACATTAAACGTGAGCATGGCATACATACGTATTATCAAATACTTATAATACTCTCAATTATTTCACGGTGGCCATCTTTTAAATATTAGTAACGTCTGAATATTCATTAGAATAATTACTTTTAGCATTTAATTAACTTACTAATTGGCTACTAATTCTCTATTTTCATTCTTTGGTTGTTCTCGTACTCTTCTTGACATTGATGTCAACGTCCTTCAATATCAATGACCCGATTATAATATCACTGAGTATTTGCTGACGAAGTTTCGTATTTCGAGGAAATTAACAGTAAGAAATTTATGTTTGAGGAAGAATTTTGTTGAAAGTTTTGTTTACAATCAAGAAAGTTTTATTTATGACTAGATGCAAACGACGCATTGTTGAAATGAAGAGTGAGGGGGCAACATTACGACGAGATGAAGTCAATATTCCATACCAATTAATTAGAAGCCGTGAGAGTGCCATTACTAATTTTAATCGCGTCTACGTTGAAGACAATTAAAAGTAGGTAATAGTTAATTTTAGTATTTGATTTAAGTAGAATATGCGGATTACTATGTAAGCGCCCCCGTGTGGTGATCATGTTAATCATGTCTCTAAGAGTTTGCGGAGTCTAAGCGTGCAGTCTATGCCTACGAGTGAGCAACTAACGAAGAACCCCTCTAAACTTTGTTTTGCGCCGCACTCGTACCGCCCCACAAAGCGCCTCTTTGCACTAAAACGCTTCTTAATGAAACGCAATCGTCGCAAATTCGTCTAAATTTTCGCTACAACGAGCCGGTGTTCGACGCCGGGCCTCTCGGCATGATCTCGCCAAATTTAATTCTCGTGCTTCGACATTTTGGTTGCAGTGAATTAATTTTTGCTCATTATCTTTTACTGGTAACCGTTTGTACTGTTGAATGCTCAAAGGAATTTAAATAAAAAATCAGCGCTATTTGCCATAGGCAGTTTCATAAAATTAGTAATTAAGATCTGGTACCCATCTTCAAACCGAGTCAGGACACACCGATCGCGATGAGGGTGCAAGGCAGCGGACAGCAGTGAGTGATACACCCTCATCGCGATCGGTGTGTCCTGACTTAGTAATTAAGATGTTATGAAAATGTTAATCGTTTAGTCAAATATACACATTGTTAGCATAATCTTGAAAACTCGGAAATTTTAACTAAAAGGTAAACTTGAATCAAAGTATTCTAATACCTAGTCACAATGCCTGAATAGGGACTGGAATATAGAATATTAATTACAAAACAATTATGAAAGTTGATAATTAATTGTTCTCCTTCACCCGCATACCAAAAGATTAAATGGAATAACAATAAAAGCCCAGACTCCTCGACTTGGGCTCCTTTTTCAAATTAAGTAGAATTTAGTAGGACTATCGCAGGTCCGGCATTAAAAATTTCGTTACTCTTAATAACTTTTCGTTTACCTATTAATTGTCATTCTTGATTTTATCGAAATGTATTAAACATCACTTTTTATTTATTTTTATGTCATATCTTACATAACAATATCAACTTACAATGAAGAGTTTTAATAAATAAAATCTAACTGTCATAATAATTATGACAGTCCAAAAATATAAAATTAAATACATATTATTTTACTTTTTTGATAATCAGATCAAGCTATAATAGCTTAAGCCATAAATAAAGCTGTATAATCATACCTGTAACATGGATATTGGTATTAAACGGATATCGATATGCACAAGGCATTTAAGACGTGTCCGTGTCATAATCAAAAATATATCTAAAAAGTTAGATTTACATATCACTACTGCAATTTACAACGTCGAAGAAACGACACAATTTTACCTTTTTACGATCTAGACTAGTGAGTCAAGGCAAGTTGGAAACAACATATTTATTATACCGATTACCGTTATAGCAGCGATATTGTTAATAGCGTTAACAACGCTATCGGGACCTGAATTAAGTCCTGTGACAAGTTGGTGAAGTTGGACACCGCAAAACTGTTGTCAAGCTGGGACTTAGTTGCACAGCGTGTCAGCCAACCGCCATTCATTATGTCCCACCCAGACGTTTACAGGAATTAGTAGTAAAACTTATTTCATCAATTTGAGTGTTTAGTCTACAAAACTATCTAAACCAAGTTTCAGCCATATAAGCTTGTCAATGGAATAGGACTTCAACATTCTATATGTAAGATATGAGAAAAAAAATCTGGTGAAAATGTATACCTAAGTTTAATACAATTTCTATTGAACTTATATGAGAACGGGAGATTACTTAGTTTTAAAGACCAAGCTACAATTGGAAGTAAGTAATTATAAAGCACGTAGACCTCATCATATTTCAAGATAATTTCGTATTTTAACAACCGCTATTTGATTTCTATTATTATGTAGATTTTCAAAAGTTGAGTTGTGGCAATAACGAAATGGGTTTTAAAAGTAAAGATTAGTAATAAGATATTGCTTATATGTCCTTATACCTAGGTACCAAGGGTTTTCGAATTTGTTTACGAATTGTAGTGATTCCTAGTTTCCCAACTCACTTAATATTATTTAACACGACTTAAAGCTCTTTTTAACGTGTGCTATCCAATGACTACTATAATAAAGCAAAGATTGGTAAAAGGCAGGTAACATATTGCAAACGACGACGTCGATGCCGGTAACGTGAGATTGTTGCGACGTGACAAAGGAAGATAAACAGAAGAAAAATGCGGCGTCACACGACTCACACGCCAGTAACAATTTGCCGATAGCGACAGACGATAGTTCTGCCTTTAATGAGAACAATCTTGAAACGGTAACTGCTTTGATGGGAAACGCGTTTGATGCTTGTATAAATTCCGAGTTCAAAGCACTGAGCTTTCGTTGTAAAATAGCAAGTGTTGAGCGAGTCGGTTTGGATACCTATTTCAAAACTAAATAAGCAGATATCTATGGAACACTATGGAATTTCGTTTGAATATCTAGGAGTATCTCGTCTTAAAACAAGATGATATTTAGACCTTTCTCGTTATATAGAATCTGGCATATCAAGCGAAACGTTTTATTTGCTCTCAAGTGTATTGATTAAGACTCGTATTAGAAAATACTAGTTACATATTTAATGAAGACTACTTTTACGAATTTTTTAACGGTTCAGTCTCAATATTCCGGTCGAACCAAATGCCACATCGCGGATGGCGGCCACGTTTATGAGATTTGGATATTTCGCTTTTCCACTAGCCATCAAATATATTAGAGCAGCCAAGGTATTCAAAAATATCGGAACATGCACTTTATCGCCATGACAATAGAGGCGTTGTTCCGATATTTGTGACCAGGTGGTCACAAACCACAGCTCCGATATATCTGATGGCGACTCTCCTTTCATGAGCATATGAGCCATATGATGCAAAAATCATTTCAATTGAGGGGCACTGCCACAGTGACGGCGTTCAATTCAATCCGGTGAATCTGGTAATCGGAAATGGGCATTGTGCAACAAAGGCTTCCATTGTCAACCGGCCGCACTGCCCGCTACCCGCTGCCCGCGCCGGCCGGCTAGCGCGCCCGCCGTCCGCGCACATTCATATTGAATACTCCATGCATACAGATTTTGATCACATAGATTCCGTTTGATCACGAAAACCGTCATTCGATTAATTTGTGCTAAAATTTACGAGCAAATACGTGACCACTTTTGTATCTAATTACATTTGTGGTGAATGTGTTTGTTTTGATTGGACACGTTTTTACATGCGGTTGGCTAAAAAAATATATGGCATTGCCAACACGTAACTACGAGTAGGTACAGCATTTAAATTAAGGTTATTTTTCCACTTTTCCGATACAATTATTTAGATATACGTATACCTACATGGTATTTAATTATTACAAATAACTGAATGTAGTACGAATGTAATACTGGTACTCGTATAGTATTGTAAATTAATATATTGTTATTAAAATAACTGAAGGATGTTCTGAAGTCTGACCTTTCCATAAAAACTGATACGTCGGTGATTAATAACTCTAATCGTTCTACTCTGATGCGTGGCTGTTAATCAAAAATAATTTTCCCCGAAATATTCCCATTTTTATAATAAATATACTCAGCACTCATCACTTGTCTTATGTCAGGTAACTGGTCTATATTATGAACACGAGCTTGGCTCTATTGTAGCTCTGCTTATTTTAAATTTATATCTTAGGTACCCTACACTAGAATTAGTATACTAACAACAATATTTTGGGATAATTTTAATTGTATTATTGTAAATTAAGTATCTAATATCAGCAACTTTGACCGAGAGCTTTGGTAGGCGTAGAAAAGTAGAGTTAGGTAATATCCTTGTGTATATAATGCATTATCTATTAAGACATTATTTTATAGTTGTGCGTTTTTTTAAAGGTTCTAAGGTGGTATAGGTTTAGGTCTACCCATACATTTTAGCGGCTGGAAGGGTCTCACTGTTAATTTAGCAATTAAAGAATCGAAAGTCTATACTGGAAATATACTTTCAGCTATTTTGGTGCTTTAATGAAATACTGTAAAGGTACAGTTTAGTCATTAGACACTTACTGACATTTTAGTCGTTAGAACACAATAATATATAACATCACATCAGTGTATAACTAGATATCGACGGAATGAGCCACAGAAGTGGGTGGTGCTAATGCTAATAGTGATTTTACAAATCCCTATCGAGGACAAGAGGCCACTTGACCCCCTAGCCAAGACTTGCACCGGCAGTATCCCGGCTCCCGACTTTCAAACGAAAACATGTGCTAGCTGTGATTCACTCTAATTTAATCGTAGCAAAAAATACATTTCCCACGAATACATATGTTGTACGTACTGTCATTCAGTTGTTTTATCTTGATACATAATTATACGTGTATAAGCATAATAACTGTATTAATATAAAAGCAAATGAAATCTTGTAAGGAATTGCTTTAGTTTCGGTTTTCACAGTGAATTTTATGAATTACCTACCAATTCATAAAATTCAGCTTTATTTGCCCTTGCCGACACATTAGTTCTTAGACATCGTAAATCAATCAGCGCCCGTGAATCGTGATATGAAATAATTATGGTAAAAGACATTCATTCCAGAGGAAACTGGCTTATAAATGAAATGGAGCTCGTTATCACTGACAGCTCCAGATCGAAAAGAAGAAAGATGGCAGCCCCCGGAGACCGTCTTCATCCGCATAGGAACTTATTATTTATAGACAGTTACGAGAAAATGTAGGAACATTGCGATATCATCTTATTCTGGCAGATCTTCGTTAGTTATGTTCATGATACGATATAAGGAAGGCGAAAGATAGGTATATGGATCAAAAAGTTAGCAAGTGTTCTGACACACACAGTCTCTGGACTGTATTGAAAATAGTATACCATTACTTAAGAACGTCTGATAAATCTATCTAATACTTTTAGCCATGGCTGTATAATTTCTTGTACCAGAGTAAGAACGGTAAAGTTGTAAGATCGATAAAATAAAAAAAATTAAAGATAAAGTTAGATAGTGTCAGAATGGGGTTGCTTTCAAAAAATCTTTATGTGACTACTTTGTTGGTAGAACTGAAAAACCTTAGTATCTGTTTTGTAGAGTTTCATCTGATTTCATACCTGTATTTCCATCAGTTTATGTTAGTATTATGTATGTATGTATATTATATTAATGTATATAAGTATGTTTCATTTTAAATATTTAAATGTGTTTTGGTTTATGTTTATTTTGTTTTTTTATAAACCGCCTACAACTTCTCTGCTTCTGCTAAAGGTTGACTTGTAGCATTAGGTCCGCCTTTTGTACTTATGTGTTATGTGCAATAAATGTTAAATAAATAAATAAATAAATAAACTATCTTGCGTATACCGAAACATACTGGGTGTTTTTCCATTTTAACCCTTGTAAAAAAAAAAACATTAAATCTTTACGTTACATAATATTTGAATAATCAATGTCACCTTAGACGGAACCGTCACGATGGTTACGCTATTGCTTTTATATGAAAAATTCCAAACCTTTAATGCCCTAGTAGGTAGATTTGAATATCAGAATGTTTATAGTCCCATTATTATAGGTACACTAACTCAAGTAAAAGGGAATTTCAATATGTAAGTACGTAAATATTTATGATTTAGGATTTTTTAAGAATAACACAATTACACTCACGTTTAACCCCGCAATAAGAGCGCCGAGCCTCCGTTCGCGTCGCAGGTACGTCACTTATTGCATGCTCAATAATAGAGACCTATGCTCTCTATAACATGTAGCATGAGTGACTTAATAAACGTGACTGAAGCCGTGTTATTCATAGAATATTAGAATGACTCTCGAAAGATGTTGATCTTGTTTTCGTGTAAACTGAATACAAAGTTGTTTTCAATCGGGATAAACGCTTAAAACAACAAGTTAATGTCCGCCAAGATACCATTTACGCTTGAATGAAAATCGTCATGGCTTTGGCTAAGCAGGGTTTTTATTGCAGAACTGGTTGAAATTGCTGCTTCATTACCCACATAGTGCAAAAGAAAGCGTTGCCATATTGGTTTTTCCCTATCTCGTATAAGAAAGCGCTTTTCGAGAAATACTAACAAACCTACTTGCTTAATGGATCAGTCTTCGAAAGAATTGTAAAAATGCAACTAATTACATATTTATTTTACGGTGCTCGTACACATGGCTTGACCGCTTGAGTAAGATCACATAAAAACGAAGGTACCTATAGAGTGAACGTTATAAATAATTACCGCCAGTACCTAAACCTTAGATACATTATACCTATACTTCAAATAAAAGTATACGTCAAATTAGTCCTTGTACTTAATATTTAAGCTCAAAATCCACTTTTGTAATGAAAGCACCTAATAACCTAAGCACAGCAGTTCTAATTTTCCCTGGGCATCTAAATTTCCGACCGTATGGACATCAGCTTCCATCGAAACCGAATCAACAGCTACAGCGGTCGCCAACCCGCCTGTGAAGCGTGGTGACTATGGCAGCTCTCTCCCAAGATGAAAGTTCTATTTTTCCCTGGGCATCTAAATTTCCTACCGTATGGACATCAGCTTCCATAGAAACCGAATCAACAGCTACTACGGTCGCCAACCCGCCTGCGAAGCGTGGCGACTACTCGTATGGCAACTCCCTCCCAAGATGATGCAAGTCAAATTTGGGAGAAGTTTTTGTCCAGCAGTGGACGTCTTACGGCTGAAATTATGATCTAAATGCGCTGATCTGGTTTAGAATGTGTTAGATACGGAGCATATAGATCCAGTAAACTCTGAATTCAACCGTTAGGTTGATTGTCCCCAAATATTTAAGCTTTTATAGTCTTTATTCGACCAGTGTATCAAGGTATGGGTTTGTTATGGTTGATTTACACGAGATCAATGTCTTATTGAGTTCTAGTAAGATTAAAATGTACCCTGGTCGTGGATGGCCAAGATATGTAATGACAATAACAACATTATTAAAGCAAAGTAAGGACGTTGAGAACTTGAGACCGCGAGCGGAGCGGCCGGGTGGTTGGGTATGCACGGCGACGTCCGAGCCCGCGGCGCCGGCCATTCAACTCGACCATGGCCTCACGTTAGTGCTTTATGTTCTACAACACAGTTCCAGCACTATCATACAATTCATGAGAACTCCCCATTCATCACGCTCCGGTTCACACACAAATTATATCCCATCTTAACTAAGTACAAAAAAAACGTGGGAACAAACTTTTCAATCTACTTACGGTGACTAAATTTGATAAGAATTCGAGTCAACCACACCAGCAAAGTCCATGCTGGAACTATGTCAATCAAATTCTTCAAAGTTGCATTAATAATCGCACTTTAATCGTACTTGTTAACATGACTGATCGCGCGATTTAGTTTTTCTAAACACTTCACGACACTGAAAGTTCACATTTCAAGTTTCGAGACAAACTTTAGTAAACTCTTCCCCTGGTAGTCTTCGAACCGGGAGCACAACAAGTGTTATAAACAATAGGGAAGGTTTCGCGAACGCGAGTAAGTTGCGTGAGGGTGGCGGGCCACCTGTCACTGCGGGGAACACGTCTCTACTGCCACCGGCGGCCCGGAGTCAGTCCCGTGTTCTCAACTATACCAGCTCACCACGCGATATAAACATCTTGTGTATAATATCACAATAATTTCCATTGTCATACATTGCCTGCTCAACGTGCAGCTGCGCAATGAGCACATTAAGGGAGGCCGCAATGTACGACGCCTTTTAAAGTAAACCATAATAAAACAGAGTCGGGTGGTAAAGCTCTTGAAAACAGGCATAGCTCGGCGCCAGGCAAACTTAAACTAAACTTGCCACAGCGGCGCCATCTATACCAACAAGGTATCCAGCGCCCTCTTCTGAACTTAGGCGGTACCACTTGCTACTGTGAGAAGAGTATTTAACTAAGCGCTAAGTCACGAATAAAACTGGTTTTGTCTATGGTAACTTAGAAATGTCAATTGTTGAACTTGTGTGTTCCATGCGTATTCGGTAGATGGCTTTATGTAGTTAAATAGAAAGGCGGACTATTCGATGCATTCGAAGCAGAAGCTTAAAGCTACAGAGGCTTATGGAAAAGTAGAGAAGTTAATGATTGACAAACTTTAAAGAAAATCACATGATAGATTGGCTGTTACAATTCCTGGAGGGACAAACATATTTCAATATTTGTGACAGTTTTAATATTTCTGGACAGTTTTCTCGACGTTTTAAAAAAATGTACTAATATAAGTGTTTCATTACAAACTTTTTAGTACAGTCAGCAGCAGTAGTTACTAAGCGGGCCAGGTGTTCAGAACCATCTTGACACAATCTTATTCTCTTAACAAGTAAGTAGTGTTCGGTTCATTTTGAACACTTCACCCGCTTATAGCAACTTTTGCTACTGACTGTAACTGAGAAAACTATAACGTTTTTCCAATTCCATTAGGATGCTTTCGTTTGTACCAACACAGGCTCTTACATTTTACTCTTGACAAATTGGTTGAAAAATAAATTTAAGAACATTCGACATATCAGCATTGCGATACAACGAGGAAATGCCGCCAGCATCCTCGGTACAATGCCTCAAGGGCCTTTTTTAGATTGAATAACTAGTTAAGTACTCGTATTTTAATGAATGTAATTATTGTAAATAAAGATTTAGTGCTATATAAAAAAATAATTTTAATATAGGTTGGCTACTTTTACGAGTATCTCATATCTCCTCACTTCAACAATTTACCTACTTCATTATCAAAGTCCTGTCCTAACAGCCCTTCATCACAACAGTAACAAAGTCTTAGTTTCCGTGTTTACATTTGCTTTTTCAAACTGTACCTACGTCATATAAATACATAATTATGTAATTTAAAGAAAAATGGTTATGCAAGTAGGTATGGTATTTAAGTATATTGCGAAAAGTAATCACGCTTCCCCTATCCTCGTACGCACCGCTCACCCCATTTAATCTTAATAAGAGGTCTTAAACCAGGTAGGTAGATAAATTATGCGAATCTCCCCTCGCGAAGAATATCAATTACTTACCGGTGTACTTTCACCTTTACACTCAGACCTCAGTTACAAATACAGATAATAATTTATAATACTTAGTTTCAGTTGAATCTCTGTTTTTAACTTTCATACGGGAATGTCGGTCTACCCTCACTATTGAGTACACTTGTGTTTATGAATTTGCGGTTTTAATTTCGTTTATTTAGTTTAAAACCAGTTGTTTTATCTGCGTTCTGTGTTAATTGTATTGTTTGAGTGCAACAGTCTTGGGACACTGTTATCTCTGCGAACTAACAAGTGATTTTGGTGGACAGTGATAAAACTTAACTTAACCTATAAACATTGTTCGTTAAAAGTTACGTATTTGAAATGGCTTCCTGTTTCCAATGTAGTGTGATCCTATCCGTTGACGAAAAGAACCCGAAAATAATTTGCCATGGTTGTGAAGGCAAATATGTGTTAAATGTATGATGGGTTGCTAAGCTACCAGTTGAGAGTGATACAGCTGCAGTCTCCGACTCTGAAATACTTGTGTCCCAGGTGTGCTGGGGTTCGTCAACTCCCAGCATTACGGAAATTAGTGTCTGAATTGAAAAGAGTGAGATTGAGGGAGCTAAAAGAGCCGCAATGATGGTGCTAATATTGAATCAGTCTTGCAAGAACTGGGAGACAGGAAAAGGAGAAGTTCCAATGTAATCATGTTTGGAATGCCAGAATGTGGCAGCGCCGATGTAGAAACTCGTAAGCAATATGATCATGACCAGGTAAAGAAGGCTTTATCATCGTTGCCTGTGAGTGCCTCTGGCAGTGTAAATTTGACCCCGGTGGTTGTGGTCAGGCTGGGGAAGGTTCGGTCTAATGTGCCTTCGGTCTCCAACTCCGGTGTTGATGCTGCAGCACCCGTCCTGTAGAAGTTAGTGTTTCCCAAACAAGCACAGTGCTATACACGTTCTTAAGAATTGGAGTAGGTTACCCAGGGGCATTAGAGTCCAAAACGACCAGACTCCATACCAGCGTGAGTACTATAAGCAACAGGAGGAGAACTGGATCAGCGCACAGAGAACGGTGAGACAGATTTAAAAATTAAATATATTAATAACTCGCCTAGGATTATAAAAGTTGATTCCACGGCAAAAGTAATTAACCATATTGTCAGACTTACCTTCTTTTATACGAACTTGGCTTCCTAATGGCAAAACGAGATTTACTACTTGTGGAAATAGACAAATTGAAACCTACTTTTATAATTATAACCGAAACGCATCTCAAACCGCAAATAACAGATAATTTAGTGAATATTAATGGGTATGTACTATATAGACGAGACAGAGCCGACAGGAGTGGGTGGGGGTGTCGCTATTTTTATAAGTTGCTCACATCTTCAAATTCCAATACATGCAACACTTCACCCACTTTGAACAGCGTCCCCGGAGGTTGAAGCTTTATGGCTAATTATAACTTATGGAACTTTTTGAACTATTGATAGCTGGAATTTATCATCCCTCGCATTATCATTATGAGGACTCAGATAGAATATTATTCAACACAATCAAGAAGCAGCTAGCGGAAGTAAGACCTTATTTATTATGGGTGATTTAATCTGCCTGACATAGAATGGCCGTTAACAAGATTCGATGGATATAACTTGCTGCATGAAAAAATTTATTGATATGTTTACAGATACCAGTTTACAACAGATTGTAACAGGAATAACACGCAAGAGAAACGATCAAAGAATCCCTTCTTGACCTAATTATGTGTAATGAGGAAGAATTATGTACCAAGGTTGAATACCGTGCTAACATAGGGAAGAGTGATCACTTGGTCTTACTTGCTACTATACAAATCCAGCTGCAGGACAAAAATGGAAGGTCAACAAACCGCCGAGGAGAGACTATTTAGCAGCCGACTATGATCAAATGATGCAAACAATGTTGGAAGATAATAGTCAGATAAGTAATCAGGATGCAGCAGCCGCCTGGCGTGACTTTACACAAAAAGTAGATAAAGCTGTGAGTCTGTATGTGCCACTAAGGCATTCTAGAGTTTGCTCATAATAATAAGAAACCGTGGATCGGACCCTACCATACTTCACATGATTAAAGAAAAACCAAGTTGTGGGACGCGTATATGCATAGTAGGACTAATGAGAACTATAGCCGATATCGTAAAGTGAATAATGGTATTATATCAGTAGTGCGACGTGCCAGGCTTAGTTATGAAAAGGAGTCATCAATCGGGGCCTAAATCACTGTACAGTTATGTCCGAAAGCAACTTTCATCAAAAGTGGCTGTCCCTGACTTCACTGAGAGATGACCCTAACCCAGCTAGTGACAAGCGACTCTCACGAAGTTGCTAATATATTTGCCAAACAATTCGAAAATTCATATGTGCGTGAACCATTGAACGAACCAATCCCCGATGTTAATGTAGCTAAGTCGACAACACAATCGAAAGTGTCGAGTTTACACCGGATTTAGTCAGTAAAGGCGATTTTGAGTTTTGATGAGAGCTCGTCAATGGGACCCGATAATATACCTGCAGTTCTGCTAAAGAAGTGTATCAAGTGCCTTGCACCCCAGCTAGCCCATATAATGACACTATCATTTCGTGAGCACCAATTGCCCTTGACTGGAAAAATGCTACAGTAACGCCTATATACAAGAAGGCGACAAACTCACAGCAGGAAATTATCGTCCCATAAGCCTCACTTGTATAGCTTGCAAGGCAATGGAAAAATAATCACAGGCGCGTTGAGAAACTTTATTGCAAGAGAGAACACGTCATTATAAACGAACAGCACGGCTTCACGCCAAAGAGATCCACGGTAACAAATTTATTATGCTGTGTGGACAAGTGGACAAGCAGCTGGAATGAAAAGCTTCCAAATAGATGTTATTTACCTGGACTATGAGAAGGCATTCGACCGTGTCCCGATAACCAGACTCCTTGTCAAGTTAGAGCATTTTGGAATTCGTGGGAATCTTCTCAATTGGATAAAAGACTTCTTGACAGGGAGGAAGTTTCGTGTACGAGTTGGAGAACACCTTTCTGACCCGCATGACGTCCACAGTGGAGTTCCGCAGGGTTCCGTGCTTGGACCAACTTTGTTTGGAATTTTCTTAACGGACCTTAGGCAAGTTGTAGAATCGGACTTGTTTTTATTCGCTGACGACACAAAAGATTATGAAATCCGCTTATCAGTCATAACATCATTCAGCAAGACTTAGACCGCATTTTACAATGGACCAAGGAGTTGGCTGATGACCCTCAACGCGGAGAAATGCACTGTACTTCATATAGGTAGTATGAATCCTGAGCACACATATAAATTGGCTCCAAAAGTTTAAAAGTGTTGATTCCCAGCGAGATCTTGGGGTCACTGTGGCCGATAATCTAAAATGGGAGGAGCACATTTTAGGAATAACAAAAAGCTAATTCTGTTTTATTTTGATCAAGAAAGCCTTCCGCTATGTAGACAAGAATATCTTTATAACACTTTACAAGACATACATAAGACCTATATTGGAATATGCATTTCAAATTTGGAATCCATATTTTAAAAAAGATATCAATCTTATAGAAAGGGTTCAAAGAAGAGCTACGAAATGGGTACCTTCTCTTCGAAACTTACCATACGAAGATAGATTGAAGGAATTGGGCCTGACAACCTTGGAGCAGCGAAGGCAACGTGGTGACTTGATAGAGACTTATAAAATACTCACAGGACATTACAATGTACCCACATTAAGTGATATTTTCACTCGGAACATGAACGTGAGACTGAGGGACACTCTATGAAACTGCACCGGACGCATAGTAGTAGCAACCCCAGACGACACTTCCTGTCTAACCGTGTAGTGAAAGTGTGGAACGGTCTGCACTGAATTAGTGATCAGTGCACCCTCAGTGAACTCTTTTAAAAATAGACTTGATAAACATTTTCAAAGTGGACAAAACACAAGTGGACATTGATATGCACGTATCAGCTAGAAGCTGCCTGTGCATTAATATATAATAATAATAATAATATACAAATAGTGAAATTGTATACCCTAATATTTATATGACTTTACGTACAGAGTTTCCGAATGAGGTGCGTCTACAACTTATACTGCGAGTAATAAAGCATGCTCAATGTCAATTCGGCTCTGTTATTCCATATAAGTAAGATATTATTATTCTCTACCTAAATATAGGAAAAATTCTCAATTACCTAAAAGCTACCTGAAAATTATGGAAGCCGACGAGCATCGACGTTCTATAAAAGCTTTGATGTTGACACCTAAAATGAAAAATGATAACATTGTTATTATTGGATTAAACATTATTTAAGTAAATTATTCGATCTGACTTCATCGCAGGAACTGTACCTAAGTTATAAGGAGTTAAATTAGTTCTGATATCTGATGAAACTTGTTGATAAGTTTCTCTAACTTTGGCACTTAAACAGGTAACTTGTAAAGTGCTTAAACACTTACGTACATCATGAATAATCGCTTCATTAGGTGATACCTAACTTTGACTAAACTGCCCTTCCCTTTATCTGATATTTGGTTCAAGTTTGTGGTTATCGCCATTTGATCAACATACATAATATTCGCTTTAATTAATATGCCCCAATGTTGGTCATAAGAGGTTATGCACGAGGAGAATTGTTTCTTGGAATCTTATCATTCTCATATCATTACAAAATAACAACGAATGGACTTTTCCCAGAGACCAGAAACAAGTGTAGGATGTCCAGCCTTTCTTGTAAAACTTCGGTTAGTTTAGTTTTGCTTTTTTAGACTCTAACTTTCCTAGTACATACATGGTTGCAATTATCACATTACTTCGGTGCTGTTTGTAAATTGTTTACACTCTACGTCGCTCAATAACCCTGTCATATTAATATGCCATTTCATACGACATTATTGGCCAAATAAGTTGACAGATACTATGCAGTTCATGACTCATTGGTTGTGTCAGACCTACGTGACAAAATTTTAACTACCACCATGGATTGTAGATGAGTAGATGACTCACGTTCCATCGCTTCATGAGCCCATGACGTCCTGGAACTATAAGGTAAATAAATAACTAACCAGTAGCCAATAGGTATCGGTGACACATTCAATTGATTTATTATTATGTGATTCATGATTATATATCGTTAATTACGGGGCCCAGGTTTATTGTAACGAATACAATGAATGAGTGCGTGAGTGTTTGTTTTGCCTCTTTATCAAACTTTATACAATTGCACATATAAGTTCTTACAAAAAACAAAATACGTAAAGGAAATAAATGTATTTTGGAGACCACGGACTAGCAAGCGCAGCGTAGGATGCAGCCTCACTAAGGTCGCCGGAAGACGCTGGATGCAGGTCGCTTCCAACCGGTACATGTGGAGGTCCAAGGTGGAGGCCTATTATGTTCAGCAGTGGACGTCTTATGGCTTAGATCATGACGATGATGATGAAAAATCAAAATTATATTCTCATATTTTATTTTATAGGGTTACAATACATTACACTAAGTCACGTAACTAAATTGAACTTTTTAATTATTATTAAGTAGGTAGAGGCTAATAAAGATCTAGTAAGCCAGATCGAAAACTAGGGCCTTGTGAATGAAAAGGTAGAATAATTAATTAAGAATAGGTAAGAGCAATCCATCCAGTGTAGTTTCATTAACTACGCGTTTACATGCTTTTGTCCGAGGTAACTAACAAACAAATCATGTGTTTTTAATTATTTATAAATGTAGTTGCAATGTCGATGAACTTTAATTTTATTGTAATTGTGACACATAGTTTCTCTCGTTGATAATATCGGAGTCGTCGTGCAATCAGACGTCTCCATTACGAGCATTGTTAAGACCACTTGAACTCATTGAGTCTGGAAAAGGGCTTTGTTAGCATGATGTCAGTGTCCTTAGATATGTGAAGTACTAAACACCGTTGAAATTGTAAAAAGTTGGATTAAGTACATTTCAAATATCGTGCTAACTGATCGATTCCTTAATCGAGAGTCTAAAAGAGATTGTAGACAATGACACAGCATATCGTTGACGTAAGATCTATCCAACGCAAGCGTTGAGACTACCTATGTAATGTTAGAGTTGGAACAATAAGTCCTTTCTGGTCCAGAAACCGCGTCCGGCCTAGATGCGCGACGCCCAAACGTAGGTGAAAGCTGTCCATTGTCTTACCTCTAACATAAAACTAAATGCTGCAATCCAATGATGCAATTGACGTCTTTTTATGACAGTTTTGTTGTTTTATAAAACTGTACCTCACACTAATAGCAAATTATAATATAGGATAATAGTAGTTTTTGGATAACGCCAAGACGTTAAATTACAATTTTGCATGATAATTTATATCTACATATAATCCATAACTGTATATACAAATTTATAAAGATATGTACCTAAGTCACTTATAAACAGCCATACAGAGAAAAAAAAATCGCATTGTTTCACTTTTTATTATTCATAAGTACTCACTATTCATAAAATGGTAAAATAGGAATGTACATGAAATCTTATTATTAAATATACATACTTCCATGACTCACATCTACTTATTATTGTTCTAACATTAACGAACCTATAAAATGGACTATTCTGCGATTGTTCACGACTATAGTGAGCTGGTATGTAATTCATGTTTAATTGTCGTTTGTATAACGGTTCTCTGGCACTTGTTGACAGATCGTGATGGCAATTGAACTGGAACCCGCGGCTGGCTCCCATGCTGAAACAGTACACCTTAGTCGAGGCCGCTCGCCGCTGCCCTGGCTCTCACGCACACTTCTATAATTGAAATTCCTAATTAAAAATAGTACAAGTTGAATCTTGATAATTTGATAAGTTTATTGTTTGCGATATTTTAATACAATAGATCTCCTACACTTAATTATGTGCTTTTGTCTTAGGTATATTATGATATGAGAATACGAGCGTAGATGAAACGGTCTGCTACCTTCTCAAGCGTCGGACTGAAACTTTAAAACAATACCAGTACACTCACTCACTGGTCACGGTTTAACTTGAACAAATGAGTAGCGCACAGGCATGAAGAAAAACAAAACGTATCTTCTCTACTTTCGAAAATCGATACTTTTGTACTCAGTACAATGTACAGATGGTCTCTTGTCATCTATTGAGCGTGTTCTGTTTCACACGGGACCGTTAAGTGTGACGGTGAACCCGCCTCCGGTAATGGAAAACTCTTGTTTCACCTGTGTTTATACGAATGTGTTGAACCGTTCAAAGCCGTCTGCAACTGTGTCGCAAGTAATATATGGAAGCTTAATACAAACATGTCGATTAGGTGAAAAAAGTCCCAGTTGATTTGGTGCTAAAATCTTGTCAAACATATTTTTACTTGTATAAACATTTATACCAACATATGCAAAAAACCGATCTAACCAAAAACTGACGAGCTGTAACGAGCTTTTGATGACTAAATTCAAGGGAAACTAATTTAAAAATCACTGAAGTCAGGTTTCATCAATAAATATATTATTACCTATAGATAAAATTTAGACTAATATTAGTCATTGTTCTCAATGTCACAATCGCCACGCTTGGTAGGCGGGTTGGCGATTATAGAATATTGCACCGCTTTAGGGACGCTGCCCACTTCCTAAATCATATTTATCTATACTTTTATAAGCTTTTAAGGTGCTTATAAGCTTAACAACATCAGCCGAGTGCAAAAATACGTATGGATTTAATCCGATCATATAACCTCCTACTATGTTTCGCCGTCATAAGTGCAATGGAGTATATTTTATGTACACTTGACCATACATGTACAATTGTAAATTATATTAGAAGTGTTTTTCAACCCCAACATACCTAATGTCAAGATATAAATAGAAGCAGTTCCTATTATTCCTTACACCTGACCACCCGACACCCTATTCCAACTTAACTACCTGTAGAATGTTGCCAAAGGTCATACGACAACGACAGCCTTGAATAAAGGCACACCTCTTCAGTACAAATGCTATACAACATGGCTCTACATCTACATCCACACGGCACGTCGCTTTGTGCGCCGGACCACACAATGCAACACCAGCCCCGGAGCGGTATTCTAATTTTAAAATCTTGAATTTCACGGAATGGATATCAATACCATTTTCTTTTGTTTTAATGTTTAAGTAGTTGATCCATTTTGATAAGTACGAATACTTATCAAAAGGATCAACTATAAAATAATCGGTAACAGGTAATCGTAATGTAGTCTTAAGTAAAGAATGATCCTATTTATCTAGGTCAATATCAGGATAAAATCAACCAATTACATAACAATTAGTATTCTTCAAATAAGCATCCCGTGTTGAGTTATTCAGATTTTCTTACCAAGTTTAGTGTTGAAAATAGTTTAAACATTTGAAGGCTCTAGAAGTACTTAAACTCAGGTTTAAGAATAATTATAAATTAAAATACAGGTACAGTCAGCAGCAAAAGTGGCTAAGCGTTTGAAGTGTTCAAAATCACCTACACGCGCTCTTATTCTCTTGACAATAGAGATGTGTTGACCTCATTTTGAACACCTCAAACGCTTAGCCACTTCTGCTGCTGACTGTACCAACTTTTTGTAGGCATTTCCAACAAAAGTTATGCGGATGTGAAGAAACAAAATACAATGTAACCCTACATCTGTCTTAAGTCACCTTTCACGTCTAAACGGCTGGAGCGATTTTATTAAAATTTGGTATGGGAGTTAGCGGACACCCTGGATTAACACATACGCTACGTTTTTTTCCTTAAGAAACCGCGGGTAACACCTAGCTAGTAATTTAATAATGCTATACTATGACCGCGCTTTATTTTTGGAATTCGAGTTTCTTTATCGTCGAGTGCGAGTTTATTAGCAACTAACTGTTTATTACTCAATTATAACTTTTAAGTTTCCGACAGAGTAATTGACCGTCTAACTGCAATATCCTTATGATTGTTGAAGAATTTATGCTACGATTTCCGTTATTTAATCCAAAAATGACCTAACACTGAGACTCGGCATCAAAATCCTATTTTTTGTCCTTCTTTCTTTCTCTATTTTTGTAAATCGTTAGTAAGTATTGTAAATAGTACATACACTATACTACGTTATATATAGGTTGCTTGACCATAATATTACCTTGATGTATAGGATGAGCTAGATTCTATCTCCTCAGACCCACAAAATTTTATTTGGATTAAGGGATTCATTAAAAAAAACTAACAACGGATTATATCGCTAAAACTGAATCTGGATTTCATCTCGACAACTTGAACCCTTAAACAGCTGATTGATAACTGGGCATATCATGAAGTAATTATAACTTTAACATCATCATACATTTCAGCCGTATGCAGTCCACTGCTGGACATAGACCTCCCACAAATATGATTTGTATCATCTTGGGGGGTAGTTGCCATAGTCGCCACGCTTGGCAGGCGGGTTGGCCGTTGGACGCTGCTGCCCGTCCGTAGGATTTTTTCCCTTTGTCGCCTCTTACGACACCCGCGGGAGGAGATGGGGTGGTGCTATTCTAGTCAGACGGCATCACAGGGCATGTAACTTTTAAATAATGTAAAAAAATAAGTTTAAATGAGTCAGCATTTGTGATTCTTCAGACAATTTTTTTGTTTTATAAAATCGTGCATTCTAGATATTTTAGGTCAGGACTTACCCGCCATTTTAATTTAACATAATTATGACGGACGAAATACCGTACCTATTTGAAGATATACCACTCGATATATGGTACTAGTGTTACCTACAGTGCTTGAAGCCTGTTTCATCGCAATCACAATACGAAACAAGCATGTCATTTCACGGGAGTGGCAAAGCACTGGAGTTCGAGGAACCGAGCTGCGGGAGATGTTTATTTGACGTATCTTTTGTTGAGGTTGCGAGGCGGTGGGCGTTGGTTTAGAGTGCTTCAAAGAGACTGAACAATCTCGCTTTTCTTATTTGTATAGAAGGGTATCTTTACGCTCCTTGTAAACCATTTTAGTGGCATATAGTTCACTATTTTCAAGTTTCGGCATATTCAACGAATTAATTAGTGATTTTATCGCATGGTTTAGTTTTCATTTTTTGATATACGAATACCCCATTTCATTTAATAATTTAGCTTTTACAACTGGTTCCACTAAATACATTGTTTATATATATATTTTTTTTTATTTTACGCATGCCTACTAATCTTCTCTTAACCATTTGTATTAGGTACATATGTGTTAACTTGGACTTGAATTTGATTGGCTTAAGCCTCATTTAGACCATGCAACAACTTGTCTGCTATTTTCATTACATTGCGGGTTATATAAAGCGACCGAATTCGCCGTACGCCTATAGCCCGCAATGTAATGAAAATCGTATACAAGTTCTTGCCTAGTCTAAATGGGGCTTTAGTGTAGATATTGTTCATCAAACCTATAAATTCTTATGCCCTATGATGTAAGTATATATGACTTATATGAGCTATCTTAATTCTAAATAGAAAACATTAGATGGATCCATGGGGGGTATGTTGCTGTTAGGGTTCGAGGTTGTTAACGTTACAATAAACCTTGTTTACTTTCAGGCCGTGTTTACGTTCTATTTTTGACTTAGTAAAATAATTTGTTATTTTTTAACGTCCGTTACGTGACCACGCACGGGCGTCGGTCCCGCCGTGATTACGGTTCTGATTACAACCAGTTGCGCACGCGCCCGGAACCAAAACACGGCACACGGCGCAGGGCTACTCTTCCCTCGGTTTACCGACTTACATTTTTCGACCAGAATTATTGCGACTTCCCTTACTGGAACCACAATGTGTAATTGGAGAATGCACACCTGCTGCTTGGTTTTTGAATGACGATTCGCCCGTTATAGATCAATAAATAAATGAATACATGAGTACATAAATTCAACATATACACACATATTTGCCATTGTAAGTATAGATATTTATACCTACTAAGCTAAAAAAGCTAACTATAAAAGCTCATGTATAGATTAAAATATCAAAATTTTACTTGAGCACAGAAATATGTGCCATACGATTCCTTCTATGGAATTCAGCATCTTGATGTCCGTATTGTAGTAAGCAGTGGCAATAACACAACAGAAACAAAGCTTTTATTGTAATCGCCCTAATTCTAAAATGTATAAGAAAGTGCCTAACTCAACTTTCTTTTACATGTTATTATAATCCTTATTTCTAGGTACTACGTCCTAAAGTATGTAAACATCTTCTTAAACTTGAACCCTTTTAACTTTTAAAGTAAGAAAATCATAAGCGTAGCGAGATTTAATTGAAAACAATACACTCCCGATAGAAAACCGTTGAGAAAATATTTATAAAGGACCTCAACGACTCGGCTCATTCTTGAAGAAATCAATGCTTCGCTTATTATTTGAAGCATTGCGTTCAGTTTTTATTTTCTAACCTATTCAGAAGTATGGTACATATTAATAATATTGCTCTCAGCTTAAACTTAATTCGACCTAGTGGTTAAAAATATTTTGATTTACAAAAAGGGTTAGGGATTCATAGATTTTTATCACAGATGTTATCCCATCCGCTTAAAGGGTAAAATGGGGATGAAAGTTTATGAGGGACTACTTCTATCAGTAGATATGTATTATAACTTCACTGCTGCATCTGTCTCTTTGCATGTTGGCGAATTTATTCATTATTATTATTATACATTTGCTAAAAATGTAGACATGCTATACTATCCTTGCGAAACCAGGGCGGGTCGCCAGGATTACACAAATAAGTGGCAACCGGTAGCGTTTACTTTGATGTGATATAAGCTACAAGATAAATAACATATTGTTTCCCGATCATTAATCATAGTGGTTGTAGAATCGAGTTCACTCGTTTTTTAAACTTAGCGGAGCATAAATTCCGTTGTGACTTCGTTTTACGACTCATTTAACTCTGGTTCAACTTGTGTTAGTTTTCTATAGGCCCTGTGTTTATTTGATTCCAAGATCTTAACACCAGTTTCAAAGTAAGAAGACGTAGATAAGTTTATACAGTAGTAGCCCTCGCATACATTGGGTATAATTTAACAGCCGTTAGAAAAGATACGCACATATATTATAATGCCCACTTCTAGGTAATCGTGTTCAAAAACATTATTTATTCCTTTATAGCTTTATCCCTTTTACGATGCTTTTTATGATTGTATATTTTAAGTTATATAAAACGTATCTAATTTACGGGTATGTAGAGCATATAAATAAGTAAATAACACTACATAGTATAAAAATATAGCAGTGATCCGTTTGAAAGTTTAGTGCTAACGGCTTTGGTGCAATAAAATTGCAAACGGTTCGCAAAAAATACAACGGTTACCTATATATGTATGGCTAAGTACTTCCGAGATCACTGCAGTGATATCCGAAACGTAGGGGTGTACGCTTAAAAAATCAGCCCAGCTGTTTATGGGGTTGATGGAAGCGTAAATATTCGAAATTAATTTTAATCCGAATATCGAAATCAATCTTTGCGCCACCTTTTTAAATGAACCAATAATATAAATGCTTAAATATGTTGGAACAGCTAAGAACCAAAATGTATTGAACTTCATCTTAAACCTTGTAAGTTCATTATCAACCGTTCATACGCCTTTAAAAATACAATGTGCTAATATCTTCATTGACATAAGAGTTGTGACCTTTGCATAGGATTACGCTCCGCTTCTTTCGCAAGCAGCTGCCACTTATCGATGACAACGACCCACGGACTAAACGTTATCGCGTCTGGAGCAAGCTGTATTCGTAACTCTATTACCAAGCCTAGCTTATAAAAAGTAACATGAGTATACAAACTACAATCACATATGTCATTATTCTTTTAGAGGGTGGAGTTATACATGACACGCATTCTGGAAGTCGTGCGCGTGCTTAAGCTGGCCAAGCATAGCCTGTTTCTCCTTTATGTTGAAACTAGTTTAGCTGTAGAACGTCGTGTGGTGTGTGCTAGGGCCGCTAGGACGCGGTCGTGCCGGCAGGAAGCACGCGCCGCTAGCCGACCCGCGGACGTTTGTATCCCTTGCCTTCATAAACAAGGTGCGTGCATGGATTCACGCCTCATGTCTGATGTATACCTAATAAAAAACTGGACAAGTGCGAACCGAACTCTAACACCAAGAATCCGCATGATAGATTTCCTAAAATAGTTATTTTACTTGATAGGTCTACGAGCAACAAGTAATAGCTTATTAGTAGTTAATTTAGTACTTTGATGATATTTTCAACCCATTCTACAATTCTGCAATTGTAATTAAATAATTTGGAAAATAACTCAATATATTAATGTATTTTATTAGTAATGGACCTGCTAATAAAAAATATTGTTTTATATACATGTATGTTACGTTTATTAAGACGTCCAAACATTTTATGTGAAAAACTTAACTAAAGACCCATGTCTATGTAGTTACGTATGTAAAGAACTAATGTGGAACTTGCTTTTATATACCAGAAAACCAACATGCTTATTCAGACATATTTCTACTACACCGTGCTGGTTGTTCTCCTAAAGGCTTCTTCATACGTCACGATAGGGGTTAAAAGTCGTCGTTGAAACTATTAAAAATATCTCAATAACAATACATGCAAGTACTACAACTTTATGACGTCATTGCCTTTAAAGATCGTTGACAAAGATTACACTTAACTCACTTAAGTACGACTAATAATCTGCCTTTTGTGTTCCTCTCGCCCATGAGTTCATCATTAGTAAGCGCAGCCTTGCAGACGTTCCGGCGCGAGATGTGGGTTTACGTCCTACACTACGAGTAGACCTTACCCTTACCATGAGTTGTGACATTGAGGTTTTCGATAACGAGTATCGAGTTTACTATCAGTGCATTTCATCCGCACTAAAATAGTACAAGCGAGATACACAGATAGTAAACTCGATACTTTTGTTATCGAAAACCTCAGCGTTCAGAGGCCGTAGCCAAGACGACACGCGATTGTACAGGTGATTTTGGGGTTGTGGAGCAATAGAACAAGGCATGACACCTAATTCATAGGTGAAGCTAATTAAGTAAATCATTAATTATTGATCACCAAAAATCATATTTATTTTTCAGATGGTAAGTGCAAAAAATATTTGCTTACAATATGGTCATGTGTATGGACACAATGTGACGTCTGGTCGCGTCGGCATAGGGTGACCATGATTTGGTTAGATAAAAATAATTTTAATTGAAACATATTACAAATACTACCATAAGATAATTTAATTCAGCTAACAGTCATAATAATATAACATCAATTAGATTCGTTAAGATTTTTTCTAAATAATAAACTAATTAAGTTTAAATTACTCATACATTATACCGATTATACAGACTTAACTGATTTACTTACTTTTGTTTTGGGTTTTACAAAATACTGACTATTTGTACAACTTATTAGACCTCAAAGTTTAATAGTGACAGAAATATTACCAGGAATTACGTACGATGACAGCGTCGTACGTATAGCATTATTTTTAAATCTAAAATTATTATTAACTCATATCATATTAATTAGTAAGTTGCTGCGTGGGGGTAAAAACGAGCCCAATTACTCAAATACATAGTTTCAATAAAAAAAAATCCAACTTAAGAAGTAATTAACAGAAATAGTTAAACCAAGACGCTAAAATAAAATAGATAAAAATAACTCCTTCACGCACACTATAAACAGTCTTAATCACAACAAAAGGAATTCTAAGCATTAACAACCACTAGAATACAAAGAGTAGCCAGAATTTATTGCGACTTTTGTGAGCGGCTGTTAAAAATCATTCATTCTTCACGCTTCAATGGCTTTGGGAAGGGCCGGGAGGCGCAGACGTTGCGCAGGTAGGTACACAAACAGTTGACGCTTTGATATTTTTTTTGGTCTTCAACTTGTCTACATGTTCAAGTGGAGAGTAAAAAAATGTTTTGATGTTCGAAGCGACGCATTCTTCCTACGATACTGTACAAATAAATAGATAACCTTTATCGTTAGATTATTTTAAAGTTTAAGTAGTTTAAAGTTAAGGTGTTTTTAGACCAAACGAACGAATGCTCATTCTATCCCCTACGGCGCTAAATTTAGTTTTTCGTCCTAATTTTGCGAAGATTCTAAAAATGCTCGCTCGCTCGGTGCAAATGACGGACGAGCGTGCGAACTAGAGCGTTCTCTTGTGTTCGGACTTGCTCGCTCCGCGAAGCGGTTTTTTCAAAGCGTTCTAGACTTTCTAGTGCTCGGGGGACTTAACACTTGACCTATCGCTGGAATTATGGATAGGTCTCAAGATAAATGTCTTCTGTTTCATATTAAGGACTTGAAAAACGTCTCTTTTTCTTTTTTCTTATTGGGTAATAGATTCAGAATGATAAATGAAGGTCTTGCAATTACAAATTTTACAATATCAGTTTCAGAGTTCGACATAGTTGCACACAGTCCACACACACCCCACGAATGAACTACGGGCACTCGTTCGCCAGCCCTAAGTGTTAGTTTTTAACGTAATATTAATTTACAATCGCGTTAGTGTTTCCCATATAAATAACATTATTACTTACGCATTCGAGATGATTTTTACGTCAAAAGAAACTGACGCTAGAGCCTCTGATCTAAACATCTCTAGAGCATATGCGTTAGAATCTTAGTTTCTGGATTGCATTCTTGCTCGTTGATATTCCGTGTGGGGTAAAAGCTGAAAACTAACTACAGCAAAAGATCAAGAATAAATGCTCTGCTCTAGTTCTGACTCTTTGTTAATTTGGTCTAAACCCACCTATACGTAAACTGTTTTATTTAATATTAATCCAGAAATATCCAATATTTTCCCAGAAAAGTTTACATTTTATTTTACGCATTACGGGTAATTGAACACATTATCGTGTATGCGCATTTTCTTATCATAATAGGTGCGGTGCGGTGTACTGAGTTATAGGAAATGTTAACAATGTTTACCGTGAACGTTAACGGTTTACACAACTCCGTTCATTTCCGTTATAGTTAATAACTGATATGTAAACATGCTCATGCACGAAAATTCATTTACAGTATTGTTTTTATTTCTTTTTTTGTTATTGCCCCTATACCCACCATACTGTTTTATCATACTGTGGCGACGACGCGTGCACCTTTGACAATCATCTGTCCTTATCTTGCACTATGCATTCAATATTTCCTTCCTCGTCTTTACTGAACCCCATTACAAAGTACGGACAGCATAAACCATTTTCTCGAGCGGCGCGCGCGTAATTTTGTTTGAGGTTATGTTAGTATTAATTCGTCATTCGCCTAAGGCGAACGTGCCGCGTCGGGCAGCTTGTCGCCGGCTGCAATCGTGTAGTGCATCAGCTGCGTCGATCGATATGTTTTGTGTTGTGCCGACTCTTGCATATAAAGTTTGAATGATCGATTTGAAACTTAACGATTTTTGATATGATCGCGACTTTTAAACTAAAGTGCCAAACGATCGCCGATGTCCGCATGACTTGGATAAATTAAGAAGAGGTTTGTATTTAATATGAATTTAAACTTAACGGCTGGGACTGACCTGGCGCTTGGAAAATTTTAACGGTCTTTCAGATAGTTTTGGTCTATAGTTAGTAATTAAAGGTCTTGATTACTAACTGCTGTGATTGACAATTCATATAAACTAGTTTATTATTCCTATCACGCGATATTAATATATTGATTGATACTCGTATGCTACAAACATGCTATTGATAAATATAAGCACCTATGCCTGATAAGATAGTTAGTAGCTATTGACAATTAATAAAAAAAAACCTAATGTAAACAATAGGATGCATAGCATCGCGCTGTTGTTAAATGCGTCCCTAACATTTCCCCTCGTAGCGTACCTTAAACCCTCGTCACACTCCGTCTGCTATACATTACACCAGACCTATAGCATTTAACCCCTAAAACGGGGGAATAAAGGTGATTTTGGTTTGTATAGGTAGGAAGTACGTGTATGCAGACGTCGCCGTCATGCATCCAGCCACCCTCCCCTTATTACCTATACCGTATGCATATTGCGGTTTTGTAGGGCTGAATCCATTACAGGATTAATCTATCGCATTGTATAATGTTGATATTGTTGTGTAAATGATGACTTTGCAAATTTGCTATTAATTTTATTAGCGCAGGTCTACTTACGCAGTATTTAACCACTTTACGTAATGTTACGTAGATGTATGTAGACCAATTGCTATAATAAAACGACCAGATCAATAGGTAAGTTTTTTATAGGTTCTACGACGACCGTTCGACCTCTCTACAACCCTGTAGTCTCCCTTTTCTTGCCTAATAAACATACACACTAATTTAGCGGTGCAACCCTTTACAAATTATTTTTACCTATTTAATATAAAACGACTGTTATCTTAGTATTTTTTTTTATTGATCTTAAATAGACTCTTTATTACAAACCAGTGTTTATGAAAGCTTTAATATTACTTGGTATGTTAATATCTTCGTCAAAATCTGAGTCCGTTCGCCTCGGAGCCTCCTTAAAAGGATACTGGTGTCATTAAACAAGATGCCCCAGTTATGGGCAGGGACAAGTGTGGACTTGAAAGATTCAACGCTTAGATATCTAACTGCCGTCTTTATTTAGTTGGTTAATGCCAATTCCTTTGTTAGAGCAAATCTGGCTACTATTTAGGCCACACTTTCACAGATCTTCGTTCTATAGAAACCTATGTTTTAATACAGTTCTCCTTATTGTGAGTTCGTAATTAAAACCTTAGTCTTAGTAATCAAAACAGACCATCAACGTGAACGAGTAATAATTAAGTTGTTTTCGACTAAGCAAAAGATGAGCGCATTAATATTTTTTACAGTTTTGTTCACCCGTCTATAACGCCACTGTAAAGTTCTCACGAGACGTAAGATCACTTGATGTTTTACCACCGCAATATTCGCAACGCAGGAAACGTTAAAGTTCATGCAAGTTTCGTAACATGAAGTTCACTCTATTGTAGACGTGATTTAGTACACTGCCTCAGATGTTTCAAACAATCCTTGATCTATACGAACAAAGGTAGACGAGATTGATATCCAAAGTTTCAATATTGCTATATTTATTCGCATGTTATTAGGTGACGGCAGTTCTTTTAAATTACTGCTACTATCAGTACTGCGACTTAAAGTAGAACGAGATCTAATCCACAAATCCGGATCTCCCACGCTTCATAATGAATCTGCTGGACAATAGCGGCTTGTAACCGGCATGTCCCGGGCTCAAAGACGAGCTACTATTTAGACGAGGAATGCTTCACAAGACCCCACACTGAACCCTTTGTTAGACTAGATAAAGCGTCGTTCATTCAATTGAGTAACCAGCTACCAAACTACGCGATATGTGTTATAAAACATTATTGAATGACTGACTATCTCACTCATAATAAGAGCCTTATAAAAAGTGAATTACCCATTTACTATCAACCACTATCGATCGGTATACAATGAATCAGTATTTAAGTAAGAATATTAAAATTCTATTTTTAAAACTAATCATTAAATACCTAATGGAAAAAAGTGCTTGAAGTATTGTAGACAGTTAGGTACTAATGTAATAACAAAACACTTAAAAAAAAAACGAACGAATAAACTAAAAAGATCAAGGCAATCCAACGAGAGTTTGGCCGTTTTAATTTGGCCTGTACAATCACATTGATAACCTTTGTTCTTCGATAGAGACAGAATTATCGTCTTTCTCTTAAGTCCACAATTTAAATTGACAGTTACAGCAGTTATGACAGTTACTTATATGATGGATTCTTCAACGTTTGCTGTTTGGTCTTAGCTTTTGGCACGAACAACCTATTCCTAGTCAGCCGACCGTTTAATGACATCCGCCGCAAAGACCGCCATAACAAAAGTGGTTAGTCACGGTACGTCCATGTTTCAGATGTTGCGAATTTTCGTACGATAATACCTTACGGCGCAATGCTATGCAACGTAGCATAATTGTTATCAAGTTAAATGTGGAACGTTTTCTTAGCACGAAAATATTACTTGAAAAGAAAGTACAAGATAAATTGCAGGGACCACCAGCATTGAAAAAACCAATCATGTAGTTAAGTTTTTCTGTCTGTAAATAAATTATGCCCGTTTGAGAAGTCGGACCTAAATGGAATGACAACGTTTATTCACGGTCCAAATTTACTCTTGAACGATTAGTTGGACAGAGTGGGCAGGTAAACTATTGTGAATTTGACCTTGCCTATGATGTTTTTCTAACTACCCAAACGTTTACCAAACGAATAAGATAATTTAGTTGATAAGTGTTAAATTATGATAATTCATATAGATACCTACTTACTCACAAGTTGCAGTGACTTGGTAAAGACAATAAATACAATAAATTTGATTACATCATCGCTAACCTGAAGGATGCGAAAAATTTCGCACGGACTTCTACATCCATTGTTCCTAAACCTTTGTGTCGACATGTACTTACATGGCTAACTGGCAATTTATTTTAAAGTTTTATATAAGTCTTATTTTTTTATCCGTTATGATGTAAAGTCTGTTATAAAGGTTAAACGTTTCAACTTGATTTATAGTTATTTTTCATGTAGAGAACTTAAGACCTAAGTCTATTCATGGGCTAGATTATTTTAAGAAACATTTCCTATAATAGGAAATACCTCAATAGGAAATAACTTTGACCCGTTCCTCGCATGTGAAACCGAAACTTGTATAACCGTATATAACTTGTATGAATGACACTTGTTAAACAAGTCACATCAATACCAAGCACAGGGCAGGCACTTCACTTGTGGTACAAAGCACAATAATATACCTAAAGCTTTAACACTGAATGGAACCAGCACGAGCAGATTTCTCCTGAGAAAAAATATAATAAAGGAGGTTGAACATAATAGCAGTGACGAGAAGTAATTTCCCAGATTCGTTCGATGAGCTCGAATCTAGAGCAACGTTGATGGGTAGTTTCTTAATTCGATGGTGAACAATGTGATCGCAACAGCTGAGAACCGCGACGGCAGTAATGTACAGAAAGGCGACCTACTTGCTATTGCCAATAATATAAGTTGATATAAACCAATTCTAAATAAAACTCGAATGTTCTGGCGCCGTTAATATTCATAAATGTTATATCTAATTTACTCTATTGGCACCCGTGAATTAAGTCGAAAGTAAACGGTCCACGTCAGCGCCCGCGGAACGATATGGTTACACAGCGTAGATATCAGCCAGATAAACATAAGTCTACCGAATGAGTGTTGGGTCACATTCCGTAGGGCCCATTGTGCTACTATCGCTATGGCGGCGACGCATAAATCTTAAGTTTCGTTAATAAGTGTGGGCGCAACATGGGCACGAACCCGTTACACGCTATAAATTCCTTACACTACACCCTAGCCACGTACATTTTAAGGACTCCTAGGAAACTGGGCGACTAGATCTACTGCGTTTAAGAGTGTATTTGTATAACAAAGCAATTATGATGAATTAGAACGCTTCAGATTCATGAACAACTAGGCATGTAGGATAGTCAACGATTATTACATAAATACTTAGGCAGTGATATCTACTGTGCAATGTTAAGAGTTTTATATGTAGGTACCTCCTACAAAAAGCAAAGGTTATTCGGTAAAATCATTCCGACCATAAACATTTCAGAATTGATAATATGATAATGCTTAATTGCCTGCGCTATACACAGTCACGAATTACAATGATTTTTTCACAAAAAGGACCAGAAATAAATGAAGCCCACAAAACTCATTAAACAAGCCAAGTTTGAAAAGACAGTCAAATAAAACTATGTTGTTGTATAAAATATCAACACGTTGTTATGTTCTAGTTCGTAAATTTTCAACTGAATCCCGACTGAAACGGTAAGCATTAGCAAATCACAGTACCTATTTAATTGTTTATAGTTTACGCAATCCGCAATGATTGGCGCCCTACTTGAAAATTTTAATTAATCCGCCGGCAACGGATATAGTGAACGGTTTTTGTCGTTTCTCACGTCTCATTGTATCGGAGCACTTGAGAACATGCATGATCCAGAACTTTCTGATATAATGGCTACCCCACTTGATTACAAAGCGGCCCGCAGGGCGAGAACCTTTGGAGCACCTCTTCACCGCTACATAATGTACGTTTATCATACAAGTCTGATGATATTGCAGCTTTGACGTATAACTTGATTCCCATGACGACGGGACCATATTTTTGCTTTAAGATTTCATCATAATCGCAAAGAAAATGTTTTTTTTTAACAAAAATGTTGAAAAACAAAGTTAGTATATTTCCAGGTAAAACAAGTAAGTGTGACTTATCCATAAATAGTTGTATGAATTCATAGTTTCATAGAACTTGTCCCAAAATGGAACTACACCACGCAACGTAGGAGTCGCCGATTTGTCACCGTCGAGATAATTATAGGTAGATATATACCATTCTTAGCCATGCACTAAATAGCTAGCTTAACCTACTTAAAATTTAGTAGTTAGCATAAGATACGATTATGACACTTTTGAAAACATGTCCTACATATACCTATTAAATAGTACATCAAAATAATACATTCCGCTTTTAAAGAATCTAACTGAATGATACATTACCTATATGTGGATAATGATGTTTTATCTAATAATTCACACTTTGATGAATTATACAGGTCTCATTTAGATCGGTCAGTATGGGGAAATGTGGAACTATAAGACATATAAAGATTTGTTCTTAGGAACCATGTCATCGATTTTAGGGACAAGAAAAACTGCATACTTACTGCAAATCTTAATACGGGCTTATAAAGAATATGATTTCGTACAAGTGTGCGTTTTTACTAGTGTTTGTATAAATAAAATAACCCTGCAACCGTATAGGTGAAAAACTTAACTGAAGCACCGTCTCTTTGTAGTTGTGCAGAGAATTATTATGGAACTTACGTCAAAATTTGAATATAGAACGCTAAGTTTTTCACCTATAAGTGGTAGGCTGGTAGGTGATGTAGTTTTAAAGAAATACGTATACTATCTGCGTATGTTGTATACATTAATTTTTAGTTGAATATTTGATCTCTTTGAACTGGTTGTTGTTGAATTCAAGCCTGTATTTGTGCTAGGCGCGTGATGTTAATACTTAGCTCTAGATAGTGCAAGCTCCAATCTAGACGTCGCGTCTGTGTTCTGAGTATTCAATTACGGCCAGCTCCACAATTTACATACAATCATGACTGCTAAGTAGCTTTTGCTTTGCTGGGAACGGAAAGCCGTTGAAAAGCTCGTCATATATTATTACTTATATTTTCTTACCCACATAAATTTCTAGCTATAGTCCTATGGCTAGACGAAAACGGAAATGTTTATTTGCTACCATGATAATAAAATTATTTAATTAGAAAGGCTATTATTGTTCAAACTTTATTTTAATTACCACAACTATTACTTCTTATAATTTTTATACCTACTTGCAACGTTAGAATTAGGTACATAATTTACAATTATTCCGAGTATTCTTCTGTTATTGTTATTAATAACAAGCCTACCAATTACCACCTACTGTATTTTATTATTTACTATTTACTAATGTATTTTATTAATAAGACCCAGCCTATTGGCATAACGGAATCAAATCTAAAGTTATTTCTTTTCATATGTATATTTTTATATACATAGTTAATTAATCTATGTGTGTTTTTGTTATATAAAAGTAACACTAATAACTAATAATCAATAGGTAAGACAAACTTGACCTCGTTATTGTTTTAAGCATTGAGTTTTTTTTTTTACGTACCGTTAGGAAATTGCATCGATCGTCGAATAGTCGGCGCTGAGCGGAAGAGCAGTGACCACAGCGCCGATTTCGGCGCGCAACGGTACCGCCGATTTTATGACGCCAGCATAGCCTGCTTGATACAGTTAAGCTAATACTATATAGGTCCACAAGAACCTTGGTCAAATTGTACGCGTTGGAATGTATAGCCTATTCATAGGTTTGTCTTCCTGCTCACTGTAAGGTCGCAAGAGAAATCAATGCTCTTAAAAGGGTAGGCAACGCGAATGTATATCCCCTGGAATCACGGCCTTCGGTAACTGCGTATCATCATGCCGTATGCTTGAATGCCGACATTGTATAAAAAAATGTCTCCAAGTTCTCAAAAATAGGATAGGTATAAAATTTTTGGGCATCTCTAATTCCGAAATGGTTTAAGATATATGCGCGTAACTTTCGGAAATATAATATTAGTAGTTCACGTAGGTAACATATGTTGACCATTACTTCATATAATTCATATTCAAGATAATCTAAAATACGAAACGGAAACTGAAAAACTATTTTAATTAAAAACATCAATTAAATAGTTAATCAAGAAATCTAAGATTCTAAATGCGGCCCTGGCGTTAGTGCAAACTTCCGATTCTCATACGTCTGGACTTTTTTCCTCATCGTTAGCAAAACGAAGCCATCATTAAATGAAACTCAATTGTCATTTTTGTCACAGTGAAATATGAAAATAGGTTTGCGGTTAGCAATAACAAATAAATTGACCCATAATTCTGTAACAATGCTTATTAAGAGGTTTTAATGTAACCACAGATAATAGAGATGCCTTTAAGCAGAACCGCAATGTAGTCAGTGTTATTAATATTTAAAAAAAATACACATGTATTTTACTAATGCCACTTGTGTTTACCTCATCTGACATGGCTAATTTTGTGATTTATTCATGATATTGTGATTCATTATATGTTTCCTTCCGAAACTAATTTCTTATGGTTTATCACCGACATCAACATTTATATCACACGTACATGGTAAAAATATTGGAATAAATAAAATATATATTATTTGTTTCTCCTTTATGGATACACGGTCCTATACATACCGTTCTTTTGGTAGGTTATATATCCAATTTGCGTAGAGATATACCTATATCTAATGCCTAAAACCCATTCATGGATACATTAATAGATACCAATGAACGTGCCTGGGACCTATTGAACATAAAATATATAGAGCGCTGTGTTGCGTCTGTGTTGAAGTTATGCTAGGTTAAAGATTGAGCTTTTGCAAAGATATCCGGACGCCAGCCATGACAATGTTAAAACATGTTATCGCAACAGTTGACTACAGTCGCCGTTGGCTAGATGGGCCCCTGAAAAAAAATTGATATAATGGTTGTTATGTTTATGTCACAAGTAAAATATAGCTGCAAGAAGAATATTTAAAACATTTGACACGCGTAAACACGCCGCCGCCTAATCGTGCGTCTGGCAATTGACGTTCAACTAAAGTTCTAGCTGAGCCCAAATAAACCTCCCCTTTGTTTTTATTTTGTCCTGCGCTCGTTTATCAGCAATAAAGATCGCCCCATCTCGTAGGAACTCGGAATTTAATTACTCACTAGTGTCCACACCGAAATACTTTGGTCTCTCGAGATTAATACTCGTCCTGTGGTCGCGGCAGAGTACAGTAATAGTAGAGTAGTCCATCTCCGAACAAGTCATGTGCAAAAATTATGTGTGACCTGTGAAAATGAATAATTATGTATATTATACACGAGCTACGGGCAAAGCGCTAGAGCCCTAGCCTAAACCATCAAAATAACGTGCGTAATAGTAGAGATAGAGTACTCTCTTCACTCTCTGTGGGGACTCATACACTTACTCCCTCGAGATTAATGCTGTTACTGCGGTCACCACGCTCCCTATAAAATTACCCACCATTTATATCCTCCTCTGACAGCCTTTTGGTCGTTAACAAATTTACGGTATCCCCGTCCGATACGTTTTACGGTCTTTCCAACGATTTGTGTCAAGAGCGAGCACGAACGCTCTTGCGTGGGGTAGCGTAATACTAGTGCATTATACCATTCAGGTAAGATTAGTCGAAGCACGCAAGCGAATGGTCACACTTAATTAAGTAGTTTTAAATTCATGGTCGAGAGAAAACGAATCATATTAGTTAAATTAACTAGTGCAGGAATTACCTACGCGATCTACTCGTAATTGTAATTACACCTTCCTTGCTCTGACTTCATAAATAACTGACTTTATAAACTTTCGCTCAAAATATTTTCGTAATCATTTCTACAAAAGACTTCGTTTAACCCTTTACCAGGCGAAGGGATATATTCGTCCCACATCTTATATCGGTTACTGAAGTCATGTTTTAACTCCAAACCTCCTACAAAATATTTTGTCAATCCCTGAAAATTGTATTTTATAATTTACATTCACAACACGCTTCTAAATCGCGTGATATATCTTTGGCAGACGTTTAATTTCACTTGAACGCTAATTTCAGTAAACTACAGAGAAATTCGAACACTTTCCTTAATTTCTCTGAAACAGAAGTAGATAGGTTGAACAATTTTTTGACATTTTGTAGATTTTGAGTGTTGAAAGGTACTGTAATCGTAAACATTGCTAAATATTTACGCATTATTGTGTATGACCAGAATTAGGATGTGGGTGGACATTATCCCATAGCCCTGTTAGAGTTTAACTGTGTGGGAGCTATTATTCCCATGGCCCGGTAAATTGTCTTGCATGTCACAAAAACTAATGTACGTAATTAAACTGAAGATCATAAAATAATGTTTTCAGTGATTGACAAATATAATGTTTCGTAGTAGGTTTGGAGTTAAACCTTGACTGTGATAACCGATATAAGATGTGGAAAGAATATCTCCCTTCGCCTGATCAAGAATATAATAAGACAAAATCGAGTATGACAGTTAATTACTTAGACAGGTGATGGGATAACCGTAACCCACATTTTTATTTCTGGTTTAAAGGAGCATATCCGACTTTCGTAAATGCAGTTTTTACAAGGCGTTCAATACGGCTGTAACGGTATATACAGTACGTATGAAGACACGGTAGTTCTTTGGAGCCTGGTAAAGGGTTAACTAATTTGACGTTTGTATGAGAACGAGTGATGAATGAATAATGATTCGATTGACGACGAGTAACATTTAACAGTTATCTTAGATATCCCAAAAATATGTTATTACATAGGTAAATTAAGGCGTTAAAAGGCAGTGCATTCAGAAAAACATTATATTCCTGCATAAGTTTACGTAACAAAATGGAAGAGTAAATTAAACCTGCTCCTTTATCAATATCATTGAATGTCAAAGCGTAAACCTAAACTGCTAGAATTTCTTTTAATATTAGTAAAATATACACGTATTTAGTATTCGGGCGCAGGAACGGATATCCGTAGCGGTGGTCGGCCCGCGCCGGTCGGACACGCCGTCTGCGTCTAATTATAAAGAGATGCACCGCACCGCATTACCATGCTATCTTTATTACAGGACTGCATTCATTACGGCCATACGTCTTCCTGGACTAGATTTAATGTGTCGGATATACGCATCAGCGTACGCGCAGATGCTAACAATTAATGAAAATTGTACATGAAGCTCTTTCAGAGAATTTGTATGTAGTTAACTAATTAGGTTACAGATAATAAATGGGCAATATTGATTATATTAAGCTTCTACAGCTGACAACTGAACTGAAGGGGAAATCACTTTTTAACACTTAGAAATATAAAAGGGAAAAAGGGAGTTCCGCTTGTTTTCCAAGTTACAAAATTTCGAGAGATAGGCCCTAAGTGGCTAAATCATATTGTTCACTTTACCGCAACTGCAAAAATGTGTATTCATTTAACCACTCATATAATCAATATCTATTCTTACGACTTTATTTGGGGGACGTAAAAGAGCAATGCGATATATTCACTCATTTGTCTTGGACTGTCAAGTCTGTCGCCGCTAATCAAAACATCAGGGAACTCTGTGCATTGTTTGTACCAGTCGGGTCATGAGACGTAGATGAATGCAGTCTTAGTATTTATACATTGAACTAAGTCAACGTTGCTTCTCAAACACACAGCGGAAGCCAGTTGTTTGCTGATCTAAGCCAGTTGCGGTGTGGGCGTTAATGTCAATCCGTGGGCTTGTGGGGATATCAAATCCGGATTAATTCCACCGATGTTTATAAACACAGCGTAGATAAAGTCATTATTCTATTTACCCATATGCGCTTTTTCCAGGAAAACAAGTGACCGAGCGTTGCTAAGACAAACGTACTTAATTCCTAATTATAACACGAATACGATCGAATTTCTATTTTAATTTGCCTAAATTATAGTTTCTATATATATCAGTTATAGGAACATGCTCATGTTGCAGTGGAATATTATAATCTTCCCAAATTATACTGCCATAAAATCAACGTAAGTAGATACAAACTGTTGCTATATTTAGCGATGCGTGATAAGTGCCGAGGGTATTGTACGGTATATTTAAATATGACGGACTTAAGTGTACCATAACGATGTTTTAATCCTCTCTCGAAGAATATGTAACTAATACACTTATACAGCATATGTCGCAGAACAGGAATTGATGTATCTTGGTCCACGAATGATATTTTAGTAGTTTCATGTCTTTAGAAGTAAGAGATCCTTATAGATGGTTACAATGTTGTAAGTGTAGGCATGTGATTTAGTTAACCATAAGAATAACACCTACTCGTATTATAAAAACGTCTAGGAACATACTTATAGCAATATACAAATATTTATTTGTTTTTGTTACCTACACGAAAACTGTGACCTTTTATAGTACCTACTTAAGCCGGGTCCGCTGCGACGAAAATCTAACAAAACATTGTTTGTCTAATATGTAAACATTGTTCACGCACAAAATTTATCATGAATACCGACGAAGAGGACGTCTTATCTGTGTTGGCGGTGATGGATCTGATCCAAAGAAGTCAAAACAGGAATGGATTTCGTGTTTCCATTCTCCATAGCACATCAAATCAATTAAATTAATTCAAAGATGACAGTTGACACTTTGACAGGACAACCGAGACCGATACAGTATGAGGGCAAACACAAAATGAACGCTGCACCCCCCTCCGCAGGCGAACGCGGGGGATGTTTTCCATCCGTCGCGGCAAACATGTTTGAGTGTTTTTGCTAACAAAAACATTGACACCACGCCCTATTATGTTAGAAAAACCTGTTAGGTGTTAGAAAACCACAAAAACAGGTCGCAGCGGACCCGGCTTTAAAGATCAAAATCAAGTGTTTTTAAACATCACAGTTGCCTAATCAAGTATTTTGTAAGATATAGTTTACTATTACCTACTCGAGTAATAGTAAACCACTGAATATAATCCCTTAGTGGATTTTATTTTTATACTTTTTGAGAGGATCGGCCTATGTACCTCAGTCATATTTGTATACTTAAGGGGTACATATTTGCTTTCGCACATATGTCAATATAGGGAATGCGTCAGGCTATAAGTAAACAATAATAGATAAGTGAAATAGTTATAATGAAATCATATGACGTGGTTAGTTCACAACAAGTTTCACGTTTCAGGGCTTAGTGAGCCATGGGTGCGCCGGCATGGGGATCGCGCGGCGGCGGCGACCGGCCGCGGCTGCTGCGCATGACACCGCTGCGGCACAGCTTCGCGGCGCCCGCCTCGCCGCCCGCGCAGCCTCCCTCGCGCTCCCACGACTACGCCTCCGACGCAGATACTAATAAGAAAGGTAACTTCCTACTTCACAACTGCAACCCGTATTCTAACTCGTCGTGTGTACCTTTAACATTAGCAAAACCCTAAGCATTTCGAAACTTTAAATGATACCTCGTTTTCGTGTGAATAACACTTGTATGTTTTGTTAAATACCAAAATTAATTTTCAGAGGAAAGTTGGAATGCAAACCTGTCACAAAGATGGAGAAAGTTACGTCGCCGTTGCTCGCGGCTACGGCCCGGTTCTGGCAACCGAGAGCCGAGCCCCGTGCGATGCTCTCCTTCGCCACCACGCCCGCCTCCACACTGCTCACCGGCGCCGCCGGCGAAACTATCATTTAGACATCGTGGAAAGGTTTACACTACAGCATCCCTGCGTGTGACTAACGGTGCGCCTGATCTACTTCGTGCCTTAGGAAAGCTCGGTGGTGGCCTTCGGCGACGTGCTTTATCAGCGCATGATGTCCTAGCTCCACAACAGCCGCAACAACCCGCAACGTTTTACGTTCCTAGCCCTACCGCCGTGAGAACGCCGCCATCGCCTTCGCCCCCGCGGCAATCTACTCTGCGTCGGCGATGCAGCTCTCCAAACGTTTACCGCGCTAAAGCTTCGCCCGCGCCGCGCGATCGTGCTCCATTAATTTGTCCGGATGATGAAAATAGGGACGTGGTAGACTTTAATTACATACCAGAACGGAGAAAGAGTAGTGAATCAAGAACTCGAAGGCCGTATAGTGAAAACGTTGAATTAGACGCTCCAGTGTACAGGAATGGATACAGTCGCTTAACTCCGGAGCCCGCGCAAAGGTTGTGGGAAGAGCCTTACCGCCTGCCGCGCGTGCAGGCTCGACAGGACCCTATTCAGCCGCTTCGCAATGGCGTGGCGGAGCTGCGCGTGAGTGCGACGCCGAGGAGCGCTCGTCCGCCGCCAGCCCCACCTACTTTAGGGCAACAGAGCAAACGACCGCCACCGCCTGAACCACGCGATGGTGTTCAGTCCTTTGAGGTCAGTATAAAGAATATACACTTTATTATTTATTACCTATTTAAATAGTTTGAAATAACATAAGTACCTACTACTTTGCACTTCATGAGTTTAGGCTCTTAATTTATGTCATTACTTAGAGGTGAAAAACATTATAATAATAATTATGTACCTCCTAAGAGAATTGATTAAGGTCTTTTAATAAATTCATATTTCATTCACACCTTGCACGTCCAACATAAATTTATATACACAATATCTTAATTACATTTCAGGTTCGGTTCACCAAATCAGCGGGAGGCAAAGGCCTCGGGTTCAGCATCGTGGGTGGCCGGGACTCTCCGCGAGGCAACATGGGCATCTTCGTCAAGACTATCTTTAATAACGGACAGGCTGCCGAATCGGGTTTACTGCGCGAAGGTTAGTTACGGTTCAGAGAATTTGTAACAGTTAAGGAAAGCTTTGATTTAAAATTATAATCTCCTCTAAGAAACCTATTTGATACAGTTCTTATCGCTACAGCTGTCGCCACGCTCTTATCACACTAAGATTAAAGAACAAGTTGGTTAGTACGTCAGACGAGGTACAAGAACCTTACGTACGTTACACATTCCTTGGAAACGGTTAATCGACAGATGCAATTTATTGGCATTTCTTGCCCCTGAGCTTACTGTTGCCTAAGTGAGGTTCGCCCTACATACACCTGCCTGTACGCGATATAAATGTCGATATAAAGGTTATATCATCAAAAATGTGAACGAGGATAAATCTTGATTTTAACTCGTATTGAACGAAGGTCTGCTAGTAATTATATGAACAAGGTGTGCACTGTGGCCATCTCAATTATCGGTACGTAATTAGGTACCAGTTGATGGTAATAAGTCATAATAACTATGTTAGTATGTTATTACTAGATAGTGACAAGACGGCTAATGGAAACTAGTAGGTCCTTTTACACGCATGCGGTGTAGTTGTAGTCGTGATGTACTGGAGGTCACTCGGACACTCGCACACAATTCGTATCCAAGGCCAGCAACGTTTAGGATTAAGACAAACAATTGTTTAGAGTAAGTAATGTAACTAAATATTTTTAACCCGCATTAGAAACTCGTGAATTAGTAAAATCTAAAAATGCAGGTATTCATGTTTTTACTTGTGTTACGTAGTCAACAAGTGGCTATGTTAAATGTTTAACTATTCAATAGGTAGTCAAATTGGTCAAGTCGACTTAAACAATTAAGTACATTCATAGAATAATACTGGTGAATAAATGATATTTTAATTATTTGATTGCTAACTACATGCGATTAAATCAGAGCAACCGCAAACATAACATTGAAACATTATATTCTAGAACTTGTTTATTCATTCATCGCTCATTAAATTTTTATCACAAATTATAATATCTAGATATCCCTGAATAAATGTACCAAATATTTTTTTTCTCGCAGTTAATTTTAGTCACGAATTATTTTTTTATTTGCTTCGTTTTACGGAAAACTTGCTTTACGAGTAGTAAAGAATTTGACAAGAAAAAAGTAATGCCTTGAGACTCCGATACCGGCAAAAGTCTTTACACATTTACGGTAGATGTCGTTAGGCTCATTGAAGGATATTGTGGAGAAATTAACAACCACCATGCAAACCTCTGTAGCTGAGTTGTTAGAGCGACGGACATGTATCTATATTACGAGTCGGAGCTCTAGTCTCGCCTAAGGTATTTGATTTATCTATTTTTTCCTTTATTTCTAAGAGTTTAGATACCGCAAATCGCTCGTGTTTGCTCTACTCTACTAAAAAGCAAAGCTATGAGGGGGTAAAGCTAACAGCACACACACCAAAAGCAATTCATCGCAGATAATTTTAGAATCCCACTAATAAATGGCAATGGCATACCCTGTATGTGACCACCAACTAGCAACTGAACCACGTATCTGCCTACCGACGAAAACTTCACTGGCTTCGATCCGAGGTCGTAGAAGCTTATATGTACACTGTTTTCCATTTTAAATGACAGAGTTGCGCCCCAGTACTTGCGTTCCGAATTTAGGTTTGTAAATAGCTGCCCGTGCAGGGTGCGATCTCCGCTCCTCTCGTAAGGTCATATATATTATGTCATTTAGTATGTCTTATACATATATACTTTTATACTTTATTGTACTTATTATCACGCAGAGACACTCCCAACATAGAACCAAAATCACCGATATAGCCCTCCGAATCGCCAAACTTAAGTGGCAGTGGGCAGGGCACATTGCACGCAGAACCGATGGCCGGTGGGGCGGAAAGGTTCTGGAGTGGCGACCACGAACTGGAAGACGCAGCGTAGGTAGGCCTCCCACAAGATGGACCGACGACCTAGTTAGAGTCGCGGGATACCGCTGGATGTGGAAGGCGCAGGATCGGTCTTCTTGGGTGGTTCTGGGGGAGGCCTATGTCCAGCAGTGGACGTCTTTCGGCTGACATGATGATGATGATGATGATGTACTTATTATATATTCATAACATTTACCCCGCGCCAACAATAATTATCTATTTTGCCTAAAGGTTGACTGGTAGAAAATCCCTTACACAACATTAATAGCAGCAATGCCATCACATTTTGCACCAACCACCTTCACCAGCTTAGTCCTCGACATCATCTTCCAGCCGCCGATCCAACAGCCGATAACTAATATTTTAAAATCGAAAGTTTGTGAGTTGAGTGTGTATGTTTCTTACTTCTTGACGTGTCGCTGGAGCGATTTTAATAAAATTTGGTATGGAGTTAGCTGACACCCTGGATTAACACATAGGCTACGTTTTTTCCCTAAAAAACCGCGGTTAACACCGCGGGGCATAGCTAGTAAATAATATATACTAGTGAAGTGAAAATAGATACAAGGTTTAATTAATTACTCAACGTCACCGTTTAATTTTCAGGGGACGAGATCGTGTCGGTAAACGGGCGCGGGACGGCGGGGCTGACGCACGGCGAGGCGATTCGGCTGTTCAAAGACGTGCGCGCGGGCCCGGTACTCCTGCGCGTCACGCGGCGTGCGCCGGCGCCGGCGCGCTGACTGCCCTGCGCCTGCTGCGGCCCTCCGCACCAGGCGCAAGTCGACTCTTACTCTACCTTGTAGATTATATCTACTAATAAATCCCAATACATACACGTTATCAGTTATGGCGGGGGTTCACCATAATTTATTTGGATTTGTTTCACTTTGTATGTCCCCATTGATTGAAATGACCTGAAAAAGGTATAGGCCATCTGAAATTAATGTAAAGTTTTGTGTACATATTGCATTATTTCTAATATTAGTATAGCGATATTTACCATTTGGGAATATGCCTCATAGTAATACTAGGAATTTACGGGAAACGGCACATCTCTTTATGTAGTATATCAATGTTTGAACTATATGCGCAGAACTGCCAAGGCTTAATAAAGTATACAAAAATACACATGAGTATAAGTCTGCCCAATATTTTTATAGACTAGCTATATGTATACGAATTTAGATATATATTTGTAGTACTTGAATTTGAGTATACATATATTAAAAGATAAGAAGTGGCCATTTAACATTATTCAACTACGACAACACGACAGTAAACAATAATTTAATACATTTTCATAAATTATATGGTAAACAAGCAGATTGCATATTTTGTCCGTACAGTCGCCATCGGATATATCGGAGCTGTGGAGGTGGTCACAAATATCTGAACAACGCCCATCGTCAAGGCGATAAAGTGTATGTTCAAATATTTGTGACCACCTCCACAGCTCCGATATATATGATGGAGTGATATGACATGGATAATCAGGATATAAGGAAATACGCAACAAATTATGTATTCGTTAAGCAGACAGACGGTAATCGTAACATCTACAGCATACATATATATAATAATATCTCGGGCTACGGTAAATACATACCTAATACCTAACCAGAAAAACCTCTTCAGCGATATTGGTAAAGAATTCGAGTATCGTCTCTAGTTGTAACGTAAAAAGTTTTATGATTTTGAATAGTAGCAAAGTTCATTTTTCATTAGTATACATATAAATAAAGCTAAATATTGTTCATAATAATTATAAACTTAATACTAATTTTGTTACGATTTAAATGGAGAAAGCTGAACATTTTTCAGAGCCTAGATCCAGCGCGCATCTAATGTTGATAGATTGTATCAACTAAGAAATAAACCCCTAAGGACTGACTGGCTGTATCTTATAATATATTATACATGATTCATGTATAACTAACAAATAAGGATAATTTTAATGTGACTCCGTAAACTGCGAGCGGCATAGACCACGAACTACGGCCAAAGGATATAATTATGACTCACACGGGAAGATTAGTTAAGAAAAGTTTGTAAAGATAAATTGTTTGGGATTAATTCTATAGTAACCTGATAAAGGGATTTAGTGAATGAAACTAAAGATGAAAACAAAGAACTATACTGACCCAAACATCACAATTTTTAAAATTGTCTGTGATATTGACTCTACACCGAGTTGTATGATGAATTTGCACTTCTTAGTGCTATTAAGTAAGAACTTAAATAGGTTACTAACTTATTTTTATAGAAACTATTTATAGTTAATAAGGTGTATTTTATGCGCTTTTAAGTTTATATAAATTCCGCAATTTAAAATTTTTATAACAACTATTGATATACGACTTTTAATGTATAGAGATAACTTTGTAAAGAAGTAAATACCTGCAATAATCACAAGGTAATTGTATTTTTGTACATTTTAAACGTAGATGCGAAGTGCTTTATAAAAAATAAAAAAGTGTAATATACTGATTTTGTGTATATCATTAATTCATTACTTTCAACGGACACCGAGGCAGGAGATTTTAATCGATAATTTTCCATCGGAAAAACTCGGATCTCGATCGACATAAGTACGACGGGACCCGAACTGTCAATCAATGACTATTAAATGAGTGACATTTTCATATCTATTAATATGGAACATTATTGTTTAATGCCACAAGTATTTTTTTACTTTCACACTTGACACCAAATAATAGTTTCACATTAATGGAAATTCAAAAACTCAATTTATACGATCATTCATTGACAGTCCACAGACGTAGATATGACCGATTTAGGCGGCCAAAAGTCGATTTTGCAAAAATCAACATATTGATAAAAAAATATCACGTGGCCCTAATAATATCACGTAGTCTATAGACCCAGGCATATTATATGACCCTCCCCACTCCTTATCATCAAACCTGAACCGCATAACGGGCAGTCGAACTCTGACTATCGCTCAGCGCGCAAGTTTCTGTTCTCGACGATCCAAAATATTGCAAGTTTTCCCAAGTGCTTAATTCGTTTTTCTGACGTTTTCAGAAAGTTTTTTTGATTTATTCTAGTTATTCAGGTAAGAATTTATATATCTCAATAATTTTATATTACATTTTTGACATTTATCATATACTTTGAACTCGTTAAATATGACCCTTCACAAAATGTTGTTTTTTGTGAAGTGTAATTTTTTCAATGGTATTTTTGTTATACTTCAGGGTGCGTCCCTGTCTTGTATTGTATATACCTGAACAGATTACTTAGTCGTCTTTATGGTGTCTCAGAAATTAGCCGCCACTAGCCGCCCCTATGTGGTCTTAGAGGCTTTCAAAGATAACATGAAATAAGCATCGAAAGTGAAGTGAGTGATGTATAAAGTGAAAGTGAAGTGATATTTAGTTATTTTTATTGTAGTGTAGATTTGTGTGTATTTTAATTTTCTATTAAATAAATTGAAAATATTTTTTTTCATATATTTTTTAATATATATTTTTTTGTTTTTAATTGACAGAATACAATTGAATTTAGTATAAAACAACGTTTTTACATTTTTTATCCCATTTTGTACCGATTTATACCCTAAAATACTTTTGGCCGCCTAAATCGGTCATATCTACGTCTGTGCAGTCCGGATGTCATCGTATTCTGATAAAAAACTGAGTTTTCCCGAAGGAAAATAATTTCTCACTATATCAGTACGAATATTGTGAGATTATACTACTAATAAATGCCATATTTTACATCACTGAGTTTTTCATACACGTGAGGTGATACATATATGTCAGAAGCAGTAATAACTAAGATCAGAAAATGCAATCGAAACGGAATTGATAAATACTTAATCATTTTAAGTACGTCTTCAATGATCTGTTAAGTTTTTTATTTTATTTTTCTTCCATCATACTAGTGTCTAAAACCCAAATATTCGTTTTTAAATATTAGTTTATTATGTATCCCAATTTCTTAGTAAGCTACACAATGCTTTTCTTTAATTTTCGTTACAAAAGACAGGGACGAAGTTTCGTTTAGGATTCGGATATACTTAGTAGTATAATAGTAGTTTATGTATCTGTGCATAATGAAGGTCATTACAACAAGAGTGTGGGTTTATGAAACGAGCCCAAGGCGAGTTTCATAATAATATCACACGATTGTTGTAATGCCTAATTATGTATAGATACATACACTACTTTATCTACACACATATCATTAAGTGTTTTAAGATGGGTTCAGAAACCGTAGGGAAATGACTTATTACTAGGGTTACTTGTAAACATTAAAAAGTCAACGAACAAAACAAATGACAGCTTGGAACGGCGGCGTTGCGTATTTCGTATCTGTCAATTTTTTTTTAAACCATAGACAAGCGAATGAACTCCCTATTCTACTGTCACTCGAGTTCAAATGTCGTTCGATTTATATTAAAAAAACATAACGAACTGGCGTTTCGTATCAATGGCTGTTTTAATATCTATAGATACTAGATTAGACACCCCACTTGAATTTGACAGCTGTTCCAAATTTAAATTCATAACCTACTGATTTCAGTAGGTAATGTTAACATTACCTACTAACTTACCTAAATCTTTCTGATGGTTGGTAATGCTGGTCATTGCCTACGGTTTCTGGATGCATTTTAGAGCACTTATGACATGTACGTAGATAAAATAATATATAGCATAAAAGTAGTAGGTTAACTGCTGCGTTGTTATTTCATTGTAACTGGAGGAAATTCGTTGGCGGCGATAAAACAGCAAGCTCACGTTCTGAAATCGACGGTTCTCTGGTCGTACATTAATCTGGCAAGAAAATATGCATTTTCTAAAAGGCTCATTGTGTGAACGATGATGTCGGTGATCAACAAGACAGATCTTCGTAAGTTCACAATCGGCCAGCTAAATTTTAACTCGATACACAGCTTATGTTTTCATAATTTTAATGTATAAGTACTCACTAGACATTACTGCAACTTGATAAATTGCTCGGAATAATTATGTAAATTCGATAAACGATTGTCGAAACCCAGGCACGACAAGGTGTTCTTTCTTCTGTTAAGTTATTAGAACAGATCTAATGCAAGACTAGATCTTTGTGTTAGAACACAAAAGCTATGTTGCAGTGCCTAAATTATTTAACATTACATCTCACTACGAGATGTATTGCCAAAGGTAGTTTTGAGCATTAGACCTGCTCTGCTGCAGAGAGCAAATAGGTTATATTTGTACAAATTCACACCCTTTACGGCCAAGCCTGAAAAAAAAAAATTAACCACTTAGTTTAAAACCAATTTTGGAAAGCATTATTAGATTATGTTTCAAGTAGGCAACACCTGTGGGGCATCCATACAAGCTGACTCCCGTCCGCTTATGGTGCTCCCACACTGGCTGTTATAAATGTTATATAACAAAGTGTAACAAGGATGCCGTTATGTTGGCACAATAATAGCATCCTTGTTACACTGTGTTATATGTATAACATTTATAACAGCCTGTGTGGGAGCACCATTAAAAAGAAAAGCCAATAATATATCCGTCTTACCTGTGATAAAAATTGACCCGCCGCGATTGGTAATGGACAAACTATTTAACTCAGATAAGAATTAGACATAAATGTCAACGTCAACGTCAGCATTTTCCATCCACACTTTTCAGAAAATTTTCAGTGTAACACAGAACCATAGAGTTATAATTTGACAGATGAAATACCACTTAGTATTATAAAAGGATGTCAAAGATGTAAGTTATTATTTTTATTGGTTTTTGTTTGTCTTGCTTGTCTAACAGAGCTAACGGACTTTTTCCATGTTTTCCTCGTGGTTTCTATTTTAGTGAAATACTTAGTGTGACAAATCCACATAAGTATTAAATAGTTCTGGAAGAAAGGTGTTTGCCTGCTTTATTGTTGTGATCCTGATTATTTAGTTAATTTCGTGATTTTATATTGACAATCGAAGGTAAGACAGGGTAAGTGTAGTACTCAATTCATGCTTACGACTTACGGACTATTTCCATCCACATGGAAATGGAACGAAAATAATTTCATGATCTTCAAACGATACTACGCACTCCTTTTATTATCAAGCTCCGCACAACAGCTTCACAGGTTGACTTTCCGATGCGAGCCAATTGGTGGAAATAGTCCTTTAATATATACCTCATATCATCATTTCAGTCGTAACGCGCGCACGGTTGGACATAGGCCTCCCCTAAATATGACTTGTATCATCTTGGGGATTAGTTACCATAGTCGCTACGCTTGGCAGGCGCGTTGGTGACCGCAGTAGTACATAGTAACTTAATATAGGGTGATGGCACCAATCTTGGACATTTTAAGCTGACTGGTACAGTCAGCTTTACATAGTTGGTAGCATCCAAAGTACTCAAAAAGTTCGGTACACCATAGAATTAGTATGGTGTACCGAACTATTTGAGAACTTTGAATGCTACGAACTATATGACGCTGACTGTACCAATGATGGAGAGTATGGAGACTTAGTTCTTAATTCAAAAACATAACGTCATAAATACAATATTTACCAACAAATCCACAACACTTGACTCCTTTGAAATAAGCACTAACGTTCATGATTGGTCCATTACTGGCGCCATCACCCTATATGGCTAAATTTCCATCTCGTATAATAAAACTTGGGAGAGGCCTATATCCAGTAGTATGATGATGATGATAATATTTTGCGATAATAATAAGGGTTTTCTATTGATATAATTTAATTATTGGTATTCTAATAGTAAGTTGCGAGTTCTCATAAGGTGCGTGAAACATTAATTATCGTTCTTATAAAACTATTAGCGGCTATGAAAACACACATTTTGTTAAAAAAATATTAGCATTCACTTTGCAATATGAGAGTTATTTATGTTTGTGACATAAGGACAGAGCGAGAGACGAACTTGGCGATTTTTTTTGTTTGCCAATAGTCTCCGGAGCTACTAAGCCAGTAAAATTACCAAAACCTGGACGTTTACATTGACGCGAAACCCTAAAATGTTAAATTTTTTATACTTTTAAAAGAACTAACAATACTTTACTTCTTTATGTCCAGGTTTTGGTACTTTTACTGATCTTAGATCTATTTTCGTAATTTTACTGGTATATACTAAAAAAGTTACTTACTCATATTTATTTTAGTAGAATGCTTTCTGGTGCTGGCTGAAGCGCTAGCGGATTTCAGTAATTTTATATAAAGATGCTAAAAAGAGCTCAACTGTCTTAACCTTGTTTAGCAAGTCAATTGCAATCTTAATTAATGAGAATAATTCACAATAATATGGAACAAAATACCTTATTACGCCTCTGGGCGGTAAGAGGTGAAAATATTAATGCATAGTATTAACGATGTTACGCACAAGGATACGCTGGAATTAAAATAGTTTTACGTTTCTGAATTAGGCTTGAGAAAGGTGTGCTGGCTTCTTGATGTTACGTGGAAATCTAATACAAGCGTTAATGTCTAGCCTTATATAGGCTCACCAGATAAAATATTAAAGTGTCCTGTATTGTGTGTGTATTTACATAATTTAACCCCCGTTTTTGTTTAGCATAATAAAAATCGCTTATTGATGTTATGTTTTATAGGATAGGTAAATTCTACAAGTGTGCAATGCATGCACCTAAAATAAATAGACAGTAAATGAAAGTAAGTAGTTTATTATTATTATCATTACAAGAAAATAATAATATATTTAGGTACAAAATATAAATATCCGTCTGCAACATTCTTTTCTTATGCTTATCAAATCAATAAATAAGGCAATTAAGGCTTTTAACAATGGACGAAAGATTAACAGGAATACGAGTATGCACGATAACGAATAAATTGCATAATATTTATTTAAAAGAAGTACTTAATGACAACAAATAGTTAAGTATATTCTTATATATTTACAACTTAGCCTAAGACTAATTGACATTAATTAGTGGTAAAGTAAGACTTAAAATAGCCTAAATGTTCATGGCAAGTACCGATATCTATTGTAGAGTTATTATAAACATTTTGAGGGAAAATTCTTTAAGTAATAAGGATAAGGTATTCAATTTAATCACTGAACGAATTAAACAAAATCAGGGACTATCACAAGACAACAGAAAATATCGGAAAAATGTAGTAATATATATTCACTTTAACATGAAAGGTAATTAAATATATTTTAATATGTAATTTAAAATACATATAGTCTATCCAACTATTGAAGGTACTAGAATAATTGAGAAATAAAAAAATATTTGTTGACGAAACATTTCATTATTTCTGTTTTTCTAGAATTTAACGCATTTTTAGAACATTTGTTTGTCAGAGTTATGATACCTATACAGAAACAAAATGAGCATACTCAACCAATCCAAAGGAAATTAGGTATTTTCCAGACACAAAGGATGGCACTCTACAAGATCGGATAACTCATACTCCCTCTAACACTCGTAGCTTTAAGTACAGCGCCAAAATGCAGGCAATAAGCATCTCCGCTTGCCATTTCACTGTCTAGACTAGCAAATACATTCCTATTAGCTTCATCCAATAAAGTATAAATATTTTAAAATAACGAAACAGTCTTCGAGAGTTCCTAAAACGATAAAATGTAATCTTTCCTTTAAGTTAAAGGGACAAATTGGCACAACGTTATGTACATCGAATCTACTGACTAAATGAAGGGAGTAAATTGTATTTGTACAAGGAGCGCCGGCCCGGGCCCTCGCATCCGACGCACTTCGCTAAATTGAATGGTGTCAGTTAGCATCTTTTTATTCTCCCGTTCAGTAAACGTTCAGATAAACGGCTCTCGTTAGGCTGAGTGCTAACCGGATCTCGCGCGCACGCGTCGCTGAATTAATTTAGCCCAAGGCCTTCCAATTTCGCACTGCCTCTAACAAAATACTCCAATAGTGAATTTAAATAGGCCACAAAAGTCTCAATTTCTTACGTCTTCGCCTATTCAGACGTTTAAGTTAATGTTAGTTACTTCCCAACGGGATTTCTCAACACCAACGTGACGGGGCCGGCTGGCAGCGCCTTGAGCGCCGCCCAGGCTTGAGTTCTCGTGAATCCCTCCATCGACGTCCCTCCCGCTGAAAGAAGTTCAGCACCGACTAGAATACGTCCACTTTGTGCAGCCGCTCCACCTGAAAGAATACAATGTGTTCCTTATTTACTTTCTCATATACAGGTGACCAATTTATTTTAATGGATTTTCTTATGCATTTTCTGGCAACATGTTACAATCATGATATGTATTGGTCTCAACTGTTTTTGGCATTACTTCTTGTAAACCAATACATTGAAGAGTTATAATGAGTCTACTGGTGCATAGAAGTTTTTCTTTCGTCTTGTTCCTGACCTCGCCTAACCCTTATCTCGACTTTCTAGAATGAATGAATGAACAGTTTGATAAAAATGAGCATACCCGCAAAAAGTTTCTTGACAGTGAGCGGACGGTCCCCGTGCGGTGAGTCCCGGCCGCCGTCCAGGCCGAAGCCGAGTCCGGCGCCCCCGCCCGCCTTGTCCAGCAGCACAGACACCACGGACCCTCGCTCTGTCTCTGTCTCGCCCGCGCGAGCCTTCGACTCCGCTACGTAATAAACACATATATAAATTATATGTCATTATATAGTAAAAAACAAAGTTGGTTCCCGGTATACGTTTACTTTTAGACAAGGCAATGAATCAAAAAAGCTAGTTCACCAATAAAATAATACATATTTTGGAATAATCTTACACAAATTGACCCTAGGTAGCTGTCAGCCACTTCAAGAGGCAGATTATGTGAAATCAAGTTAGGATAATTGTGTTAAAAAATAAGTTCTTAAATGCATGTTTTTTATTTATTTAATAATGCATTGTGCTGATAATATGGCGAATGGTTGCTTGCTAATATAAGTCTCATGATGTCATGAGACTTGCATATACCTACAGCCTGTTCTTAGGCATTTATATAAATTAGCGATAGGACATTCCTAAGAAATAACCCTACGCGGGTTTTTAATTTTTATCCAGACACCTCACGCTGCTATGATCGACGAATGATAAATAATATAAATAAATATTATCAAAATTGCGCCAAGCCGGCTGCCAAGCGTGACGATTATGGCAACTACCCCCAAGCTGATACAAGTCATATTTGGGAGAGGCCTATGTCCAACAGTGGACGCCTTACGTCGGAAATGATGATTATAAAAATTTAGTTATTAAAACATGTGTCTTACCATTGTCAGAGCCGCATGTTACGCTACTCGTGTTATCTTGGATTTCGTTCTCAATTTCAATTACAACTTCCGCACGTTGTTCCTGAAACCAAAGTTAATCACATTACCTCAGGTAATCAGTACGTTTAAAAAATAATATTCAATCTTGTACAGTCGACTTTATTACAAAGTTTGTACCTAATTACAAAGGATTAAGGTGAAAAAATGTATACATCTTTGTAGTCGACTGTACATACATATTTAGGTCTGTACCTTACCTATGAAATTGGCATTCTCTCTGAACTGGCAGTTCGAAGGAACAAAAATACCATGGGTAAATGCCTAATATTTATAGGAAATGTAATTAAGTAAAATTACCTTTAGGATAGCAACAGTTTGCGCATGGGTTAAGCCCATCATACTGCAATTGTTAATACTACGAATCTTTGCTCCTCGCTTTAATCCAGCCTTTGCTGCCACGCTGTCCGCCAACACTCGATGAACCTGCGAACAAGTTCAGGTGATCTGATTCAGTTAATACAGCAACAAAAATATACATAGACATCGTTTCCAGTACAAAAATGGCTCCCAAAAAATGACTCCCATATTCTACTGACAGTTACACCCTTACTCCCTTCCTTGGCTTTAGATATTATCAAATAAACAAATTCCCGCTATTAAAAAAAAAGGTGTCATTGGTCCAACAAAGATTGGCTAAAATAATGCATACGTCAAACCTGATGCGCGGCTGAAAGACTATCATTTAGACTCCGCCTTTGTGGACATGTTTTTGAGGGATCATTAAGCAGATTTTATTCGTCATCTATGTATATTATTAATATTATCAATCGCTGAGTTAAACAGTTCATCTGTAGGCAGTTTATAACGAAAAAATCCTTAATACGTCAAAAATGCAACATGTTACGTTCCGTCTTTACCTTAAAAATTGAGTTAAATGGAACGATAAAACAAGTTCAACAAAATTGTTGAAATAATAATTAATTTTCAATTAAATTTAATTTTTATCACACTTGCTCGTCAATGGCGTTGTTACTTGCGAGAGTACAGAGCAGTTATAGCCGATTTAGCTCACACGGGCTGTTAAGTTTAGTTTTAAAAATATATAGAACTCATACTTCACTTCGGACTGAGGATGTTTCCAAACAGCCAAGGTGTATTTCATATCTTCAAAAGTTTGCTACAACCAACTTTTAATATGTATAAAACATATCTTTATATTCAATTTGACTGCAATTTAATGTTTAGTATTTATTAAAAATAATTGTTTTATATTTGATTTTGATAATTGATACTATTAGGCAGGATGATCTGTCAAATTCGAAAACAAAACGCAGTTGTTAACATTATCTGTGGAAGACATTGAAACAAGTTGACATTGTTGACAATCTTTTTTAGTGGATGAGGTCTGATTGTAGTTTTCAAAGTGTATTTTGACTTTAAGCCTACATAAGTACTAACTAATATTTTACCAACGAATTTATTTTATTTCCTCGCAAATGTGATGAAAAACATTGTGTGTACCACGGGTGGTAAGTGTATAACAAACTTGAGTCATTAAAAGCCCTCCGACTTCGTCGTCGGGCTTCTAATAGACTCGCGTTTACTATACCTTACTTACCATCCTCGTTGCACAATGTACTATTACTTTGAACCGATCTATGAAATGTAAGGACGCCAATCTATAACCTACATAAACCTAATGTGTTTATACCCATATAAAACACTTGTGTCACTTACCGTGACATCTTTCGCTTCGCAGTCAATGCCGCCAGCTAGAATAAGTCCCACTCCGGAACTGGCGCCTTTTTGTAGTCGAATTATTTGTGTCGGTAATTTGCTCTCCTCCAGAGAGCTAAGATCACTTTTATCACTTAGAAATCCGTTTCCATTACTCATTTTGTAAGTAGGTTCTTTAATTGGTATATTATTTCTAACATTGAGTGGACATTTTTGAACCGACGATTTCAAAATGTTTTTTTCTTGCACCATGGGTATAATGTCAAGCTTTGGTTCGTGTTCACCAGATTTTTCTGATGCTTTTACCACTTGGTTGTTTACTTGAACATTTTTAACGTTGTTAAGTCCTGTTTGATTGATTTCTTTAATAATAGTTTCTGAAATCACTTTAGGCGGATCTTCGACTTTTGTTGTTTCTACAACAACTTCGCTTGGCTTAGTTTTATTGACAGAACTCGAATTTCTCTTAAGTCTCGAATTCTTAAAGTCAGTTTTTCTTTGTCGCACGTTGACCTCTTGGTCGCTGTCCGAATCAGTTTCAGCGATCACCTTGTTGCGACGTCTGCTCTCGCCTTTATTCGAAATAGCACTCACGGAAGACGTGAGTGTAGAAAGGCGCTCAGACGCATTGCGCGTTGGGCTAGGTGATTTCTCGTACGACTCGTGCGAAAACTTTGTTTCCACTACAGGTGACTTCAGCTTAGCATCGCGACCACTCCTACATTTCGCCGAAGCCAAAATATTTCGCCTGTTGATGGTATCTATATTACAGGATTTCGAAACTTTTCTTTTATCTGAGTCAGCAACAGAACTTTCTAAAGAGCTGCAACTGGCTTGCGACCCAGAAGTAGCTGCCGAACCCGCTGAAGAACTGAGTGAAACATTTGTATCAGATGATACAGAACGACATACGTTACGTTTAACGTATTCTTCACAGGACTTCTCTAAAATTACCGATTTTATAGGAAGTTCAGTTTTTACTATTGAGTACGACGTGTAATGTGATAATCTGGGTGAGAGGCGCGAGCTATCAGACTCTATGCTGTCTAAATTGTGCAAAGGGGACGATGCTGACGATCGATAGCTGGACTGAGTTGAACTCATGGCAGAATCATTATCACTATCTACGATTTCAGTGGCAGTACATATTTTTATTTCGACATTTTTGTAATCACGATTATTGTTTAAAATAGATTTATAATCGTTACTGGATCCTTTGTTATGAGTGGTTGGAGAAAACTTTGCAGGTAACGTTCCGTTTTTAATATCTGATGTGGTCCAAGCTGGTCTCGGTGCAAAAGTTTTACTATTAAGTTTATTAAGGGCATCCACTTTCTCATTGAATTTCCTTTCAGGTGTTGATTCTTTCGATAAAGAAGAGGGCGTGTATACTTGTAAAGACTTTCTTTTAAATGCCGGTGAATACTTAGGTAGGTTATTTGGCAAAAGATTTGTTTTCCAATTAGTCTCATTCAAATCAATTATTTTCTTATGACTTGTTGTGGTCTGCTTGTTGCTGATGTTCGTGTTAATGTTTGATTTGTACATAAACGATTTCATTATATTATCTTGCACTTTAATTTCTGGTAAATCAACGATTGGCGATTGCACTTCGGGTATTACTAAACCTCTAAGTTTAGATAGAGATTTTTTTCTTTGTTCAATTAAATATTCAAGATTGGATTTGTGAACACTTTTATCACCATTGTCATCACTTATACTACGTGCATGATATACAGGCTGGCTGAACGTCTTCTCTATATTCGAAGGTAAAGTAGTTGTACTGCCGTAAAACATAGGTTTACTGTCCACCTGACGAGCACTCAAGATTTGAGCCGCTTCCTTACTCGATTTCCTAACCTTACTTTCTATAGCTCCTAGCACCTCTGGGCGCTCCAAATGTCTTTGATACGACCTTGGTACTTCATCGAGGTTATCCTGAGATTTAGTTAATCGTCTATCTAATGATGACACTTCGTTGTAGCTGTTAGTGTACGACGTCGTGCTTTTTCTGGGGACAGTAAGATTTTTTGGTAGAGTCCCGCAGCTATCCAACTGGTCTGAAGAAGGAGCACGATCGTTTGAAAACATAGCTATCTTGTCTTTAACACTAGCTTCACTTCTCGCATCCTGCGTCCTCGAGGTGTAGGAGTAGCGGGTGCGTGTGGTGGGCCAGCCGGCCGGCAGTCGAGGGGGCAGCCGTGAGGGGAGCTCAGGAGCGTTCTCCACGGCGTCAGCCGGCGTTTCTACTCCATCAGGAGGCTGCCGAGGACATGTCGGTAGGGGAGTCTCGTCATTAGAGAGACTTTTGTCCTCGGCGTCGCTTTTATTGACCCGATCTGTAAAGCAGAAAATAAACTTTTAGTTTCGACTATAATATTAACCAGTTCGGTGTAATAATCATTTGTATCTTCACGCGGTGCCCCGTGACATTATGCAAATTATTGCATTCGTGGTGTTTTATTGTATACCATAATTATAGTACAATTAATGTCCACTACCCAGCGAAGATAATTGCCACCCCGTACCTCTCCGTTTAAACACCATCTATTTTTCTTTGACACTCTTCTCGATCGTAAAACTATTATGCATCAAGTTATAGTTACGAACAACTGACCGAGCTTATGGATGTTATGATATTTATATGTACTTATATGTGACAAAACCTTGAAAGCGACGTGTGGACAGAGTAAAGCAAAATGGAAAACCAGTATTCTGAGACGATATGATGAATCATCGGAGGTGTCACTTTACAGTTGACCAACATTATTAGCTAAGATGATGCGTCACAACGTCTATTACCACCAATCGATAGAAGTACAATAATTACTGTCATTAGTCAGTACCTAACTGGCGTTGCAGATGTATAGTATTAAAATCAAATTAAAGCGATAACAAAAATTACCTTCTCTCTCTTCTTCGATTGGATGCAAACACCGAGAATGTCTGATTTTAACAACACTGTAAGTTTGTGTATCTAAAACTATTACTTTTTGCGAGTACATTCTTATTAATTAAAATAACATGTGCACTTATAATGAGGTTCACGTTACAACTGATATTTTTCCAGTAAATACGTAAAAGGATCACATACGCAAAACGCAAGTGTATTATTTATTTTACGGACATGGCACGCTTCTATTTGTTTGAACAATTGTTTCATGCGCACTGAAATTCAGTATTGTGGACCACGTCAAGGGTTCGGCACTGTCGGCACTTTCGTCATCAAACCGGAACAAAGAACTCACTGGGTGAATTTAATCAGTTGCGCAAAATTAGTATAGTGTGTAGAGATACTGTGTCCGGGGCGAGTGGAGGCAGATGTGTAGTGCACGACTAAATACACCCACATAAAGGATACCCATATTAACATATTATGGCTACTAAATACAAAGTATCTGTCTATCTTGTATTATCTTCTAAATTTTCACAGATAAAACATCTCTATAACATTTAACGTATTACTTTAAAGTTATACCCCACTAAAATATGTATATGTATACCACATACATTTTATTACCGCCTAAGCACTTAATATCTACACGACCAGCTCCTAATAATGCTAGTAGGTACTGCACCTCAATGCATAGCAAGAAGAAATAAAAACAAAACTTATTGCATTCCAATCCGAAACGGAAACATGCCTATTTTGCAATATACCTACGCAAGTATGAATGGACGGCCTATACGCCAATAATACAAGTAAGCAGCTATGTTGGTCATTCTAGCACTCCGTCAAACTTACGATAGCTAGGTACTTTGTGGGAGTATTTTATAATATTGTATATGTACAAATATAATACTATTATGAAAGATTTGTCTGTTTGTTTGCATTAAGTAGCCTCCGAAAAATATGGGCCGATTTGAAAAATTCTTTCTCCATTAGCATCCCACGCGTTATCCGTGATGAACATAGTTGATATAATTTTAAATAATAGTATTTGTATCTGTGTCTTCCCGTGCAAGTCCGAGCCGGGGCGGGCTGCTAGTATTGTAAGTACTACAATTAAGTATTTTTACGTAAACTGAAAATGTTAGGTTGAAAAGACACACCTGCCATACAGATGGCAAATGATTTCTAAAGATCTGAATAGCATGATATTATAAAATCAAGAAATATAATTATAAATATATTACTAACATATTTGATCCCCGAAACATGACAAAGAGTAAATGAATTTAAATATTTAATAAAATGTAGTGTCTGTGGAGTAGGTAGGCACAACAAAATTATATTCTGTAAAATTCCTTATTGTCAGATTGTCCTAAATTATTTTAATTTTAATGCAACAGTGCCACAATCATGTCACAAAACTATTGCTAGCGTATTTTTATTTAAAATATCCTTAAGAAAAATCGCGTCTGCTCACGTCCAAATGCATAGTAGCCTCCAACTTCTATATTTTCCGTTTAAAAGACGTTAATTATTTAAACCCCCTTTTCAACCTTTAATGGGTGACAAATATTTTTTTGACAGTAAAATTTCAAGAAAATATGTCTCAAGACTTAAGTTACTGCCTTCAGCGGTTTAGGCACTGCGTTTTGTAACAGTCTTCAGATCATAAATTATATTAATTTACTATGAATAAACATCACAGTAACCCTGTTTTTCGTTATGTATACAATGATTATTAGTTTAGTTGTTTAAATAAATAAGAACTCAAATAAAAAGATTAAGCAACAATAATAACTAATAAGTAAATGTATTTAATATGAATAATATTTTTATTCTTACAATAAACATATAAGTATTTATAGGAAAAAATAACGAATACTAAGTAGTTAAAAATGCCTATATAAAACATAGCTTAGATATATGTAAAATTTATGTCATGTTTGACATAGATTTTTGTTGACACACATAACATGCTATCCAATGATGACATGCAGTAAGAGACACTGACCGTAGAGGGACATGGACCGCCGCGGCAGCTTCCTCATCTCCAACATCGTGAACTATCACACTTCAAGGATGCTCACAAGAACCAATTCATAATCACACACTTTCATTTATGAAACCAGTTTATATTTCAGTTATAAAATATACTTTCGTTACAAGAATGGGGAAAACCACAAAAACATTACACCCACATTGAGAACAGAGAACAAAAGCTGTGCACTTTATTTATTCGGCATTAAAACAACAATGCCGCGAAAATCTCGAACCAAAGAAAGAGGATCGAGTTAAGAATGCGGAACCGGCTCATTGACGACCGAAATAACAGTTATTTAACATAGGGCGGTGCGTGAAGTGAGCACCCACGGGCCGGTGCGCGGACGCCGGTCGGCGCAGGACGAGCGAGCGGCGAGCACGGGCGGCGAGCGCTGTGCCGCCGCGGCGGGGCGAGATGCACTGAGTCGCGGCGGGCTTGCACAAATTTGCAGCGTCGCCGCCCTTGACGGGGGCGTTGCTCCGAGCCAGGGACGGACACTGTGTGCGCACGCGACGCTCCCCCGCAACCCGCGACTTCATGAGCCTTACCAACGACAAACATCACATAGGTATCACTACACACCCCAACACAGAAAACACAGTATTCTATGTTACCTAAACACAACAAGCAGCAATACCCACAAAACAAAAAAGCGCACACAATAAGTTCAGATTTATATAATCGCTCTCTCTAGTCGGTGCTCTAACTTTAAAGTAAGCACGAATCTGTAAATCCGAGCTATTTTTAGCGAGGAGAGGCATCGGAGGGCGGCGACCGTAAGCGCGAGCGCAGACGGCACTCGCGCGCACAACAGATGTCAGGGTCGCGCAGGCGCCCCGCGCCACTGCCGCCGCGCACCCTGAACGCCGCTCCACTTCCGATTATCTGACATGCCTTCTATAGCAAGTTGGATTAGCCTTAGAAAATGCGGTCGGACCGATCTCACGAGTGCACTTTCTTTTCATCAGTACTGAGAGGAGGGAATAAGTGTGGCATCACGGAATGCGCCATGCCATCTAGGTACATAGAGGTGACGTCGCCATGGCCGCGGGAGGTTGGAATGCCGCCTGTGCCCGCCGTGCCGCCGCCCCTCGCAATCCGGACGCGGCCTTTAAACCGCTCCGACGTGTTTGCAGAGTTGTTTGCACATTTTTTTACATTCCCGGCCTTTTATTAAACCTTTTTATAATAGCCTCAATATAGATCAGAACATGGAAAATGTATATCGATAAACATGACACTAAAAGCATAAACAATTACATGTAGGTATGTTAACTGTGTCGTGTTTACATATATGTATGTAAATATTCCCGGGTCCCTCTGCCAAAAAGGTTAATGCTAAGGGGTACCATCATAGAAGTGAGAGATTCCTGAAACAATAGGCAGTTACATAGAGACAAGTAAAATGTGCTTAAGATTTGAATGACTGATGGAATGGATTCCTAAAGCGAACTTTTAAAATAGGTAAGTGAATGAAAGTGTAATCGATTTCACTTTCAAAACTAAATTAACTTTCTCCAATGACATGTATTATATAATCTCAACGAGACAAGAGTCATAACCGCAACATTTGTATCTCGTAAAGGTCGTCGAGCGACTCTTTTATTAATTCAAAACGCTTACTTGTGTTTATTAGCCTGACGATCCATCTGACATAACGATCTCATATGGCACCGACACAACAGTGACTGATGGACAAATACAAAGGCCGCACTAATGTATGAAAGGTTTATAAATAAATATTAAATAATACAAATATTTAGTGATCTGCGAGTAGTGCAACTGCATTCTGACTACACACCACGCACATTAATTGCTTTATGCGTTAGCTATTTATTTCATTTTTTGTCACGTGGACTTGACCACAAAGACGCATTTACGAAATTAAGTCTCATCAGAAAAGGTAATTAATGCGGCATGTTGCGGGCGGCGTTCGCGACATTTAAATCGAATAAATATCGCTTCGATTGCGGTATGCGACCGACGACCGAGCGAGCTGACTGCTGCGAATCAAACCGGGCATCCCAGGAATCCGCCAAACGTTACAACATCTGCACCATCGTCAGCTTTGCGAAAATTAACCTTAAATTCAACAACATTGGGATCAGTAACAATGCGCACAAAATATAAATGGTTTTTGTTAAAGCCTTCACTCGAGAAAATTCCAGGACTTCCAATTTAAAATGGCAACCGGATAAGTTAAGCCCATCAAAGTTTTTTGCTTCAAGGTATTAATGGATTCCGAGGCTCAACGTTTCCGACCACAATAAACCAACTTTCGGGAGTCATAGCATAAAACGTACATATACATACTGTGTGGAAGTCTAATACGGGCAAAGAATGAAACCAGACATAGGATTTACCAGTATAATCATTAACCAAAAGGTTTTTCTTTAATTATACCTATTATACACATGTAATTAATTTTTGTAAAATTTCTGAGCAGTAATGTACTGCGAACATTACTCGATATAAGCTTTTGAAACTAACTGTCAACGAGTGTTTAACTCTAGTGTGTTGCATTACATTGCGGGCCGATTTTTTTTATATGGATATAATTTTAATTGCACTTCTAAGTAAAAGTTATCTAAATATATTTCTTATGTCCTATTCTGCCCTCCGTTAAGAGGTTTGCCCGTATAAGACTTCCACACTGTATATTTTAACTATATACCCTATTCCATTTATTTGTTTTCGCCAATTTGACCGGACAATGATTAGTACTAAGAAGCAACTGTGAACCTTCCTAAATATAACTAACCTATTCATACCATTAACCCAAGAAACGCCCAGCCCCAGAAATAAGTACAAGTGGGTATGAACAAAATACATAGAAGTCAATCATATTAGAAGTGAGTAAAATCTACGGTTCAGGTGCACTACAGAACTGCTAATCTCTTTCTATTGTGATCCTATCAGTCTACTTAAAGTAGGTACCTACCTACCGACAATGACTATCAATCATAGCGATAAGCATTCGAAATCGAATTTCTGGGATGCAAAATGCCGGTTAACAATGAAAGTTGACGGTTGAATCGTGGTTGTCAATTTAATGATCAACCAGCGGGATATCAGAACACAACTTTCCTTATAAGCATACTTATAAAGTAAGGACGTCGCGTCGAAGATGTAATCCTATAAGTTTATACAGTTGTGTATGAGGCACATAAATATATATTATAATATAAGATAGACTGCACGTCGCAACGACCTGATTTTTTTTTATTGCTGAATTAATCGACGCCAATTTGTGTTTTTCATTGTGCAAAGCAATTTCACTAAACATTCACAATTTCTTAATTTTTTTTAATTATTATAATAAAGTGTACTTATTAATTCTATTGTTGTTGGTGGAAAGTCTCGATAAAATTCGCTTCTCTCCATTTTCCCATTTTAGGGAAATCAAAACTTTATCCTACAGATGGATATTTGCTTAGCCTCTCACCTTTCCCGCATGAATGTTTACTGCCGTGCACTTTGAAATGTATGTATTAGATAGTATTTGAACTTATGTTGAACGAAGTATTTAAATTACAGGAAATCTTTTGGTTGTTGGTAGAAATAATAATAAAAATCTGTTACTTAAGGATAAGTACCTGATATTCACATCAGCCTAAACATTAATATTTTTGTTTAATGTTGAGCTCTTGCATAAACTTGGTATTTTGTATTATATTTGTTTGTACTTATACTACTACCTGCAATAATATCTCAACGACCAAACGCGTGAGATTACTTATGTGTTAGAAGATATCAGAGATTATGTCTAACCGAATCTTATTTATAGAACTATACGAGCTTTTCACATATTTTCGCAACTTGCGTAATAGTGCAAGATGTTATTGAAATTGTAAAATACCTATAATTGGAACATTAACAGCCTGGAGGCAGGATCACGGAAGAGGAATAATTAATATATGTAGCTCACTTTGCCCACGATACTTATAAGGTTTGAAAGTTTGCGGCATTCATGCAATGCAGTCCAAGCCTTGCACCAAAACTACATTACACCATGTGCAAAGAATGAGCAGAGGTACTGTTTTAACCGCTTACAGAGCCCAATCTAGTAAAAAGCTCATCCAACCAGTATTAGTGGGCTCCTCCATTACGCACAGTGTTAAGGACCTCGAGGTCTTGTCTCAGTGATACGCAACCAATTGGAACACGCGGACAGGTGCGACAATGCGGGCGGCCCCTCGCAAGGTGCACTTTCACGACCCCGCACACGCAAGGATTCCTACTCAACTATAATATAATACGAATATTATACAACCGCAAGGAATGCAATAAATATAAAGTTTCTCTATGGGTTCAACAACACCACCGATTAAGAAATTTACATAAACACGATTTTGCAATGATTATGTAGGTATTTGTATGGGCGTCTGGTACACTAGGCATGGGCGTGGCGAGTGAGTGTTATCCTGTCATGAAACAATGTGATAGGTACTTTGGCCATATAGAAGATAATCGTAAACATTGAACTAGCGTCCACAATGCTTAGTCTTATCGACACTTTTATTAATTAATCAAGACGTGCGTGAATTGATACCTTAACTGTAGGTGCTAGCGGTGTGTCATGAACTCATGAAACATTTAAACGAATGTTTTTTTTTTTTGTTTTTATTACTAATAACCATTGAGAAAGGAAATTACATTATCTATTGGATGAAGGAAAACTCCAGTTGCCCCTCCACAACCATGAAAATTTCTAGGAGCACGGGTAAACCATCTTTCGATCGCACAAATGTGTCTGTGTAACAAAGAAAGTCTCGTCTCGGTAACATTTACAGCATATTATTTCGATATTTTCAACTAGTTAAGGATATCTGATATCCTAGATAAAAATACCGGACTGCGCCCTGCAGTAACAAGCACAAGTCACGCTCCATCCACATCGCTAACGAACATTCATGAACCAATCTACTCATAGGAATCCTTTGTCTTGTTCCATTTGCAACGGTTATCCAATTAATTTCCTTCAAATGGATAACCATAGATGGCCGATGCGATCATGCCTGTACCACCAAAAAAAATTGTATGGAGAGCTATCTCTATTAATTTAATTGAAAAAAGGCATTTTCGAACGTTTCTCTGTTACCATTTCTCATTAAAAATAACTTCATTTTGGATCATATTATTTTAGCGTAAAGATACCATACCCGCAAGTGATTGCTGTGTTTAATATACACCCACGATATACTGCCAGTATTAGAATAACGACAGCGGTGAACCTCCTATCTAACATGCAAATTGTATGTCAGATAGGTGGTCCTCGTATATCTCGATTGATAAGTGCGTGTAAGTGTATTCGTTATATGTAGGTATGCTATGATGATGGTGGTAAATTAGCGGCTTAGTATCAGACTGTTAGCTTTATTGCTATTGAAATGGTATTTTTTATCTTTAACACATGCATAAATATTTTTATAACCTTTATTTAGTTAAAAGTTGAAATATATAACATATACTTAAGAAAAAATGACAAGGACCTCCGGTGTTCGAGACGGGATTATACGGTGTTCGAGACGGACTATATTTCAACTTTTACTTAAAAATCAAAGCAAATCAAAATATTTAATAAAAAATAATTTGATTTGTTCTTAGCTTTATTTAGTTCTTATTTAGTATTCGAATATCTACATTTTCTATTATTATACATAGTTTCCAAAGGCCTTCAGTTATTTCAAGATATAATCAATAGTACTCGCTTTTAAGGAAAAATTAAATAAACAATAATTAATAAAAACTATACCTTTAGATGCATTCACGTAGTACCTTGGTTTTAATCTTTAAAATCTATACAGTATAATGTTTCTCTCGTTATTAAAGAAAAATCTAATAAATTTACTATTATAAACAGTTAGGTACTAGATAGGTATGTAGAAGCACTTACCCTCCCAAAAGCTGCTGTCGAATGTTGGTTTTCGATCGCGTGTTTCGTTTTCAATTACTATTGGTTTTCTGAAACAAAATAAAGGAGACATGAACATCTTGTAAACAAAATATTTAAAAGAGCGATACGAGTAGCAAGTTAAGTCCATCCGATGACCACGAACCTTGCTAAAGGGTTCGAAACGTCGGGATGAAGTTTAAATTAGTATACGCGATTTAATCCGGTTCAGTTTTTTTATTTCATAAGTTAAAATACTTTAAAATTACTAATAAATAATAAAACTACTTAGAACCATATCAAGCCATGAGCCAGTTGACCATCCTTCAGAACAGAGTTATATGTATTTGATACTATACAGTGATCAATCGAAATGGGTCAGTAGGGGGAGGTCAGAAACTATGAGATATATCGAAATCCGTTAGGAATCATGGCTTTGATTTTAGACTAAATAATAATGGAATTTAAACTTTGTTTAATCTCTCATACATAACCGGGAATCGAAGTCTTGTAAACAATGTTAGGCGTAAATCTGAAAGATTTTTCGTTGTTATTGTTGATGGTACGAAACATAAATTCATGAGTCACGAGTAAATTCTAAATATTGTTTAAGTAATTGACTAAAAAACCTAACAAATAAATAAAATTTATTACTTTAATAAATGTTCAAAATTGTAACCATTTTCCTGGATACAAAAATTAATTCTTCATAAAAACTTTGAATGCCATTATTACATCTAAAATCGAAGCCTTGGTTCCTAAGAACAGATTTCGCTATCTCTCATAATTTCTTACTTTCCCCTACTGACCCATTTGGATAGATCACCTTGTATATAGTATAGGTCCCTCAAGATTAGAAACTTATGAAAATAACTTCAAAAAGGCTTGACAAATTTTATTTCATATAGTGTTCCTGTTCATTGAAATACAAGTTATTGTTTAAATACAAGGTGGTGTTCATTGAAGCCACAGTTATTTAGACCGTTCACAGTTAAAGGCAGCGATTATTGTCGAAGATATTGACTTTTTGTTAGAAATTATATTTTATAATTAACAGACTTGAATTGAAACGAAATAAAACTTAGTAAGGTGTACCTACTCAGGAAACAAAGAATAAGTTCAAGCGCGAATAATGCATGCATAAATACTCATACCGAATTTCAGCTCTATGACTGAGTTAAGCCACCGACAGACAGGCCGAAATGGCGAAATTTAAAGGACTTCAGTTGGCTATGGAACCTTAAAGGGGGAGCGTTTAATATGTAATAAAATAAATAACGATACGGGTAACGGCTTATTAAGAAAATTATTATTACATCATTTACAGATAAGTATGTGACTAATAGTTACCTACTAGATACTGTGACTAACAATGCAATGAGCACGTTCATAGATGTTACTCATCCTGACTTAGCTATTAATTGATTATTCGTTTTAAATATCAAAACTAGATTAAATTTATTACCTTCTGATCTTAATCCTGGCCATCTCTTTAAATCCTTCAAATATTTGTATTTAATATTAAAAATGTAGATTTTAATAACATCGATGTCATTTACATTTTCTGACATTTATAACTAAAAACTTTTTCTTGCTACTATAAAACAATAATATAAATATATGTATTTAATAATAAACATATAATCTCAATAATTTTAATTGACTTACTATATAACTATTTATTGATGAAAGCCTGTTTTTAGTGCTTAAATATGCCAACAATGGCCTGTTTAAATTAAATTATAATAAATTTGATAATTATATATGATAACTTCCTAAACTTCAAGCTAGCTCTTTATCACATTTTTTTTGATAAGTCTCTTTACCGTTGTTATGTTTGATGACAATTGATTTTGATGATTTGGTTTATTAACTATTAAATATTAGGCGGCACTTAAATTGATCAAGAAACATTATTTACAGTAGCAAAGTCTTTTAAAGTATAGTTATTTAGACGCCAAGTCGCGTAAACGACGAAGGCGCGCTTTTAATCCTGCAAGAGCAGTGATTTATAGCAATTGTGTGTAAGTGTCCAATTTCTATAATAGCGACAATTAGCGGCCGGCGGTGGCGCGCCGCTACTGCTGACTGCGCACAGTGACAGTAGGACAGTCTCCTTAATGAAAAACTTACTTACTTGACTTTAATAAAGGTTTTGCAACTATCTCGAATGCATCCGCGACGTCATTTGAGTAGTACTCATTACTTTACTCCCACACTTCAGTTTTACGTTAGAATAACATCGGCACAATTTAACATTTAACCTCCTTTACAATTGGTATTTAGAAGTAGGATGTTAGTGAAAAGGTTTACTTTTAAGGTTTACAATTGGTATTTAGAAGTAGGATGTTAGTGAAAAGGTTTACTTTAGGGTTACATTATCCTTTTGATATATTATTCTTGATTTACTATACTGTGTGTAAGTCTAATACGGGCGAAGAATTAAACCAGACATAGGATTTACCAGTATAATGATTAACCAAAAGGTTTTTCTTTAATTATACCTATTATACACATGTAATTAATTTTTGTAAAATTTCTGAGCAGTAATGTACTGCGAACATTACGCGATATAAGCTTTTGAAACTAACTGTCAACGAGTGTTTAACTCGAATGTGTTGCATTACATTGCGGGCCGAATTTTTTTATATGGATAAAAAATTTATTGCATTTCTAAGCAAAAGTTATCTAAATATATTTCTTATGTCCTATTCTACCATCCGTTAAGAGATTCGCCCGTATTAGACTTACACACTGTATAACATACAGATATAGATTTCTGGTTATTAGGTAAAAATCTAAATCTATATCACCAGTTGATGCTGCAATTGGCCTACTGTACGGCTTGTGGAGCCCGCGGCCGGTCGCCACACCGCCCTTCCATTATCTGCACTTCGCCACTACTATTTACACATTTATTAGAACTTCACAGAAACCATACTTTACAGCGATTTACATCGCATCAAGGCCAAGAGCTTCATTACAATGACAGGCTAGTCCTTATTAAAGACACCTGCCTCTTATATTCGTTGGAAATGTCGGAATGATTTATTTTAAGTCAATAAGACAGTTCAATATGCTTCGCTTTTAAACCTGAATTATATCTAGACCGGTCAGAATGTAATATCTCTAGGTACATTTTTTTTTTTTTTTTTTTTATGACATAGGCGGCAAACGAGCAGACGGATTGCCTGGTGTTAAGCAATTACCGTCGCCCATGGGCACCCGCACCACCAGGGAGTCACAAGCGCGTTGCCGACCTTTAACGGGGTTGGAGCTCTGGGAACCTTACTCACCATCAGGAACACAACACTACATACCTGAAAGGTGGCAGTGCTAATTATGACTTCTGTAAGGAGGAGGTACTTCCCCAGTTGGGCTTCTCCAGACTCGAGCGTGATGGTCAACGCTGTGCCCTACCTCTCATAAAATAACCTAACTCTCATACATGTATTAAGTATAAGAAGATGACTATAATGGAATTTCTTTCGTAATTATCTGAGCTACAGTCACGAAAACATACTTTAAGTAAGCATTCCCACGAATCGAAATCAGAATTTATTGATGCGAACTTGAATTATCATTATCTATATGCGTCTTGTACATATTCTAGCTCAATATTGGATTGGTGAATTTGCTGACCTTTTGGTTTAGCAAGTATTAAGTCAACTACGGTCCAATTTTCTAAAGCCTAGAACGTGTTTGAGGTTTTGAGAGTAAGTGCAACGGTCAGTAGTAACCCCATTTGCGAGCTATGTGCGATCAATCGTGCAAAATGAACCTAAAAATAGTTTGCAACTGCTGTTACGTCAGTCAGTTCTAATAAAATCTATCTAATCGGTCACCGGTAAAATAAAATATGAAATGGCATTATAAAATCAACGGTCAACTTAACTCCAACTAGAACTAGAGTCGTGACCATATATCTTAAAAGTAGTAGTTAATTTATGCACATTGTCTATATTTAAGTCACGTTTACGGTCACATGAACTAGCATACATTTTATTATCCTCCATCGTCTATTTCATGAAAACTAAAATTCCGCGTAACAATAACGTACAAAATATTCTGTTACGTTGAATGTAAGCAGAACTGCTATCGAAATGTCAGGGACCGCGAGTGTGTTGTTAAGGCTAGTTTCAGAAAAACAGAGTTCGCCTGAACACAGCGCACTGGCAAATGTCGCTCACCTTGCTTGTCTCAACACTGTTTGCCGACTTACCGCTTCACGACTGACATGATACATTAAAGTAGGTGCATAAATACAGAAAAAAAAACAATATTAATCAGAAAGCCGTTTAATAAATGCAGTATCGGCCAGTAAAACCCTTTTTAATGCTTCGTATTTTTTTATTCAAGTGAATTAAACTATTCATTAACCGACAAAATCTTAAGTTAATAAACGCAGTTAAGTCCCGTTTATTTATAAAAATGTGTAAAAACCGTGAAAGTTTATATCAGTATTCAGTAGACAATGTATAATTAAATTATAAACCTATGACTATGTTGCTAGTCATTGTATTTAATTTAATAGTTGTATATATTAGTCTAATACTTAATATAGATAGAGCACTGGTAGCCTAGCGGTAAGAGCGTGCGACTTGCAATCCGAAGGTCGCAAGTTCAAACCCCGGCTCGTACTAATGAGTTTTTCGAAACTTATGTAGGTACGAAATATCATTTGTCTATATTTGTATTTACCAGTTGCTTTTCGGTGAAGGAAAACATCGTGAGGAAACCAAGCTAATCCTAAAAAGGCCTAGTTTTGGGAGCCCTCTAGGTTGGAAGGGAAGTCTGGGCAGATGGCAGTCGCTTTCGTAAAACTAGTGCCTAAGTCAAATCCTGGGAATAGTTTCCAAACGGACCCCAGGCTCTCATGAGCCGTGGCAAATGTCGGGACAACGAGAGGAAGATGATGATGATATAGTATAATCATTTATAAACAAAATCACCGAGGTGAAATCCTGTACGTTACAAATAAACAGTATAAAATATAAAAGTAAACCTTGGTATACAATAGCTATTATAAAATTTAAAAATCTTTTCAATCCAAAGATTGGACGACGAAGAAAACACAGCTATTAATTATTTAAATCCTTTTAAATTATGTTAAGTATTATATTTTTTCTACTGCAGTTGTACTGTAGTTTATACTCAAATACAACTTATATCGACTTTAACAATTACCTCCCACGTTTGTAGGACTACGTTGTCCTCGTGGTCTCTTCGATCGATCTTATAGATCTATACTCATATAAGTACTAAAAGTATCTTAAAAACGTGTAAAGTATTAGAGGTATAATACCTATAATAATATCTTACTTGCGCGTTGGGACGAAGGCCAAAAGGATTGTGTTATATCGCCATGTTCTGCTCTACTTCGTTTATGTAAATGTACGTTAGAGGTGCCTATTCTTGGAAGCTACAGTTTTACAGCCTACTCCGCTCCGGATGAAATAAGCACTTTATAGGCAATTTTATGCTTTGAGGTAGGATAGCAGCGAACATAATGTGTGTACTTTACCTAAACACTGCTGCAGCGACAGGACTATAATTAGCTCCGGTGCTTTATATGCTAGATTCGACATTATTCCTTTATCTTATCTACAGATTTTATGATTATTTAAGGTAGACGTCCGGGGGCTCATTATTGTCTCACTAAATCGTCTTTAAACTTAAGTAATCAACAATAAGGATGTCGGTAAAGTGTTAACTATTGGGCCATTGGCATGTCGAGCACTGGGATGTCTGTCTTATTTGCGTTGTCAATATGTCAATACGAAAAAAATATCAAAGACTAACATTAAGTAATTGAATGAATAACGATGAATGTAAAAACGATTAGTAGACACTTAAATGTTTCTTACTCGCTTGGTACTCGAACCTTAATACCATCAACATCACTAGAATATGGAATCTACGGTTACCGTGCATGCACTTGTGTACAGCTTGGGAATATTGAAGCACTAGAACTCCTGATAGACTTGAAGACTAGTGATACTCGTACAATACAGGCCTGGTACCGCGAACATCAAATTTCGTAGAATTCCAGCACTTTTCTCTTTTACTTAAATTAAGTCACCACGAGAGTGACAAAGACAATCGTTCGAAATACCTACCTAGCTGGCTACAATTCTAAAGCCTGAATAAACTAAGGGTTGTCAAAACAAATCACTTTCGATAGTACGTAACAACCTAAATACCTATAAAATAGTAATTTCAAGAATGTGAAGTCTTTCAACCTTCTTTTGTAGCTTTGTTTTTCTAACAAAGTTTCTCAGTCTTAAGCAAAACCCGACTCCTATTTTTAGATAAAATGTTGAAAGTCTCATTGTACAACTAATTTCCAATTTAAGAGCGATATTAACTTAACAATTTCTTCAACAAATTATTACATGCGTTTAAGGAACCAGACACAGTTTGGGAGACACAGATGGCCTTTTAATTGAGTTTGTAAGCGGTTGTATATTAAATTTCCAATGAGCAATACACCAGCAACGAGGCTCGCAGCATTTAATCAAAAGGCAGAATTGAGAGCATCTCGCCGAGCGCGAGCCAAAGCCTAACCTAGGCTAACCGCGTCGTGACTGACCGCCCCGCCCCTCGGCCGCGGCGCTAGGCTAAAGGCCTGCCATGCAATGTCCAGTGCAAATACAAATACGATAACTAGGCTACAAAATAATCTCAAACTCTGGCTTCTGGCTCAACCTTTGGGATTGATTGAAACTTGTTTTAGTAAAAGCATTAGTCAAAAAGTCAGATGATGAACAGCCCAGGTATTAACTTAATACCTTAGATTCCCTACCAATGTATTTGTATATTTGTATTTTTTTTTACTTTAAGATATTTTGCACAAGTTAATTATAAAATAATCGTGATACAAAGTTACGGAAAGCATATACCAGTATAATTAATGAAAATGACATTTAAAAATCATCTCGAGCTACTAGTGTAATGATCGCCTGGTAGGCCTAGCGCAGACAGTATATCGCGAAGAGATAGGCTACCCGTCCTTTTCTAACTACATATATTAATATATTAATACTTTTTACGTCACGCTGGGCGGTAAGAGAGATTTACCATCGTAGGGCGCGACAGAAAATCTCCTTTACACCCAGATGAAGACGTAAAACTATGTACGCACCACGGGCGGTAATAAAGAAGGCCTCAGATCGCTTGTTTAAGGCCCTCACCACCGTTTCGGGCCACAAATACCCGCGATCTGAGCCATTCTTTGTTTTACCACCCTAGGTACGTAATATACTAATGTGCCTACTGAAAACAATATAATTTTCGATTTATGTCGCGAAACGGCTGCATAAAAGCATTATGATTTTTTTTTAAATTATATATTATGATATAAAACTATGCCGTTAACACATATCACTTGCACTCTTATAAGTGTCACTTATGACAACAGGATGTCACAATTAGCATTATTAATAAGCTTAATGACCCGTTTTGGATGCATCATATTTAAAAAAATTCAGAGCCTTTAATCACAACAGATATTTAAAAATATATTTACTATTAAGTAAATTAATTATTTCTGCTGTTTAGTGAATGCATTGCCTTGTCCCACGCCAAGAGGCGCGCGCGCAGACTCCTTTAAGCCTTCACGTCACTATTCAGTTACACATCGAAAGTACATGTCTCATTACTACATACCTAAACCTTCCTTCGCTGAACCGGTTAGTAAACCAGTGCTCAGGAACCTTCCCTTCCCTTTATTCAATTAAACTGGTACTAAGGTCAAACCTATTGAAGCGGTATCGGATCAGATCCATATAAGAGATTTATAATGATATTATTTTAAGTATTTACAGACGGTGATAGAAGCTAACAATTGTACCGATAAGTCAATTTGGGTGATTTTCTCAACGTAAAAACTAGCGGCGGAGCTGAAAATCGCAGTGTGGACTAATTATTTCTGAATTATTTTATTTTTTCTGAAAACCTAACACTGACCCTAATATCAAGCCAAATCTAAAAGTGTCAAATAAGTTAATGATAGCTAATTAAAAAAATATTTTTGTCAAAATAATAATTTTGGTGTAGTGTCCAGTATCCCATGTTGTTGAATAATCTGTATTTTAGAACCATAAATCGCACCGTTTATATAAAAACTTTTGCGTAAGTATATTTGTTATTACTATGCGTATATAATAAAAATACATTATTAAACACTAGTACATGAATTGATACTCAAAACTGGGCATTAACAGTTGTCCGGGTAAAATAATCAATTTTGGTGGTAAATATTGAACATGATTATGTAGTCTAACGAAACGCAGCAAGAACAACAAACGTGTAGTAGCTCGTTCATCCAGTTCCGCTCCTGCCCTGAGTGGTGACACTGGTGCCGTGTCTTGCCTAGATCAGTCACCAAGCGCGTAAGTATCTAATTTTGGTGTGTTAAAATACTTTCTATTGCAATTTCGGTGGGGTGTCTAAGTAAGGAATGCAAAGTAGTTGTTTTTGTGTGAGTTGTTTTATAAGCATGTTTATTGTTGCTCTTGTAAAATGTTAGCTTAAAACGAAAGTGAATGTTACAGTTAATTTTGAAATGAATTTTAATGCACTTTTCTAATTTTGGTGGAACAATTTTGGTGGTTTTGGTGGTAATTTGAAAACCACCAAAATTGCTAAATTCCACCAAAATTGTTTATTCTATCCTGCTAATATTATAATAGCGAATTATATGAATGTATGTAGGTATGAATGATTGTTGCTCGTTCACGCCTAAACCGCTGAACCAATTTTTTTTAAGTTTTAGTCCTAGATATCACGGAAATATCCTATGTGTCATACATAGGAAATTTCCGTGACATGTATCATGGGGATACATAACAAATGTAGACAAAGTCACAGAGAAGCTAATTTATTTAACGAAGTCGGCACTGATACAGATTCCAGTGCAACAAAGTTCAGCTCTTCGAAAAATGGGAGACCAAAGAAACAATTTCGTTTAGATATGGACGTTTTTGTTTATGATGTTGTTCGAAGAATGGTGTACGATTTTCATCTGCGTTACAAGGAACTGCCGACAGTAAAATCATTAAAAGCTAAATTGTCTGAGGCTATTAATTACAATGGGTCTGAAAAGACATTGAGGAAAATTCTTCATGAGATGGGATTTGAGTTGACTAAAATGAAAGACAACAGACAAAGTTCTGATGGAAAGGCAAGATGTAGCTCTCAGACGAATTGAATATCTGGACAAAATACGCAAGTTTCGCGAAGCAGGAAAAAACATTATCTATATGGACGAGTCCTACATACATACACACTAAAGGAAAAACTTGGAGTGATGATAAGCAAAAATGAGTAAAAAGCCGATTTCAAAAGGTCAACTTTTGATAATTGTTCATGCAGGAAACGAAAAAGGCTTTGTACTAGGAGCCTTTTTAACGTATACATCCACGGACACTAAAGGTGATTATCACAACGAAATGAATAAAGATAACTACGAAAAATGGTTGGTTAATCAATTAATTCCAAATATACTCAGTGATTCTGTTCTGGTTATCGACAACGCACCATATCACCATAAATTTGTTAAACGACCCTCCAACTCAAACGCCAATAAACCGGAAATGATCAACTGGTTACAAAGACACGAAATTTGATCATTAATTGACAAAACCCCAGTGATATTATATGTCAGCACAAGGAAAGATTTACAGAGTTTTCCGTGGACAAGATACTAGCCGAACACGGACACACTGTGTTGCGATTGCCACCATACCATCCGGATTTTAATCTAATTGAAAATATATGGTCTCAACCTAAAGGCTATGTAGCCGCGAGAAACCTGGATATGAATTTAACTTCAATAAAAATATTATTAACTGAAAAACTAAACATGATCGGGGCTGATGAGTGGGAAAAGGTTTGCGATCATACAGTCATATGCGAGAATGAATATCGAGGAATTCAACACGTTAATAGATAGATTAGATAGGCTAGTAATAAATACAGCTGATAGAGATAGTGACATAGACCTCAATGAGAGCACTAATACCGAAATGGAAGGAATTGAATATATATGATTTTATTATAATTTTATGTGGGCCTAGCAACTTGTCGATCTTTAAACCCACATTTAAAACACATCATGCGCCAAACCTTAGAGGATTGGGAGGGAGGTACTACAGTCGGAGGTCATAAAAACTCGAACCTTCGGTATGGCAAAGATACAACACTCTTTGCTCCATCTGAAATCGAAATGAGAGCGCTGTTAGACCGCCTTGAGAAGATCAGTAGCGAGTATGGCCTCACTGTCAACAAGGCTAAAACCAAAATAATGATAGTTGACAGGTTCAATAATTTTCAGATAACGGACGCCCTTAATAACTACGAAATAGTGGACGAATTTATATACTTAGGCGCAGTTCTAAGCGACAAGGGCGGCTGTGAGGCTGAGATTCGACGAAGAACCGGTATGGCGAAATCAGCAATGTCCCAGCTACAAAAAATATGGAAGGACAGGAACAACAGGACGAAGATGAAAATAGTCTAGACCCTAGTCTTTCCCATATTTCTTTATGGCGCATAAACTTGGACCTTTAAGGCCGCTTTCCGGAAGAAAATCGATGCTTTCGAGATGTGGGTATGGCGAAGAATGCTCCGTATACCATGGACCGTACGCCGCACAAATGTCTCGATACTGACTGAACTTAAACTGGAAAATCAGCCGAGGCTGTTAATCGTCTGCCTCCAACATGTGCTACAATACTTTGGTCACATAGCTCGCAGAGACCCTGGCAACTTGGAAGGACTGATGGTGGTGGAGAAGGTTATTAGACAACGGGAGTAGACCACGGGGAAGAAGCCCAACACGATGGTGCGACCAGATATCCGACGAAATGTCGTAACATTGAGTGACGCTCTCCACAGAGCAACCGACAGGGAGAAATGAAGAGCGGACGTAAAAAATATTAATCGGCGGAGTCACGATGCTCAGCAGTGAGGGACCGACTTAGAAGAAGAATAAAAGTGGTAACGAACTTATTTTCAATCTACATGTAAACAGCAACAGTCCATGCCATTTTAGTTTATCACTGATGTCACTCTCTTGTTATAATTGTTTTTCTTAATCAAAGTAACAAAAAAGTTTGGTTAGCTATCAGATGTCAAGATTATTTTTCCATGTGACGTTTCTTGATTGTAAAAAAATAATACAGGATGTTATGGAACTATAAATTAAACTAATTATATTTTTTTGTATTTGAATTATAAATTCTAAAATTCGATAAAAGTTTAATTTTATTTGTATCATTAATTTGTATACCACAATCTTATTCATCGCCTAGCCATGCCCGGATTTAAATAAATGGATTTAGTAACTTCACATACTGTATATATTTATTACTGTTTTTCATTTCGTTTTTTTTTAAATCTTATAACGGATATGTCAGAATCGAGATTGTTGATTACAAGTAACATTGTTTGAATAGTTCTAATGAACAGGAATTTATGTATTTCTTCGTTTTTGTTACTTATAAATAAGTATTCTTTAGTATAATTAAAACGAATCATAAAACTTTTGTTTCCGTTTCGTTTTCAGTCAAAAATTTGTTAAATTTTCAGTTTATTACCATAAATTACTAATTTTGGTGCGGACATACAATTTTGGTGGGCAATAAATCTAATTTTGGTGGGTAGACGCAATTTTGGTGGCAACTAATTTACTAAAATCATAATATCTCTAAAACTACTATGTAGAATGTAAGGCCATTACTACACAATATTAATTTTGACTAGTTACGTACAGTGGAAACATAATTTAGTCAAAAAAGTCAAAAACGAAAAATCCACCAAAATTAGACAAATTTTGGACCTGTTGAAATTCACCCATTTGCTAAATTAACGCTATATATTATTGTAGGAAAAATATTGTTTATCTTTTTTAGCCTTTTTAGGATCCCGTAATCTGTAGTCAACTGGGAACGCTTATAGTTTTACCATGTCTGTTTATCTGTTTGTCTGTCCACGGCTATGCTCAGTGACCGTCCGTCTTAGACAGCTGAAATTTAGTATGAATATGTAAATCCATCACGCCAGCAAATTGGTAAATAAAATATGGAAAAAAGTTTTTAGGGTACCTCCTCTACACGTGAAGGGTGATAATTTTGTTTTCAGTCAAGTGTCGTTAGATAAGGTATCTGAAAATTTAAATTAGATTGACTTAATTTTTTTTTAGTAAAGTATGTTTTCAGAAATAATCGCTTTAGAAGTTGACAAAACTGTTACGGCCGGTACTGTTACCCCTCCCCCCTAACTTCAACGAACCGCACGTCCAAATACGTGAATAAAATGAAAGTACAGTTTAATAATGTCTTTCAAGGAAAAATATTTTGAACTCGGTTAAACCGTTTTCGACTTATAGATCGAAAACTACGGCACCATCCACTGAGTATGGTCCGACATGCTCCTAGTCGGTCTTTTAGTTTTGAGATGATATTTTTGGTAATAACAAATACTTCAACATCATTGCACGAAACAAAATTTAAGAGCAGAGGCTCTAGTGTAAGTTACTTTGGACGTGAAAAAACGTTTACGGACGCGTAAGTGATACTGTTATTTATATGGGAAACGCAAATGCGTTCTTGACGTAAAGTTACGTAAAAACTTACACTCGGGGCTCAGATTGCGCAACTCGGTTCGACAAATCGGTTTTGTCTCAATTTATTGTAAATTATAACCTACCTATTGTAAAATGTGTAAGAAATATAAATATGTAAAAGAATATAATATTAGATTTGTGTTATAAATCTTACTCGCAATTTAATACAATCTTAACAGAAACTTTTTATCTCCGCTCCATCTGTCCAAAGCACTCAGTAGAAAAAAGACGGGAATACGCAAAGGCAAATCAAATCCAAATTGCTGCCAGAAAAGCTATCTATCACAAAGATATTGCAAAAGTTTGATGGACACATATTGCAGCCGTGGAGATCACAGCTGCTGGCTGCACGAGTAGGTTTCTCTGACTGTTGGAAGATTATTTATTATCAAATGGTACTTTAGAAAATACCATATACATAGTACAATGGTACGATCGTACATATACGTAAACTCATCTCGGCAGTGATATTAAAATGGCGTCTAAGATGCATGTTTATTTAGAAAGGTATAAGTATAAATACTGTTGTAGGACAATTTATAAATACGTATTAAGGGAATTCCGACTATGTACATAATTTACAACAATTAAAACTCAAGAATGGCTTATTCGATTTTGATAATCTATGATTTGTTGGATTCACCTCCTCCAAAAATAGCAATTATGACTTTAAAAATATCTGAAACAATATACAAAAAAAAAAATATTTTTGTTCGGAAGACATCGCTCGCTTGATTTTGCTTATTGGTTCAATAAAGAATATTTACTTGCTTAGTTTTAGGCAATAGTTTTAAATATGATAAGTGCAACTAAGAGCTAAAAATATAGAAATACGAGTATGCATTTTGTGTGGAAAATTAAGAACCATAATTTTTATACTTTAAGGCGATATTTGATTCTCACATGTATTAGGAATATAATTTCATACGCTGCAGTACTACATAACATACTAATTTAAAAAAACCTAACGTAATAAAGCTACGTTTAATAAAAAGAGAAACAACGAAATTGGTTCGTTAAAATAAAAAGTAACGAGATTAATAAAATGTTATTGGCGCTGTCGAAACGTGGAGGGTACGGGAGGCTGTCCGGTGAAGGGTAGACAGGGACTTGTAATACTGGTCATTTTTATATGGGAGACTTTTTTTATGATATAGGCGGCAAACGAGCAGATGGATTGCCTGGTGGTAAGCAATTGCCGTGGCCCATGGGCACCCGCAACATCAGGGTAGTCACAAGCGCGTTGCCGGCCTTTAAGGGGGGTTGGAGCTCTGGGAACCTTACTCACCATCAGGAACACAACACTATAGACCTGAAAGGTAGCAGTGCTATTATGGCTGTGGTCTTCTGTAAGGGCCCAGTTGGGCTGCTCCAGATCCAAGCGTGATGGTCATCGCTGTGTCCTACCTCTCATTGCTGGACGTAGTTTAAGGACATACCCGGGTCCATAGACTCTGAAATCCTGGTATTTTTTATGCAGAAAATATTATGAACGAATTGTTCGGCTAGCGACTTCGACCAAACAAAAGCTCAATTCAACTTGTGGCATTAACAGCTGTAGATCTTAATATGTTATAATTTAGAAATACTGTGTGGGACCCAAATATGAAACTCTTGGGACCTAGCATGTGGGATAAATACGTTTTTATTAATAAAGTGAAAACTTTAAAACGAAATTAGTAACTTTTTAAGTCACAAACAAAAACTTGAAAACGAAATTAGTAACTCTTTAAGTTACTGTTGCTGATTTTACAAAACCGGGGTATGTCACAATCTGGCAAGACAATTACAAAATACAGCTTCACACTTTTAGACTAATTATAGCGATTGTACATTTCCTAATTCATTTCATTGCAATTCCTTTAATGTTGATTTAAGTGACTAATAGGTATTATTGTTTTCGGTTACCCCGATAAATTATTTCGAAAACTAACGTTTTTATGTAATTCCAGCTATATTATATTTAATGTAAAAAACGAGGTCGTATTATATTTTAGAAGTTAAGATAAACTTACTTTTCAATACAAAATGTGGTAAAATAGAATCGTAAAATATGTCCAAGCGCGAGCAAAATTATCAACTAAATGCAATGATTCAATGAACCGTTAATACTTCACCTACTTTTGTAAACATGTTGTTGAGAGTAGGTAGCTATAGTCTCTCTTGGGTAGTCTTACTGAAATACCACACATTATGTGCACTTACGCGATCTAACGGGCGCTTTACTACTACCGTAATCGATATTATGAACATAAGGATACAAAGGCAATCTACGTCCGTCAGTATAACTATCCATATTAAACCGCATTCGAAAATGGAAGGTTCTTTTTTAACGAATGCCCGGAAGCCTTGATACTCATTATTCATAGAAACTGCATTCATCGAAACATAAAATTCGTTTTCACTTGTTCCTCCATTTATCTAGGTTTACCTCATCTTTTACTAACTATGTACTGTACATACCTGTTTTCGCCTTTAAACCATTTTTTTTGTATATCTTTCGTGTAATACGTGTAAAAGTAGTTAATGTTACTGCTACAAAATGATTTTCATAATAACAGCAAATGAGTTTTTTTATGCCAAAATATGTAGTGTATATCCCTACATATTTTGGCATAAAAATACTATGCAATATAAACTCTCAATAATAATCCATGGAACCGCACACGAAAAATCAAACGAATATTTGTAATGACGGCGAATGAAAAGATTTTCCAAGAAAGTAGTTTTTTTTTATTCGGAGACATACTAGAGTCGAGCCCAATTCTCATATCGTTTCTAAATATAGTAAGTAACCAATTGCTTTGTGTTTCAATGCGTTCGAAATATAAATGACATTATTATATCGATTTGGATACAATATTGAAGGAATTACAAAAACATTTACACAGGTAAATAAAAGAAATGTGTTATACAAAATTGTTATTTGCTATTTTAAACGCATCATACAGGAGTTATGTTATGTGTGTAGATAAAAAGTTTTTACAATCATATCTTAAGAAATAGTATTATTAAACCAATCATTATTTTACCGAAACATAATTAGCAATTTTTTATATAAAACGCAAACCCATATTTCATACATCTACTTTTGCCACACAGAAATTTAATAAATAATGAGTTGATAAAATTATAGCCTCGTCGCTGATAACTAACTCAAACTTTGTTTTCATTTTAAAAGCTTTTAATGGTTTCCAATTAATAGAATACTGACAGTGACATTTCGAGGCCTCAGAATTCAGTCACCACTTAGCAGCGCTATAATATTAACAGCCTCGATTTAGGCGCTAACATTTTAGCCCTGAATTGTTCATAAACTACCTATCATCGGGGGAGAAACGAGTAAAATCGTGTGAATAAGGTCGTCGTACTATTGTCGCTGCATTACCAGTAAGCACCTACGTACATGCTTCCACGTATGTGCATTTATGTGGTCATAGACCGTCTACTATAGATATCACATTACGAAGGATATACGAAGACTCATATTCAATATCACAACACATAGGCGCGTTATATTAGTGTTAAGCATTATGCTTAGACTATATAATATTATTAGACTCCACGCTGCCAACAACAAATTGTGACTACAAATGGCGTCGGTCGACTCGTGCTGACGGGCTTCACACACATACGCAAGGCATTGATGCGCGGGACTCCCAACAGTCGCCTCCGAACGTCAAAGCACGCCGCAGTGGACCAAAAAATATTAAAATATGCCGTCATATGCTGTAATATCAAGTAAAAATGCTACTGATCGACACAAAAAAACTCCCCCAATCACTTTTCATCAGTAAATAAACAATTAACCACGTAATTACATTAAAAAATAGTAAATTCGCTAGCTATTTACTTCACGCCATCTGTGTTGCCAGACAATCGGGTCAATCAAAATCGGAGAAATTTCCCGAACGTAGGGTAATTGATGTTCCATTTTGTTAACTATTATGTATGAGCGCGGAGCAGGTTTGGTGTAGGTACAGGTTTTTAAGTTTAGTTTGAATTAATTTAATTTTTGTTTTGTAATTTATTTCTATGTTCTTTTATTTATCACAACTGTAAACGAATCGATATGACGACCAATAATGTTGATTAAAATTTTATAATTTTATTAAGTAACGTTCTTTACCAAAAAAAAAAGTACACAGTGTGCTTTTGCAAATTATAACCCTATTTGTATCACCTATGTAATTGCAACCAGCTTTTCATTTTAATAAGTTTTTTAAAGACTACGGTAAACCCCTATACACTACCACCATAAATTGTCACGACAAATCGTCATAATTTAACTATGCGACCTGTTGTTTTGCAATCTTAGTTATGAAATTGCTAATAAAGGCTATGAATATCTTTAAGTAGTTTAGGATATTACTTCTTGGTTGAAAAATTATGGCTTGGCTGTTTCATACTAAGTAGGTAAGTCAGAACATTCAATCGCGTCTCGCGTCAATTCACGTCTATGGCCAACTCGTTGTGTTTTAAGTAAATACCTACATTAAAATTTAAAATTTGAGAGTTTAGTCAAACAATAAAAGTGTATTTGTTTTTTTGTACATTATATTCCCGTACTGATCACATTTTCTCTGGGATAAACCTATGAGAATTTGAAATTGAGTAGTTTTTTTTGTCTTGGCGGGGCCATTGCTGTACCTCATAATTAATAAATGTGTATAGTAAAAGTGCTTGAAATTATAGTATAGGGTCGAGAAGAGTGAGAAAACACACACATTTACATCGTGTACTTTTATCAATTTAATATTAGTGACTTATTCTGTTTTTCGTTAAATTCGCCGCTTCTGAAATATATTTTACTATATTTATTAAATCATACGCATATCGTCGTTTTTTTAACAAATATGTTTTATTTAACAAATATGTATATTCATAACACATTTTTTATACTAAAATATTTAATCTGAAATTGGGATTTTTTTTTAACTGGCACCACACGGAAATACGCACACATGTAAAGCGGCCGCCATTACGCGTCACAACTCGTTGTATCGGTGGATTCCTTCTGTAGGTTTACTACTTCTATGGCATCATGTATTTGTGCCGTGTGATGCCGGCTGACTAGAATAGCACCACCCCATCTCCTCCTGCGGGTGTCGTAAGAGGCGACAAAGGGAAAAATCCTACGGACGGGCAGCAGCGTCCGTCGAAATCCAATCTACAGCTACTGCAGTCGCCAACCCGCCTGCCAAGCGTGGCGACTATGGCAACTACCCCCAAGATGATACAAGTCATACTTATGGGCGCCCTATGTCCAGTAGTGGTCACATTTAGCCGGGTTTACATCCTCTGCATATTACATTACCACCAATACGCGTAATTTTTAATCTGTGACTTGAAATGAGAAACATATAGTACATAAGCAGACAAGACACAATTAATAAGTGAAATGACGTTCTTTCTTAATATTTTTACGCAAAAGCAGATAGTAGGTACTTATCAGGCATGCCATTTAAATCAGATATAGCTTTGTCATACTTATATATACACTCGTGTAAGGTGATTGTTGTGAAAGTGATATATGCTATCTTATATGCTAAATCTAGTGAGTGAGGGGTCTGTGTATGTGACACATAGCACAATGTGCAAGATCAAGGCGCTCGCCGCGGCCGCCGCTTCCGCCTCTCGTACAAGAGATTCCGCACTCACGTCAAAATTGCTTCGATATTCTTTAATTACTATATAATTACATTTTCCTGCGACCGCATTTACCTTAATTTCAGTACTCATCCGGTACCAATGTGGTTAACAAGCATAGTGATAATCTGTAAAGTGGTTTTGTTATCAATGATAAATATGCATATAAGATAATATAGTGACATGTTTTATAAATGGTACGAAACTTTGCAAATAATAATATTTTCAAAGTGTGATGGTAGATATAAATCTACCATCAATAAACGCTACAATGTAACGGCCCGAAAGATAAAATAATTGGCAATCGGTAGAACAAGTTGGCAGAATCTTACTCGCCTGCGAAATATATATAAAAATATGTACGAAGAAATTGTACACAGCCTAACAAATCGACATAAAAAACGTGACGTAGATATGTGGTAGAGGTAGGTACAGGTTATGCCAACAGGAAATAAAAGAACCATAACACGTTCGCATTATTTACGACCTTCGGGATTACTGGCTTTCGTGTTGACGTTTACCGAGACCGAGGTAAACATTATTGGACGCGGCGGTTTAATTATTTCATTATCCATCTAAACGGTATCAATAGCGGCACTATAAATGTGGGTGTTAAATTATTAAGCCGCGATGAGCTTAGCAGAAAGGGAACCACTAAAGTAAAATCAGCGTGATCGATGTCGGCGATTATTATCACACCTGAGAGAAAGTACGACAAGGTACACACATAAATTTAATAACAGTATTAGATGTATTGGATTGCAGAGACGATCAGCGTCTGGGTTGCAGGGCCGATGCGGCGAGAGTACCGTTAACGGCGAGTGGCCGTTGGCTGCCGCACCAACATGCCTTATTTACAAAACATTTTGCTCACGACTATAGCTTAAGCCTTCAGTATAATCTGAACTCGAGACTCGCTCAAACTACGCGCATGTCGAGATTATATTTATACTGGTTGACATGTGACGAAATGGTTTGGTGGCATAAAGTAAAACCGCATAGCGAGCACGGCGTCGCGGCCGCCCAGCGCCGGCGGTCGACACGAGAGACGACCTAACCTATTTCTCACCACATGTTACACTAATCATATCAGATCAAAGCTCTGCCTATTAAACGCAACTAAATATCTGCTAAATGTCAAGTAGATTATAATCTTTATTGGTCTTTAAATAAAATGGCGTTCACCATTCTATTTGAAGATATGATGTAGGTGTATTTGTATAAAATGCCACCAGTCAGTTATGAAGTAATCATTTAATACTCGAAACTTAACTGGGTGAAATTGACAGCGAAGTTTCCCATTGCATCAAATCATCTATTATAATATTTTACCTACTAATTTTATATACCTATCTATACATTATTATACGATTCTATATAGCTACCTACTTTTGTTTATAATACGAGTAATGGCAAAGAGAAGATCTCTAAATATTGTCGCTGTCCTATAATTTCACTCCCCTCAAATAAAAATTACACTATACCTGTCAATAAACATATTTTAGCTCTAAAATTAGGCAGCAGCGTCCGTCGAAATCCAACCCGCTTGCCAAGCGTCACGACTATGGCAACTACCCCCATGATGATTTAATCTGTGACTTAAAATGAGAAATATTAAGAAGAAAAGACAGAGTTAATAAACATATTTTAGCTCTAAAATGCATTGTACAGTCGACTTCAAATGTATGTTTACATTTTCCTACCTCGTTACAAAGAAGTAAAGTACAAAATTTTGACTGCACACACAAATTTTAACTAAAGTCGACAACCTATATTTGCGTACAATAAGCCGGCTGACAGCGTACAGGCTATGTGACTTGTGGATATGACAGCACTTTACCAAAAGCAAATGCGAATAGATTGACGCTAGCCGAAGCCTTTGTCAAAGGAGCCTGACTAATCACCTTTCCACGGCCGCTCATAGAGTATGCCGCTAATACCGAAGATGGTCCGTTACAACATGCATGACCTCGACTCGAACATTGTGATGTTGTCGTCTTGTCAGTGACTTGCACGTTGATACTGAACAAAACAGCGCACTAATAGATTACATGCAACTACCACACCCTGCCGCATTCTAGGACAAGTCAACATTGTACACTAAGTGTCAATTACACTACCTATCCATTACCTTACCGGAAGATCAATCGAAAGCACTGAAAGTCCGTATCGAAATGCCCCATATTCGTTATTGGCCATGTTTTCTCTCTCGGATATGTGGGTCGAGTCGTGAACGTTACTGCTTTGATTATATCGAAGACTGCATTGTTGGTAACAATATTGAGTCGGATCTGAATTTGGAGGAAAACCGCTTACCTAATATTACAGTACTAGCCACTTTCTCAGTTGAATTCCCAGATAACATTAATGAGACAACGATCGCTGATTTATGCAATACGCTTGACCTTTAAACTGTAAACAATTAATGTCTTTGTTAAGTAAACAAAGAATATCTATCTACTTGTAAATAATACGAGAACAAGTGTTTACGTAACGTAACTGTCTTCCAGGTAGATGTCAGTGTGGTCGTTGCGAGAAGGGGAAAACGAATTAAAATTTCTCTTTCGGATCTTTTTTTCAGCGATACAAATTTATCACTTGTTATGCGATTTGCAACGGCTTTCAAATGTGATCATCTCACTTTAGAGTAATATTATAATTCACACAGATAGAAATTTAAATTGGCATCTCATTCGGTTTATGGTTTTGACCCAGTAGTTGCACTAATCGTAGAATGTTGCCTACTAGCCGATTTACTTAGCACTTATTGCTGAGTGCATATTTACTTGACCTAGTGAGTCTTGTTTCAATAATACATATGAAGAATCGTATACACGTTTCGAACTTGATTCAAATTTAATCACTTTGATCAATTCAAACCTAGAAACAACGGTTTTAAATTTATATTTGTAATGTAAGTAGGTACCTATTACTGAGAGTGCTGCTAGCCTAGCTGTAAGAGCGTGCGACTTGCAATCCCGAGGTCGCAGGTTCAAACCCCGGCTTGTTGAGTTTTTTGGAACTTATGTACCATTTGATATTTACCAGTCGCTTTTCGGTGAGGGAAAACGTCGTGAAGAAACCGGACTAATACGGCCTAGTTTACTCTCTGTGTGTGAAGGTCAGATGGCAGTCGCTTTCGTAAAACTAGTAGCTACGCCAAATCCTAAAGATTAGTTGCCAAGCGGACCACAGACTCTCATGAGCCGTGGCAAAATGCCGGGATAACGCGAGGAAGATGAAGTAGGTACCTGTTAGTTGTAAATATATTCTAAAGTACTCAAACGTCATCTATCTCACTCTTTATCATTATTGAATCAAATCTACTTAAGGTACATTGAGTTGCTCATAATTTGCTTATCTCACAAAAGTTATACCAACATCTCACAGTATCAAAATCTAAATGGAACAATAATATGTGAATGGACAAACAATCTGAATAAGTAAATCTATTGGGAGTATAAGTAAACCGAAGTTTCAAATGTACAGTTATGCAGCTGCTCCGTGGGTGTAACACAGTAGCAATTATACAAGCCGGTGCCGCATTCGTATTTGGCTACTGATTTACCATTCACAGTGAGAATAAACTGCTGAAATTTCACCTTAGCACATGTTTGCGCCAGCAGGTTTTAAAATATTTACAGACCTACATCTTGAAGCGCAACTGGTTTAAATATAGTTGATGTTTGTGTTTCCTCTTTTTAAATCTTTATTTACAATAATAACAATATTATAATGACTACGAGTACTTAACTACTTCAAATTATAAAAGTATTGCTCGCGGCACGCTTTTCCGACTGGCATATTTTACAAACTTTCTTATTCAAGGCATGAGTGAATAGGCTGTTACTGAATCAGGGTACTACACCCTCAACCTCGTCGACACTTACCATCAGGTGCGACTGAGGTCAAACGCTGGTCAGTCTTGTTTAATTAAGGCCCCTGAGCCATTGTATCAAAGATGCTGGTGGCATTTCCTCGTCGTATCGCGTTGCTGATACCTTGTGCGAGGAAGCCGCCAGCTCTTCAGTCACCAATGTGTTTCCTTGTAACATTAAATTTCCTTGTAGGTGGGCAACAATTGGAACGACAAAAACGTAATTCCCTGTCATCCATAATATTCATGTCTCTAAATCAATGCTATAGAGAAAAATTATCGTTTCTTTAATCATTGTATAAAATATTACAGTTACTTATTTTACAGTCGCGTACTCATGCCGCTTTGAAATCGCAAAATGTTTAAAAAAACGTTAGTATGACTAATTTAGGTAACAGTGCGGTATTTGTAAATGTTAAGCAGCCGGTCTAAGAATTACTGTGACTGATTATAATTACGATAAGGTTCCTTGGGCCTAAGTATAAATAATAATGCGATTAGGACCCGGTGTTAACATAACGCCTACTTAATCGAGCAGATATTTATTGGACAAGTTGCGTGTATTACCTAAAGGTTTCACTTTTAATTTTAAATTTGAAAGTACTCCGTATATTTACAGATATTCAGAACATTAAACGGTCAGCTAGTAATCTAACATAGCGCTGGTAAAATCATATGAACGTAACGCTAATAAAGCTAGTGCTAGTAAATACATTGCTTTAATCTTTGAGAACTTTTTTATCTGTGCATAAAACTAAACAGTTGTTAGGTCAAAATACATACATGTATTAACTTATATTCGTACCAAAGTAACTACGTTTTTCTGTTTTATATGAGTTATTGTATTGGCATTAAACCATATATACCATAATATGTAGGTATTGAACATTGTGATCATTATAATTAACTCGTATGTAATTTTTATAAATAATTTATTTATTTATTGGGTAGTGCATCGATATCGCTGTATTCTGAATATGATTTGAGACTCCGATGCCGCTGAAAAGTGTCAACACATTTACGGTAGATGTCGCTAGCGCCTCCTAAGCGCATTAAAGGATCATCATCATATATTTAAGAGTTAGACTCTTGTCGGTGGAGCGATTTCCATGTGCGATTAAAGGATATGGTGAAGAAATTCGCAGCCTTTCGGTAAGTCTCTGTAGCTCAGTTGGTAGAGCTAGGGGCATGTATCCCAGAGTCGCGAGTTCGGGGCAGTTGAATTTACCATTTTTCCTTCATTTCCTTCGTTTGCAGACGTTTCTGCTTAAAAAAATTACTCGTAGGTATGTAGACAATATGTAATTGATAAAATCCAATGATTGACAATTGGGCACGAATCAACTACGCGAGCGGTCAGAGAATGATCACAATTGACTTTCTATTTCATGCTCTAAACCCGTGACCGTTTCTTGAAATACGCTTTACTCGTACTTTCTCAGGAACAAAATATTTAATCTTCATTGATAAAAATAAAAAGTACCTAATAAACATTTTAATGTATATTAACAAAATATAATTCGGGTGTTTACTCGTATTTATACAATATCAGTTGGAGATTTTGTACAGAATATAACAATAACAAGAGGACGCCTTATCTCAAATTCCCACTTGCCACAATATTAGCATTTTATTAACTCTCTTTACGTATAAAAAGACATTTGATAAAGGACTTCGCGCGCTGCTGTGGCCTACCAAGATACTTCCGATAATAAATTCGTCCCAATTCTATTATCCCACCAAAACGCAATATTATTCAAATGTGACCGATTTGTAAATCTGTTGGTTTATTTGAGCTAAAAGTTGCCATCTGTGAACTAACCAACCATTTCCAAATATTAATCCTGTTTTTTTAGCTTTAAACTCATAATAAATCCTTTCTGAAATGAGTCTTCAAGCCGTATTTCAATTCCAGAGAGCAAATCTAACATGACTCAATTTACATTGTGCTGACCTAAATTTCACAACCCTCGCTGACCCACTCAATCTGAATTTTCGAATTTGCTTATAATTAGGGCACTTCATCTGAAGCCTCTACTAATTATTCAAGTTTCGCAGTGCCTGCTCAACCTTATCTATACATAATGCACATATATTTAGTCACAACTTAAGCACGTACCTTTAGGTACTATAATAGACCATAAAAGTAGTTTGTAGAGATATCTTAGACAAACTTTTTTCGCAACATTAAATAATTACTGTATGTCTAAAACGTAAATTACAATAACGTGCCTACTCAAACTTATGCCGTTATTTCATCTTATTTATTTTTTTCTGTTGCGGAAAAAATAGACATAGAAAGATATTTGAAATAGTGTGATATTACCATATCTGATCTGACCGTACCGTACGTGATCCGTATATATATTACACATTATTTAGTATTCGCAGTGCATTGGCTAGCCAGTTTTGAGAGCGCACCGGGTGTGCCGGTGGTGCTGTGCATCTCCTTCATTGTTGCCACTAGTTTGCATGAAAATAGAGAAAACTTTCCATATGTGTCACCGCTCCGAATAAAATATATGCGTCTTTCTTTCTGCCTTTGTTCCTGTGCTACTGCAAAAAGTATTGTTTGCTAAAAACAATGAAGATGTTGTCGCATTGGCGATTAGACTTCAAATTATAAAAGTTTTGCACGCGGCCCACCCGCGCTTTTTCGGAAAGCTTATTTTACAAACTTTCTTCTTCGGAAGTTGTCCTCATTTTCGTAATAAAAATTTATCTTTATTTAAATATTATATTACTCGTACTGGCGACGTAAAATAAACGTACCAGAATTAAATTTTTGTTTAAATACGCAGTTATTACTGTTATTAGCTTCAAACTAACACGATAAAAACTGTCAATTATGTTCTATTGACTGCATCACATTCCAAATAAAATTCTACGAAGAGATCGCTTTCAAATCAATGAACCGCAATTACAAACAATTAATGAAAACGATTATTATTTGTTCACGTCCAATAATTAGACACATACCTTTCTGGCGCATTTTCACCTTGATTATAGCGCATCATTCAGTAAATCTAGGAACGCGTGCATATTGAAAATAGTATTTTAAGAATCTCTGTGTGTAATCATAATCAAGCATGACCTACTTTAAGACACAGAGTAATTATTGCCGTCTAAACTACTAAGAACTTACTACTGCTCGGTCTATATATAAATATATATTACCAATCCGATAAAAACAGTCAAGACTATTTTTTACAAATTAGTATCCATTCATCCATCAGGTATTGAGAGTATTGTAAACACATTAACACCTAGATATTTTACATAACTTTAAGCGAAAGTAACATTTCTACAGATTGGCTTTACTGAGCAAACGTACAGTTTCAATTGCAACCAGCGATTACTTCGCCCAAGGTGAAAATCGACTTTCCTATGCTTATGCTTTGCACCTAGTAGTTAAAAAGAAATTTCTCTTACATTGGCACAAGACTTGTGTTATAGCTGTAAAGCCAATGTAAATTTAATGTTCACTACAGGAAAGTGCAATGGAAATCAATATTAGGACCATCGAATCGAAGAACTGCCGACCTGCAAACCCCTTTGCTCACAACAGTATGGATAATTAGTGCTAGTAGAGGGGCGGCAGGCACCGGGTAGAGATTAGTTTATAGCCGCAAGCACTGTTTCCACAACAACGGCTTGCTAATTATAATACCTAACTACTTGTCTCGCCCTTTCAACGGCCCCGTGTAATTAAGATTTCTCTAGCAGTTTAAACTTATAACCACTCACAACAATGAATTACCAAGTCAAATTATTTGAAAGGCAGACTGTATCAGGTGGTATGGATAAATTGGAGCAATTTTCAGTAATGGACAGTTTGATTACGAGCAGTTACAGGAGTACACGATGAGTATACAGTTAAATCTGAACGAGAAACATTTTACGAGGGGCGGTGGTTCGCGAGGAAGAATAGGCAGGTTTATGTCTGAATGGCTCGTATTTATTTAACAAGCCAGCGGAGCCGATGACAGATACGCCGGAGCAAACCTTTTGACGCTACATTTATCGTACATGTACAGCATACATTCATTATGTCCTGTAAAAGTGCCTCTTGAAAATGTTATACTAATTCAAGATAAATTTATAAAAAAAATGGCATATCTTAAATGGAGGCTCTTCTATTTTACAATACAACAATTACAATATTATAGTACCTAACTATTGTTGTACCCGAATTGATATTAAAAATATGCAACATTATTATATTTTGTATAAAGACTGACCAGCGTTTGACCTCAGCCAAACCTGATGGTAAGTGTCGATGAGGTCGAGGGTGTAGCACGCTGATTCAGTAACAGCCTATTCACTCTTGCCTTGAAAAGACCCAAATTATATCTTTCCGGCAATACAGACGAAATAAGCGAATTTCATTTATGTACTTTAGGTACTAATTTCAACTAACATGCTTTTGCTGGTTTCCATACGTTTTATTGTATTAGTACGTATGTAAGTTAGTTTTAAGAGTACTCACGCATTATCAGTGACATCACAGCTCTCGTCAAAGTCGCCAATGGTGTCGAGTGAGGCTCCGGATCCGTCCTCGCGGGGGTCAGTCGGTGGAGGCGGCGGCGGCGCGGTGGTGGGCCGCGGCAGCGGTGCTGCTGAGTCGGCACCAGATTCTTTATAATGAGGCTTGGGCACAAAGTCTATTAAACGAGGCAACGCTTCAGGTACTGTTGTCTCTTCCATCTTTTCAGCCGGCTTATTTTTCATCTCGGCTTCAGATCTTTGTAACCATGTTTCGATGCAGTTCTTCTTTGTTGGTGTTAGAAGTGGTTCCAGTACTGACGGAGGAGGAGTTGATGTAACAGGAATAGGCCTTGATTTCTTTTCACTCACTGATCGTTCAATTTTAGTATTTCTCGGCATCGGTTTAGGTTTATCAACTACCGGATCATCCTTTACTGCCGTTTTTTCTGCCATCTTACAGGTTTCACTAATCTCCATAGTACATGTAGTATGGACGATAGTATTGTTGTTATTCTTATCATTAGACTCGAGTTTTTTCACAGATTTGATATCACTTGATAGTAAAGTAATTTGTTTCAAAGTTTCTTGCTTTAAAGCCTCGTGAGTGCTCACAGTCTTAATATTCACATTTTTATCATTGAGTTTGGAGTCATCCTTAATGTCAATTTTATCCTTGTCAAGGAATCTCGTAGTTGACATATCTTTCAAAATATTGGAATCTATGTTTTCAATGCAATTTAAGACTTTTTGTATATCTATAGTCTTCGGTTGCATTGTAGGTGTGGAGGGAATACTGTTTTCCACAGAATTAGCCATAGAACCTAGCCGATCCACTACCGTGGAGATTGAACTGCCTGTATCATCTGACTCTGCATCCGCGAGTGCTAGACAGCGTTCCCATTCTGTTGAGAGTAAGTCAATGTACACTTCAGCATCTGGAGGCATCGTTTTGCCGTCGGAAAGGCGACGAACAAGACGTCTACCTTCTTCTGGAGAACCTTTTTTCAAGTAAGTTATACCCTCTTTACCTTGTCGATGTATATGGCTGTCAAAAGAGGATTTCCTTGACAATTTAGTAAAATTAGTAGCTGCTCCATTCTGTTGTCCATTTATTTTATCTTTGTCAAGTCCACCAGTACACAGTAGCCCATTTTGTTCACCAACAGTTTGAAGAGTTTGTTTATCTTTAAATGAGTTTTTCTTTCCCAGTTTTCTTGGTGGGACTGGTGGCGGTAAAGTAGGTCTTGTTATTTCTGAAACTTTGCCTGCTGCCACTGAATCCACGATAGTTTTATTTTTATCTGATTCGTTCATTGTCTCAATGTGTCGTACAAGCAAAGTCAACATTTCGTCAGAATCTTTCAGTCTGCGAACACAGTCTATCCTAGTCAATTCCGAGACGCAGATGCCATCTATAGCTAGTATTTCGTCGCCTGGTATTAGTTTACCCCATGGTGCGATAGCATTCGCTGCTGGGCTATCCTCTGCACATGATTGAACAAGAAGCCTCCTGACCTTCTCCGCTGCAGCAGATCCCCCTTCGAACTTGAGCCCTAGCCCGAGGCGTGCGCCCCGTGGCCGGCGCACGACCACCTCCGCCGCCCCAGCCGCTGATCCCACTGTCAGCACGGTAACAAAAGTGCTCCTTGACTCGACGGAATCCTTGGGAATAGTTCTACTCTCGCCCACTGGAACAATCGTGACGAAGTCCTCGCCAACCGTGTCCGTCGCCATGCCGCGTGCAACGCGCGATGGCGTTGTTTATCACACACCGCTCTCAGACTCGAATCTGTTGGCAAAAAATATTCATGAGCTTGCGTAACAAAAATGCATGAATGGTTGGAGTTGCGTTCGCATCGGAAGGCACGCGAGGACTGGCACGGTACGCCTGGCCTCTCTCTTTCACTGTTGCTGCACTTGAACGATACGAGATGAGCTGAGATCCGAAATTAAGCCCGTTCCGAAAGATCCGAAAATAAGTATGCATTTTGCAGGCTATATTTACTTTTTAATTTGACCTAAGTATTAAGACAAACATGCACTCAGTTTAAAAATATGCGCGTTGTTAAAATAATATGTATTTTTAATAAGAGTTGTTGTACCAGGAAACAAGAATAACCATGAAGGATTTGATAACACTGCAACACCATGCCGAGTTTTGTTAATAAGAGTGATAGGTACCTACCTACTTCCCACATGTCCGATCGTTTAAAACTTTCGTTGATCGATGCGAAAGTATAACGAGCGTATTTGGAAATGCGCTGACCACAAACAGTCTCATCGAAGAGATGTGGGTTAGTAGCACCAGAGGCGGCGCGCGCGCAGCCGTTCGCAGAGCAACATTAGCATATTACCCGGGGCTGGCCGGTCCGGTCCGGTCCGTTATCCTGGGTCCCGTTCCGAAGGGCCACTCATTCTCACGGCTCTCGGCAATTTTGCGATAACTATCAAAAGTTAAGTTCCTCATTTTAAAATTACCTTCCCTATAGTTTCGAAAAAAAGAATTTTTATTTTTGGTATATAATTTGATTGGAGTTAAGTATGTAAAACTATTCGTAATTACTATGTTTTCAACAACTATTTTTAAATGATCTCAGTGGTCCTCTACCATTGTGCATATAATTTATCCATTAAGTCACAAACAAATTTAAATTAATATAAATAGGAGTATTACGTAATGCACCTATTGTAACAAATACCTTGTATCAGACACCATAAGGTGTCAATAACCTCCTTAATGAGAAACAAATCTACAAGACTACGTCCTACAATATGGACGTTATAATGATGATAAATGGGCATATGTTGAATCATAATGAAAACATTCCATCTATTAGGTTGCAATAATACATGGGATTGAAAAGTTTATATGAACAAAAAAGTGAAACTACTACATGTATACCTTGTCTGTATAGACATGTGTTTTAGATATAAACACTGCGTAATAAGAATAAGAAAGGTACCTACAATCGAGGGTAATATTTAAAAATAGGTCGATTTTCGTTGCTCCTGATTGTACGAGTACATAAAGTGTATTAATTACTTCAGAATATGTAAACGTAGGTTAATAAGGTAGCTGTTTGTTGCTAATGTTTTACCATTACAAACAATTATTAAAAAACTCTGAACTGTGATGAATGTCGTGATGTTATATTTTATAGATTATACCTATTTACATAAATAAGTATAATCTATAATTTTAGTCTTCGTTAAGATATAGTAAGTAAGTCAACATAGGTACTTTATTGTGCATCATAGTTACAAAGATATACACAAAAACGGAAAAAATAGGTACATCATAAAATGTAAATAGTATTTTTTTTTCAAGGTACCCTCGTATATCTGTCTCATTGCATGGCCATGCCAAGTCATAACACGACTTTGCTCAGTAGCATTCTATTTGGTGTGTGTCATTTGATGATTAAATTCATTCAAAACTTAAGACTAAAAGTCCATACAAACGCTATTCTTACCATAGCAGTATATTTATTTTGAAATCCCTTAATTGTAATTCCGTAAAGAATGATACTGGCTGATATAAAGCATAAGTAATGGATTTGGAACCACTATGCTCAAGAGCAATACGAACGAGTCACTTTATATGGCAAGTACTGTATTAAATGACCCGTTATTGTTGCCCTTGAGTGTAAGTAAGAATAGGTATATTCATGTATATTTCTAGAGCGACACTCGCTAACCTGTTGTGACCTGTGTTGTTGATGACATATACGTTGTTTACCTAATTAACTAATTATTATGACGTTTCACAAGCATCTATGAAATGTTCTTGTCTTTGAAATTACGTTTGCATTTATATCTCGTTGATATATTTCATTTATCATGTGCATAAAAAGGACAAGAAGGATACCATTTAGGGCCCTACGATTAATAGATGTGCAATGAAACATAATTTATAGCAACCTTAATACCTTTTTAACAAGACAGACAGTTCGTCACTTCGTCAGTATTTGCCAAAAACAGCTCTCACGTATAAGATTACAAATTGGTATCATGACATTCGTGCCGACGTGATTATTCTTGGTTTGCATATGATTTACAAATGGAGAGCAGTAAAGTCAGCATCATCACAGCTCTGTTGTTATCGCATACAAAGAAACATTACGCTATCATATATGGTATTGTTCGCAGATATCTCATATCATAATTGAATCTTTACTTGCAGCATAAAGTGTTTTACAATTGACCTGTTACCTACTTTCGATCGTGTTCGGAAAATTGTTCGTGATCCGTGATGGCATTGCAATCTTTAACCATTAACCTCGTATAGAATACATTATATGCTAATATTATTTTTATAACTGCTGCGTACTTCAGTCAAACTCCATACAATAAATTATATTGACGCCCACGTCAAAACCGAACTAGCTCTAGAAAACTAAATCGATGTTTTATAATCGTAATTTATACGAGGCCCGGAAACCATTTTATTACTGTATAATTTGCATAAGAATCAAACGGTGGAAAAAATAATTAAAAAGAGACCAGTGGATATAATAAAATAAACTTAAAAACCGTATTAAGATACCCAAGTTAGACCTTGCTTCTATAACAATTAATTTCATTTATATTTTTGTATGAATTTGTGTAATGTAAACAGTTAAACAGAATGTATGAAGATAGAAGAAGAAGAAAATAAATCTCGAAGAGTCTGGTTGACGTAAATGGTGATCGAAGAGCTGGCGGCTTCCTCGCACAAAGTATCAGGAAACTAGGAAACGCCGCCACCATCCTTGGTACAACGCCTCAAGGGTCTTTCTTAAATTTAATGTAGTAAGTAGTTATAAAATTATAATCCATTGAGATCGAGTTTAGATTGGTGATATTTGGTTTAACTCCGTATGCAAATGAGTTTAATTATCACGCACTAAATAGCGCAGTCGAAATTCTTAAAAGCTGCTTGCTTGCCATAAATTTTACCCTGTGACGGTAGGTACAGGTACGACATCGACTCGAGGCGACGGCAGGCGCGAGGACGGTGCAGCCATGAATATTCATCGAGTGTAGAGTGTACGCGCATCATTTTAAACATTGCCAATTACACAGCACCTGCGCATCTGGGTGAAATGAAACATCTATTGTTTCTTATCGTACTTACATATAAAAAAAAAAACAAAAGATGCTGGTCGGTTATCAAAAGTGGAAGAACACTGCAAAATGAGGTTAATAACTATTTTTTGCTCTGTTAAATTCGAGATTTTAAACATACCTAACCGTCTGTTTGTTTTGATATGAAGTGTATTAAAAAAGATAAATGTATATATCCAAAAATATAAAGCGGGTGCAAATTATGCATTTATATTCTCACGCAAGTTGCAAGCTTTTATCAACAATGAAATAATGAAGCACCTGTGTGTTTCATTATCATTCCACTTAGCTTTATCACATTATCAAACAAACTTAATCTTAGTTTAAGATTTTCTCATTATCACAATTGTCCAGGAATTTAATTATAGCGGCCTACCTCATTAACTACACTTGGGTGCTTTCTTGAAAATAAATGCATCGGTAACCTGTGTGCAATGGGTACGCCTTTAAAAATGTGTTTAACAATGCAGTAGTTTAATCAATGATTAAATAGATTGAGTTTGACCGATAAAAATAAATAAACATTGTTTAATTACTGCAATTCTAAACTGCAAGCCTCCAGTTTTTACGTTAAATGGTAACATACACAAACAATTTGTCTATGTTTCTAACCAAAATTATAGGTATATATTGCGAGGTCACTGAACGTTCACCTGCAGTAATATTTAGACAAAGACTCGTTATTAGAATATTGAATAACCATATAATTGAAAACGTATGCGCTTTCTACGATTAGCCGGCGGCGCCCGGTTGCGTTGGCGTTTATCTATTTCACCTTTTACGGTGGGTGCATAAAAAACAAAACATGCAATACCTACATGCTTGTTGCTACTCGGTTGTAGCCAATCTAATTAGGCGATCCTCGCTTGTGCAAGCTACAGTAACTGCCCGTGGAACTCACTCGTTAACTGATTGCTCTGCTTATTTATCGCTGTAGTTCGTGTCGAGTGTTCGTCGCAATGCACTACCCGGTGACGTTCCATTTGTAGCTGCACCGTACAAATTAAACGCCACATTTATGCATAGAGCTCTCTATACACCATTTATTTTTTGGTGTTTAGAAAGTGCTTAAATCTATTTTTAAGTATGATGCGCGAAATCGTAACCGCATGTCTAACACCCGTTAAAATTATGTAAAAACGTGATTTTCTATACAAATTCACCGTTTTATTCATATTGAGCGAACTTATGACACCATCGGCATTCGACATTTACATAGCTGCGAGGCCAGTCGACGTCACAAGTCTCTCGAGCCGCAAGTCGGCAATATGTCAGCGTCTCTAAGTTCATCTCATCACGCGGCGCCCAACCCCGCATTTATCTCCGACGAAATTGAAATAAGTTAGATAATATATCTCGGTGAGAACCCGCCTCGAGACGAGTGGTCCAGACGTTATCGAGATGTGTCGCCAAAAACAGCGAGTTCAGACGAATAACAAGCGATCCCGACGCGATACGATAAACTTTTTGGACTTTCTTAAATTTTAAACGCTTTTAACTTAAAGATCAAAGAACTTAGCATTAAACCTTCCGCGTAAGAATTTAAGGCATAAAAAATCTATGAATTTCACCATACATTTTATATGGGAGAAGTTTCAAGTATCTAACATTTGTCACCGCGCTCGTACATGCGGAGCCAGCTCCTAAAATGGCTTTCATATAAGTACGAGGTGGGCCAGAAGACTTAAGCTGACACTAATATAAAACTTGAGTTCGCTGTTTTGGTCGAATGCAAAACGAAAAAGTTAATAAGCAGGTCTCCCGCGGCGCAATATCGCCCACGAGCCTGCCAACTAAATTATTAAAACATAAAAACATCATCGAGCTGGCATCAACTCCAGATTAGACTACTTCCTACTTATATTTTAGTGAAAAAAGTTTACTTTAGCCAAGATAATTCTTAATAAGGTACTCTATAAATTATAATTTACCGTAATATGTTTTACAGAAAATGTCTAGGTCTAAATAAGTTAGATGGAGTTTTATGTATTTTATATAAAATTTTCGGTGAAACATATAGCTCTGCTTTTATTTTTCTTATGAGCCGAAGGAATACTAGCTCAACTGTATAAAAATGACGCCAGCAGTAGTGACAAAATGAATGCTTATAAAATAAAACTTTTTTTTATATAGGGAAAATTGCCAGTAACTGGCCACCTTATACTGAAAATGAATCTTGTTCACCTATATATCATACACATTTTCCAATGGGGTTTCAGTTACTGGCTACCTCACACTAAAATGAATCCTAATCGTCTAAAAACTGAGTTCATTTTTATTGTAATGTGGCCATTTACTGGAGGGTGTTTATACTAAAGAAGTGCCCATATATATTAATAATTGTTTTACACAGTTGAAAAACTTAATAAAACATACCTAGCAATTATTAGTACATTCTGTTTTAACAAAATAATCAGGACTTTACGGACGAGTGTGAATTGAAGCCCGAAACCCATGGTGTGTGCTTAATTAACACAAGGTCTATACTGCCCCTAACACACACACTATTTTTCATCACGTCTTGTGAACAAAAGTAGGAAATAAAAAAAACTTCTGCCTAATTTAAAAAGTACTTTAGAGTCCTAGACCTTAATTTAAGATTAACGGTCCTTATCACCTACGTGTAAGAACATCTTTTAAGATCAGGTGTAGGTGGAAATAGTTTTATTTTCTACTCAATGATCACACTTGACGTCGAACATTGCGTTTTAACTAAGTAGTGTCATATGTAATGTGATACATATTAGGAGTATATCGTATACCAATATATTTTATGATCATATGTATGGTCATATGGACATTCGGACAATCAACACATATCTTGCATCATCCAGGGTTAGCCAACTATCCCCGAGTTAAATCTTAAATATGCATATGGACTTAACCCTGAGTAGTGCAAGTGGGCCTTATTTAATTGGGTTACATTTATTTGTGTGATGAGTTCCTGAGTCATGAGTATCGTCTATATATTTAGGTATTTGTATATTATATGTATCCATGGCTGAGTACCCACAACACACGCCTTTGAACTTGCCGTGGGACTCATTTGTGTAGTATACACTGTAATATCTATTTATTAATTATTAAATTTGCGAATATTCTAGGGTCGGGAGTATTATGATTGGTAAAGATTAATTTTCTTTTTATGTCCCAGTCGAGTTAAAAAAATCTCATTAGAATACTAGGTGTATTTTTAAACAAGTGTTAACAATAACGGTTATTATTTAGGAAGTAGGCTACGATCGTTAGTGTTTTCTAATATTATATTCATACTGTGCATCAATAAAGATAAATCAATAAAAAGTTTCTACGGATAATTCTCAAAATATAAATGACCATTAAGTGATAGATGAACGGTTTGCCAAAGTGGGCGTATTGGCATGACATCAGATGCTCGCAGCGTCTGTTCGATTCTTCGAGGGGTTAACATCCTACAAGTATCCGTGCTTGACCAATGAGCTCGAATCAAAGGCAAACACCAAAAAGCCTGTCTTTATACAGCCCGTTTTTAGCTAACAAGTTTTCTCGTGAATACGCGCAAAAACACGCTGTCTGTGTTAGAAACCGCACAGACGACTTTAATGAATTTATAGCTATAGTCACAAAAATAGCAGCTATTAACTTTTCTTAACAACTCACGCTAATTGGGTACACTATTTTCTGAAAACACCCATCCACTTAATAAATCCTTTTGGAGACACCATGATAATATCTATGTATTTAGCATACCTACAAAATCTTTAAGTCCATTTTAAAACAAACCTACATTACCTTTTTCAAATTTTCTTAAAAGGAAATTTTGTAATAAGGTAACGAGAAAACGAAATTTGTTTAGGAAAAATTGTTGATGATTAGATTGGTATCACAGAAATTATTATCTGTACAGATCGTTCTTCATTAACGCCTTATACTATATATATATATATATATATATAGGTACATACATACATATATGACTTTTACTTGTTTAATTTGTTTATAGAAACAAAAAGTACCAATGTATTTCAAAATAAACAATGAAGCTCTTTTGCTGTCTAAAAAAGGAAACCTGTAACTGATACAACGAGTACAAAACAAACTGTAAACAGACAATATGGGAACATAGCTACCTTGCTATTGACTAATTATGGATAGTACTAATTTATACGCTTTATTGTAAAAGGGCTGCCGAACTGGTACTTATCGCACTAGTTTTTGCTATACGTGCAGTTAGTAGATTGACAACTAGTTAATAACAACGCTTACAGTACCGTGAGAACCTCTGTCATTATGCGGGGATTACAATAAGAATGAACATCTTCTGTCATCTGGACAATCGGATAAAAAGGCCTGAACATCGAACAACTGTTCAGTGGCGCACGAGAGAAGCGACTAAGACGGACATTACCAAATATTTTGCAAAATACTGTGAATATCTTGAATATGATGTCATTTTTGTTGCGTGTTTTCAAGATATGTCATCGCCGTTTATTGCATTGGCACGGATTTTATTGCAACTCCGCATATCATATTGGCTAAATTAAGTATTGCTTGAATTTAGATATAATTGCAATTTTATCAAAATTGCTAAATTTCGCTTCTGACATTCCTTGTGATATTTTACATGACGATACCAGTGATGAATGATATAAACACAACTAAACAACAATGTTGAATATGCTTTGCTAATTAAATTTATGTTATTATAATGCGGTTAGTGCCTAAATAAACAAAAGTAACAAATAAGTAATACATAAAATATAAGTAAATATTATTAATTGCAAAATTATTTAAACTCTAAATTGCAATTGATATGGATACATAAATAATGTTCCACAGGAGACTCGCTCATCTACCAACAATTAGATTGACAACGGAACAAACGAATATACAAAGTTAATTATTTTATGACCTAAAACTAAAATTTTATAAAATGACATCACCAAAAAGCGATATAATAAGCCGCGTAAAACGTAAAGGGTGAAAACTCGGAGCGATATTGGAACCTGCGGCGACTGATATATATATATATATATATATGTGTGTGTGTGTGTGTGTGTGTGTAATGTAGGTAACTACTTATAGAAGCCGAGCGATACGGATGCGGCGTATGCGACACCCGGGCGTCGTATCGCCCTATGCGCCCGGCGCTGCGGCCTGGAGCGGGATCACGGGCTCGCTCGCCCGCCCTAATCCCATTACCGAACAACCGCGCTCGCTTCGACGATTTTTAGCGCGTTTCTGCTGCCGCAGCAAACCCTCCCAGTTTTGTTTTGCTTAGCAACTACATGAGGTTTAGTATACTCACCCTCTTTCTTGTTCCAAATGTAAATCAAAATAACACTCAATAACGTTCCGAATCACTTCTCGGTTAGGCTTCCCACATTAGCGATGTAAATCCAGGAATCGCGGTGCTAAGTGTGTAGCGCACACGGGTGCGCAGCGAGCGAGCGTCGCGACGTCGGCGGCGCAGAGCGGCGTGTGCGCGTACGCCGCTGGAGGGGCCGACCGGTCGCAACCGGGCCGCGCTCTCACCGCGCGCCCTGCCACAAAGTTGCTTATATCGCACTTGACACCGCGCCGCGCACAATCTTAATGAAAGTTTCGCATTTCTCTATGTCACTTTAACCCGACCCGACGAGAGATGGTTGACTAACTTTATTTTCTCTATTCTTCTTTCTTTTACACTTAAACTTCAAGCGTAGTGTAGATCTTATGTATATATTCCAAGGGTATCACCAAATATAATCTTAAGTAGGGCAATAGCAATATACAGTGGTATTTTCAGATATCAGTAAATCAGCACTTTTTCCTCACGATCTTGCTCACCCAACTAACGAGGCGTAACTTACCTTCGTTTCGAAGCCGACTCAACAACTCTAATTGAATTAGGTAATTCCGTAACACTTGCCTATTGGGTTGGCTTCGCTGTTCTTGGTATAGGTACATAGATTGCATATTTACATGCATCGAGCTGTATGCCACGACTAGAATATTCCGCATTGTCCCAGCATTAGGCCGAGGTGCTCCGAGCTGTTGACGAACTGAACCAGTGAAAGTAGATAGTACACCACAAACCATTCTCTCACAAACAACACGAAAGATACCTTGTATCCACTTTTCCTTTTGTAGTGTCGGCCAATCAATTGCTAATTTAATCATTCAACGCTCTAAGTGCTAATACACCTTTAAAACAAAAAAATAAACATAATAGTAGATTCCATTGAAATGTAAGTAATCTAATCGTACATAACGTGTAACGTAACAAAACCATCAGAGTTTTGTTTTAATTTTCTCTCGAACGTATCATGATAATGCATTAATTTAGATCTATTGTACTAGTTAGATGTTTAATTAGGTAATAATTAAGCTTTGAAATCAGGAGGTATTCTCACGGTGCTTAAAACTCGCCCAGTCATTGTCAAGCGAAACAATTATTTGAAGATTTTACAATGAACCTAGGATCTGCTAGTTTACGGCAAGATTACCAGACGACTGGCTACTTTCGGATGTGTTCTCTTTATCCAGGTTTCGAAGTAGCAATTTTTATGAGTAGTAAATCAGAAGCCACTATTTAACCAGACTCGATTTCGATAGGATATGAGAATAGAGAGAAGAAAAGATAACCAAGATAACCTAACTACTGGAGGACCAGACTTGGAAAATTTATATCCTCCGAGTTATCGTGGTAAAACAAGCATTTAGGTATCGCAGATTGCCTTCTTACCGATAGACTATTGAAGTCACATGTACTGTACCTGCTTATTGAACACAAAATACAGTTATTATAGCATGAAGCTGTCAGTAAAACCAGAGTCGTGAATGGGACTGCATCGGCACAGGCTGTCACGCCGACAGGTCCTCAAGCCGAAACAAAGCACTGCCCGCTGTTCGGTGTCATTGTTAGCGATTTATTTTGAAAGGTGAACGACCTGACTCGATTAAATTAAAACGTTTATTTTTGTAAAACGTTTTTGTTTAGTAGATTTGAGACTACCATTGAAATTTCAGCAAATTACTATCCTTATGCAACGAGGTTCCTTTAAAGATAAAAATAAATACACACATTGCATATTAAAGTGTTGAAAATATTTTATAACTTATATATTTTACGCACTTCGACATTTATGCCTCATACCCTAACGAAATCTACTTGAATGCTGCCGCGCCATATACGCCAACGTCCTACATAATCGACTGGTAAGCAAGTAATCCCCTTCTAAATGGGAAGTAAACGAGGCTATCAGCATTTTTCTCATTTCAGGTTAATAAATATCGCCGACTTGCCGTACCGGGCGGGTGAGATTTACTCAAATGCAGTCAATGAGACTCGAACGACCGTCTGCGCGAGGTGTGTGTTTACACATTAACCGGCCCTAACTGTACTCTCGTAAAATCTGCATAACGTAGGCGCTGCTTAATCATCAATAAAATGTATTATTTGCCGTTTTAATAAACCACGAAACACTTCAATCACTGGTGTTTCATTATCGAATACTTTTAGGACATATTAATATTAAACTTTGTCTCTTAATTTAATATATGTATTATGTATTTGTTTAAAAGAATCATATAATATATTATCTGAATTTATGAAAGTTGAAATATTTCTGAGAAGTAAGATGTCTAGTGAAATTGGGCATCATTCTTATTTATATCTTAATTATAAAGATAAAAAGGAACCTAAAATCCACAAGGTAATTACAACGATGGAAAGTCCGGTCGAGTACGCTGTCGTAACGCATCTGCCGAGGACAACTCGCTACACCGAAGCATTGCGTTTTTAAATGCGCTTGGCAATCATTAACAAGAGAAATTTGTTGTTTAAACACTGCTAATTAAGCAAGAGTATAAATTTGAATTAACCATGGTTGGTGTTTATATTCATAGCTTTAAGTTAAGTTTCACTCTCGGGAAAATGCAGGTTTCATTTTCACTGCTCGGAACTAGAACTTATTTCAGTATTTATACTAAAGTAAAATTTAAAATTTTCTTTTTAAATTTTCTAATTAGGCTATGGGTAAAAGGGTAGGCTTTAACTTTAATATTGAATGATTGAATTTCCATAAAATTGTAATGACTGATAAGTAATAGTACCTACCTATAAATTATTTGATTAAAGTTTACGCTTTTTAACTTTCAGCTCTCTTCATATAATGGCTCAGTTTTGTTATACTAGAAAATATAGTAAATATATAATAACGGTTGTAAACAAGTAGATAGGACCGGCCCAATTATCTTAATTTTAAAAGTTCGACATAAGTTACAGAATCACATACAGTGAGCGCATCTTGTTCAGACCATAAATTTTATATAAGTAGGTGGGTGTTGCTAAATAAGGAAACTTATATCTGTACGCAGAGAGATATTTTATTGCAATTTAAATTCTAAATAAAGGAAATGAGATGTTCCTTTTTTGGAAAGTATTTATTGTACTTAAACTTGTTTAATGACTATCTTTGGATATCCAAACTAATCAGATGTTTAACCTAACCGATCTCACTGAAAACTATACTCAATAGGAGTATTCCCATTCAACTCTTGTGCGAAAGGTCTCTGGATCTTCCCCAGGCTACCTTCTCTCCACACAGTCCAGTCACTAATATCCATAATCCCGAAAAAGAAAACTATGAAACTGAACAACTGATTTCATAATTTAAATACATAAAAAAAGATTTATTTTATTTATTTAATAACAGCTACTATTATTACAGGATAAATCGTAATGCAACATGCCTTATTTTCCTGATTGCAGTTGTCTGACGAGAATAATATGATTTGAATTTTGGTACATTTCCACTAGGTACCTACCCTCTTAAAGACTATGAGCCAAGACTTATTTGAAAAGCTTCCCCTCTAACTTTCTCGACACTTGACGGCTCGTAACAGAGTGCTCAGGTACGAAGTGGCGTTAATAATTTTCAAATGTATTTTCTAGTCTTGTAATTATAGAATGTGTCTCAAAATATAGTACAGCAAACAGAAGATTCTTTACGCAATATGGTACGGTATGAAACAAATTCTTATTAAATCAATGACAACATTGGTCCGAATTTGTCCTCGCCCAGCGGCGGTGCGGACCGCAGTCATTAATAAGTAATCAGTGTGACCTGCCACCACTCGCCAGCCAATAACGACAAAACCGTATAATGTTTCACAGCTTATGCAATATTGATGAAACCCTTTCAGCCCACATCAGCCGATTTAGATAATCGCCGTAATGGAATTGGGTTGGTGGCTTACTGTTATCAGTCTGGAGTTATTCTGGTTGCGATATTTTAAAGCAGGAAATGCTAACGCTTCCTGAAACTTATCCATTATAAATCTCTCTTTTTTCTGTGTATTTCTTTCCCTCCTCATCTTACTTAATCTAGGTGAGGTTAGCAATTAAACGTTGGTATTCATCGTAATTAATCAAGAACCATCAACAAGTTTCGTTTATTTTGACTAATTAGTGATAAATAGTTATATTGACCCGGGTATTGTCCCTAAACTGGGACTAGATGAACTAGTTCCCACCGGAGTACAGGCAGAACCAGCAGCGTCCCTTAGAACGGTAGAACGTACTGCGATCGCCAACCTACGATATTTTTTAGATATCGTTGCATGTGACAGTCTATGGGCGAGGCCTATTATATCCAGCAGTGTACTAGCTGATAGGACAGGATTAAATACTTTAGTAGAGTTAAACACCGAAGACCCTATTTATAAACTATAACGTAGAAGTACTATACAGTGTGGAAGTCTTATACGAGCGAATCTCTTAACGGAGGGTAGAATAGGACATAACAAATATATTTAGATATTATTTTCTTAGAAGTGCAATTAAAATTATATCCATATAAAAAAATTCGGCCCGCAATGTAATGCAACACACTCGAGTTAAACACTCGTGACAGTTAGTTTCAAAAGTTTATATCGCGTAATGTTCGCAATGCATTACTGCTCAGAAATTTTACAAAAATTAACTACATGTGTATAATAGGTATGATTGAAGAAAAACCTTTTTGGTTAAGATTTTACGGGTAAATCCTATGTCTGGTTTAATTCTTTGCCCGTATTAGACTTACACACAGTATAGTCCTCGTCATTCGTAGTTTAAATAGCGATTTGTAAGATTTGATAATCTTATCCACAATTTTAACGATACTGTAGTTTAATTTCCAAGTCCTCATGTATGTTAACCTGTCACTTAGTCATTTGTATTGAAATGACATTTGTTGGGCCTGCCAGCAAAACCACCTGACATTTGCTCGTACAATCGGATTGACTTACTAATTCCCATACTTTCAGGATTATATTTATATGATCACTATATACTAATAGAAAGAATTCCATTTAAGTAACGAAAGTATTTGCCTCATCTCCAAAAACATGTGAAATTATTTAATACATCATAAATGAGCATAACATCGTGATTCAAATAAATATTTTCCATTGACATATCGAGCACCCGGACGGTTACCTTACCTAAATAGTACTAAAAAATAAATAAATATGACTGAAAAGCTACATGTATACCTACAGAGGTGTTGCTTTCACAACAAGGTTTAATTTCACATTTCCAGTTACGTTACTTTGTTAGACGGGATGAGTGAAACCTCACTTCATTCGTGGGCATTCAGTACGTATGAAGCCTTCGAGTGAAACAAAAAATAATCTGAAGGCGTCAAATAGTAACAACTAAAGTAGCCAAATATATGTGGACATTTTTTTTCTGCATAGTCATTACTTTATTATACAGGGTGTTTCAAAAATGGTTGATCCGTAAGGGCATATTCAGTATCGGGTTCTGATTAGGGAAAAGTGGAAGAAAAATAAACATTAAAATGAAAATAAAAATTAAACGGATCACCAGTATTTTTGTAACATCCTGTATGATATTTCATATAATATTTAGCAACTGTACTATCGTATACGGATATATTTATGATACATGTAGCTGGAAGTGTAAACAATAAATCTATGTTTATCTACAGTAAGTATATAAATTTAAAAATGCTTAGAAATTAAGGAATAAGAACTCGGGACACCGGGATACGTACCCATCGCTCTGCCATTATTCCTTTATTTCTAAGCATTATGGGTTCGTCAAAATACGTTCCTTTGTAATTTGATACTACGATTCCGGTTAAGAGTTAATACATTTTAGATAAATGTTGCTGAGAGTCTCTCTAAGGCGCATAGAAGTGATATGGTGGAAAATTTTGAAACGGGTGCGTTCTCGGTAAATCAGTTGGTAAAGCGACGGACATGTAACCCGGAATCGCGGGTTCGAGTCTCAACGAGGCAGTCGATTTTACAATTATTTTCCTTTTTTCTAAGCATTATGGGTCCGCAGTAGTTTCTACTTAAAAATGATTGTATATTTAATTGATTAATTAAAACTTACTTTTAAGAGCACAAGGTGAGTTTCCTGATTCATATGACTATATGTGTCTAGCAATAAATTATTTTCGGCTACGGCAATACAATATTTTTTGGTTACACATTTTAGAAGGCTAGGTTAAACTACTCCTTAAACTACGTCCAACAATGAGAGGTAGGGCACAGCGATGACCATCACGCTTGAATCTGGGGCAGCCCAACTGGGGAAGTACCTCCTCCTTACAGAAGACCACAGCCATAATAGCACTGCTACCTTTCAGGTATGCAGTGTTGTGTTCCTAATGGTGAGTAAGGTTCCCAGAGCTCCAACCCCCCCTTAAATGCCGGCAACGCGCTTGTGACTCCTCTGGTGTTACGGGTGCCCATGGGCGACGGTAATTGCTTACCACCAGGCAATCCGTCTGCTCGTTTGCCGCCTATGACATAAAAAAAAAAAAATAGGTACAGTCAAGAGTAATCAAAACGGAAACTTCTTTATGTAGTTTTCTATATGGAGCTGATTTTACGATAATACAGTTACATACAATAACTCCTTATTGCACACTTCAATAAGCATCAGCAGATACCGAAAGATAAGATTTAATGTAGGTAGATTTTATTACCCAAAACAAAGCTCTTTAGATATTTACAGTATACATACTGAACATGTAATGGGTACCTGCACTAACTATATGTGCCATGTATTCAATATACAAAACCATTGTCTTATCGAAGGTACTTTATCGAGTCAATATGGCTTTAGGGCACAATTTGTAACAGTTTCTATAGTCAGTTTAGTTATGAAGTAATCACCGGGAATGCACTAATGGCCGGTTGCAGAGGTGAACGCATGTAATGTGCAATTTGCGGGCAGCCATTCAGCGGTCACGCGACTCCAACCTCACACAAAAGTATATTAATGAACCTTTTCCAAACGACGTAAAGCTTAAATTGCTTTAGCAAAGCAGCCACGTGTGAGTGTCGCGTGCGCAGTTACTTTGGTACACCCGTAAAAAAATGTTTACTAGGAAAGTAATGAACTGCAATACCCTAGTATCTGTTCTGCGTTACTTAAGGACGAAAAGAGAGCATGGATACAAAGGAGAAATAAATGTAAAGTTCCGTATAGGTATACTGCCATAGATAAAGTATTTTAGTGTTAGGCGCGGCGCTAATTGCATAGGTATTAATTGTGATTTTAGAATTTCAATTTTAGGTTTTTAGTAATTTACACATATTTATTTTAGAGAAAATACCTACATAAAACATATTTTTTTGCATATCATGGCACAATCATATTTCCGAATAAATTCAGTCCGTGAATGAATCCTAAGCTCAATAAGGCTTGTATTGTGGGTGCTAGGCGACAATAATACATATAAAATATAGTCTATAACTTAGAACTAAATATTCGTGAATATATTATCATTCAAACCCACAATCGTCAGGCACTACCAAACCGACGAGAAATGGAAAACGTATAAATGTTTGCCAGCTTCGAAAAACTGAGTCTCTAGTGTACAAGTTTCTTTTGACGTAAGAAAAGGTCTCCAACGCGTAGTAATAATGTTATTATATGGGTAACTCTAACGCGATGGTGACATTATGTTACGTTAAAAACTTACACTCAGGGCTCTGGGCTATACTCAAATGGAGCTTTTGAACGTACATATGTAACTAGAATGTAGATTATGATCAGTTGATACCAAATTGATACTTCTTAATTACATTTTACTTATTTACATTTTACACTAAAATGTCACAAAAGGCTAATTGGAAGGTATATTGATGACATAACTAGGTAATTATACTTAGTCATCATTAGATGACTGTAGTATAAACTCAGTTAGGTAGGTATTCAATTAGTGTAATAATGTCGCTTAAATTTAACACATCTTTACAGATCGCTAGTCGCCTTAGGAAGACGAGTAGATAGTCATTTTAAAGTCGAACAAAATTTCATTAAGACTAAACATTTACCTACTTGCCTTAACCGTCCATACCCATTAAAAGCTACATTCTAGCACAGCTGTCTAGAAATGCCAGCACGGACATAGAAAGTTCCACAATATGTTAGCGCTCCAAATGGTAACACAACGAGAAACTAGGCAAAACAAAGTAAATAAAAGTTACCCCAGGCTGCGATGCCCGTCGGACAAGAAATTGATGTAAAACATTACTACCTTCAGTGTTGTACCACCCATTTGACACATACAAACTGTCGATATAGTTACCTATATATCGTTGTCTAGTAGCTACAGCTTAAGCATTATTGAGCTTATTGTGGGACTAGGTCGATTTGCGTAAGATAGACCTATCCCTTTGCTTTTTTCATCCAATAGCCCAGTAATCACTCCATACCTTTCATCCCATAACCGAGTAAATTTTAATTACCATTAACTCTATAATAATCCCCTAAGATACATTCCATTAAGCTGTCAATGATTGCGCGTTGGTTTTGGCTCCACGTACCTATTACCTTCTCCCAAATAGGGTTCTGTAGCCTCGTGTACAGGCAGGACATATTGATCCGAACAGAAGGAAAAGATCAACAACAAAGTTGTTCGTTGAATTCATAACAGATTTTATAGTACTTATGGTGCTACATTACCACACTTGTGCAATAATAAGCACGTAACTATGTAAGTTACATTTGCGAGTAGCGAATTTAATGTACTATTATCTTTCAAAAAATCTTACTTAGGCTAAGTTTTTCACAGTTTTTTTTTATTATAGTTAAAAATACAGAAATACTCCTGAAACATACAAAATAGTAAAAACGTCATAACATTCCTATTAAAATCATTACTTCCCGATACAGTTCAACATAAGTCCTATAAGGAGAATATTTATATTGCATAAACATATTACATTATTGTTTATTTTCATTTGTATAGGTTCGATCGTATTTCAAATAGAAGTACCTTCGATTAAGTTTATGGCACATTTTCAGCCATAAAAACATTAGGGAGCTTTCCTTCTACTAGAATTGTAAAAACTCTTATCTTTCCTACATATATAGATATCTTGAGAATGTATGTTAAATCAATGTCATAATAAGATTGAAAATAATATACAACACCCTTAATACGGTGACAGGTTTTTATAATCGTTTATTTAACGAATTAAATAGCTCAATCTTTTTAATAGTCTGTAATGATGTAATAAATATTTTGGAACCATCTAACACAAATCGACCTATACCTACATAAAGCTGAAGAAGACTTGAAGCACTACCAAGTAGTCTAGGACGGTGTAAAGTTAGGTTAAAGTAAGAGTAAGGGTAGGAGTGTGTAACAGTGATAGCAAAAAACATGAACCCTTTATCCTTTAAGTAATGAGAAATGGAACGTCTATAAATCAGAAAGTAAGCCCGAGTTTTCGGGAACTGTTGTCGTGACTATGCCTGACCCATCTGGGAAATAAAGCAGCGACCCTGTTCCGTGTTAAGCATCCATAATAACTGTAAATATAAGACTTCATAAAGGTTTATTGTGTTAGCCCTTAAACGTGTAGCATGAAATACACCACGTTAACTTTTCAGCTAAGGTATATTATTACAAAGTCTCAACTTCTGCTTAACTCGGTATATGCTTTTGTCAGCAACGTATCATTAATAATGATTAATAGTTTTGGTTTTTGACTTCATCATCAAGAACCAAAACTATATATACTGATAATTTTGGTACCTATTACGAATATACAACCGTCCGAATAATCATCGTAAATAGTTCTTGAAGTTTCCCTAAAGCTTTCGTCCGTTGGTATTCAATAGCCCGCAACCGACGCCGCTATGCAATAGCCCTGCAGCCTCTAGAGTCTAGGTCGTGTGTTCTCATCGGCTGCGCGAGCGCCAGCGAGTTGGCTTCTTGAGCGTACCAGAAAAATTGACCCCAAAATACATTACAAGTCCTCGTAATCGAAGAGCGATATTCTTGCTTCTTTGGAGCGAAGTGTTCAGCAAGCAATTGATATGAATCCCCGCAGTCCATAGCCCACGCCGTGCACTCGTAACATTTAACCTTTACTTTTGACATTTCACTTATGAGACGGTCATTATTGCGCCTAGTTTGCAGCAAATGAACTGCTTTTGTTCGAAGCGAGCAATTCACTAGCTACTCCTTAGGCGCTTTCTCCAAGTTTCGCAAACTTCCTAGCAGAGAACACATTTGCCATTTACCATAAATCTAGTTCACCTAATAAAGACTTCTAACAGGATTGCATTCAACAATTGCAGCTATTGCTTCCTTCTCTTCCATCGACAGAATTAAGCAACTACCTTAGTTTGTAATCGATGCACTACATCAGATTGGAATAATGGCTCGGGTAATTGTTAATTTACATGAATTTACCAAGAGTCATTATGAGCATATTTTATTTTGCTATTTTATCTGTGCCCATTTCGTAATTTATCTGTTGCTCTTATCTTTTGATACGTAGTTATAAATGCAAATATAAGACCTGAAATGTTGCAAGTGCAAGTTTATAAAGTACACGTTTTGGCAAATTTATGCAAATCTAAAAACTTTAATATCACATGTACGAGTATAAGCATATTGCCATTATTTCCAAGTAGGATTATTGTATAATGACGAAAATATAAACACACAGCTGTAAACTTAGGGCTATTTAGTCTCCTGACCAAATTGTTCATAGGCTAAGTGTACGCTGATGTTATTAGAATCGTTTAAGTAAGGTTATAAGGCAGATACAGATCTGGCCGTTGTATGTTTGTTGATAGAAATAATAAATCATAAAAAAAATACTTCCTTAAAATTTTCAAACCTTGTTTTATGTAAATAATTGTACATATTCTTTATGGCACGGACACGTCTAACAAGTATAATAAAAGTGTAAGCTATAGTTTAAAGATTATTTTATAGTCATTTTATAATTTTGTTATAATTGTACTTAAAAACATTTTATCGGCGTCACAACTTTCTGTTTAAAAACGTTTAAAAACGCAGCATCACAGTAGAGCGAGTGCAGCGAGTCGCGGAATGTCGCGGCTAATGTCGCGGAAACCGATAATGAAGGGTGTTCGCTCGTTACGCGCTGCCCGCGCCCGCTGCCCGATATTTACCGCTTTCACACTTAATTGTATGATTTTTTTCTCAGCAAGTGGCGAAAATACTGAACCAGCCCACTGCGGCACACAAGCACGCAACCCGCTAATACAAGTAATACAGATTCTGGCAGTTGTACTTACGTTTGTCACATGACGTAGGTATAAGTGATAAATCATCATCAGCGATGTAGGTATTTTTAGGTTAATATAATCGTAAATCCTTTATACATAACCGCAAGCAAAAAAGTCAATATAAGCAAAATATTTTAATTATTTTATCATTATTAGGTTGTTTAGAAACTTATTGAACTGTGTTCACGACCAAGACCTTATTTATCTTGCGAAACTCCTCATTATTCCATCCTGCATGAGCACCCTTCTGGGTCTTTTGCCTTCTCCCTCTTACCTACCTACCTTACTTTATAATCTGATTTTATAATTTCACTTGTATTACCTACCATAGATTTTTATCAAAATTTAAAAATATGTTATACCTACTACCTCCTGCCCGCGACTTCACCATCGCAAGATTATTACTTCGAATATCCTGTTTCAATGTGCGAATTTAAACAATATAATTCAGAAATAAAACAACTAAAACGGATTATATCACGTATACTAATTCAAAATTCATCCCAACGTTTCGAATCCTCTAGCAGCGTTCGTGGTCATCGGGTGGACAGATTTCCTGATCCAGAGATCCCGTCCACCCGATGACCACGAACGCTGCTAGATGATTCGAAACTTTGGGATGAATTCTGAATTAGTAAACGCGATATAATCCGTTTTAGTTGTTTTATTTCATGGGTAATTATCGCGGTAACCGAAGTCAATATTAATATCATTCAGTTTCATTAAAATCCGTTCAGTAGCTTTCGCGTGCATGAGCAACAAGAGCAGTAATACTTAGTAACCTTACACCATGGCGGGTGCTATCTCTGTGCGCATCCCATGATACGGACAGGGACAACATCTGCTTAGTGTACCCCTTACATTTCATTAAATTGTCGAAAGGGCCTCTGTGCGTTGGCTCGATCTGGCTTCGCGTACGCCTCCCAAATGTCCGGAACACCATTGTTCCGTGTACGGGAAAGACATACATGGAGTAACAATATGGACTGAACCTTTTTATGTCGTTGATTAAAATATGCTTCAGAGTAAAGCTTCAGCTCTCGCCTTTGCACGCCTACACCCACGTCCACAAGATTCATGACAGAGCAGCAAAAATTCGCAATATAACGCAGGTGAGGTTGGTTTTGACGGCTGAGGTTTACGACCCACTTGACACCCACCGAGACCTGCGTTACTATGGGTCTACTCAAATATTCGATTATCAGCAATCTCAGTTGGCAGCAATGTAAACGTATTTTTTCATAAGAAGACATATTTTCACCAGTGTAAAAATATATATTTACCAGCCAGTAAGCCTTTTGATTGTTAATGATAATTAGTAATTTTATTTCACCAAGTTAACCAAAATTTTGGCAAAATCTATCAAGATATGTATGATAGGTGAGACGACCAGTCTGGCCTAGTGTGTAGTGACCCTGCCTATGAAGCCGATGGTCCTGGGTTCAAATCCCAGTTAGGGCCTTTATTTGTGTGATGAGCACATATTTGTTCCTGAGTCATGGGTGATTTCTATTTATTTATGTATTTACTTGTATCTATCTATTATCATCGTCTAGTACCTGCAACACAAGCCTTACTGAGCTTACCGTAGGACTAGGTCAATTTGTGTATTGTTCCGAAATATTTATTAAATATTATATATAATATTTATTATAATATCGCCTTGTCCTAATGACATAGTCACATATCCTTATCATATAGCCCGATGGCTATAACCTACGGTTATCAGCTGACATCATCGTTAATAACTTGGTGAATAGAGCTGAAAATCAACAGCTATCACTCCGCCGCAGGTGCGTCCTAACTCAACCACTGAATGTTCCGAAAGGATACTATTTCTGAGAAGTAAAATGTCAAGTAAAGGATTCGTGAAAAGACAAAAAAAAAATTATACTGATTTTTTTTTGAGTGGGGAAGAAACATTGTTATTTGTAGACCTTAACAAAAGCAACTGACAATTTCCATCCGTTTTTTTGCAACACCGCTTTATATACATAATGAACGCCGTACAGTTTGCCGCATATTTTACTCAGTCGAAAAGTACATACACATATAAAGTAGCAATCTGTGGCACTCCAAGTTTGTCGGCAAATGTTGCGAGTGCGGAGAACTCCAATGGCAGGGGTTAAGGCAGCGCGGGGCGGGGAGGCTGGGACCTCATTGATCGCACCCGCGCAGCATCCCCGCCCCGCCCCGCCGCCCGCCCCGCGGCAGCAATGCCTGCAGCGCCGCAGCCCCGCTCGCGCGAGCCTCAACCTCAACAGTACTGGATATTAGGATTAATAATTGTATTTTTTTATGCTAGCTGAAACTGCAAAAAAGGGACGAGTATATTCTATTTCTTCTACAATTTTGGTTTGCCAGATAATATTTTTTTTATATACATATATTTACATGGTATACCTATAATTTATTGCTGATTTATTAAGGAGTAGTCAAAGGTATAATAAGTAAAATTTTGTACTATTAATAGGTAGACCTTAAAACTAAATATATATATACAGTTGCGTTAACTAGAGATTTACTGGCAAATCTGAAAATACAAACCTATACCATGGAAAGTAAAACCATTAAATATCTAACATACATATAAATAAATAAATAAAATGCATAAAGATGTCCTGTAATTATTATTCATTTATTAAATAAATGTATTCTTGATATGGAGTTCAATAAAAAAAATTGCCTAAAATCTACGTAGATGAAATTACGGGCGAAGCTACTAAAAAATATATAGAAGGAAAAAGTGCTACAAGTTGGTAAATTAGTTTATTAATAGGCATAATCTCTATAGTAGACCCAGTAGTCCCATGTCACATCAAAAATATATGCGTCTCATTAAAAATACATGCACATACTCGCACACCGCGTCCATCACATGGGCTGTCTACTTTTATGAACACTTGATGCAGGTCAGTGATATTGCTAGTCGTAATGCTGTGTTTTATGATTCTGTACTTTTGTTGAACGCAACCTGGATTTTATACTACCTATGTGTAAAAATAAGAAAGGGTTGTAGGGAGGATAGCGATATTAGCATAATTTAGGCGTTGAGTGTCGGTGGCCGATCTTCGACAATGTGCGGGTAGCGCAGGCCTAGTCACGGGGGATGCCACACTTCACGCGTTTTTCCTTTACATTAAGGGAATATTGTTATTTATACAGTTTTCTTGGCGTCCTTTTCTCTTAAAGTATTATTAAATCTTTGAAAAAAAATTATCAATATAAGCTTAATTCAGGGAGGCCTTTGCCCAGCAGTGGGGCACTCGATAGGCTTACTAAAAAAAAAAGCTTAATTCATAACAGACCAGAACCTAACGTGGACAAGTTTGCTTGTACAGCAACCTACCAGTATCTGATATTATTTTGATATTTTGTCCATAGTTTTAACACCTTCACTACGGCACGGCGTTCGACCCCGGACAAGTACCTATGGTAAATTGCGATGTTAACAGCAAAGGTGTTAATACAGCTCCCTTGAAATATACCCGTATCTACGAATACGTAACACAAGATAAAGGATAATTTTCTTCAGAGTTTAATATTCTGCTAGTGCGTTTATGACGAGGATCCAGCCATTCCAGCCACTTAATATCGGGATACTGTTGATATTGGTTTCAGCCAAAAGTGTATTGGCAACCCTGTCGGTGGCGGGAGATGACAAGGTCGGAGGCTGCGTGCGGCTCGCTGGCGGCGGCGGCGCGACTTGAATGGGCGGCGACGGCGCGGGGCCGGCGGGGTCGCGGCTGCGCGCCCACCGCCGCTCCGCCAGTCCGCACACCGGCGGCTCCGCTGCCCCACGGTCGGCCGCACTCCGCTAAACAACAATGCTTTAAAACACACCGTAACCACAAACCTCACCGTAACGCAGTCGGCGATGCTCGAGATCTGGGCGGCGAGCGAGGCCGTCGGCGAGCGGTCGTGATCATTCTAATATATGTTAACGGCAAAAGAATTAAATTTTAAACTGATCGTGTTTAACAGAGGGTCGGGAGTGTAGTTGTCGTAGCGCGAGGGTGGGTGTCGCGCGGAAGCGGACGCGGGCGCGGGCGCGCGGGCGGGCGATGGCGCGGCGCGGCGGGCAGGCGGCGCGCGGCGCAGCGGCGGCGCGGCGCTGACATGGGCGGGCGCGCGCGCCGCGCTCTGCTGGCGGCGCCCGCGGGCCTGCTGCTGCTGCTGGGCCTGCTGTGGCCGCGGGGTGAGTTGCCAACCCACCTACGTGCACTCACCTTTCATACCATACTGTAGCAACAATACATATAGTTATTAATTTAGGCACAACATATTTTATTAAAAAAATAAGGTCTTTTATTTTTATTTTTTAACTCAGCTTTTTTCCTGGCACGTTGTCCCTAACCCCTAACAACTGGTTTGAATAAAAAATAACATCGTATATGGAAAACACTGCTACGAGTTCCAGCGTAGCGACTGTAGCATAGTTTAAGTCATTGTTTTATAATAACATAAGTAAAACTACAAATACTTTTTTTATGTATTTATCGCTCAATACAAAAATAAGTATAATTCTCTGACTGCCATTAGCAATTTGTAATTCGGAAAAAGAGACGCAGCTATCTGGCGTAGAGTACACCGTACCTGCAAGTTATAATTTTCCCGGGACAAAAAGTCGTTCTTATGCTACTTTAATACGACTACTAGGGAGTTTTCAGAAAAAAATGCCCCCAAATAGCGTTACTTTTAGAAAAGTTAATTGTGTCAGTTTTGTGACGATAATTAAGAATTAAATTTTTATAAATACTTAGATTTGATTCTCGTTTCATAAAATTAAGCAGTAGGTATAACAATGCGAAAAAAGGCAATAAAAAAATATGTCCATGCAAAGTTTATGCTTAATTATCGTCACAAAACTGACATTATTTAACGATAATCACGTCACTTTGGAGGCACTTTTTTCTGAAATCTCTAATAAACTAATTTGAGTTCTTCTCATGATTCCATTATTGTTAAACATACTCTGCTAAAGACATGAACAAACCTACGTATAGGCCAACATCTTTTATCTTTTTATGAGCGTCGACACGTCCTGCCAATTTTTTTAACAAACGCTTAGTCACGCGCGGAACATCAAAGATTTCAGCCCGCTCTGACTACGAGCCGTAATTCCACAAAAGGCTGCCCGGAGTTCCACTTGATGAAAACAACCTCAAGAGTCTTTTGGATAATGTACGTAACGAGCATGTAAGTGCCCCCAAGAGTCCTATAGTGAGGGGGTTTATTAGCCGCAGCCGGATTACAGAACAAATGCCTTTTCAACTTTCAACCAATGATTTAAAAAAGAAGGTGCTTAATTTGTCGACTTTTTCTATGTACGAGTATGTTCCCCGATTACTTAAACTCGCCTAGGCAATATATGTGGAAATTCTTTTTTGTTGAATAGGGTAGTAGATGGTCACACAGCTAGGATTTGATGATGGGATGCCAGAAAAAAAATCAAGGGCATACCCTAAATTTTATTTATGGGAACGCATAATGTGTTTTTGTATATTTAAAGCTAGCTAAATATAACTTGTCATGCTGAACTGACAAAGTCAAAAAAGTCAGTGGCTCATTTTTTAAATAACATATTACGCGCTGGTAGACCGGAACTTATATTCATTTGACTTATTCGTTAATGCCAGCTGATGCTGGAAGGTGTTAACCTTCCAACAACCTTGTTAGCCAGTGCTTAGTTTTTGTTAAAATATTAAGCACTTTGAAAGCTGGTTCTTACATGTCATCCAATTTATAATTATAGCATTTTTTTAATTATTCATAATAACATTATAACGGCCCAGTTGTTTTATTGTTTTTTGTGTAGATGGGATTAGTCCAACACTTTTATGATAGGATATCGGGAGATCATTCGTCTTTGTGATCCACTTTGACCGATTACCGGATGTTACCGATCACTATCAGTCAAAGTGTGACGGTAAAATCATTGACGATTGTTACTATTGCTAGAACTATGACACTGCCTGCGTTTAAGTTCATTTATTTCTACTACACAGCCACAATTCATCTAAATTGAAAAATCCATTTGTAGGTTCAAATTTGAAAAATCTTTTTTTTTTATATGAGTACTGGATTGCTGTTAAATAATGGCCATGTAAATAGGATGGCCATGGGGGAGTATGAAGTATGCTATATTTTGGCACAAGGTAGATCTCAGCAGGTAATTTTTTTGTGCGTAGGATTATTCATAATCGTATATTCATATATAATGAAAAATTATTCATATAACGTACCTAAGGATACAATAGAACAAAATTCCGGATGCTTTGATTAAACTTAAAATTTATTTATTAAATACCTACACTGATTTTGATTAAGATTTAACTGCCTTGTGCAGTCAATCAACAAAAATGATGAATGATGTAATCAATGTTATTGACAGAATTGACAACATTTCATATTTTCAATAAGTCTCAATTCTAATGCTGTTTTATTAAACATCTGTTAAATATGCAAAAAAATATTTTTTTGGATTTTATTGGTTTGAACTTTTGGAAAAAAATGTTATTTTGGGAAAACCGGAAGTATGACGCCATTTTACAAAAAAAAAACCTTAGTCAAAAAAAAATTAAAAAGTTCCCTTTCCCGGTCCTCTTTTTTTATGGTTAAAGTTTGATAATTTGTTTGTCAACAACTGTCATAGTCATAACTATTTCTTGTTCATGCTCACTTGCCTCATAAATTAAATACCTACATTCATACGTTGTTTGAGATAATAAATCACAAAATACTTGACGTTCACTCACTGGACTTAGATACCTCTGTAAAAATTACAGACTTGGCATTCTTTAACCGAACGGCGAACACCGATCTATCTACCTTTGAAACAATAAAATAAAGCCCTTCGAAGGGTTTTTTCGTCGGACAGCAGGAATCTGCCGCGTGTGGAAACGGTGATGATAATGGAGGCCACAGCGGCAAGTGATATGGATAACTTAGCACAGATTTAAGAGGGGCTAGAGGAAATGTCTCCGTCGGACGTTGTCGTTTATGTCGAAGTGAAAAGAGATTCAGGAAAATGTATAGTGTAATGGCGAGTCCGTCCAGAGCAGAGGATCCGCTCGAAGCTAAACAAAGTGACTGCATGTATATAGGTGAAACCAGTGAGACTGTCTGAATGTTTCCTGTCATGACTGCAAGGCTTCTGAAGGGGGTTACAAACACCAATTATGATTTTTGATGTGGCTAGTAAAGAAGATAGACGAGCCTTCGACAACTTCTATGATGGAAATATGAGCAATTTTAATTAAAAAAAAGTTTTTTTCATAATATCTTTATTATTTACATTTCACTGTATGACTATGTTGTATTTGTAATGAGCTATGGATCCCTGTCGCGTAAAAGTAAAGTATTTTTGCATTCGGCAATAAAACAATATTTACTAAATGCATACGAATATTGCTTGTAGTTTTTGCCATGTTACATGACTTATTGGAGCATAATATACATTCAATTAATACAATTTGGTAAGGTAACTGATTTAAGAAAATTTGATTGACCGTATGACGTATGACTGTCAGGCCGTCAGTGTCAAGTCAATTTTTTTCGTCCATCTGGACAGGCTAAAGCTCTAAGCCATACTGCCTTGTCATAAGTAGTTTGTTTTCTTTTCATAAGTTCAATCCGGTCAACGTCTTCAGTAAGTACTATTCATATTAGGTCAAATCCGAGTTCAATGTCTTCAGTTACTTTTATTTTCTTATACAATTTCAGTATGTATGTATCATCCATTAATTAAGTCAAAACCGTACGTTCAATCTCATAATCCAGTTTAATTATTGTCCTTTCCAAACAGTACAATCCTGAAATATTCTAGTAGCGATATTTAGATTTATTTTAAATATATACAATTTACATTTATATGTTATCTGCATTAAGAACCTAAAATTAAAAAATTGTATTAAAATATTTACAACTTATTTATGGTGTTATGTACAAATTTATACAAAGACATATACGTGGTAGGCTCTCTTAGCAAATCTGGTACTGACAGCGGGATTATATTAGATGCCTCATAAATATTAAGCAGCTCATCCATCAGCACAAGGCGCTGAATGCCGAAGGACGGGCAAACGAAAATGATGTGGTCGAGAGACTGAACTTCATTCATTTGACAACGATCACAATAAGGAGAAGAAACTATATTTTTCGATGAAGATGAAAATTTAGGCAATAATGACCAATGCGCATTCGATTGATTATAGTATAGAAATTTCTATGAACAAAATGTTTAAGCTTGCAGAACCATGGCGTACTATTAACAGGAACGTCTAACAAAGAATATATATGAGCTTTATTTTCAACTTCTCTACAAAAATACCAATGTTTTCCCCAATTACTAATCATGCGCTTTTTAAGATTAGATATCATATCCGTATACGGCAAAGCGACATCCAACTCCTTGATGGTTAAACTTGAGCATGAATCAGAAATATTAACAATGGTTCTGGCTAAAATCTGCATTTTCATTACCTAAGACTCCTATATGCGAAGGTACCCAAACGAATTGTACTACAGTGTCAGTTAAGGATAACTTCCACCATAATTCTTTAATAGTAAAATCAGGTAGTTAATGTTAGCATTCATTTTGTTACTTGACAAACTTTTAAGACACTCATACTATCACTGACTATTACCCAATTTTTGTTCAACTGATTTCTTTCCATAATATGTTTTAAAGCAAAAGGATGGCTGTTGCTTCAGCAGTGAAGATGCTAGCATATTTATTAATTTTGTATCCCACTCCCTTATTGATTTCGGTCTGGTAAATTGCAAATGATACAGCATCATTATTTTTGGACCCATCAGTATAAATAAATTTATAATTAGTCCATTCTGACAATAACAGATAAACTTCCTCCTTAGTAGACAAGCTTGAATCAATTACAATATTCATTGCGGCACATTTACTTGTGAATGTGCCTGCATAACAAGGAAGAACATCATCGTTCAAATGTATATTAAACTCTTCAAGAGAATGAAAAAGCAAGAAAAATCTTGCAAAATAAACATATGTTGCTTATAAGGAGCAGATTGAGAAGCAATTAAATTGGTAAGAAGATCATTATTAGGCAAACTATGAAGCTTCAAGATAAATCTTTCTTTCAAATAACGGAATCGAACACTAATGGGTGGCAGTTTTGTTTCGATTTGCAAAGCAGCAATAGGACTAGTTTTAAAGGCACCTAGTATTGTGCGCATACATTTATTTTGTATTTTGTCCAAACTATTCACTAATTTACTATCTCCAGCAAAACAAAGAAAACCATATTCAAAGTGACTACGAACGAGAGATTTGTATAACACTAACAATATTTTGGGATCTGCTCCCCAAGTAGTCCCGCAAACAGATTTTAATACATTATAAGCCTTGTTTGCTTTTGTTGTTATATTATTAATGTATTTTGTCCATGAGAGTTTTGGAGTAAAAGTTACTCCCAAAATTTTACTTCACTATATATAGGCAATGGAATTCTGTTATACAAAATATTAGGTGTAGCTACACATTTACGACCGAAAATGAAGACTTTTGATTTAGTAGGATTAACATCTAAATTAAGGTATGAAAAGTATTTATATAAACTGGAAAGTGCGTTATTTACAGTAGAAGCTAATTGACTTAAATCCATTCCAGATGTATAAACTACTAAGTCATCTGCATATTGTAAGTTTTTACATTCGATCCCAAAATAAGATTCAATCGTCTAATATATAAGATAAATATTAATGGAGACAGAATTCCTCCTTGACATACTCCTAACGACGAGCATCTTGGACCATATAAATGATTATTAAATTTAACAAATACTTTTCTATTGGTCAAAAATGCTTGTATCCAGTTTATTAATTGCCCAGGTATCCCTATCACTGACAACTCGTTACAAAGAACCGAAATATTAACACTGTTAAAAGCACCAGCAATATCAAAGAAAACGCATAAAAGATATTGATTATTATACAGACTGTGTTGAGCATCTAATACTAGCTGACAAATGCTTTCACGAGAAGACTGACCTCTGCGAAAACCAAATTGGTTGTAAGGTAAAAGACCATTTTGTTCTACATAAAATTCTAGGCGTTGTTTTAAAAGCTGTTCAAATATCTTTCCAATACAAGACGTAAGAGCTATGGGTCGATACGAATCCGGCAACAATTTATCTTTACCAGGTTTTAAAACTGGAACCAAACAATCAGTTTTCCATTCCTCAGGTATAAAGTTTTCCTTCCACATACGATTAAGTAAGTTTAAAAAGATTATGAGACAATTTAGGGTTAATTTTTAAAAGTATATATGGAATCCCATCTAGACCATGGGATGTATCTCTTCTAGAAAACAACGCAGAATGGAGTTCTTGATACGAAAATGGATCAGTCAAATAATTATTTCCAATATTATCAGTTTTATTATAATTTAACGGCTCATTCAAAACAAAGTCAGGAGTGTATTTACATATAAAATCTGGAATCCAACTATCATCAAGAGAATTATTAAGAGTAAATGATTTATTAAATTTACGCATGTACTTCCATACCAATGACAATGAGGTACATCTATTAAATGAGTTGCACAATTCCATCCAGCTGTTGGTTTTTCTGTTTTAAGTATTAGTTTTTAAAGCTCGCAATCTCTTAAATTCAATATAATTATCCTCAGAAGGGTTGTTTTTAAAATATATATAAGCATTCTTTGAGTTTTGAACAGCTTCTGAACACTTTGAGTTCCACCAGGGTAAACTAGGACACTTAGAATGTTTTGGTAAACAAGGTTTAGCAATATTATTACATTTATTAGTGGAGGTAGACTGTGGAATTGACTGTTCAGCAACAGAATGTATTATGTTACAAAACAAATTGTAGGATTCTGGTGGAGACATAGCATTAAAGTCAATATTTTTTAAATTTGAATCCATTAATTGACTATATATTTTCCAATTAACTAATTTGTAATTATGCTGAAATGGTAAATGTACATTATTGCATTGTATATTATTCTGTAGATTACTTTCATTTCCAACAACCAAATTTATAATTACAGGCAAGTGATAACTGCTACCCAGAGGATAATCATAAACAGACCAATCACATGAAAGTGCCAAAGATGGAGAAACTAAAGTTAAATCAAGAGCATTAGCTCGCCAAGATGAAGAACCAATTGTAGTGGGACTGCCATTATTCAAAAGAACAAGATCATTTTCATCAATAACATCTAAAACATCCTTACCTCGAGGCAGGGTGTCGACACATCCCCAAGACATGTGATGAGCATTAAAATCGCCTCCAAATATCATAGGTTTAGGAATGGACTTAAGCAAAACGTCTAGATTATTTTTATTAAATGGTGGATTTGTATTAGATGGACTGTAAAAACTAACGACACTTAATTCATTGTTATTAATTTTGATTTTCACACAAACATTTTGTAAAGAACTATCAAAATGAGTTGTAATTTGAGAATGTGTTATAATATTATGAATTAAAATTGCAACACCATTGTGGTTGTTCCCACAATCATTTCTAATAATATTGTACCCTTTGATAGAAAAAATTGATGTGGTTTCAACCATGTTTCAGAGATTATGGCAATATGTATGTTGTTATCATATAAAAATTTTGTTAAAACTAGCCTATTACTAATTAAACTTTGAGCATTCCATTGCACTATATGTAATGTATCCATAAAAAGGTTAAGGTGTTTTTCTTAAAAGTGTTATCTAAAATTTCTCTAATGCTTTTAGAATTTTTTGGCACATCAGGTTTTGAACATATTTCAAGCATTGCTTCAACTAATAAATTCATAAATTTGTCAGATTTAATTAAATTGGATATTTGAGTATCAATGTATTTTGAATTTAGCTGTGGAAATTGAGCTGCACTAAAAGATCAGAATATCTTGCATTTTGCTTTTATTTTGTTTTCTTCCAGTTTTTGTTTTTTAAGTGGACATGTGGTAGAAATTGCAATATGGTCACCGCCACAGTTAGCACATTGAGTTTTGGACTTGTCACATTGTTTAAAATTATGGTTGCCTGAGCAAATTGAGCAAGTTTCATTGTTTTACAAAATTTAGCAATGTGGTTGAATTTCATGCACTTCAGGCACTGTTTAACAGGAGGAACATAAACTCCTACCTCATGTCTCCAGTGGTCTAAAGTAACATACTCAGGGAGCTGCGTTGAAGCAAATGTAACAGCAACTGTCTGTGTTGGAAGAAAGGAAACGACACCTTGAGCGTCTTTTACCCGTCGCATGAAACGTCTCACACTAATAACTTTTTACTAGAAGCAATAAGCTGAAAGATTTTTTATTGGAATAATCGCAAGGTACAGATGTGAGAACCCCAGTGGCTTCTGTTTCGGCAGCCGGTATTGAACCAACCATCCTCAATTCGTTTAGGAGCTTTTCGTTCTTAAGAAAACATTAGCGTTATTAGGAGGTCGAAAGTTATACCAATTTTGAATGCATTAATTGACCTCAGATGCATTACACCTGAAACACAATGTTTTCTGATGCCATTAGATATGGCCAACCTATCCTTATCTGTAATTTTAGTGTTATCTTCTTCGCGATTGAGGAAGACAATAAAATCTTTCTTCTGCGAGTTTTCGTCATAAAATCTGTTATAATTTCCTGCTTTATAAGGTGTGTACTTATCCTTTTCTCTTTTCTTCGCTAGTGGACGATCATTATTTTCAGCATCAGAATATGAAGTCGTCGATGATGATGAAGAAGGTAAGTCCTGATCTATTCCTTCTGTAAGAGACTCACCCGTAACTCGCGATCGTTTACGGCCGCTACGCCCCGTGCGCTTCCCCATTATGGGGAAACGCACTAACGTAATATGTACAAAACTAACACTATATAGACTATTTTACATAAGAAATATACAAAGAAATGTACAAATCTAGAATTTAAAACTAATTTACAAAATTTAATTTCAAAAGCGCGCCTATTCTTTTTAACGTTCCCGCCAAAAAAAAAAAAAACCGTCAGGCCGTCAGTGTCAAGTCAAGTCTGCGAACTTTTTTTTCAGTTGCCCTGGATTCTTGGTGACGTCACTTTCCCAACATTGTGACATACGCTCTTTTAGAATGAACTATTTTTCAAATGGATTTTTCGCATTATAAAAACACTTTTTCAGAAAAAAATAAAAATACGGGTACATTAAAATTTCATCTTCTTTCCAATAAACTCATTAAAATAAGGAGTTAAAAATATGAAATGTTGTCAATTAAAAAAAATACAAACTTCTCTACATGGAATGCTCAGGGATCTTATAATATTAGCTACAAATACTAAAATAACAGATACAATATACGATTTCTGCACATTATATGTATATGTATGTACCGACATCCAACCCCTTGAACATTACTCGTACTAGAGTATTTAATATGAAATCGGTAGCTGGTTTGAGGCATGGACTAGGCTTTCATGTGATAGATAAATTAAATATTAATGATATAAGAAAGCTTAATATTTATGTAAATTATATCTATTGTGAATCGATCATGCTATGACAAAATGACTTGTTAACTATATATTCTACTTTAATATTTGTGATACCTTTTCATCGGAAATTTTGGCGTGTTCAACCTTTAATTGCATAACTTTTCGACCATTGTTATCCATCATACATATTATCACTACGAAGTGACACATTTTATATACATGTCTATCAAATCAATTTCCGATACCATCTGAACTGTCAAAGTTATAATTTTACATTCCATTTTGACTGTTAGACAGAGGTTATACAGCAAAGTTTGTGATATACCAAGGAAATCCTGAGATGTTATCAACTTAAATTTAAATTGATACGAATAGGAAAATTAGGTAAGAGCTGAGAGGGTTGCCTCATATATACATTTGCTTGTTCTACTGTAAATCATAAAGAAAGGTTTAGAAAGTAGCAATACTACCTACTTTTGTAGAGTTTGACGAAATCTCGACTATATGTTTTACCCTAGTTTAAAAAAGCACTATATTTATCTCTCACAAAGATGGGAACCCTAGGTTAAGTCGTATCTATTTCGGCGGCCGATCGTAATGTTCCTGTGTAATACATAATAATTTGATGGTATTCAGATAGGCAGGTTACGTTAGTTAGGTTACTTCAGATGCCCGAAGGGCAAACTGACCAGAAATAAGAGCCCCGCCTGTCGGTGCTCCGTTGACATTTGGAATGGATAAATATTCCACGTTTCACGATACACCAACAGCACAATCATAGGTTGCCGTATTCACTAACTGCCGTAGTGAATCGGTTAAGCTTCTAAGTGTAAGACCTAAGTTGACGTTTAAAGCGGAGCTTTTAGCCGGATTTAGCAGCGTGCACTGCGACCACACCCATACATTTGTACTTGTTTAACCATAGACATACCATTTAACTGAGGGACGGTCTTATGTAATTTTCCATAGGTGTGGCAGAGACGGCACTATTTTCGTCCGTCCTTGTCATAGTTTCACACATTTTTGTTCCCCTTCAAACTGGTCCCTTCAGAACTGTCAAAGTTAGAGGGGAACGAACAAATACGGAGTTTTCTTGGGTTTTCAACCAAAGTTGCGCTAATGAATACAGGATAACCTAATATTTTTGTTATAAAGAATGTCCTGTAAAGTAATACTTTAGGGAATTGTTACATTTTGGGCTACAAAAGCCAGAATATCTTTATCCCTTACTGGCGCCCGCGGCTGCGTTCTCCAGTCATTATTCCTCCTAGTGTGTAAAATTGCACGCCGCACGCCCCGATCCGCTGTACGACAAACTCGAGCTCCGATCGGGCCATACACTAATCCAGGATGTCTTGTTCAGGGGTGCGCGGCGGCTACCACGAGAAGCGGCTGCTCCACCACCTGCTCGACCACTACAACGTGCTGGAGAGGCCCGTGGTCAACGAGAGCGACCCGCTGCAGCTCTCCTTCGGCCTCACGCTCATGCAGATCATTGACGTGGTACGTACAACTTGATGCAACACGTGCTGACAACCGCCGGCAACTGCCGCCATTTGATCTTGAGAACCTTTCCACCAGTCTCTATCAAAGTCAGAGAACCTGTACAAGTTTTTTATTCAGACAACAAATATAAGTAAATTTGGTGAAACAATATAACAAGTACAAAAGAAATATAACAAAAACTTACAAATTAAATTAAAGTACAAAAGCAATATTCAAATATATTAACTAAAAACTAAATAGCAACTAGATGTCCAAAAAAACATTAAAACTAATAGCCTAAGTTTTTAAGTAATTAAAAAAAACAGTTATAAAAAGAAAAGCCATTCTAAAGGTTTACCTAAAAACATTAAAGATCTTTTAAACTAGTTCAGTTGTTCTTAAGTCATAAATCATAAATGATGTAACTAACCCCACCTATATTACTATGTATCTACGTGTGTATATGTCGCAGGAAAATGCCAAAAAACGTACATTTGATCACATCTCTGGGATATGATCAAATTAGGCAGGATGTTAAAATGGCGAATCCATTTCATCATTTCCCTAGAAAATTTCAGTCATTTGACCAAATTGTCCCTAAACTTGTGATTTCCTTAAACAGAGTCAAGGTAATTTTAAAGGATAATGTTGAATGATACTAATATTTAATTTGGAGTAAATTATTAATGTTTTAAAGTTAGTATTTTCCTCGCGGTAGGGAGGTATAGGAGATATTTTGATTTCACTCGTTAGAAAAGTTTATTCCCCTCTCGTGCCATGAAGGGGGGAGCGTTTACGGGAGCAGGAGGGTTCCCGACGCCCAAAATTTTACTTTCTAGAGAATTTTGTAATATTTCACTAGCTCGAGTCTCAATATTAGCACGAGAAGGTAAACACTAACTTTGCTCCCTTGTATACATATACATATAACTATTTATTAACACTATAGGAGTTAACCTCTAATGGGATATAAATATAATATTGTCACGTTACGTATGATCACATTAAACAATGTTTACATTACATTCATATGCGTACCACACTTAATTTCACACAAATCCAGTCTCTCGAATCAGAAATTTGCACTTTTTGAGTTTACTCGAAAAAGATTCCTTCATATAATTCACAGACAAGGCGTAAATTACCTGATAAGTATCCTTGTAGTACCTATGTTTGAACGGTGTGTACAGTCTTAATCAAATCGATCGTAAATTGTTGGTCGTCGGCGGTACATAATTGCTTGCAATTTAATGTCGTTTAACATAATGGCTGTGGTTAAACGCTCATATATTTTGGCATGTACACAGTGTCCGTTTTGTTCACAGGATGAAAAGAACCAGCTATTAATAACGAACATCTGGCTCAAACTGGTAAGTGTCTATACTATATAACCTTCGCTATATCTGACATGACCTAATGTGTTTATCTGTTTGTTCAGCAATTACGTAATTAGGTATTTCATCCATTAGTATGTTTACTCATATGGAACGCTGATAATATTAGTTATAGAAGCCATTTTAGCCTAGCCCTCACATTATTAACTAAACTGAATAAATATGAATTCACGTTGGCTTATTGATTATTATGTTAGTCATTGCAGGTCGTTAAATTAATTAAGAAAACGACTTACAGATACTACGGGTGACCAGAGGGTTGATTTTTTCCTTGCACAGCGTATTGGAATTGCCCTCCAGCGGGGCAATTCCGCCAGCCTTCTGGGCACCCTACCATCCAACTCAGAGCTCGGGGCTATTTTCTACTTGTAAATATGTACATAGTATATTCTTAAGTTAGCTTTAATTTTGTATAATTATAAGTTTTATATATTTCTTCTCAATACAAATAAAAACTAATCATATTTATAAAATTAACACATGTTAAATATTAGAACATTTTAAACATAATTTAAACAATTTCCACTACAAAACTGTTAGTCTCAAACGCTTCTCGCTCTTAAATAGAACTCAACTTTCTATCCACAGTACCTAGAATTAAATTATTGAGCGTTTTTAAAAGATTTCAATAAATCAGCAAAGGAGAAAGCTATCCTTTTTTTCAAGCAGAAATGTCCGCTAAGAATTATAAACGTTTCTAAGAATTATAGTCTTTTTTTGACATTACCACCTCATCTCAATCAAAAAATCAGATTCTTATATGAAATAATTTATCCATACAGGAATGGAATGATATGAACTTGAGATGGAATACTTCTGATTTCGGCGGGGTCAAAGACTTGCGAGTGCCACCTCATAGGCTATGGAAACCAGATGTCCTTATGTACAACAGGTAAATAACACTAATAAATTATTTACAACTCCCATGTACCTTATAACACTTCAAATTTTTCGTTTTCTACACATAGTAACTAAAAACTATAGAACGGGTTTATCGCGCAATAAGTGCCGACGTTTCGACGCGGGTTGCAGCGGTCATTTACACGGATACCTTCCATTCATGTACTTCGTATATTTGGGCCATGCAAGGATCTGCCTTTGTAGTATGACATTTAGTTTAACAGTTCAATGTGGTAAATAAAGCATATAGATACCAATAAGTCTGATTTAATCTAAAGTTTGGTCATTTATAATTAAAAGTTATAATAAAAAGTAGCACTCCAGTTTATTATGTTATGGAAAAGACAAGTTACCGTATCTTACGACAGATCATTCGTAATCTAATGGCTTTTGTCAGAAATACCATACAGCAAAATCGTTCTTATGTTACTTTAATACGACTACTAGGGATCTGCCTTTGTAGTAGTATGACATTCGGTTTAACATTTCAATGTGGTAAATAAAGCATATAGATACCAATAAGTCTGATTTAATCTAAAGTTTACAATTTACAATTAAAAGTTATAATAAAAAGTAGCACTCCAGTTTTATTATGTTATGAAATAGATAAGTTACCGTATCTTACGACAGATCATTCGTAATCTGATGGCTTTTGTCAGAAATACCTATAACTAGTATATCAAACCTGAGAAATTGTTAGAATATTGTTTAACTCGATTTTTAATATAAACCGAGCTTATGAAAGTGTTCCCGTAAGTGTATTAGATTCTAAATAAGGGTAACGGCTCTAGTCACCGTCCGTAGAAGTTTCTTGGAACGTCCTTAAAATTCTAATTAAAAAATGCTTGTCTAAGGCAGAAGATACGTACCTATACATGCAAAATGAACATGTATTAGGTGTGTCGCCGATGCTCACATTTGCTGCCTTTGAGCACAAACTTAACGGAAATAATAGGTACGTTTTGTATGACATAGCGCCGACGAAGGCTTCGACAGCACATACCCGACGAATGTGGTGGTGCGCAACAACGGCTCGTGCCTCTACGTGCCGCCCGGCATCTTCAAAAGCACCTGCAAGATCGACATCACGTGGTTCCCCTTCGACGACCAGCGCTGCGAGATGAAGTTCGGCAGTTGGACCTATGATGGATATCAAGTACATAAGATCTATTATTGACTTACAGAACAACAATAAAACTTTAACTGCAGTAATAATATAGTTGCTATCAGGATATCTTCCCATTTTGTAGCCTTACAGTTTTTAAAGAGTTATTGTAAATAAAATAGGAATGTTGCCTAATCGTGATATGGTCTTTTAACAGTTGGACCTTCAACTTCAAGACGAAGGGGGTGGTGATATAAGCAGTTTTGTCACGAACGGTGAATGGGAGCTTATAGGTGAGTGTCCATCATGTTGTATTGTGTATAAAAGAAACATGTAAGGACAAATGAGAACATAATGTGTACTTAGGTGTGCCGGGCAAGCGCAACGAAATCTACTACAACTGCTGTCCGGAGCCGTACATCGACATCACATTCGCGGTGGTGATCCGACGCAAGACGCTGTACTACTTCTTCAACCTGATCGTACCCTGCGTGCTCATCGCCTCCATGGCACTGCTCGGGTTCACGCTGCCGCCGGATTCGGGCGAGAAACTTTCGTTAGGTATGTTCTTTAAGTCTCCGACCACCGCGGGTACAATCCATGAAGGTAAAATCCGATCCGTCAGCACTGCTCATATTTTTTAATATCAGCGCTCCATGCAAACAGCGTAAGCTAGTGTAGGCTCATAAGTAATAACTTCCATAACACACGTGTGTGTGTGAACTGTGTTTACTATATGCCCATGGACTTTAGCAGGTAGTCTCTTTACCCTTCGCATGCTTAGATACGGATCCGTGTCAAGCATTTGAATTCAACGGAATTAACTTCAAGGTCGTTTTATCATTGGAAAGTTTTGACATCCGCATAGGGGGAGGACCAAATAATAGTGTCACCAAAAATGCAATGCAGTCACAGCCTATATGCCATACGCAGTGGGAGGTATAAATGTGATTGATTAAGTACTTACTGTTACTTCTTTATGGTAAATATTTAGGACTCGAAGAGTGTTTTAATTTAACTACCCGATTAACTAATCAATCTGTTAGCCTAATGTGGTCGGGTTTTTATCATCTGTCACGCTCCAACAACGATAGATGATAAAAATTACGGATCCTGGCAGATACACACCAGATAGAACGGTGGCCATGCCATCCGTTCTGGTCGTGGTGTATAAAGTTGATAATCAGACCTCGAAGTCGCGGTGGCAATAACATCAATTAACTAGGGATTTCCTTCCGATATAAAATTTATCGATAACTGAATGCTTATTCGGAATTGACATTTCATATATTATTAGCTGTAAAATTTACAGAATAATTGAAAATTAACTAAACTGTGATGATTACTTCCCGTCAATGTTACCTTTTTAGCCAAGAACGTAATAAATTTTCACGACACTGTTTTCTAGGTGGCATTTTACGCGTAATATTAATTCCATCGATTCTCTGAGCGGACAAGATTGTCATATTATGTCAACGTCATGGTTTATACCTACATCCATAAAGTATGAATACCGTTATCTTCGTTAATCGACCTTTACGGACTTCAATCTTCATACTGTATAAATAATACAGTTTAATAGATATTGCAAGTTATCATTAAGTATCTCATAATCATAACATAAGTACTGTCATAAGAAAGTACAACTTATCGATAAAATAATATCGTGTGTCTCTCCCTAGCAAAATTGTATTCGTGCCACGGCGACTTCGAGGTCTGTTGATAATATAACAAACAAAATTAGTCGAATACAGTTTCAATTCTTTCTTAGTCGTTTTGACGTACAGAATCACGGGTAAAGTCGCTTCGTGTATAGTATAGTGGGATCAACCTACATCTTCAAAACGCTCAAAACTTACAAGAGTCTCATCTCAGGTGTCACGATTCTGCTGTCGTTGACGGTGTTCCTGAACATGGTGGCAGAGACGATGCCGGCGACGTCCGACGCGGTGCCGCTGCTGGGCACCTACTTCAACTGCATCATGTTCATGGTGGCCTCCTCGGTCGTCTCCACCATCCTCATCCTCAACTACCACCATCGGCACGCAGACACGCACGAAATGAGCGATTGGGTAAGTCTTACAGTACACTAGGTAAATTGAGTTACTACTCTAGTATGCAAGAGATTCTCGAAAATATTTATATTTATATTTATTATTGAGACCTAATACGACTTGTATCAGTGTATATCGCTCGCTCTTAATCATTTATATTGTTTTTTTAACCATAAACCAAAAAAATACTATTATTTGCTTCCAAGACCCTCTAAACAGACTTTGCTTTGGACTAAGAAATCCTTTAAAATTAAATACTTCAGTAAAAGTCCTCTTAAATGGCAGGATTCAATATTCTTGATAATAACCTTTATAACATGTATGGTTTTATGTAGATCCGTTGCGTATTCCTGTACTGGCTGCCGTGGATCCTGCGCATGTCGCGTCCCGGCTCGGCGGCCACGCCGCCGCCGGCGCGCGCGCCACCGCCGCCAGACCTGGAGCTGCGCGAACGCTCCTCCAAGTCGCTCCTCGCCAACGTGCTCGACATCGACGACGACTTCCGACACGGGCACTCGCAGCAGCCCCCCTGCTGCCGATACTACAGGTCCCTCGACGATCTACACGAACACTACTCGCCGCCGTAAATAGCACGGTTTCGATATTATACCCCCGCCTCGAACGTTCCGCAGTCACCTGGCCCTAATAGCTATTAATCGATTCAGTCATAATCAGTATATTACTTATCAGCTTTAGCGGGTCATGGGTCTCATTGCAATTTTTAAGCATTATTCCTGTAGTTCCCTCAAATCCTCCGTCCCACCTGTAGTGTAGAGCGCAGGCATCCGCATTATCTACAGAGCCTATCCACTTTTGCAGGGGGGGTGGAGAGGAGAATGGAGCGGGGATTGCTGCGCACAGCTGTTTTGGTGTCGACTATGAGCTTTCGCTCATTCTTAAAGAAATTCGAGTCATCACAGATCAGGTAAGTTCTAACACAGTTTATGTTGGGTGTTATTTTTTGAATATGAGCGTTTTATATGGTGTCTTTGTTCCAGATGCGCAAAGATGACGAAGATGCGGACATTTCGCGCGACTGGAAGTTCGCCGCCATGGTCGTGGACAGACTGTGCCTTATTATCTTTACCCTGTTCACAATCATCGCCACACTAGCCGTGCTGCTGTCCGCGCCCCACATCATGGTGTCGTAGCGACCCGCCCGCTTGCGGCTGCGGCTGCGCGTGCGTAACGTTCTGTGATACCGCGAATATTTGTTAAGTTGTGATGTGCGAGTCGGCGCGGGCGCGGCCGCTGCGGTGCTGAAGTTGCCGCCGTTTGCCTCCGCTCCCGCGCCCCCCTATAGTAATAAGTTAACGCTGATCGAACTGCCATCCCCCTGCGCTCAACCGAATACTGCCCATCTTAATCCCCTTAAAGTTTTCTTCTTTCTACCAGCAGCTCTTGCTCTTGTTAACTGAAGAATTTATGAATCGTTGTCACGCTAGGGGAACTGGTTTCACTTACTGGTGCGCCTGCACAGCATAGCACGGCGACAGCGCAATGCCCTTCTTACATGAGTGGTCCCAAGTTCACCATCCTGTCCGAAACACCGTGGCGATGGCGGCAGCCGACAGCTCCACGCTAGAGCACTCACAGTTGAGAGTGGCTGCAAGCCGTTTTAACGGCCGATTAAAAAATGTTAGCACAAAAACGTCTTCCTTCATACCGTTGAACGACCTGGTTCGCATTTAAAATTTAAACTTTGTTAAAACTTTCTCGATTCTTGAAATCTATTGTACAGTTTAGGATTTGGGCAGTAAGGCAATGGCCCTTTGTTTCCTTCTTGTTCGATTCCGTGAATCGTGGTTACGACCCTTACTTTATTTTCGGATGTATTTGTGTCCGTAGCTAGTATAGAACTTTACAAACAATGTTGATTCAATTGGTACAGGTTGTGATATGCCTCGTTGTGAACGGGTCGATATTGTTATAAATGGTAAAATTTCCATGGCTTATAGCTTAATAAAACATTCGTTAAAAGTTGTAGTTAAACAAAGTATTATTTTATTAAAATCGTACCTGGTCTTTCGGAGCGAGTTATACAAATAATAAATTAACATACATGATTACACGTTTATACATCTTTTCAATACCGTTACCGTATCTTAAAAATACCGAGCAGTTGGTAAACTGCCGATCTTAGCTTTTGCGCTCACCATTATTACAATTTTGACAATTAATAGACAAACTACCTATCCTAAAATTAAGTAAACATAACGAATTTGAACATTTATTCATTATGAATCAGTCTTAAAATCCACCAGTCTACATCCATTTTATGTTGTCGTATTACCAAAAGTACGACTGACGTGCCTATAACTGACGACATAGTACAATGAGTCAACGTATTTGTACCATCATACCCATTTCACTGCCACCGGCTATACCTCATCAAGTAACATTATTATTCTTAAGATACGACGCAATAACGATTATGTTCGATGAATTATGTAATTGTTATTAAAGATGCAATTTTTACTTTATACCTACTTAAATATTTAGTTCTAGAAAACATTGATACCCTATTAGGAGGAAAACATCGCATGTTAAAGCGAGTGCGCGGATACACGTTTAAAAAGCTATGTACCCTCGCATCGTTTTTCATGTTTTTCTCCTCTTAGGCAGCGCTTATAAATAATCTCAAACGGCCCATTGGAAGTTGCGGACCGTCTATGATTATAAAGCCGATGTTTTCGTTCGGGAACGCAGTTCCCTTGTTTACTTATTGTTGTAAATATCGTATCATCGACCACTCTGTGTCGGTTGCGTGACGAGAGCGAGCCGAGTGGCGGCTGCCGCGTGCCGGCCAGGGCGCCGGAGGCAAGCAGCCACCGGTGCCCGCGCGGTACGCGGCCTCCCCCGGCGACGGATGACCTCTGTCCCAATGATTTGTACAATTGTTAGGGTTAATACTCTGAATTGCATTTTGTTTATTAAATATAAACGAATGAGACAGCTTGAAGTTTCATTTCATCATCTGATGACCTCGTGAATTTGATTGTGTGACCGAGGAACCCTGACCCATTTATTCCTGGCAGTCGGTTAGGGAACGCATCGAGCACCGTGGTTGAAGACAATCGATGCTATCCCGTGGGATGTTGGCACATGCGCAGAGCGCCGCGGGCCTCCGGGCGAGCTCCCGTAACAGCCTTACACTGCTCAACCTGATTAACGCAATGCAGATAGCATGTTTGCCTTTAAATTGGAAATTAGTTGATAAAGTTATACCTGCTTAGTAATTTAGATACTTGGTTATAAAAATGACCTGCCGATAAGAACAATTGGAAAATCTTAAAGAATAGGTACATCAACCAATCTATTTCTGGAATCATAAGGCTGTTATATTGTAAATGATAAAGTAATTAATTGTTACGCCCACTTGACAAAAATATTGTTTATTTCATAGTATAAACACTCAAAAGCATAGTCATGTTAACATAATCCAGAAGTCACTTAAGTTTTTTAACTCACAAGCTCTCTTAATTAAAGTAAGTTCGGAGTAATTTGTACAATTTTACACCTATTGTAAAAAAGTTAAGGTTGGATATATACGAATATACATATCAAAAATATAAGAAATATATTTGCAACACGATGGTATTGCACGGTATCGCCGCGATAGATGGACATGCGGGTTCAAATCCTGCCTCGGGCGTCGTCACTATTTCTTACATAGGTATATGTCATTTATTTACAATTAAAAAATTATATTATATAGTTGTATTACGAGTAGTATGTACGTAAAAATCAAAGCAAAATCAAAAATATTTTATGAAAATACTTTTAAAATAATTCAACAAAACCGTAGATATACTGGTAACATGGCTGACTACCTTAATTAAAAAAGAAATTAATGGGAGGTACCTATGATGAACATGTTAGGTTAGGTACCTACCAATTAATAAATTAATAATGATTAATTTAACTTAATACTTAATCTTACAAAATAATCTATGTTCTCATGTTCGTTTTTGTTCCAAATTGTTTTAGGAATCGCTATGCGACAAGTTGATTTAATAATGATACCAAAGTCATTGGATATATTACTACGGACCTAACTAAATAAAACACTAGAATTTTAAAGGCAAAGCAATTAATACATACAAAAAAAACAGTATACTTAAATATAAATAAAAGTAATCTTAAATAACATATACAAAATCTAATCCTCACATACAAAGTAAAACTATTTAATATAATCCGCCACGATTGCTGCCGGCGTAAAGGTGTCCATCACGCTCACTGCGTTACCGCGTTGAATCTCAATGGACAATCTTTGCAGCAGAAAGATAAATTATTATTATTACTTAGTGGGGGAAATTACTCTACTACGAAAAAATAAAGTTACAATCATAAAAACCGAAAAATGGTAAGGCTTTCTTGAGCGTGTCTGTGTTGTGCATTTCAGCGGTAAGTAGTTGTTGGGCGGGCGGGCGGCTGTAGTGCAGGGTTACTACAGGTCACTGGAACCTCTTATACCGCTCGCTCTATCTTCGCCTCGTTATCTAACTAAACAGCCACAGTTAGCAATTCGTTAAATAGTTAACACAGGTGAGAATTTAAATAAATGCTTAGGATAGTGAAGCAAAGAAGATGACTGCGTAACCATTTACTTTAATATTAATTGTGTAGAAGCGGGTAACTCACATTTTATTAGGTTAGCCAACGCGAACGGCTCATGATTATGCTCCTCGTTACGTGAAACATGTCTGGAGCAATATTCGACTTAAACGTGAGTTACCCGCTTCTATACAATTAATATGTTTGAATCTCACGATAGTTTTGTGTTTAAAATTGCTTTGTATATGTCCTTTTTTAGACAGTTTATAGAATTCAAAAGTTAACTATATTTATCATACATCGGTCCTCGTGGCTTTTTTAAAGTATATGTCATCTATTTTCAATTTATATTATCTCATTCTATATTTACACTCTTGATTTCTAAAAAATAGGATGTTATATACTTGTATTTCCACCCTCGAAAAACTCGAGAAGTTTTTTCATTCATACGCACCAATTCAAATGGATTTATCGTGTGATACTTATCAAATTTTTATTTTCTCTTAATAACAATGACGACCTTATAAGCTACCTCATGCCCGAGTAATGGACATTTATGCTTAATTGTATATTATTGTATTCAAAATCCTAAATAAGTAGTTAAAGTGGGGTGAAAAGCACATATTAACAAAAGTATTCGCCCAAAATATCTCCACGAAAATTATGCAATAAATATTTACGATTAAAATTTGTCAGTAACTACGTTTAGAAGTGAGTTAATACACCTGAAAGTACATAAGTGAACTACGTAGGTAAGTACGTAGTACCCCTTTAAGCGATCACTGCCAGATGATGAGGGTAAAAGCGAAAAACATAAAAAGGGACTTAAAACAAAAAAAGTCAAGTACTTGAGTGTTTTCCTTTAGAGTGAGAAAACCTCCGTTAGTATCAGAATGTGCTATAATCAAAATGCTGTATGTGTCTCTAGAGTTGAGGAAATTTAAGACGTTGTGCTTTTAAGCTCCAAGTTATTCACAAGCATTTTAATACTTTTTCAGGAATCAAAAGGAACAATACCAGTATAAGCCTGAACTCTGATTGTAGCGTTAAATGTATTGATTCGGTGAACTGGTACGATAGGTTGTGTTGGTGGCCGAGTGAGAAATGGTTTGTGAATAGATAGGGAGTGGGTCGGGAGGCGGCGCGCGGCGGTTCCCGCGGCAGAGGGCCGCCATGTCGGGCGGGACGCGCGCCTGCCTGCTGCTAACGGCGCTGCTCGCCGTGCTCTACTCAGGTCAGTTACGATACGATACCCAAAAAAAAAACAAAACAATATCTATGTACATCATTACATTAGGTACCTACCTACGCCTAGTCAAAATAAACAGTGGTGCTTAATAAGTAATAACATTGTTGCGCGCGTAATATAAAGTTAATATTTATTTTATTTTTTGTAATTCAAAATAAATTTTGTTTTGATTTATAAATATCTATGATGGCATCTAAGTCTTAAAAATAAAAAATAAACAGTAACAATCATAAATACTATTAGCAGTAACAAATAAAAGTGCAATCTAAATAATCAAGACTAACGCTTCTATTATCATAAAATACATAGAAATGTTTTAGAAATGTTTTAGACGTATACTTACTAGTATATTTTTTGTTTCCTGCTTAGTTTGTACCGTAGTTACATGCACATTCATCTCGCGGTCGTGTCTTATTGATCTGCGAGCGCTGCAGCATCACGGACCAAACGAGTAACATGACGTGAGAATCTAAGGATTCCGCTATTTAATTTACTTAAATATATTTGATAAACATATATTGTGTTGTGTTTTAACAGGATGGTGTTCAGAGGACGAAGAGCGGCTCGTGCGCGATTTGTTCAGAGGATACAACAAGCTGATACGGCCGGTACAGAATATGACACAGAAGGTTGACGTGCGATTTGGACTTGCCTTCGTCCAGCTTATCAACGTTGTATGTGACATCAATTATTTAATTTTAAGTTCGTGACACGTGAGAATATTCTCCAAGTTTTAGAAATAGGTACTTCAGTAGTCGCCTACGTCCAGTTGTTAAATTTACTTTAAAGAGTGACACATGTCTTTGTCAAATATTTTAAACGATTCTATAACATTTTCCGCACTCATCCGGTCCCTAAACTAAACTTATCAACATACATATAACATCAACTATTTTATTTTACTAGTATGTTAATGAGATTTTCGATTCTCAGAGTTTTAGAAATAATTCAGTTGTCAATGGAGCTCTCCTTTTCTAACTATTTACTTTAAATAGTGACGTATGTCTTCACCACATCTTTTTAATGTTTCAATATTATTTTCACCTCAGCAGCTCGAACATGTCTACTTTCCTCACTCCAGGGAGTGAAGAAAGTGCGACTTTCCTCACTTTCAGAGAATGAGGAAAGTTGCTACTTTCGTCACTCCAGGGAGTGAGACAAAGTAACTTTTTAATTGACGACCGGTCTGGCCTAGTAGGTAATGACCCTGCCTGAGAAGCCGGTGGTCCCGGGTTCGAATCCCAGTCAGACCATTTATTTGTGTGATGAGCACAGATATTTATCCTAAGTCATGGGTGTTTTCTATGTATTTAAGTATTTATATGTATCTATTTATTATAATAGGACATAATGGACTCCCTAAACACCACTAACACGTTCGGACCCTCACAAATTAATCAAATATTATAATTTTGAAATGTACATATTTCAAAATGAAAAATATTTAAAAAAAAAATTAAGTAATGAAGCCAGTGCAGTTGCAGATAAAACACTTAAATGAATGTGGTTAACTCGATGTTAATTTTTTTTACAAGATTTTATTTAACTGGATGTATGTATTTGTATATTTGTCCGGATGGAATCTTGCAACTTAATTTTGAAGCAGACATCTTTAACCGATTGAGCTGAAATTTAGCACACTTATGTAATTTCGGTTACAATGCAATATTATGGTACCACTGATCTGATCTGATGCTGGAGTCAGAAGGTAGCAAAAGCAACTCCTAAAATACACAAGATAAACCCGTGGTGTTTTAGGCTCATTAGAATCCTTTCGAAGAGTAAATGACGATTGTGAAAAAAGTACAGTCGCCAATAAAAGCTTGTACTAAAAATGACATTTTTGGCAACTTATTTAACCTTTAATATGTTCTCACTACTGAGGTGAATAGTTGTATGTGTCACACTAGAGTAAAGTTATTTTACATCTCGTGTTTTTGAGTGCCTCGCTACGCTCAAGATTCTAATACTAGAATCACTCGCTACGCTCGTGATTCAATTATATAATCTTTCGCTCACTCGGGACTCAAAATAAACACTCGCAAGAAAAAACAACTTTCCTCTCTTGTTGCACAAATAACTATTTCCGTACTCATCCGGTCCTCCAGTGCATCTCCTTAGAGCTTTCGATACATTTGGCCACTTTCGTTTCAATGTAACTATTTGACGTTGCATATATGTATCCCAATACAATACGTATATTCAATTGGTACCAAATACGTTCACCTGATTAAATGATAGAACAGATGTTGAAACTTAAAACACGCAAACTTTACGTGCTATATATTGGTACATTACAGAACGAAAAGAATCAGATCATGAAGTCGAACGTGTGGCTACGTTTAGTATGGATGGATTATCAGCTGATGTGGGACGAGGCTGACTACGGCGGCATCGGTGTACTGCGACTACCTCCTGACAAAGTCTGGAAACCGGACATAGTCCTCTTCAACAAGTTAGTATCAGACTTTATAGTAACGCCAAAGGCTTGTCTATGTATGCAATTAACTCCTTATTATAATGTGTCAAGGTTAAGACTTATACAAATTCAATAAATAAATAGACTAAACATTTAAAAATAGTCTCAAGTCCCAAAAAAGCTCCATAGACTTATTGATGATTTTTCCATTTTCCTTTATTTCTAAGATATATGTTTTCTTTAGCAGACGTTTCTGCTTAAAAATAAAATGTAGTTCTGAGGTAGCACATCGATATCGGTGAATTCTCAATATGATTTGAGACTCGGATGCCGCTAAAAAGTGTCAACACATTTACGGTAGATGTCGCTAGGCGCCTCCTAAGCGCATTGAAGGATATGGTGGAGAAACGCAGTCATTGGGCAATAAGCCTCTATAGCTCAGTTGGTAGAGCGATGAGTATGTATCCCAGAGTCGCGAGTCCGAATCTCGCCCGGGGCAGTTGATTTAAAAAAAAAATCCTTTATATCTAAGAATTATATTTCCTCGGCATTTTACACTGCTTGTTAAGTACTGTATGCAATTTAATTAATGTTATTTTTAATGTTTTTGATAAACAAATGGTCACGCTCTGATTGATAAATTATTGGTAAACAAACTTATTAAATCAAATTGTTACAGCGCTGATGGTAACTACGAAGTGCGATACAAGTCTAATGTTCTCATCTATCCGAATGGCGAAGTACTTTGGGTACCACCTGCCATATACCAGGTAACAATGATTGTAGTCAGATATAATTATAAGTACAGTGCTAAAAATCATAGACCCTGCATGGGGGATACAAAGGTTAGTTAGTTCTGTTTAAGACTTGATAAGAGACAAACATATCAATAGTTACTATAGTAAGTCCTATGGGGAAGTCCCCATAGGTACAACACACATGCGTGTGTGTATGGGGAAAGGATGTGTACTTATTAGTTCTAATCGACCAAGTTTATCTAACTTAATAAAGCATAAATAATTAATATATGAACAATGGTGTCTACGTATTTTGTATTTCAATTTTAGAGTTCGTGCACTATCGACGTAACCTACTTCCCCTTCGATCAGCAAACGTGCATCATGAAATTCGGATCCTGGACCTTTAACGGCGACCAAGTATCTCTTGCCCTGTACAACAATAAGAACTTTGTGGATCTATCTGATTACTGGAAGTCTGGAACATGGGATATCATCGAAGTGCCTGCGTACCTGAACATCTATGAAGGAAACCATCCCACTGAAACAGACATTACATTTTACATAATTATAAGAAGGAAGACCCTGTTCTACACTGTCAACTTGATTCTACCGACCGTGCTTATCTCGTTCCTTTGCGTGTTGGTATTCTATCTGCCTGCTGAAGCTGGGGAGAAGGTAATACAATTATGACAGATATTATATAAAGGCTATTCTAATATAAAGGTTTTTAGTATATTGTGTTGCGAGGAAGTACTACAAAACTATCCAGTGTATTGGCTGTAACGTCGTAGAATGTTGGTATATTCAGTGTGCAGCGTCAAACAGTAGCAATGAATATAGCAAATTCCTAGTTCCGCTATCAACCATACAATTCTGACTCTGTTTAGTTCAGAAGGAGCAGTTTAAAAATACGGAATTGGTTTGACAAAAATGTTAATCCATCACCCCGCCATTAGGCAATATGCGAGTCTGGCCAAATGCACTGAAATTGATAATTAATCGATATCGAATCCATAATATCTCTATGTAATGAAAGTATTGTTATTGTTTTAGGTCACACTGGGTATTAGCATTTTGCTGTCACTGGTTGTGTTTCTGCTCCTGGTATCAAAAATTCTTCCACCGACATCGCTTGTGCTTCCCCTAATCGCCAAGTACCTCCTTTTCACTTTCATCATGAATACTGTCAGTATCCTCGTGACGGTCATCATCATCAACTGGAACTTCAGAGGACCTAGGACTCATCGGTGAGTGACATTACAAGATTACAAATATGTCAAGTTGCTAATGATGTTAATCCTCCCACAAGATTCTTCCACAACGAGCGATCGATCACAAATGTTTGTTCAGTTGCCATCGTTTCCTCGATCAATGTGCCACTTCTACTGCCGCACAGTCGTAAAGCAACACTGTGATCCATGTCAATGGCGATGGTTCATTGTTGCAACCCATCATCACTTGTGATTAACTATATAACTTACAATGAACCTAATAAATGCAACTGAGGTTTTCTTAGTGATAGTGTGTTATTTAATTGTATAAACTAGAAGAGTTTATTCTTATATGTATGTCACTACTATGTGCAGTTACATGCACATTTAAATTAGTAGAAGTACCTACTAAAATAACGAATAACATCCACCAGGTATATAAAAATGCTTAGGTTGTAAGTTGTAACCGTTGCGTTGTTCAACTTCAGCATGCCGCTTTGGATTCGAAGTGTGTTCTTGCACTACTTGCCCGCCGCTCTCCTCATGCGACGTCCACGCAAAACTCGCCTGCGTTGGATGATGGAAATGCCTGGAATGGGCGCACCTCCACACGCAGCTGCTCCACACGACCTGCCCAAGCACATCAGGTAATGCACGATATTGTGGGCTAATCAAATCATTATCCTCTTCGAGAATGAACATATCTGTAACTTTACAGTGCTTTCGATGGGAAACAAAGCAAAATGGAGGCGATGGAATTATCTGACTTGCATCATCCTAACTGCAAGATTAATCGGGCAGCCGGGGGCGGTGGTGAAGTGGGCGCTCTAGGCGGCCTGGGTGCGCTCGGCGGGCTGGGTCTCGGTGGTGAGAGGCGGGAGTCAGAGAGTTCAGATTCTCTTCTGCTATCTCCGGAAGCCGCTAAAGCAACTGAAGCGGTTGAGTTTATCGCGGAACATCTGAGAAACGAAGATCTTTATATTCAGGTAAGACGCCCTTACCATAATGAGCCATTTACTATATTATTGATGCCGCCCTTGATCTTTCCTTCGACTGTATTAATCTCATGTGAAAGTAGAGATGATTAACAATGTCATTTGATTTTTTTCAAATTTAAAGTTTAAACATTTCCACAGACGCGCGAGGACTGGAAGTACGTCGCCATGGTGATCGATAGACTGCAACTGTACATTTTCTTCATCGTAACGACTGCTGGAACTGTCGGCATCTTGATGGACGCGCCGCACATCTTTGAATATGTTGATCAAGACCGCATAATTGAAATATACAGAGGGAAGTAAATACGGACAGTCTACAACAAAAACAACTATGACTTTCGTCTTTCGAGTCGCATATCTACTATTTAGTAAGAGTCAAAGTCAGTCCCGTCAAACAATCTTCCAAAGCAACTTATATCTTCCTTTAATCGAAAATAAAACGTTTCAAAATATCGTTATAATATACCTACCGATATTGTTGATCGCTAATTTGCAAATTATGGCCAACCACAACGCTCATTTTTATTAAATAAAAGGTACATAATATTCTATACTTTAAGGCCCACCAGCATTTTAACATAATTCATAAATGTATTATTTAACTTATATTTTATTTTTGCATAATAAAACGAGTCCAAATTGGCAGTCAAAATATTCTGCTCATAAACAAAAAGTTATAAGTAGGTAAGTAGGAGGTGAACACGGAAAAGAGCTAATAGATGTTGCAGTTGTTAATATGTGCTAGTCTTATCAGAAAAATGAGTTAGGTTATTAAAATCGATAACTACTGCCCATCCCAAAACCAAATTAGGTACAATTCTCTCCGCAGTTTACTTGTTCGCTACTATGCTCAATGATTTGTTTCGTTTTATATGTATGTACATACCTACTGTACTCATATGAGTATGTACCTACATACCTACAGGTATCGAGTATGGGCGACCCTCATCATGGCAGAAAATTGAATGTCAGAATTCCTCACTTAGCATAATTAATCAGTGCACAGAATGTGTTGTATTCTGAAAGTGTATAATTTTCGGGACTTTTTAAGGCATCGTCCTTGTTAAATATATTAGTTTTGGTTTTTATTTCATAATAATCCCGTATGTCTACAATTTCAGGAAATACACATTATGCGAGATGATTAATTAAGTCACAGAATATTTTATTTTAAAATACTTCTGCAATACAATAGTGAACCGTCAGGTATAGGTAAAGCCTAAAACCCTATACGGTACAGTCGACTACAAAAATATGTATACCCTTTATTACAAATGATTAAGGTGAAAAAATGTATACATATCTTTGTAGTCGACTGTACACGATGACCACGCTCCTACGCAAGGTACATGCGTTACGCTATGTACGGAGACAACTCTCTTTTTCGCGTAGATTTCTTGCCTACATTTAGGCCTTAGGGTTTCCCGAACGTTGACATAGTTTTAAACCCTTTACCCCAGCGGACACCTGTATAACATAAAGTTTCGAAACAAATTAGGAGCCGGACATTTACGTAAATAATAATGCACTTAAGTAGTTCGTGTTTGTTTAACTAATTATTAGTACAATTAAGAATATAATAGGGTAATACAATAAATTAATAGAAATTAAAATGGCTGTGTTCGAAGTTTACCTAGTGTAAAGGCACAATACGTTTCGACATAAGTTTGTACTTTGACATGTAATTAGGAATGAGGTAAATGCGCGGTAATTAAAATTATAGTATTAAGAATATTAATCATTAACTTGTACTATATTTTATTTCGTTTATTGTTACCTTTTATCTTGACTTGAAGAATCTTAATGGTTCTTTGAAACTAACTGCTGTATTTAGTGTTAACAATGACAACGTTGTTGTTTTTTTTTGATAATGTTCAACAGTTGCAAAGCCCCTATATTAATGATAATTTTGAATATAATCTAGAAATACGATGTATGCATCAAATCTAGTCGAGTAAAAATGTATATCGACTGCAACAGATAGGATGGTTGGCACTTTTTCGCCCTATTGGGTCATGAGTCACATTCGCACTTACATAGTGACAGACGATAAAAAACCTACCATCTTAGGATGGCAGGACTCCTATAGAGTAAGACTATCATGTTAGCGTTTTAATAGATGTTTTTGAATCAATGTTTCGTTTTTATCATTAGAGGTTTTTAAATAGATTATTGTTAAAGCTGAAAAATATGACAAGTGTCATTACATCTAGTTGCCGAGATTTCGGCTTGTAAGATGCTGGTTATGATATGAGCTGGAATTTATTGCATAGATTAATAATTGTAACTCGGCCTATAGCACTAACTATACATAACTAACGCACCTACTGTAAAAATCTTGTCCACTCATTTACTTTTATATCCATGTTATTTTAATAAATTTTTACGTGCGAGAAACTGGGTTTGTTGTGCATCTCCTTGTCCCTTCCCGAATAAAACCATCACTTATTTTACGAAATTATATTTACATTATCCATTTGTAACACAAACTTTATTATTCCTTACACTGAAGACAGTCATTCTTTCTTAGCCTAAAATATTTCTTATATAATTTTAGCAATGCAAATACATTGTATGAATTCAAAATGTATTTTCAGATAGGAAATTCGATTTATCGAATATTTATAAATCGATAACAACAAATAAGGGTGTACGTAAATCTAATCGTCATCTTCGTTATACGACGGTGAAGTAGGCGAGTAGTTTGGTGACGTCGGGGAGTAGGAAGTCGGGCCGGCGGACGAAGGTGAGTAGGCAGGGGACGAGGGAGAGTAGTTCGGGGATGTAGGTGTGTATTTTGGCGATGTCGGGGAGTACTTGGTCGACGAAGGCGAGTAGCCCGGAGACGACGGCGAATAGTTCGGTGAAGACGGGGATGACGGCGAGTAACGAGTGCTGCCCGGGTGTTGTGGCGATGATGGAGAGTATGCCGGACTGGCCGGCGAGTACTGGGGACTTGTGGGCGAGTATTGCGGGCTGGTAGGCGAATATGTCGGGCTGCCTCCCGCGATAGACGGAGATGTAGGCGAATAGTTCGGCGATGTCGGAGAATATTTCGGTGACGATGGGGAATAGTTCGGTGAAGTAGGTGAATACGCCGGTGAAGTTGGAGAGTATGACGGACTTGTAGGAGAATAAGCGGGGGATGTCGGCGTGTAATTCGGCGACGATGGAGAATAGCTTGGTGAAGCGGGACTGTAAACAGGGCTAGTCGGCGAGTAGCTCGGCGATGATGGAGAGTACCCCGGCGATGCGGGCGAATACGCAGGACTCGTTGGCGAGTACGAAGGACTTGTAGGCGAGTAAGAAGGACTTGTCGGCGAGTAACTGGGCGAAGTGGGCGAGTAGCTTGGCGACGTTGGAGAATAAGCCGGGCTAGTTGGTGAATAGCTCGGCGACGTCGGGGAGTAGCTGGGCGACGTAGGTGAATATGACGGCGATGTCGGCGAATAGCCGGGTGACGTGGGAGAATAACTCGGTGAGGCCGGCGAATACATGGGCGATGTGGGGGAATAATTGGGTGAAGTTGGCGAATATGATGGGCTGGTAGGAGAATAGTGTGGTGACGCCGGTGTGAGACTCGGGGAAGGCGCGGCGTATACAGGACTGGTTGGGGAGTAAGATGGGGAGGCGCCAGCGGGGGAAGCGTATGGAGATAGCGGGGGCCCGGGCGACCCGGGCGAGCCCGGCTGTGGCGACCAGGCGCTGTAAGCGGGCGACAGGCCCGACGCATCGGAGGCGCCGGACGGTGAGAATGACGGACCGCCTGGTGTCATGATACTTCCAACTGTAATAAAAGTTTAATAATTAATAATAATCTTTACCTAAGGGGTATAATGTTAGTATATATACTATATACGCACAGCTTTTTGATAGATTACTTAAATACTAATAGTGATTGAAAAAATTGCCGATCCAAGTACTTGCGAAACGACAGACAAGACTAAAATCCAGCTATAAATTACGGTTTCCATCACGGGACTCTGAGAACAATTAACCTCATCTCGGAGTGAACATGCAACAAAAGCCAAAAAACTACTCCTAGACCGACAATTCTACACATACCTTGTCCAGGCGACCAGACGCTGCTTCCATAGCCTGGTGTGTTCTGAGTAGACCACGGGGTCATGAGCGGTGTCATGGAAGGCGTACCCACGCCGAAGTACATGCCGCCGCCGACGCCCATGCCGACACCGAGACCACCCATTTCCATGCCGTGCTTGCATTTTTCGGCATCGAGAAGTAAATCAAAGCAACCTGAAAATTACAAATATAAAATATCAGTTCTGCTGCAATCCTTCTATACAATTTTAAATTAGTTATTTGGAAAAACGTAAAAATAAAAAGGCAAGAAGTATTCGATTAGAACATTTAGAAGAACATTTAGCTGTGCTGTGCTAGCTTGTCTTACCTGTTCCCATTCTTGGCAACTGTCCCATGATAATATTTTCCGACACGCCTCTCATTGGATCTACTTCAGCATGACTGGCAGCGTCTAACAGCACGTCCACAGTTTCCTCGAAGGAGCATCTCATGAGCGCGCCAGTGTCCTGCCTGTTGATACCGTGACGGGTGATAGCCATAAGGTGACCTTTAGCCGTCATGACGTCACAAAGCAACGCAAGATGTCGATAGTTCACGTATAGACCGTAGAACTGCAGCACAGCGTTCATTTCCTTCTCTACTGATTTACGCACAGCCTCAATACCCAATACTTGGAATATTTCGCAAATGTCGTTACTGAATGTCCTGATCGGATCGACGTCTCTCTCAGACAATACTTTCATTAGAGAAGTACCATCAGTTTCCAATAACCATTCTGCAATAGCCTTGAACTCTCCCTGTTCAGTAATTATAATCCGTTTCTTAGCTTCAGTTTGAGGTAAGTGCATGTACACTTTAGCAATAGCCTCTATACCCTGAAGTGTCATGTCTGACAACATATTGGCTTCAATGCACCGCAAGAACATGTCGTCTTCCATTTTATCTACTGTCTCTTCATCATTGTCTTGGAATTTGCTTTCCTCATTGTTCATAATTCTGATACGCAAAACAAGTTTTTCGGCGTTGTCGTCGTTGAAGATACAGTTCAAGTCATCTCCAAATCCAGCGTTAATCTTTTCCGCGATTTGTTCCATGGTAAGTTTTTTGTCTGTCATCCTCTTACGATCCAACTCGATACGAAGAAGCCAGGGCGAAATTTTTGTAGGATCAAAGTCAGGCATTTCATAGTAGACATTTACGAATTCTTGATCTTCAGCAATAACTGTGTTTTGAGGGTCAGGGTCATAGTAAATAGCTGTATTCGCCGTAACCTTACGTAACGTCGTGTGTTCCAGTCTGCAAAGTACATTCTTAGCCTTTTCTGCATCTCGAGCCGCACCGCCTGTTAAGAATACAGTTAGGGAAGGCGCCTTTGGTTTCTTGGAAATGTTGATAATTTCCTTCAATCGTGGTACACCAAGGGTTACGTTTTTGGACGACACACCAGCAAAATGGAAAGTGTTCAGTGTCATCTGTGTGGCAGGTTCTCCGAGAGATTGCGCAGCCAAAGCGCCCACCATTTCTCCAGGGTTTACTTGAGCCTGTTGGAAACGAGTCTCAATTTCTCCAATCAACCATTCAAAGGCTTCACTTGACAATCTGTATTCTTCGGCAACAAACTTGGTGCAAAGTGTAGACCTCACTAGACATTGGAATAATAAAGTAGCATTCTCATTAGCTTGTACTGATAAGCGATCGTCGCCAGCTACAATGACACATTTTTTCAAAAGGTCCTTGACTCCCTGTATTACTTTGATCGGACTCAGGTCTGTGGGCATGCGCTTGTTAATATGGAAAATCTTTTGAACATTCCAAATCATTCTCTTGAAGTTACATGGGAGCACAACTTTAGATTCTCCACTGGGGAAGATTTGACGCAAAACCTCTCTGTCCTTGTTCAGTTGTTCCCATTCACTTTCCAAATCGGCAATAACGTACCCAGATTCTGTAAGCTCTTTAATAATTTCTTCATTGAATATCCTCTTCAAGTAACGTTCATTTGACGGGTCGAACTTGAATTTCTTTTCAAATGCCTTGTTTGATAGTTTCACAGTAGGTAGATTTTGGAACTCTACAGTTTCTCCAGCTAGGCCATCCTCACCGTATCTCAGCTGGATAAGCTGTCCAACAGAGTTACGCACGGTTCCGTCGTAGTGAACCATTACAGACTCCATAGCCTTTATGAGACGACGTTGGATGTAACCAGTTTCGGCGGTTTTTACGGCAGTATCGATAAGACCTTCACGGCCTCCCATAGCGTGGAAATAAAACTCCGAAGGAGTAAGACCGGCAAGGTATGAATTTTCTACAAAACCTCTGGACTCAGGACCATAATCATCTTTGATGAAGTGTGGCAATGTCCTCTTTCGAAAACCAAATGGGATACGTTTACCCTCAACGTTTTGTTGTCCCACGCAGGCAATAACCTGAGAAATGTTAATGTTGGAACCCTTTGAACCCGATACTACCATAGCTTTGAGGTTATTGTACTCAGTCAGTGACTTCTTTGCGGATCCACCGGTTTTGTCACGAGCGTCATTGAGAATACGATTTACTTGATTTTCGAATGTCTGTCTGAGAGTGTTACCAGGCGTTGGTTCCAATTCCATATTGTGAGCCTTTTGGATTACCTCAATTACATCATCCTTGGCTTTAACTATAGCTCGCTGAATTTCTTGATATGTTTGCGGATCGGCAATGGTGTCTCCAATACCGATGGAATGTCCTTCCAGTAACAGCCAGTTGTTAATTACAGTTTGAATATTACCATAAAATCGGCCAGCAGTTTCATGGCCCAGCTCCAACATGCAAATATGAAGCAGAGAACCAGCAGATGCACCAAGTGACTTTTTACACAATATTCCCATGAGCAGCTCCCCATGTTCTACTACTACTTTGGTGTCTCCAGGTGAAATCCATTTGTAAGGTCCGTCATCTTCTTCATCAGGATGTGTGGAATGTGTGCGAATCATGTTTACATTTCCTGGGATAATCAGAGTAAATATTTGTTTTCCAGTCCAAAGAGGTTGAGGCTTCAGAATGCATGGTTGAGGAATTTTACCATCCCAAGTTGGTAAAAACATCAGAAGGTTCATAACCTGTTCTTTGGTTAAGAACACATCTCTTTTTGTCATTTTTCGAACAGCAGTAAGTGTGTCCTGCACAATACCCATGACGGGTTTGTTAGCTTGTGGTGTAATAATTTGGCGAGGTGTAATGTGAATGTTTTCTACCTCTGCGCGAGTCTCCATTGACTGGGGCACATGCAAGTTCATTTCATCTCCATCAAAATCAGCATTGTAAGGAGAAGTACAACTCAAATTCATACGAAATGTTGACCATGGCAACACTTTCACTCTGTGGCCCATCATACTCATTTTGTGTAGTGTTGGCTGACGATTGAAGATAACCAAGTCATCATCTCTTAGATGGCGTTCTACTTTATATCCATATTGTAAATGCAAATCTGATGGTTTTGGGTGAAATCTCAAGTCTATCCTTTCTCCATTGTCTCTGACAATGTACTTGGCTCCAGGGTATTGAGCATTGCCTCGCCGTACCAACTCCTGCATTCTATCTATATTAAATGGTGTTACTAATTCAGGGAATGTCAAGTTTTGAGCAATAGATCTGGGCACTCCTACTTGATCAATACGCAAGTTAGGATCTGGCGTAATCACAGTACGTGCTGAGAAATCCACACGTTTTCCCATCAGGTTTCCTCGGATCCTTCCTTCTTTGCCCTTCAGTCGCGCTTTGATTGCTTTAAGTGGTTTACCCGACTTTTGCATAGCTCTGAAAGAAAAACAAACTATTATATTAGAAAAAACATTTGGTAAAATGAAATAAGACTTTGTTATGAATAAATTAAATAAAATGTGACATCAATTTTGCTGTTCAAAGTCAAAAATGAAAACTCTTAACAAAGCTTACTTACTTTGGCATACCGGGCATGTCATTGTCAACAAAAGTAGCCACATGGAACTGCAGCATTCTAATATTGTCAGCTAGAACATGAGCTGCAGCACCCGACTGTTCATTCCTTTGCAATTCATTGTTTGCTTTGATAATGTCAGCAAGTTTATGTGTGAGATCGTCCTGATTCTTGGCAGCTCCGAACATGACCACAGCAGGCCGCACAGACAGTGGTGGTACAGGGAGAACTGTGACTATCATCCAATCAGGCCTTGCGAATTTTGGATCCATACCCAGAATGAAGGACTCCTCATCTAAAAATAAACCAAGTAAAATTACCTTACTACAGGGATGTAATTAATTTCTTTTCAGATTTATAGTGAGAATTCAAACACAATAGGGAATAATACTCAATTATTAATTATTATTGACTAATAATCAGTGATCGTACTTTTTCCAGCATTTTTGGTGCAGTGCTAAGGTTGCCCAATATAAAACTGTTTGAACGAACAATCAAATAAAATATAATAAATCAAATAAATTAACGCGTGAATGATGCCTCGGTATTGTAAACGTCCATAGGCTATTGTGACCGCCTACTATCAAGCTGGCCACATGCTTGTTTGCCACCTTTGTGGTATAAAAAAAAAGAAAATCACAAATAAATATGAATAGCGTATTAAACAAATCTGAGAACATTTAAAGCCTAACCCAATATGCATAATGAAATGGAGAGTTAATTTAATACGAATATTATATACATTTCCAATGAAAGCATAGTATGTACTAGATAAATTTTAAACGTCAATCATATTGTACACAACGACAATCTTAGGTCGCTGTCGTGGTCATTTGACGTCATCGCACTAAAAATGCTGGAAAAAGTACGATCACTGCTAATAATTGAGTAAAGTCCTATATTCTTGCCATCGTTACAGAAGGGCTCTTGACTTTCATCTTGTCGTCAACAATACCTTTACTTTTGACGCCATTAAACCCAGTTTAGTGGCATTAGGGGAGTAGAGTCGCCATCAGATATATCTGAGCTGTGGTGGTCGTCACAAATATTGGAACAACGCCTCTAATGTCAAGACAATATAATGCATGTTCCGATATTTGGGACCACCTCCACAGCTCCGACATATCTGAAGAAATTCCTACTGTAACGTATTTTGCGTTTAAAAATGTTTATTTGATAAAAAAAAATGGTCTGCCCTATTAGGTTTGTTGATTGACGGTGACTGGATCTCAGAGTGCATTCGGTTTCAATTTCAATAAATGTTCCAGTATTTGTCTTGTTACAGGCTTAAGCTAAACTTTATAACAATATGTTAAGAGTATTTACTTTGTACTATGTTTACTATGTTTTGAACTTATTGCTAGATATGCTAGTGCTTTTAGCAGTAGAACATTGCAGTAATACTATCAAAAACAAAAATAAGAGATCATGTTTTATTACATAAATAAGAGAATTGTACTACCGCCAACAATAAATGATTAGGGCTCAAAAAAAGAGTTCAAGCAGTGAGAAGCAAGTATTCCAATTGTTTTGCTACTAATGAGCTAGTTTCAAGAGATCTGATAGATCCCACATAGTGGGTAGTACTTAATGATGTTACTTTGTATTAACTGCTGATTAAACTTGTTAGTATACCAGCATACGTTAAATAAAGCTGTTGAAGGAATAAATAAGTTTTTTTTTCATACAACGACGGTGGCAAACAAGCATATGGCCCGCCTGATGGTAAGCAGTTATTGCAGCCTATAAATAAATATTTCGGGACAACCTTACACAAATCGACCTAGGCGATGATAAATATAATACATATGTAGACATATAAATACTTAAATACATAGAAAACACCCATGACTCAGGAACAAACAGCTGTGCTCATCACAAAAATAAATGCCCCAACTGGGATTCGAACCCAGGACCAATGGCTTCATAGACGGGATCACTACCCACATGGCCAGACCGGTTGTCAATGGAAACTACAACTCCAGCGGATTAACACGCATGTTGCCAACTCTAAAAGTTGTTAGACCTCTGGGAACCTTACTCACCATCAGGAACACAACACTACATTTAGTTGAACACCACTGTTATCAAGTAGAACCGAGCATTTTATTTTAAAAAACCTGATGGTAAAATGGACTTCAGTTTGACCATCAGCAAGCTTGACTGCTGCACAAGCATCACTAAGATAGTGAAATGAAAATAGCCTTTATTTCAGACAAGTAGGTACATTTTGTTAGTTGTGTTAATAAATGTTTGTAATATAAAAAAAAATATTAGTATTATATTACATATGTAGGCAAGCACTAAGATAGTACTGCAAGTTAATTTAATAGTGTCACCATACCAAAACTAGTGAAAAAGATTTCTCTCCCACAGTGTCAACACCCAGCAATCAATTATTTAAGCCTGCGTCACTTATACTGACAGAATTTTTATCATTTTGTTTCTTCAGTGCTATAAATTCTTCCTCACTCTTGGTGAAATAAGTGCCTAAACTGCTTAAAATATTAAAATTATTTCCACAATTAATAACTGATACAAATAAGATCAGAATAACAGAATTAGCAGACCCAAATCAAAAATAAATCACAAAATAATACATGGTTATAAATTAAAACCCTATTGCATTGAACTGTTTCACCAAGTTTCATAACATTGTTGCATTTTACAAAGCTGATAAATGTATCGAACTAATACTCTGTTTCTGCTATCCAACAAACTCTACCTATATCATTTAACTCAGGTTTGGAAAGTGCAATGAAGATTATTAGCCTCACCAGTTATGTGTTTCAGAATTTCCCAAACTCTTTCAGCAGTAATGATGATCTTTTTCTCTTGCGAGTCTTCATTTACATGTTTCCATTCAGCAGACAGGTCAAGTCCTTGCCTTCTAATTGAGGGCTGGTAGTGACCACAACCTCCGTGACCAGAGCCTTTTTTAGCCTCTTCTCCTTCTTTGCCTATATCCATGTCTTCACCTCCCTCACAAATATTTTTGCCCTTACACAAGTCATACACATATGTTAACCTTTTACGTGGTTGTCCCTTTGATTTCATCACAACTTCTTTAATCTTTGGATTTGTCTGTAATAAGCAAAATGATTATAGATACATAATTCATATCCAGTTTAGAAGTAATAAACAATATATTATATAAAACTGTGAACTTACCGGGCTGACAAGCAATTTAGAACAATAAAAACAAACACATCTCAAAATTTTTATTGTTTTTGTTATGAAACCAATATGAAATACTGGTTTAGCTAGATCAATATGGCCAAAGTGTCCAGGGCATTCTGTCATATTGCCAGCACACGTCTGACATCGAGAACTTCTGTCTATCACCCCTTGTCGAGGATCCATGAGGCCCCCAAGCTTGGGCCTACCGCCTTCCATGGTTTCGGGGAAGCGGATGCCTCCTTCCGTGACTGACATACGTCGCTAAAAGTGTTTATAAACGTCTTATAAGTACATAGCGTTGTATACACGTAATGCATTATTCTGATGTTTTGGAAATATATCGTGCCAAAACTTATTATTTTAAAAGGAAGAAAGGTCAGTGAAACTGTGACGTGATAAATAAACAGAATTGCCATGAACAGCGCAAACAGATAACACCACAATACAAGCGCAACTGCGTGACCCATGTAGGCATGAGCGTAATTCACAATTCCAGGGGTAAAACCGTAACTTTATTTTACAATAATCAGGCAGATTACTTAAATTAACACTGTTTCTACCACTTACTATTTCATCTGGTGAGATTATACCAAACTGTACCCTTTTTACTTGGCGCAAGGGCGCCTTAGAATCATTCGTGGTAGCCATTTTGAATGGCTTCTGTGACTTTTGTTTTTTTTTTTAGGTAGGTATTCAATGTTGCCAAAGTACAGTTTATTTTACCCTATACTAGAATAGAAAAGTATTGAATAGTATACTCCTATTTAGTGAATATTCAATAATTTTGAACTAGGCACTTAAATAGGCACATAAATTTTAAGAAATAAGAAATGAATAATCCTAATCTTATTTTTGATCGTGAGTGATTAGTGCAGATTTTGGGAGCCAGTGATACCAGCATTGCCATAAAAATAGCAAGAATACACGTGCAAATCATGCAAAATCACGCAGTGCAGAGTCACAGAGTGCGATGGACACCAAACAGCAGCCCAACCATTTATTCCTATTATTCCTCCTGGAACCCAACAATGCTGGACTCCGGATTGCACCGCTTGGAAATTAGCGACCATGATGTACTCAGATTGCTAGGCCGTCAATTCTCGGGCTACGCGTTCTCGGTCCGTACAAAAGCGTTAGGTACTGGGCAGCAATTCAATGCCACGTTTTGTACAAGGCAACAATGATCGACTCATCAAAGTGCATACAAAAAGTAGTCGTCAATTGCTGGGTCGTCATTTGCTGTGTTAACCTACGAGGAATAATGACTGAAGCACGCATCCGCATATGCTAGTAAGGGACAAAAATACTCTCGCTTTTGCAGCCCAAAATGTAACAGTTCCCTGTAGTTTTGCTTTACAGAACACTCTTTATAACAAATATATAAGCTTATTCTGTATTAATTGCCGCAACTTCGGTTGAAAAGACAAGAAAACTCCAATTATATTTGTTTACATCCCTCCAACTTCTGCGGCGCTACCGCGAAACACGATATTCGTAAATTTCGGACGATTGTCTCTGTCACTCTCATGACGCCCTAATGGGAGTAAAAGAGATAGATGCCCGAAATATACGAACTTCGATGTTCGTAAATTTCGGACGATTATCTTTGTCACTCTCATGACACCCTTAATTGGAGTAATAGAGAAATATGCCCGTAATATACGAACTTCGACTTTCGCGGTACCGGGCCTGAAAGGTTCAGTTTGAAGGTTCAGGTCACACCCTGGAAGTAGGTAGATAGTAATGTAGTATAAAAGGTAGCAAGAAGCAAAGGATTTCGTAGATGCATTTAATAATATCCTGTATATGTAGTGAAATCATCACTCATCAGTCTGTGTATACAATGTGTAAGTCTTATACGGGCAAATCTCTTAACGGAGGGTAGAATAGGACATAAGAACTATATTTAGATAACTTTTGCTTAGAAGTGCAATTAAAATTTTATCCATATAAAAAAAATCGGCCCGCAATGTAATGCAACACACTCGAGTTAAACACTCGTTGACAGTTACTTTCAAAAGCTTATATCGCGTAATGTTCGCAGTACATTACTGATCAGAAATTTTACAAAAATTAATTACATGTATATAATAGGTATAATTAAAGAGAAACCTTTTGGTTAATGATTATACTGGTAAATCCTATGTCTGGTTTAATTCTTCGCCCGTATTAGACTTACACACAGTATTTCGGTCGGAGACTTCGATTACTTCAAACAAAGACAGAAAATGTTCCTGTCTTTTTCTTACCCTAGACCTAGATGAGACCTACATGAATACCTATCACTAAAAAAAAGAGAAGTTTAGCTGACTCTGGTTTGCCACACTCACTAAAAAATAATAAAAACTCAAATAGATGGGGGAGTAACAATAATATAGCTGGCACTTGATTGCCCTTTTTTTGTAATCCGGCCGCAATAAAAACATAGAATATAGAGAAAAATCACAAATAAGTGTAGTATAAAACTTTATTAAGACATAGACATAGAAAAACTTATTTAACACAATGTTACATTTTTCGATAATAGCTTACAGTCAACATTTTGTTTACAAAGGTTAACGGAAATATACAGAATAATAGTACATTGTGTATTAAGGGCGGTAAACAAGAAATTAGGAACGAATGTTAAATTAATGCCCGATGCCGAAGGCGAGGGCTTGTTCGTAATCTTTGTACCGCCCGTGGTACACACAATGTTTTTCATCACACTTCATTTATAATTCATACACTTTTCATGCAACGTTTTTAAATAGAGAGTTTCACCAGCATTTGCATGAGCCAATATGGCGTATCGTATCCATAGATAAAACTAATGTCGTACACGCTACGTTCCGATACTACAGAAGCCGGTAAAAACTTAAAACCTTAAAACAGTTGATTTCAATCGAAATATATAAATAAATGAATAAAAATGACAAGTAATGTTTAAACTAACTTTAAACATTTTAGTTTAGTTATTAGGGTCAGTTTTAAAATGAAATTTTAACATTTTAAAAATATCTTATACAATAAGATTGTATATGACCTTTTTGCTTTGGACCTTAAAATTTGCCTACCACGTTTTCAAATTAAAAAGTTACTTTACAGTCCTGGGGCGTAATTTAAGATTTACGATCCGATTTTTTTAAGTGTAATAACATCTTTTACAAGCAAGTGTTATGAAATAGTACATTCCGGACCCAGGGCGGTACAACAAGGAATGGCTCAGATCGCGGGTATTTGTGGCCCGAACAGGAGGGCCATAAACAATAAGCGATCTGCGGCCTTCTTTATTACCGCCCGTGGTGCGTACATAGTTTTACGTCTTCATCTGAGTGTAAAGTGAGATTTTCCGTCGCGCCCTAGGGCGTTAAATATCACTTACCACCCAGTGTGACGTAAAATACATTACCTAGTACACTCCACTTCATTTTCTATTACCTACGAGCCGGGTCGGTACCGCGAACATCGAAGTTAGTATATTTCGAGCATCTTTCTCTTTTAATCCAATTAAGGTCTCATGAGAGTGACAGAGACAATCGTTTAGATTTTACGAATATCGTTGTTCGCGGTAGCGCCGCAGGAACCATAACCCACACATTCAATGTTATTGTAATATTTTTTAACTATTTGTTGAGTAAGAGTTGAATACTTTACATCATCATCATTTATCACTCTACATAAAAAATAAAGAATAAAATAAACGTCTTGAACTATTATGTCACCGCTTTGATTATGAAACAAATTGAAATAAATTATTAAACGGCAGAAAGATAAATGATGTTTCAAAACTAACCATTAGATTGTAGAAGATTCTTGTAAAGGGCATATGGTATCTTACTGTAGAACGTCGACCCAGTTGAATCCCGTGGTTTGATATTTGATAATCCCAAGCTTCCTAAGGGGACACTCTAACGTGTGCGCTTAGATTACGCTGTGGACATATTCCATGCAATAAATTCTAATTTTTGATGACACGAAAAGAAACAGATAAATGTGAGACTTGTAACAAAACAGAAGAACTCTTGTTCATATATTTATAGAATGCAAGTGAGTCAGCTTCCAAATGTTTTAGATAATACCACATTTTTAAACTTACTAAATGTTGACTTACAACATTATATTGAATACATTATATGGAAAATATCTACCACCTAAACCTGAATGAAAGAAACCTAAGAGCGTTTTCCTATGAGGCAGGCATTGTCAACAAGAGTGTACAAAACCCTTTATACCATTTAAAAAAACCTAGTTTGTAACTACCTGGATCCGTTATAGTACCTATTAAATTCTGGTCACGTCTCTAAGAGTTTAGTCTAGCCTATCTATGAAAGTATTCACTACGATAATAGCACTTGTTACTTTATATTATAAATCTTCAGAACTTCAAATTATCATCCCACATTATCGTTTAGTATTTAACTCAAGCCCTCATACATCTTACTCGTCAGATGATGGAGATGAAGAGCTGTAATAAATACAATTGGTAGAGTTTTCCCGACTAACTGGCTAATATGTTGGACTAGCCGGGGAATATTCTGGGCTGGAGTCATTAGTAGATACTGTTGCAGCCGATTGGGAATAAGATGGTGAAGTTGGTGAATATGCGGGTGATGCAGATGTTATGGAATATATAGGACTTGTAGGAGAGTATGCAGGACTTGTTGGAGAATAAACACAATCTTTTATAGAGTAAGTAGGACTTGAAGGAGCGGATACTGGACTTAAAATGAACCCAGGGCTATTTGGAGAATATACAGGGCTTGAAGGAGACACAGTGGGGCTACTTAGAGAATAAGTAGGTGTCGTTACTGTTATATTTGATAACAATGGAGAATAACATGGAGACGTAGGGTTGTACACAGGGCTAGTCGGAGAATAACTGGGTAAAGAATGTTTGAGAGACGAAGATGTCCAGGAACTCATAGAAAAATATTGAGGACTTGATGGAGAATAAATTGAATTGGGTGAATAGCTCGGCGAAGCGGCGCAAAAGGCCGGACTAGTTGGTGAATAACTAGGCGAGTTAGGGGAATAACTAGGCGTTGAGAGAGAATAGAAAGGTGATTGGTACTCGGGAGATGTAGGTGAGTACGTCAACAAGGTCGGGGAGTATATCGGTGATGTTGGCGAATTATAAAATTTTGTCTGCTTCACTGAGTATTGGGTTGAATTCAGAGGGGTTAATGTAGAGTAATTAGGAGATGTGCCTGCGGGAGATCTCATGGGTGAGAAGCCAGGTGAACTGATCTGCGGTGACCACGCGCTGTAAGCGGGAGACATGTTTGAAGAATCTATGTCGATAGCTGGTGAGAAACAAGGACCACCGGGCGTCATAACACTTCCACCTGTAAGTACGAAACATATTAGTTATAAAAATCTTTATCGGAAACGAATTTAAAGACACAGATCATTAAAAAATCTTACAACGTCGTGGTGACTTCTGATTACACCGAGGCAGGCTTGTGTAAGGTGTACTTGGTGTACCCATCGGAGGCGTAAAATACATAGTCCCGAATCCAAAACCGATAGTCGATCCTAAGCCTCCCATGGACTTAGCACGCCTACATTTTGAATCGTCCAGTAATAAATCAAAACACCCTGAAAACGAAGAATTGCTTTAGTTTGCAAATCTAGTCCAATCATTTTTACATGCCGGTATCACAGCCAGACCAAAGCTTACCTGTGCCTATTCTTGGCAGTTGACCCATGATTATATTTTCTGAGACACCTTTCATAGGATCAACTTCAGCATGACCAGCAGCGTCAAATAGAATGTCGCCTGTTTCTTCGAAGGAACATCTCATCAGAGCACCGGTGTCCTGCTTGTTGATGCCGTGACGTGTGATAGGCATGAGGTGACCCTTCGCCGTCATTACATCGCAAAGCAGCGAAAGATGCCGGTAATTGACATAAAGCCCGTAAAACTCCAAAACTGCTAGTATTTCTTTTTCCAAACATTTCCGCACAGCCTCAATACCCAAAACTTGGAATACTTCACAAATGTCGTTGCTGTGTGTCCTTGTTGAATCTACTCCCTGTTGCGATAGAACTTTTAGTAATGATGTTCCATCAGTTTCTAGTAACCATTCCGTGATTGCCTTAAATTCGCCTTTCTCATTAATAATTATTCGTTTCTTTGCATCAGTCTGAGGTAAGTGCATGTACACTTTGTCAATAGCTTCTATACCTTGAAGGGTTATATTCGATAAAATATTTGATTCAATATATCTTAAAAATACATCATCATCCATTTTATCTGTTTTTCCTTCGTCATTCTCCTCAAACCTGTTTACTTCATTATTAATAACTCGTATACGTAATACAAGCTGCTTGGCGTTATCATCGTTGAAGATGCAATTCAAATCTCCTCCAAATTCAGCATTAATTCTTTCTGCTATCTGTTCCATACTAAGTTTTTTATCGGTGATTCTCTTACGATCCAATTCAATACGTAGAAGCCAAGGTGACATCTTTCTTGGATCAAAGTCTGGCATCTCGTAATACGCTGTTACGAATTCTTGATCTTCGGAAACAATTGTATTTAGTGGATCTGGATCATAGTAAATTGCAGTATTTGCAGTCACATTATGTAACGTAGTGTGTTCTAATCTGGAGAGTACGTCTTTAGCTTTATCAGCGTCTCTTGCTGCCCAGCCAGCTAAATACACTGTCATGGAAGGCGCCTTTGGTTTCTTAGATATATTGATTAGTTCATTAAGTCTTGGCACACCAAGAGTAACGTTTTTCGATGAAACTCCAGCGAAATGGAATGTATTTAATGTCATTTGAGTAGCAGGCTCACCAAGCGATTGCGCAGCAAGTGCACCCACCATTTCACCAGGGTTAACTTGGGCCTGCTGAAAACGAGTCTCTATTTCTCCGATCAACCAATCAAAAGCTTCACTTGTTAATCGGTGTACTTCTGACACAACTTTCGTACAAAGCAATGACCTTACTAAACATTTAAATAACAAGGTTGCATTTTCATTAGCTTGTTTTGAAATATTGTCGTCACCAACTACGATGGTACACTTCTTTAGCAGGTCTTTAACTCCTTGCATTACTTTGATAGGACTTAGATCTGTCGGTATCTTTTTATTAATATGGAATATTTGTTGCACATCCCAAATCATTCTCTTTAAATTGCATGGCAATACAGCTTTGGAATCACCACTTCGGAAAACTTGACGCAAAATTTCTCTATCCTTTTTCAGTTGGTCCCATTCGCTTTCAATTTCAGAAATTACGTTATCAGATTCTGTGAGTTCTTTTCGAACATTGTCATTGAAAATAGTTGAGAGATGTTGTTCATTTGAAATGTCAAACTTGAACCTGCTCACAAAAGCCTTGTCTGAAAGCTTTAAAGTTGGTAAATCTTGCGATTCAACTGTTTCTCCAGCTAAGCCATCTTCGCCATATGTTAGTTGAATTACTTGGCCAACAGAGTTACGTACGGTTCCATCATAATGTACCATTACAGATTCCATGGCTTTTATAAGTCGACGTTGTATGTAACCTGTATCTGCAGTCTTTACAGCGGTATCAATGAGGCCTTCCCTGCCGCCCATAGCATGGAAATAGAATTCTGAAGGAGTTAAACCAGCAAGGTATGAATTTGCTACAAAGCCTCTTGACTCAGGGCCATAATCATCTTTAATGAAGTGAGGCAAAGTCCTTTTTCGGAAGCCAAATGGAATTCGTTTCCCTTCAACATTTTGTTGTCCTACACAGGCAATTACCTGTGAAATATTTAGACACGAACCTTTCGATCCTGACATAATCATAGCTTTGAGATTGTTGTGTTCGGTTAATGATTTCATTGCTGTTCTGCCAGTCTTATCACGCGCGTCATTAAGGATACTGTTTACTTTATTTTCGAACGATTGTTTTAATGTATTTCCTGGAGTAGGATCCAATTCCATATTATGTGCTTTTTGTGTAATATTCACAACATCATCTTTAGCTTGAACAATAGCTTGCTGGATCTGATTATATGTTTGAGGGTCTGCAATTGTATCTTCAATACCTATCGAGTGACCTTCAATCAGGAGCCAATTGTTGATTACTGTTTGAATATCGCCGTAAAATTTACCAGCAATATCATGTCCGAGTTCCAACATACAAATATGAAGTAGTGAACCAGCTGAAGCACCTAGAGACTTTTTGCATAATATTCCCATAATTAAGTCTCCATTTTCTATGAGTACTTTTGTATCTCCAGGCGAGATCCATGCATCGATGCCGCCATCATCATCAGAATGTATGGACGACATATTAAGTTTTCCCGGAACTATTAATGTAAATAGTTGTTTTCCAGACCAAAGTGGTTGTGGTTTTAAAATACAAGGCTGTGGTATCTTACCATCCCAAGTGGGTAAAAACATAACAAGATTCATGAGCTGTTCTTTTGTTAAGAATACGTCTCTCTTCGTCATTTTTCTGACAGCAGTAAGTGTGTCCTGTACGATTCCTATGACAGGTTTGTTAGATTGTGCAGTAATTATTTGTCTCGATGTTAAATGTATATTCTCTACTTCGGCCCTGGTCTCCAATGATTGAGGCACATGCAAGTTCATTTCATCTCCATCAAAGTCTGCATTATATGGAGAAGTACAACTTAAGTTCATGCGGAATGTGGACCATGGCAATACTTTTACTCTGTGGCCCATCATACTCATTTTGTGTAGTGTAGGCTGACGATTGAAGATAACCAAATCGTCATCTCTCAGGTGACGTTCCACTTTGTAACCGAATTGTAAATGTAAGTCCGATGGTTTTGGGTGAAACCGCAAATCGATCCTCTCTCCATTGTCGCGAACAATGTACTTGGCCCCTGGGTATTGGGTGGGCCCACGTCCTACTAATTCTTGCATTCTATCAATATTGTATGGGGTTACCAACTCCGGGAAAGTCAAATTTTGTGCAATCGATATTGGTACTCCCACTTGGTCAATACGTAGGTTGGGATCCGGTGTAATGACAGTACGAGCTGAGAAGTCAACCCGTTTTCCCATGAGATTTCCTCGGATCCTTCCTTCTTTGCCCGACAGTCGTGCCTTTATAGCTTTCATTGGTTTTCCTGACTTCTGTATAGCTCTGAGAAACAAAAAATACAGTGTGATCAGCACTTATTTATGTTTTTATTATTTTAAGTCATTCATCTTTTATATTCATTTTACAGGTGAAACTGAGTTATTAAACTTTAGACTTTAGTAATCATAATAGTTTAAGGAAGTTCGCAAATAATTCTTGTGGTCTCGCGAGATGTTGCCGTTGGAAAATCCCATTAGACACATAGTTACTGACGCAGTAGGTATACTTACTACAATTACATTGTGAGCTTGTGCCAGGTAAAATGCAACAAATACTAAAAGATCTCTTGTGTGATTCCCAACCGCAAGCTAATGCGTTATAATTATAATTATAATAAGTACTTGTAGAAGTATAGCGGATTGCGAAATCCGAGATGACATAATTAATATATGTATTAAGTAGTTTCATCTAGAGATATATCATATCAAGCGAACCGTGGGAACCTGAGATTCGCCTACATTGAGCTGTAGCAAAAAAGCCAGGGCAAAGCACTATGAATTTTATTATCTCACAAACAATAATATTTATGGTATCCTAGTTTTTATACGTAAAGTTCACATAGTAAACAATTAGTGGAAGTGACGAGATTCGTACATGATTTTCTGAGAACCAATATAAAAAGAAAACGCAATATCAAGGAAAGAGGAGTGCAAGTTAATCATCTAAATTCATCTATTTCTGAATTTAGTTTCGTTTTAATATAATACTATTTATAATAGTTTAGCCATTCCGCCCATGTATTTGTAGCTAGGTACCAATCCTACCCACCTTCCCTTCCCAATTATTTATGACTGTACAATGTACATCTACAGCCATTTATGGATCTACACATAAACTTACTTTGGCATCCAAGGTTTATCATTGTCCACTAAAGTCGCGACATGAAACTGCAAAATCTTTATATTGTTGGTTATAACTTGAGCTGCTGCTCCAGATTGTTGACTTTTCATCAGCTCATTGTTTGCTTTGATGATATCTGCCAGTTTGTGCGTCAAATCATCCTGGTTCTTAGCTGTTCCGAACATTACAACAGCCGGCCGTACTGCGAGTGGTGGGACTGGTAATACAGTGACCACCATCCAATCTGGTCTTGCATATTTAGGATCCATACCCAGAATAAATGCGTCCTCATCTAGATTAAATTGAACGAAATTAGGACAAACTGGAAAATTGCAAATGTTGAGGAAAATGCGCTTTTTGTTAAATTACAAGCATATCATAAAGGTAAATCATATCTATTATGAGTATCATTAGGAGAACTTTCAGCCTTTTGTAGTCTAAATGCGGCCTTCGTAGTGTTGCATTGCATTTAACCCTCTCTTTTTGTAGTTTAATAAAAGTGTGTTTACCTCAACATTAATTATTCCAATAATGACAAATTGACAATTAACTATCACGGATATCGTAGATACAGTTAACAAAGTAATTAGCTACAAAGCCCTACTGATTATTGTAATTAGGACTACGAGTATTAGGACGATTTTTGTTTTAATCAATCTGTATGATCCGTTTACCTCAACATTAATTATTCCAATAATGACAATTAAGTATCACAGATATCGTAGATACAGTTAACAAAGTGATTAGCTACACAGCCCTTCTGATTATTGTAATTAGGACTACGAGTATTAAGAAATCATAGAGATCAAAATTATGAATTTACAACATATTCAATCTATGGATACAGAACGCCTACCCCTAAATTCAATAATCGCAAATTTCGAACGATTGTGTCTATCTCTCCAATTACACCTTAATTAGAGTAAAAGAAAAAGATGCACGAAGTTGTCGTACTTCTGTTTTCACGCTTAGGTCCTTCGGTGGTCCTTTGCCATCTTTTAAAGTTTCCCTTAGTTATCGATTAATTTAATAGTTCCTCTTCCTACTATCGATATGATACCTATCGATATCTAGTAGGAAATCGCACCTGTTATATGTTTTAGGATTTCCAATGCTCTTTCAGCAGTTATTAGAATCTTTTTTTCTTGCGTGTCTTCATTGACAAGTTTCCATTCGGCTAAGATGTCCAGGCCAGCGCGTTTTATATTGGGCTGGTAGTGGCCACAGCCTCCATGGCTAGATGAAATTTTACTTTCCTCTTCCACTTTCTCGGCATCAATAACTTCACCGCCTTCGCAAATACTTTTCCCCTTGCACAAGTCATACACCAAAGTCAACCTTTTGCGAGGTTGCCCTTTTGTTTTCATTACAGCTTCTTTAAGTTTTGGGTTTGACTAAAATTCATAAGCAGAATTTAAACATGTGTTATGGTTAACCTTATTTTACTATTAGTAAAACAAGTGTTCATCTTACCGGAGTTACAAGGAGTTTCGAGCAATAGAAACAAACACATCTTAATACTTTAATGGTTTTCGTTATGAAGCCAATGTGATATACTGGTTTAACCAGTTCAATGTGTCCAAAGTGCCCAGGGCATTCTGACATATTTCCCGCACAGGTCTGGCACCTGGAATGTCTGTCAATCACGCCCTGTCTTGGGTCCATTAGTCCACCGAGCTTCGGTTTACCGCCCTCTGTAGTTACAGGGAAGCGAATGCCACCTTCTGTGACTGACATGCGCCGCTAAAAATTAGCGATATATCTATGTATTTTTGACTTTATAAATATTAAGTACGTACATAGGTACCTAGCCATTCTACCTCCGTTACCTACTATCACTTAAAATTAAAACCACTGAATCAATTAAGAATGTGCAGGGATTTGTACTTAATGGTTTTAGTACTTTTAGTCTCGTGGCGGGGGCGGGGAGGGCAAAGGATAATTTATATCGTAGACATTATTAAAATTATGATTTACGCATTTCTACGCTGACGGAGTAGCGAGCATAATATAGTAGGAAATATTTTTTATAATCACAAATCTCTATATCTGGTCTTGTGTCCTACACTTGTCTGGTGTAGGCAAGAGTACTACACCACTCATCATCATCATCATCATTTCAGGGGTTGATCGTCCGCTGCTGGACATAGGCCTTCCCCCAATATGGCCTAGCTGTATCATCTTAGGGGGTCGGTTTTTTCCCTATGTAATATTAAAATAGATAGTTCATTAAGTAGGTACGTTTTCAATTAGGCATTTTTTACTCAAAATCCAAGAGACAGCGTCAGTAACCTTTTTTATACTCGTTAGGTGTACCTACATCTTGTTTGCTTTTACAAGGGAGCAAAGTTACTGTTTACCCTCTCGGGCTAATATTGAACCCGAACTAGCGAAAGATTCGAAAATTGTACCACGAGCATATCGAGTGTTTTAAAGAGTGGAACCTTGAGCGTTGGCAGGGTTTCAAGGCACGAGGGGATCAAACTTTGCTGCTAAGTGAAACACAACATTTTCCACCTCACTGCCGCGAGGAAAATACCAACCACCTAACTCTAAACTTTCAAATTGATTCCAAAAGGTATCAATCATTTATTGCTCTACCATAACATATCTAACTTTGTTCCCGTCAATGACAAAATGAATGGTTCGTTTTTAAACGTGCGTAATTGCGAAGTTATGAAGGTAAATGGGTTTGATTAGTTTTTTTCGTTTTCTATTGACCCTGAATATATGTATAATAATTAATAAAATTTCACGGTCACTTTTTTTTTCCAAGAATAGGTACAGTCAGCATCATATAGTTCGTAGCATCCAAAGTACTCAAAAAGTTCGGTACACCGTAGAATTAGTATGGTGTACCGAACTATTTGAGTACTTTGAATGCTACGAACTATATGACGCTGACTGTACTCGTGGAAATGACTAATAAATGGATATAATATGTTCATTAGTGAAATGGAAAATTGGGGAAATTCATAAATAAATAAATAAAACAAATTAAAATAAGGAATTTAATTTTACATTTTTAATAATGAATACAAAATAACAGATCTAAATTTTAAAATCTAGTAAGTAAATTTAATTTCAAAAATATACGATCGAGTACCTACCTATGTCTGTCTTTACATAAATCACATACAATGCAAAAGTTAAAATGCGCGGGTGTGGCCGCCCGCAGTCGCTTCAGTGGCACGACTTTTCATAGGTACAGTCAGCAGCAGAAGTGGCTAATCGTTTGAGGAATCCAAAATGAGGTCAACACATCTCTATTGTCAAGAGAATAAGAGCGCGTGTAGGTCATTTTGAACACTTCAAACGCTTAGCCACTTTTGCTGCTGACTGTACTTCTGCGGCACGGTACATGGTACATATGACAGCAGCACCATGTCGCGAGTGAAATCATAATATCTTAGAACCATCTTTATCGAAAACCACCACACCGCCTGCTGTTTAGGAGATGCGAACACCCACTTGTAAACACAACAGTCTCTCACTATCAGTAGGTACTTGGATACACATATCGTCTTTTGTTATCGTTTATCGCATTAGATTATCCGATACCACGACAGAATACGTGTGCATACGTAGGTCAAACAATAAAATGAATCAATAAAAGAGTATATTTTAATAATTAAAATATAGGTATAGGTAGGACACAGTAGGTAAATAAACCGTTTCTCAATTTTATATTTTATTGCGCAATATCCTAGAAACAAAAATGTATTCTTATTCTTATTATAAAGTTATCTACTCATACGTTCTGGACAATGTATAATAAATAAACTGACCAATTATAAATTTTTACAATCTTTTACAAAGTACTACAAAACTTTCACTGCTTTGAGGAAAATCCTGTTAGAAACTATAAGACAAAGACACCTTGTATTTTTTGTAGCACAAGCACATGCTTATACTTATTTAATGTCTCGACCTTATTTGTATTCTAAAAGACACAACTTACTATTTCATCCGGTGAAATAATACCGAATTGTACTTTCCGTACTTCGCGCACAGGCGCTATTGAGTCACTAGTAGCAGCCATTTTAAATGGCTGTAAGTGAGGCACGCTTGAACTTTTCCGGAGTATTTATACCCTAAGAAATGTTGCCATGTTAAATGTTTAATCTACCTTAGAATTTTTGCCCTGCGACAAAAAAGGGGAAAACAAAACACCAAAATAAAAGTATGTTGTAATTAACGACAGGTTTATTTTTATGATATAAAAAAAATAAGCAGTTCATTGTTCTCTAGCAGTTTTAAGACTTAAACCGAAAAAGAAAACCTTGTAAATGTTAGCACTCTGTTATGAATATGATTGTATTTTTATTACGTAACATCGTAGCGTAGATTTTTATGAGAGGTAGGGCTTGAGTCTGGAGAAGCTCAAACGGGGAAGTACCTCCTCCTTACAGAAGGCCACAGCCATTAATAGCACTACTACCTTTCAGGTATGTAGTGTTGTGTTCTTGATTGTAAGGTTCCCAGAGCTCCAACCCCCCTTACAGGCCGGCAACGCGCTTGCGGCTTCCCTGGTTGCTTGCGGGTGCCCATGGGCGACGGTAGATGCTTAGCATCAGGCAATCTGGCTGCTCGTTTGCCGCCTTTGTCATAAAAAGAAAAAAAATGATACCAAGGACTGAAAGACTGTAAGACCAAGGATAGAATGCCCATATTGCCCATACAATATTTCGTACCTGCATTGCTGACTAAGGTACTAGTGCCATCTAGTGTTTCACAGCCACAATAGAACATAGAACAGTTGCATACAGAATTTCTTCATCGGCAAACGTACGCAAAGTAACTACACACGATACTGCACAGATGGCGCTTTGTGAAATTTACCAAAAATATACGTTTAGCCAGTAGTTCCACAGCTGTTCGGAGGAACGCGGTTTTGTAGGCATTGTCAATCCCGTAGATATTGAACTAAAATCGCGTCTACACGGCATTGTGTCAAGCAAGTTCACAAAACAAAAGTCGATACACTAACTGTGGATTTTATTAAGTACAGTCGCTATTAGATATATCGGAGCTGTGAAGGTGGTCACAAATACCAGAACATGCACTTTATCGCCTTGACAACAGAGGGGTTGTTCGGATATTTGTGACTACCTCCGCAGCTCCGATATATCTGATGGCGGCTACAACAACTATTTAGGCTCACCTACTGTAGTCTGTGACCCACCCAGAAATAAGTAAGTATTAGATCAACGTACATGCAATTTACTAGGACCATAACTATCGAATCGGGTAATACAGATTGATTAAAACAAAAATCGTTTTTTCGGTGGTCAATATTTTAACGCATCTTCCTTACCTTCCTTATTCAACCTAAGTAGTGATAAATAATATCACATGCGTTTCGTTATCTGGCCGCTACTAACTGTATGATGCTGATTTACTAACTGAACTATTGTACACACTAAGCAATAAATAAATGAATGAATGATTTGCAGTCTTCCAAAGTAGGTCCAAAGTTACGTGACAACGCCGAGCCGCGTAGTGTTTTGTGAACATTTTTGGTCTGATGCCATTTAAAAATATAATGAATATATTAAGTGTTAAAGTTCAAATAATTTTACCGTTAGTATATTTGATAGAAATTGATCATAAAGTATAAATGACAACGTTTAGGGCTTTCGAAAGTGACCATCAACTTTATGTAGGGGAAATGAAATAAAATAACACACAAGTTGCCATATTTTTTTGTTATTACTTAAATATTATTTCAAATCTTGTTTATAAATATACTTTGGCAGAACAAAAAATCTAGCTCTCATTATTAATATACAAAGGTGCTGTTACATGTTAACTACTAACTTTAAAAAAAATGCGTATCTTCATACTTGAGGTTAAAGTTATGCTTTACTACTGGAAGCACTATTTGTATTAAATTCTAGGAAATCTTTGAGTAGCGTAGTACGTCTTTTCTCTGCTATGTCCATTTGATTTTCTAAATCTCCGCGATCTGTCGTTTCTGCCCGTTCCACCTTCCATGACAAGTTTTCAATCTCTGCTTCTAGCTGCGCCTGTAGGATGTAAAAACAAGTTTATTAATAATGATTAGGGCAGGTTCTCACATACTCAACTTAGGTTACAATAGCGACCTTGCTAGACAGCAAGCTGCTGGACGGCGCTACCGCGAAAAACGTTTGTCTCTGTCACTCTCATGACTCTGTACTTGGAGTAAAAGAGAAAGATGCTCGAAATATACGAACTTCGATGTTCTCGGTACGGGGCCTGTACAGTCAAGTGAGGCATCACCAAAAAACCGGAGCAATTTTATTGGGCTTCATAAGATTTTTTAGATAGCTGGTAGGGCCTTCGCAATCTAATTTTATCAATATAAGAACTGTCAAGTTTCAATGCAAGTACATTTTAATATTAATATACTGATTACGTCTTTATGTAATTGTTTGCTGCCACTCTTATTTATTATAAGTTATAATTATAAATCAAAAAAACTTCATCTTACCTGCTGGTACTCAAACAGTTCTTTTCGGGGTCCAACTTCCATATAATAAGCATAAGGGTATGTATATTGCAAAGTGTATCTGCAGCGCTTCAATAGTCTCGCAGAATCCCACAGGTATTGCCAGTCGATCCAAGTACCCTCCCCAGCCATAACCTAAACAAATGAAAATGTTAGTTTAAGGTGCATCAAGTTGTGAACAAGTTCTTGCATATAATTTGTAAAACAGCTTACAGCTTTTAGTTTCTACGAATTTATATGACGGGAAACAGTATACCATACTAATATTATAAATGCGAAAGTAACTCTGTGTGTCTGTCTGTTACCTCTTCACGCTTAAACCGCTGAATCAATTGGGATGGGAGAGAGTTTGAACATTGTTTGAACAAGAAAGTACATAGGGTAATTTTTATCCAGGATGGCCGACAAAGTCGCAAGGAAAAGCTAGTAGATTATAAAGCCCTTATTTTCGCTTGTCGGCGATACGAATATGATGATGGGATGTAAATACTTTCACATTGTCAACAAGAAATACTCGGTCCTGAATCTGTATAGCCAAAGAATCGAGTGAATTGTTGCCAAACCTGAACACAATTCAATCAAGTAAAACTTACCTTTTGATTTATACGAGTCTTGAGACTCGCCAATGTCTGCTCCTCCAATTTAAGAGATCGTGCATGATTTTCCCATCTTTCATAATAATGCAAATACTTTTTGAGAGCCTCGCGTGCCTAAAATAAGAAAAAAAATATGGAACTAGTGTTGATAGGAGAAGTATGAATGACAGGTGGTTCTATAGTGCGATACATTTTTAATTTGCTTGCCAATATTCGTTTAGTTGTGTATGACAACCATCAAACTATTGTGGGAAAGGTTACACAAACAACAACAAAAATATATCAAACCTATTGTATACGTTCCAAGAGCTTGGTGAAATAAATCGAGCATCTGCAATAGAACTTATATATACCTGGGGGTGCTACATTATTTTATCAAGGTTGCACATTATATTTTACCTGAGCATGCTGATTGTCATTAGTTAAATTGGGATCTTCCTTATAGCGACTGCATTCATAGTATTCAGAGCCGTGTGTCTTCCAGTCCCCCAGGCACACCCAACAGAAATCGTGTCTGCAAGCTCCGCACTGCATGTGATTGCAACCTCCGTTTTTCTCTATGCATATCTGGCATTTAGGGCAATCCTAGAAAAATGCAAGCTGAGATTAAATTTAGAATAGTAAAGGAATTCCGAATTAGTAACGTCGAAATTACACAAAACCGCCGCACACAATCTGAATGGTTAATCAACTGAACAAATCTGTACAGTATACTTCATACTTTTCATTTCTCATGTCTGTAAAGTTCGGTTTAAGTCGCGCGTAGACGACATAAGATCACTTTTTAAACGTAAAATCATGTATTCATCCCTTTAATTACTAGAGTAACAAAAGAGTTCAAAAACCGCCATTCAACCGCGCCGCGCATGTCAAACCAGCCCACACTTTCCGGGTTGACGCAGCGCATTTATCAAACCAAGAAACAATTGTGGTATACCTTAGTATGGGCGCTGATGTAGTTAGCCGTCTCCGAGTCGTCCGCGCACTTGGTGAGCCATCGGCGGATGGTTGCGCAGTCTGTTGGCGCGTGATGCGGCGCGCCACAAGAGAAGCATGTCAGCAGCTCGCAGCCCGAGCACTCCACGCGGCGCGCGCCTGTCCGCACCCACGCTTGAAATATCCACTGCAAACACAAGCAAAGAAAAAAAGCTATTTGAATCGCAGAAGTTCAGGAAAAGGTTACAACTCAACAACACAGACAGTCGAAGTGACAGTCCAAGGCATAAAAATATCAATAGTAAAAGTGTGTACAGTCAGCATCAATAGTAACGTATGAAACAGCGCACCAAAAGTATCTACCATTATTTAAAGCCTGGGGTGGTTCATTTTTCCGAGATTTTTGTTCACATCATAAAAAATATATATATCCAAACAATTATTTAAAGTCTTCAATATTTAGAGGTTGCATAACATCGGTTATGTCATATTATACTATAATAACAATTTACATAACATTTTTAGATTAGCAAGTCCTCATTTATTAGCAAAGTTGGGAAAAATTTGGGAAATTTCTTTCCTCCTTCTTACAAAAGTGAAACACCCTACTGGACAACTTAGATTTCATACAGAGGGGTGAAGGACAAAGAAAACGCTGGTTGGATGAAAATGATGAAATTTAGAGAAGAGTGGCGAGAGTTGGGAAGACACCGCTGTATCCCAAAGACACACAGATAATTGTTAATGTAGACTGTGTAATATTGTTAATCAATAATTTCTTTGTAAAAAGGCTTGTTGAAGATGGGGAGAACAGGCCTGATAGCATATGTATATGCATTATATGTCTATAGAAAAAATATTTGATTTATGGAGTCCAGTAAAGCCACTACAGATAAAACTGGCTGGACAGGCTGACTGGCTCCAGTTAAACCAATATTGATTATATGAGATATAAAACCAAATGAAACTAGAAAACAAAATGTTTCTACCTGGCAATTTGGACCTGGGCAAAATCTAAGTTGAGGATGTGATTTAACATGATCCTTGAACATGAACTGCTGGTAGCGTTCTCGTAGTGCAGGTTTAGCCACATGAGACAACACAAAGTCCTCTGGAGCTCGTACTTCACAGTCCTGGGCCATGCACTGAATAGTGTTGGACACACCTGTAACAACAACAAATACAATAAAAAAATACCATTAACCACTACAGTGTGAGGCATTGTTAGACAGGTATATGAAAATTTTATTTATTTATTTAACAAAATAATAATGGAGATTAATTTATTGTAATAATAATATTTTTGCAAGCTGTATATCACTTATATATAAACTTTGAAAAACTGAACTAAAAACTAAAATTCTAATTCTTAAATTGACCCCTGTGGAATGGTTTGAGGATGCTGATAGAATTTCCTCCTGAACCGCAATGCTTATGCTTGAGCGAGGAAGCTGTCAGTTTGTTGTCACTGGTGACCATCCATTTTGCCAACTGGCAGTACAGACCTTGTAATGCTGCTAGCTAGCCTTAAACATTTATTGATAAAGTGCATCTTTCCAAAATCATCACTCTTCAAAGAAAAATATTTTAAAGTTACAAATCAAAAACAACTAAGTAATTATTTATTCATATTAATAAACTATAGATAAAATTTTGTTACATCACCATTTTGAGCTATTGCTAAATAAGAAATGCATGATTGAAAAAATACATGATTTCATAAAATACACACCTGTGAATTTATTAATAGTACATAACCCCTTGTGATTACCACACACTTGTTTGCTCACCATGGGGGACCCCCCACGGTGAGCCTCTGGCTTTATAGTGCTAGTTCTTTCCAAGCATAACTATCAAAATGAGTCATAAATAATCAAGCAGTAATATATTTCACTTAAAAGGATTCATAAATACAAACATTGTAAAATCTGTAACATTTGTCACTTCACCTATAAAACAATACCTTGTTAGAGCTTGTAGTTAAGAATAGCTCAATACTTAATGAAGATGGTATGATGTTAATATTACATAGGTATTTTAGAAAAATGATGGCTTACCTTGCATAATTTGTACTTCAAAGTGCATAGCCCAGCATTCATTACAAAAGTAATGTCCGCAAGCAAGAGCACTATACTTGGTCAGAGCTGGAGTGTTAGCACAGACTGCACAAGACATCCTGCTGGAGCCTGCTTGGGCTGAAGGGATCCGAGGCTTTACTCGGCTATATACTAGCACTTCATTTGCATTATTTTTATACTTAGCGATAATCTCTTGAGCATTCCATTCATATGCATGTAACATAACCTGGAAAACGATGACATGTACTTGAACTTGAGTTCTACAATATATAAATAGTTCTAGTAAATAGTTCAAATTGATATAGTGTTCAATGTATAAACGATAATACAAACCTTCGCCAAAGAAGGCGTTATTTGGAGGCTGTTGCTGAGCAATTCAATCGATTCATTTAACAATTTTTCTACTTCTTCTACCTTGTGACAAGAGAATAAAAAATATTCGGGATCAGCCTTACTACGGTCCACGGCCTCCATATCACAATCATCTTGCTCTCCGTAGTAATCGTAGTCGTCTCCATCGTTATCCGAGTATTCCATGTCGGATTCCGCAGACATTTTGGAGAAATGTAGAAAGGATGGGTTCGAAATGGATGGATATCAAGACGATAATAACATATTGTGTGACATTGAAAATTTTAACATTTTACATGAGCTAAATCCTACACACCAAATTATATCAGTATATATGACTAGAATGCGACATTGAAGTTGATCTTACTTGTTTATTTCAGGAAAAATCTATCGTTTATTTACTACTGTTTTCTACTAAAAACTTAAACTGTGTTTCCATGATGAAGTCAAAAAAATTACACTAGACTTTGTAATCGACGCTGTTACTAGTGTTACTGCGTTAAAGTAATTACACATATTTTTCTTTGTCCTTCTTTTTTTTTCTCTTAATACTAATTTGAATCACAAAGAGCAATACTGGGACATTAAACCAGATAGATTGAAAAATCAGAAAAATAACTAACGTACTAAACTACCAAATTATATCACTCGTGTTTCTTGCAACATAAAAATATTGCCATGTAATAAAAATAAACTTGTTGATGGGAAAAACTTAAAAACTGGTTTATTCATAATACTATTAATTTCTAAATGATATAGATATTTAGTGCGTAGAGAAATGGCCTTTTACCTTATTCTGTTTACAGTGACCATAGAATACTGTAACAATTTTTAAAATCCATATCGATAGTGGCCACGAATATTGGCACCTCACCACTAGCATTTTGTTGTCAAACTTGTCATTCAATTCAAAGGTCACCTTGGTGAAGTTCATCTCTGACAGATTCAAATATTTCAAATTCAATAAGATTTAGAAATTTACCTTGGTGCGTATTCTTCACATAAATAACATCTAAAAACTTTGGAGCATGTTAATTAATACATTGTTTAATTCATATAATAACAACTTTTATATAACTTCTGTAACTTCAGTGATAATTTAGTATATGCGTATTTTAGGGTTCGGGGGATAACTAACCCTTCAGGATGGACGTGACAGCAACTCAAAGGTTCATTGAGAGGGGTTCCCATAAAGGGAAGGGACTTGCAGTGTTCACAAGCGGAGGTGACTCCCAGGGCATGAATGCTGCAGTGCGATCAGTGGTTCGAATGGGTATTTACTTGGGATGTAAAGTTTACTTCATTCGCGAAGGTTATCAAGGCATGGTAGATGGCGGAGACAATATTGAGGAAGCGAACTGGTCATCTGTGAGCTCTATTATTCATAAAGGAGGCACTATTATTGGCTCAGCCCGATGCATGGATTTCATGTAAGTAATTAATGTTTTTGTTATAAATAGACTGATTACCTATATTTATTTACTAACAACATATGAAACAATGATTTGTATTATTGGTATGTCACTATAATTAATTTTCAAATATCAGTATGTTTCATCATGGTTGCATCTTATTTCATGCATCCAATGTGGTAGCATATTTTTATTATTACAAAAATAGGTTCTTACATATTATATAAATTAATGAATTGTTTGTCTGAATATAGCTCAATTGAATGTTGAACCTTCCTAACCTGCTATTTACCTTCCTAGACAATTTCAAATTTATTATGTTTAATTTTAGCAAGAGAGAGGGTCGCCTAAAAGCTGCATACAACTTAGTAACTCGGGGCATTACAAATCTGGTAGTCATTGGAGGTGATGGCTCCTTGACTGGCGCTAACCTCTTCAGGCAGGAGTGGTCAAGTCTTCTTGATGAACTGCTAGAGAACAATAAAATTACCAAAGATCAAAGAGAGAAATACAAATTCTTGCACATTGCTGGAATGGTGAGTGATTGAGTTTTAATACTTTGAGTGCCAAGAACCCGCTACATGGGTTCTCTAATGTAGGTGCTTACCTCTACAAAGTTGTAAAATGCTGGTATCAGCTACAAAACTTAACATACACATGTTGGCATATAATGTTTTAACCACTTCAATTGTCCTTGCTACAGACCACTCTGTGGTCCCATTCCACGCAGTTGGATAAAAAGAAAAAGGAATAAACTTACACAAATTGACCTTCTGTAATCTTAATAAGGCTTGTTTTATAAGTACTAGACAACAATACATACATATATACATATAAAAGATACATACATAATATAAATACTTAAAGAAATATAATAATTTAAATAACTCAGGAGCAAATATTTGTGATATACACTATAATACATAAATGTCCTTGAATCGAACCCGGGACCTCCTGCTTCATAGATATCAAAACAATAAGTAAACCTTATTGCAAACATCCTTTCTGCCATTTGTCTTTTGGTCCACCAATAGTTAGTTTTAAGTGGTGTTGAAAATTAGCAATGAATAGTGACTTCTTTTTTTAGGTTGGTTCCATTGATAATGATTTCTGTGGTACAGACATGACTATAGGCACGGACTCAGCTCTACACCGAATTATCGAGGCCATTGATGCTATTGTTAGCACGGCTTACTCACATCAAAGAACTTTCATCATGGAGGTGATGGGTAGACACTGTGGGTAGGTAAAGCTGCTTTTACGGTTACTGTATTGGAAATTTATTGACCTCCTATTTTTTTCTGTGTTGTATTATTACAGGCCGTATTCCTACCAAAATAACTTTTTTTTTTCATTCTAAAGACAGATTAAAGCGCATCCACATTATGCTCGGCAAATTTTAAATATTGACTTGTGAGGTATCCTTACGTGAGGTGTAACTCTTACGCGCGTGTCATTTTGACCGCATAATACACAAGGCCCATCACGTCTATCTTGCATGCGATTGATGCGGAAAGCAATATTAGAAAGTCTGTGATACATAATGTGGATTTAGATTTACAATTTATTTCAATATATACATTTGTACCTTACATCACCATACAACGCTAGGTAAGCTTGCATCTGAAAGAAATGGAATCAAAGCAAACAATACAAATATAATTCATTTATCCAGATATCTTGCTGTGGTTACGGGATTAGCATCTGAAGCGGACTTTGTTTTTACCCCCGAGTCGCCTCCATCAGTTGACTGGAGTGCTAAACTATGTGATAAGTTAGAACAGGCAAGCTTCTACAGTTATATTTGTCTTGCCCCTTGCACCCCTTGTTTTTTCATCAGCATCCCTGGATGAGTCTTATATAACTATGTTATTCCATAACTGGTACTTGTTTAGTTTTCTTGCAGTTTACACCAGCCTCTGTACGGACGCTACTTATACATTTATTTGCGAGGAACCAGCGCCCCTCAATTGGAATAAAAAGTTGTGTGAAAAGATTGTCGAGGCAAGGATATAATCTGTTATTTATGTGGGAGCAGGATCACTGTCCATTTCCTCTATAAATTCACTTCATATATAATGGCTCCTACCTGCATAGATGCTGCGAACCGCGAAAAAATTAAGCGAAACGATAGTTCTGTTGAATGTTGATGCTATTTCGCGTTTCGCTGCGTGAGTGTAGTTAGTAAAGCCAGGCAGGCTTCACTTGGCGTTCGTTTTGACCTGACCTATGGTGGTGTGTAACTCACTATACCTATACTGATCATGTCACGTGCAAGGTGGGTTCCGCTTGCATGACCAACCCCCAGGCCGCTTGTTACAGTTACCTGGCCCTCGTGGCCGCTCTGGCGTGCGAGGCAGACCAAGTATTCATTCCTGAGGACCCTGTTCCCAATAATTGGGTTGAAAAGCTTTGCAAACGATTGACTCAGGTACGCAGCTTAATTGAGTGGCTCTGTGCACATATAACACGCAATCACTGTAGGTACGCAAATAATATATCGTAGATGTCCTAGGGCTCCAATACTTACAACCTTCAACCTTAATTTGTAACAGACATTAGTAATCCAGAATAATATATTTCCTGGGGCTCGCCTGAAAACTTAAACCTGTACAACATACCTATAATTCATTTATCTCTTTAAAAATACGTGTAAGTACGATGTTAGTACATCTGTATAACAGGTTATTAACTACACATTAGATGAAACCTTTCATTGAAAATACATCTTAACATTGAAGATACGGTCTCATAACTCTACTCTAGGACATTTACTTTATTTTTGCTTTATTAGATGCTGCAAATCATGCAATCCAATATGGTTATTTTAAAGCAACTATTACCGCACTTGACTTTCTCAATCGATACAAATTAGCCAATTGAGAGGAGATATTTTCAGTTGCTCCACTTGACTACAATGCCTCGACGACTTGTAATTTGTTGAATTAGTTTATGCACTTTGACAACGATCAGCAAAGTTCGGTGACTTTCTACCCGTTTTGTTTTTGATTGTGTGTTGTTTGTCAACCTACGCTATAATCCTCTTGAAGCGTGTTTGTTCCTTAAGAAATATCAATCACTCGTTGCATGTATTTTTATATAAGTATCAATCACTGGTGTTATGAATTCTTATGTTTGATATCGTCAGGCTACAACCAAAATTCACTAATTACTACCACAAATTAATAACACAGTGAATCATATTAGTACCTAAATAAGGTTGATTTTTATGTAATTATTTTTTAGTAGTTGGTGAGTTTTGGTTGTCACCTGACGAAATATAACTAATCACTTGTGGCATGTCCTAGGTTTTAGATGTCTTTACATTTCACAATATTTTAGTATATTTCACGTGTTGTTACATATACTATTGTTTACGAGGAGGCTAGGAGGGGTCTTGAAGCGTACCTAAATAATGGACGCCCTCTAATTATATCACGAAGTATCCAACAACTGTTTCCGTCCTACATGTAATAGAAATTTGCATGTGACATTCATCATGGTGGGACCCTGAGGTTTATTTTAAATGACAGCATGTTAAATCACCTAATTAGATAATAATTAATTACATGTACTTAGATAGGTCGAATAGCCAGTCGCATATTATACATTGCCAGGCTAAATTGCATCAAGACGCAAATAGTTGAATGACTTGTGATCTCTACAAAGCAGACTTCGCCATAATAAGATGCTAACGACGCTACGACCTCCATGTCTTGTATCCATCATGCATTGAGTGCGCTTGGTATAAATTGAATGTAAATTGGGCCGTCGTATGTTTTAATTTTTTTTTGTCTATGTAACAATTTTAGGTGGGTAGGTATTTAATCGCAGGTTATCGTGATCATATATACCTACCTAGGTCAACCTAGAAATGATTCTTGATTAAAAAAGAATCATACAATTATTTTGAATTATATAGTTAAGTATTTTCTTGCAGTTAATATAAAATCACATAATTGAATGACATACTACCTATTCTCACCATTTCCATCTATAATTAGATCACGTGTGCTGTCCTATATTGAATACAATGATTTTAAATGTTAAATCATTTTTTATTAATTTTAATTATAAGCCTTTACTAATAAAATAATATGAGATCATTATCTTAATGAAATAAATGAATTGAATTGAATATAACAATATATCTGTGAAATAGGAAAGGAAATCGGGCCAACGGCTAAACATCATCATAGTGGCGGAAGGAGCTATCGACCGTGAGGGCAAGCCCATCACAGCCGAGCTGGTGAAGAAGGTGGTGGTGGACAACCTTCAGCAGGACACGCGCATCACTGTGCTCGGTCACGTCCAGCGTGGAGGCTCCCCATCTGCTTTCGACAGGATTCTGGTAAGACTATTGTTTATTAACTAAGTCTAGCGTAGTTTCGACTACACTGAAAAAAGTGTTTATCTAAATATATATAACTCAAAGGTGACGGCCTGACTGACATAGTGAGCTATCAACGCACAGCCCAAACCACTGGACGGATCGGACTGAAATTTGGCATGCAGGTAGATGTCATGACGTAGGTATCCGCTAAGAAAGGATTTTGATCAATTCTACCCCCAAGGGAATAAAATAGGGGATGAAAGTTTCTATGAAACTTTGTCTATTGCATAAAGCTACTATGACGTAGGCATTTGTGGCATAAAACGGCATTTTCCGAACAAAAAGCATGTATGCATACAAAACTACGTTTTGAACGATAGTGTGCTAAAAATAACTTAAATACTTCTTTATGCGACCGAAGCCGCGGGCAAAAGCTAGTGGATAGATAAACATTAGCAGAACACGTGCACATACTCAATTATTATAGCGAGAAAACTTTGTCCAAGTATCCATCGGCTTTCGACAGGATTCTTGTAGGACTATATTGTTTTGTTAACAAACAACTGTGGTAGCGTAATTTTGTGGTGAAACGCTGCGTTCATATTTATCACAGTCGAGCTGATGATGATAGTTAAGACAGAACTGACAGATAAGCTTGAATACGATATGCGCGTATCTCCGCATTTGTAAACTCGGAATCGGCAAAAGTTGTGGGGAAACTCCTATGGCCACCGCCGTGCTTGGTCATGTCACGTGTAGCGTGGAGGCTCCCCTTCGACATATGAAACGATTATAGTAATTAAAAAGTCGTGTCTTAGGATATTTTAATTTTTGACTTTACTGCAATGGTATTATGCCTCTTTACAAGCGACCTAGACGAGGAAGCGTACTACCAATATGAATATGTGTATTGTAAAATACCTATTGCAATTGGAAATCTAAATCATATTTAATAGTATATGTACCTATTTAATAGCTTACCTATTTATTTTATTGAACAATAGGCAAGAGGCAATCGCACGAGTAGGTACCTACGCAGTACCAGACATAATTCGTTGTTGATGTTCGATGATTGGTCATCAAACTTTTTTTATTGTAATACTTTTCATTTATTTTATTTATTTACGGCGTTAATGAGAGCTGCAACGTTGGTCTTTTTATTAAACACGATATGTGAATAAGATAGTGTTTGTCTAAATTGCTAACGGTAGGTAGTTTGTACGTGTGGACGACGATATTTGACTACGGAACTGTGATAGAAGTTTAACGGCATTGCACTTAATAGAGCCTTACGGTATCCATATACCATATAAATACCTATGATAAAGTTTCTTACGAACGTAATATACCTAAGTCCAACAAATAGCTTGAATAATCACTGATAATGTCAGTCGAGACAAGAAATACCTATAATGTGTATAATTATAATGTATGTGTTAAAATTTTGTCTACTAGTTTATTACATATGTGTAAATCTAATCGTCTAGACGGTTCGATCGGCTATATCATTATAACTACTTGGTTTCTACTAATAGTTTCCGATTTATGCGTTTCGGCATTTTTTCGCTCCACAAAAATTCGCTCTACGTGCTGTCCAAAAGGAGTTCAGCTTACAAAGACAAATTGAAACACCGTACTGGACTTCTCCTTTTTAAATTGAATGTCGGAATGCGGGCAAAACAATTGACGCGCGGACGATAATTGGACACGATTTCATGAAATGGCGCGCAGTTAATTAAACCGAAATGAGAATAAGTGAATGCTGAAATGAACGATGAAAATGAAATTTATATACGTAAATAACCTAAAAATCAAATGATTAACATGTACGAGTATAATTCATAATAATTTATTTGCTAGAACATGGTTTACAGAAAAGGTCACAATATTTAGAAAAGTTCATCACTTCATATATGTTACTATACTAAATAATAACGGATCCGTATCCACCTACGTGTACCCAGTCTCTCAAATATCTACTACCTACTAATTTATTTGATTTTTTCATACAGTCGAGTGCATTAATATATATACACTTTTTCATTCTAGGTATAAGTATGTCATGCTAATATAAGGTGAAAAAGTTAATCCATTTTTAATAAGAGACATCCTTTTGTCCCGTAGGGTTGCCGCATGGGAGCAGAGGCAGTGATGGCGCTCATGGAAGCCACCCCAGATACGGACCCGTGCGTGGTGACCCTGAACGGGAACCAAGCTGTACGCCTCCCCCTTATGGAATGCGTGCGACGCACCAAAGCGGTCGCTCAGGTAAGAACATTTAGTAACGTCATAGGCGTCTAACTGCCAAACTACCTTGGCATTTATAAACATTGAGATAAGGTCTGATGCCATTTTGAATTTTAATTATGACAATTAATAGTTGCATTTAGCCTGGCAAGTTTTGATTTCTGAGTGGCTAGAGGATAAGCGTTCACGCGTGTAGTGGTTAGTTTTACAGTTGCAATACCTATGTGAGTAGGACAAATAGATTTACGTAACTAATCCTTTCGGACAGGGGCCGTAGCCAAGCAGGTGACAATCGTTTATAGAAAACTGCATTGAAATGAAAATAATTGTATAGGAATGACATTGAACGAGGCACATGAACTTTTCCATACATTATTTAATGGCTATAAAGTATGGCAACATTCTTAAGGAGAATTGAAGTAGAGCATTGCACTAAGAAAAACAGCGATGTAAATAAATCCAAAACGAATTTCGTATTTTTTTTTTTAAATCTTACGCTCGCGCTCATTTATACTTTTGTTAAAAAAATATACTACTGTGAGTGTACCAAATATTTGATAAATGAAATGATCAATTAGTGAAATGGGCACAGATTGTTACCGGTATTACTAAAACTGGAAATATTCCCGTGACTTCCTAGTTCTTCATTGATCTTAAATGGTACTTAGGTAAGAAGAATTGCTGGACGAAATGTCAAAAACATATAATAACAACTTAGATACCGAAATTGAATCCTAGTTAATATCTATCAAAATAATATAGGTAGGTATTCGATCCCCTGGAAATGGGTTAATTGATCCATTATTTCAGTTTTGTATACCTATTAAAAAAACATCTAATTAATTGAGCAAGTCATATTGTTTATATAAATAGATAACCTGGCTATCTTTCAAGCTTTTTAGCAGACACATGATAAAAAATGAGAGACGTTATTCAAGGATGCAGTAAACAATAGATTTGGAATATAAGTACGACAATAAGTATACCGACGAGAATTAAATCTGTTTACCTATAAATAGAGAACATTTTCGAATGGGGTTTCAATTATTGGCCACGGAATAATAAATTCTAGTTACCGGCCATTAACCCTGTTTCCTTTTACAAAGTATTATGCAAACTGTACGAAATGTCGTTGCGCAACAGAATTACCCTGTCCAGAGTCTAGACATAGGTATCGATTGTTTACTTGCGCGTTTTAGATAGGTAGTAGGTACTCTTGCACAAGGACATTCAAGGTTGTTGTTAAAATAAGTTTAAGGGATCACTGAGTGGAGTATGGAATGCTAAATCGTTTTTTTACTATGAGTTAAACCGATTTTTCTATTAAAACCGGTTTTTGTAATACTCAATAATAAGGGATTCCTTTCGCCAATGAGTCGCATTTTCTGACGTGGCATAAAGCGGTGGGGCGTCCGCAGCAGCCAATTCTTGCCGGTTTAACTAATTTTACCGCAGATTTCTTGGGCTCACGGAGAAAAGGAAAGCCATATTTGTTCTGTCTTGCTTTAGGCGAGAACTGTATGTTTGTAGTGTACCTACATATATATGTATACTTAGGATAGCTTTTATTTTGTAAACCCTGTGAGTGGCATAAATCGGACCACCCAAGGTCATTCAGGGATTAATTAGGTCAGCTATATCTACACTAATATTATAAACACTAATAATTAAGTTTGTGAGTGTGTGAGTGTGGGTGTTTGTTACTTCTTCACGTCTAAACGGCTGGAGCGATTATAATAAAATTTGGTATGGAGTTAACAGCTGACACCCGTGATCAACACATAGGCTACGTTTTTCCCTAATAAACCGCGGATAACACTGCGGGGCAATATTTATTCCTACAAGGCCGACAACGCGCCTGTGACTCACCTGGTGTTGCGAATGCCCATGGGCGACGGTAATTACTTACCATCAGGCAACCCGTCTGCTCGTTTGCCACCTTTGATATGCAAAAAAAACAATGCTTATATGTGTCGTCTCTCAGGCTATGGCCGACAAGAACTGGGACATGGCGGTGCAACTGCGCGGCCGCAGCTTCGCGCGCAACCTCGAGACGTACAAGATGCTGACACGTCTCAAGCCGCCCAAGGAAGCCTTCGACGCCACTGGCAAGCCTTCTGTAAGCTTTCATACTTTATTACAATTCAATATTCCATTTCAATTCATCTATTCATAACAATTAATATTTTTGAAATAAAACAACTAAAACGGATTAAATCGCGTATACTAATTTAAACTTCATCCCGACGTTTCGAACCCTTTAGCAGCGTTCGTGATCATCGGGTGGACCACGAACGCTGCTAAAGGGTTCGAACGCTGCTAAACGCTGCTAAACAGTGAAAATTTAAATAAACATTCTTACTTCTCCGAGTGCGCTTTAACACATCGAGTTAGGTAGTTATTTTCGAAATCGGAAATGCAATTCTCTTTTATTTTACTATGAACGATATAAATTACGCAGTTCGGTACTATTTTTATTCCCGGAAGTGTAGACTTGTGAAAGATTAAGAAAAATAAATGTTGTTTTAGGAGGGCTACACACTGGCAGTGGTGCACGTCGGGGCCCCCGCGTGTGGCATGAACGCGGCCGTGCGCTCGTTCGTGCGCAACTGTATCTACCGCGGGGACACCGTGCTGGGCGTGCACGACGGCATCGAGGGCTTCATCAGCGGCAACATCGTCAAGATGGAGTGGTAACTATACCTCACGCCATTTCACACTTACACACACAGGGTTAAGGCTAGCATTGCTGAACTATAGCGCTATCAAGTACCTCACCTAAGTGGCATGACTGACGATGGAAATTCCCAAATTCCCTCCACGTCATGTAGTAATTAAGTGTCATCAACGCCAAACATTGCACGTATTCAATTCTGACTAAAACCTGGACTTGGCAGAAATCGTGGCTCACGACGTGTGTCACGAAATGTTCTTTACATATATCAAGTAAATGCTGGTGTAAAGGCTAACAAACTGCGTTATCGCCTCCTAGCTGATAGGGAGAAAATAACATACTAGATTCACATGATTGTAATCTTATATAATAGAATACTGATTATTGGGCACCAGTCGTGAAGACAAATGGTATTAATACGACAGCTTAATGGACTCGTAATTGAACATCCAACTATGGCTGATAGAGAAAGCCTTGAATTAACAGACAGGAATATCTTTACTACTTTAAAAAAAACTCGTATTTGACACAGATGTATGTAAGATGAAACCCACTTATTCTGTATACATACGCATCACATACATAGTTACATTTTTCTTTTGGTTGACAGAACAAGTTACGAAGGTTTTAAAAGTAGTGCCGATATATCATTAGAACGTGCAGTTCGTATTGCTCGGCATGAATTGAAAACCAAGGGCAAAGATATAAAGAACGGCGATACGCTGGACGCGTGTTGTCGACGTGATGATACCTCTAACATAATTTAGCAGAATCACAGCCTTACATCTATTATACCTACTGTCGGTAAGCTCCATACAACGGATCGTTACTCGTCTCGGCTGACGCCGACTTGTTAACATTATGAACTTTATGAATGTGCCGTAATTGGCTCCATATTGGTTCGCATAACCTTGATTGTCGTAATTGATTGAATTATTGACTTTTCATTATAACATGCAGTAATTAATGACTATGCAACCCGATAAGATCTCGGCAGAATTAAGAAAAGACATGTTGTTCCCAGGTCGGACGTGACAGGCTGGGTGGCACAAGGCGGCGCCTTCTTGGGCACCAAGCGTACTCTCCCTGGAGACAAGAAGGCCGAGATAGCGGCTCGCATCAAGCAGTTCAACATCCAGGGCTTGTTGATCATTGGCGGATTTGAGGTAAAAATAGAAATTAAGATAACCTTTAAGCTTTTATCTCCAGTTGAGTGCCAGTATGAGGATGTCACTTAGTTTAGTCTGTTATTTATATACTGGTTTCAAATCCAATAAGAGGGCTATATCGTGTAATACGGATGTATAAAATAAAGCGTAGATCCACTATCTACAGCCAGCGTCAAATGAATGGTAACAACCAAAGTAGCCAAATCGGCAATTTTTTTACTTGTATAGCATTAAGGATATTTTATGCTGACTGTAGGTACCTACTTGCAAAATATGAAACTTGCTGTTTATAGAACTTTTAATATGTCAGTTTTTCTGACGTTATAATAAACTTTTATTTAGAAATATATGCGGGATAGGTTATAATAGTACAGAGGCCGGGAAGTAAGGGATTGTCGGCCGAGTATATGTAGACCGAACTGTTACGAGGCCGACCCCTTTTCACGCCGAGGTATACATAGTGCTTTTCTCAAACATGCAATACAATAGTAAAATAAAATCTCGAATAATTTAGAAACACTAAAAGTAAACCTCCCAAATAAAATCCAAATTTTACCAGAAAATTGTTTTTAATAGGCGTAGTTGCAGAATGTCATCGTATCAACTAGTAAATGTGACCAATTTCTATTAATGGCCAATCGCCATGACGCTGTGTCATACATTTATGTTCAATGGTAAATAAAAAAGAGAAGCTTGCGAGCCTAAGCCTACAATATACCTTAACGACCTCTCGTGACTCTCGTCTAATCAAACTTGCAACGACATACTACTCACCCTAAAAAGGAACATTAATGTCAACATTGTAGTGCATGTTTGAGAAAATGTACAATATCTGAATGTATGATTACTTGCAGGCGTACCAAGCAGGCTTGGAGCTGTACGAGTCCCGCCATCAATTCGCCGAGTTCAACCTGCCACTGGTGGTGATCCCGTCCACCATCAGCAACAACGTGCCCGGCACCGACTTCTCTCTCGGAGCCGACACTGCCCTCAATGAGATTACGGAAATTTGTGACCGCATCCGACAGTCTGCGCAGGTATATTGAGACCTACTTTCTACTGCCTTTGACAAAAAATGTAGTGGGGAATTATGATGCAAGGCAGTTTTTTTTATATTATGCTTCGTGGTACCTAATTCAATCCAAAGGCACAATAGATACCTGTACCTATCCGATTTACGGTATTTAGGATCGACCGTTTTCCAATTATGACTTAAAGGTAATTTTTGCAAATTGTAATTAATCATTTTCGTCACGAAATAAGTCATATTTTTATATGGGTAATTTTCGTTACAAAACTTGTAAAATGTTTATAAATAGATTATTATAAATAAATACGCGTGAAGTTTAAATCAGTAAAACAGATTAATTTAGGCCTGATTGTAGGTTTTAAAGTGTGCAATTGACCGTTATATGAAATGCGGTGAAATATTTCGCAATAAAAAGGTAGCTGAGTAAAATGTTTTTTATTAATTTTCATTTCACAGGGTACAAAACGCCGAGTGTTCGTCATCGAAACCATGGGTGGATATTGCGGCTATTTAGCTACATTAGCTGGTAAAACATTATTTTATTACAAATCGCATATAATTTAAAAATATATTGTTACTGAGAACAAATCAAATCATCTTTTTAATTAAATGTTTCGATTTGCTTTGATTGTTAAGTAGTAATACTACTACTTATAAATTGTAAGTTGAAATAGATGGCAATAGGACCTTCTTACTTTTTCTTAAGTACATGCCGTCTCTTTCGATTTATATTATATGGTTACTTAATCTTTATGATACTTTTAGGCCTGGCCGGTGGCGCCGACGCTGCCTACATTTATGAAGAAAAGTTCTCCATCAAGGACTTGCAGCAAGACGTGTACCACATGGCGTCTAAAATGACGGGCGGCATCCAACGAGGCTTGATTCTGCGCAACGAGAAAGCTAACGACAACTACAACACTGACTTCATTTACCGCCTGTACTCGGAGGAGGGCAAGGGCCTGTTCACTGCCAGGAGCAATGTGCTGGGTAACATCTGTCCATGAAGCTCATTTATATTTATACTAGGATTTTCTCGCGACTTCGTCGGCCAGCCATGCCTGCTTTAAAGTATGGTTGCGGGATAAAAATTATCCTGTTCTTTCTCGTAGCTCAAGCTCTCTCCATACCAAATTTCATCACAATGGGTTCAGCGGTTTAAGTGTGAAGTGGTAACAGACAGACCTGGCGTTAAAAATTAAGGGTATCTATCGGCTCAGAGGTTGTCAATATTCACGCGAGGCTCGAAAGCTTCGAAAAAAAAACGCGAAATAGATTCATGTTTTGCCAACAATTTCATTTTTATTGCCGACAGATTATTCCGTACAGATTTTATTGCCGACTGTACTGTTTCTGCACAATCATCATTAGCATAACTACTAAATTGTTTCCTGAAACGATCTTAACAAAGTTTATTTTTCGTACAACCAGGTCACATGCAACAAGGCGGCTCCCCGACGCCGTTCGACCGCAACATGGGCACCAAGATGGCGGCCAAGTGCCTGCACTGGCTGGTGGAGACGCTGCAGCGCGGGCCCGCCACCGGCGCCGACACGGCCTGCCTGCTCGGCATCGTTAAACGCCAGTACAAGTTCACACCACTCGAGGATCTCAAGGCTCAGACCAACTTTGCGTAAGTATCGAAATGTCATGTAATGAAACTACTAAAATCGCGTTATAAATTTTAATTTATAACGCCAATTTTAATAATATAGCCCACGAACCTACATATAAAATAGTAATTACCTATTTAAAAAATAAAAATAAAAACAATATTGTAAAATTGGAACATTTTTAGAGATTATACTTTATTTCCTACCTCAGGAGGATAAACCTACGTACATACATATACATACATTTTAGCCGTATGCAGTCCACTGCTGGACATTTTTTGGGCCCGGCTTTTGGACCCGGGTATGTCCTTAAACTACGTCCAACAATGAGAGGTAGGGCACAGCGATGACCATCACGCTTGAATCTGGGGCAGCCCAACTGGGGAAGTACCTCCTGCTTACAGAAGACCACAGCCATAATAGCACTGCTACCTTTCAGGTATGTAGTGTTGTGTTCCTGATGGTGAGTAATGTTCTCAGAACTCCAATCCCCCTTAAAGGCCGGCAACGCGCTTGTGACTCCCCTGGTGTTGCGGGTGCCCATGGGCGACGGTAATTGCTTAACACCAGGCAATCCGTCTGCTCGTTTGCCGCCTGTCATAAAAAAAAAACATAGGCCTCCTACAAATATGACGTGTATCATTTTAGGGGGGGGGGGGAGCGTTGATAACATAGTCGCCAGGCTTGGCAGGCGGGTTGGCGACCGCAGTAGCTGTAGATTGGGTTTCTACGGACACTACTGCCCGTCCATAGGATTTTTCCCTTTGTCGCCGCTTACGACACCCGCGGGAGGAGATGGGGTGGTGCTATTCTAGACAGCCGGCATCACACGGCAAACCTGCGTATTAACATTTATTAAGAAAAACCTTTAGTTAAACAGTTTTTTTTTTTCAAAATAAAAAAAGTTTAATCAACCAAATTTATTAATAGATTGATTTAAATATATTGTATGCCTCAGTCTGCCCGGGAACCAATAAAGCACGGGCGAAATAAAACCTTATGTCAATGTCGTAAAGGCTTATTTATTAAAGTGACTCAATCTTTGGGCTATTGAATACCAGAAATGTTAATAAATAAATAATATGTTCCTCTTTTCAGTCAAAGAATACCAAAGCAGCAATGGTGGATGAAACTGCGTCCCCTGCTTCGTATCTTGGCGAAGCACGACTCTACCTACGAAGAAGAAGGAATGTACATGACCGTTGAACAAGGAGAGATTGACTCAGAAAATGTCATTTAATTATGTTGTATGTTAGTGCGATTCGTAATTCAAAATTTGAAATTTTAGAAGTTAGTTGCCATTGCTACAACAATACTAACAGCTTTATATGTAGGTCAATGTTAAACTGTAGCAGATGCACAGTGAATAGTTTGTGATTAGATTATTATTGTTTTGTTTCATTAAGGTATACTATTATTTAATAGATATCAATTTTACACAAGACACTAGTTAATAATGAGTACAGTATAAAATAACGCATTGAACGTGTTGACTTGAATTAAGAAGCTTTTCACCAAAATAGATATAAATTTAAAGTTTTAGTTCAAATGTTAACTTATTATTATTTCATTAATACACTTTTGAAGAAATCATTATTGTCCCTACGATGATGTTTGTTCAGTACTGTAGAGCTGTGAATTCAAACCTTTTAAACCCAAGGGCTGTGGAATGACCGCGACTTTAGCCGTTCATTTTGTTGAATATTTATTACTAGTTCAATTTATTTATTTTTAGACTATATTTTTGATACAGTACAGTACTAAGTAAAATAATAAGCATTATTATTAAATCAAGTTTGCAGGTGCATCTGTAATACTATTTTAATTTAAGTATCAATTTTGTAATTTGAATATTGATAAATCACAACTAATCAAATTATATCGATATTTATTCGAGTGTAGTTACTTAAGGTTTTAATGTGTAATAGAAATTTTAATTGAAATTAAGTTTGCTAACAGTATTTTCTGAAATTGTTAGACGTAATGTATGTACTACGATGAATCGTTACTATTGTTAGAGATTATTTATTCTAGCAGCTTCTACTATAAAATATACAGCAGATTCGTCGCAAACGAATATCAATGTTGATATAATGGTGTTACATTTTATAATAAATGTATTTGGCTCTCAATCATCTGGTTCTTTTTTCAACTTTTCCCGATATCTTCAACAGACATCGTCGTACTTTAACTAGTTTCCACAAAAAATACAACGAACTAGTTTTTAAATACATCGCGAACATATAGGGTAAATCGCCAGTTACTGGCCACCTTTCAATAACTGGCCACCATATACTGAAAATGAGAGTCCATTTGCAAATGCATTCTGTTCATAGGTAAATAGAGATTTACCTATAAACAGAATGCATTTAAGTATAAGGTGGCCAGTAATTGAAACCCCATTTTAAAATGTGTTCTATTTATAGGTAAACAGAATTCATTTTCAGTATAAGGTGGCCAGTAACTGGCGATTTACCCTAATCGCTATTAAATTGTTTTACTTTAAAAAGCGCGGCTGGGAATGGGTGATGTCATAGGTTAATTTGCATCAGTTTAGCAGTAGTCCGATTCACGCTCACATTCTCGATTAGTGCTCAAAGTGCTCAAAACCGAATCGGACTATGGCTTTTAATGGAACGTTTGCGCGGGAAATACGATTGTCAGACTTTGACGATCATTTCGGACATCTGTGCAGCTTTAACGCTAATTGCCTTAGAGCTACAGACATTCCAATATAGACATTTCATCCTTATGAAAAATATTCAACTAGCTAGCCTATTGGCAGGCTTGTTAATCGTGTCTGCCAATTATCTTTAACAATTTTTTTTAAATGCATAATAAAAAAATCTAATAAAAATTCATTAAAACACAGTCGATTTGACTACCTCCTCCTTTTTTGAAGTCATCTGAAAACTTAAGGTATTGTTACAGAGAAGAAACAAGATCAAAATTAATATTATAGTGGGGGTAGTTCAAAAATTCGCACAGCAAAAAGGCGTTGTGGCCCATCTGCTCAGTCCAGCCGTAACTATGGATGCAGCGGCACGCGCGAGACGTCGGCTAAAAATTAGGTATCTTAAATGTAAATGCGAATGAATTCAGTTTCATTATAATTCATGATAATGTATGTGTGATAATAGTGTTTTTTTTTTTAAGTTTAAATCAGTTGCAGTATAACCAAATATCTCACTTTGGTACAAGTGACTGACTTTAAATCAGTGTAATTGCTGTTACATTTTTTTTTGTCCAGGCCGTTGATCATTGAAAATTTATCTTGAACATATTATAGACCCGTGGTTATGATTAACCTACAGGCAGTATACGATGTAATTGTTGTGTTTCCAAGTGTGAGAAATATGCAAAACATGAAGTGTTAACGACTCCATTTTAGTGCGACGTTCGTTAAGTGGTTTATTTGATTACAATATACATAATTTATTATGTATATATCCTACTATTCAAATCTACATAATCATACCGTGGCAGCCTTATGGTCTTTAGACCTACCGCGAACATCGAAGTTTCGAGTAGCTATCTTTCTCTTTTACTCCAATTAAAGCGTCATTGCAGCCACACAAAATTGTTCAAAATTTACGAATATGGATTTACGCGGCAACGGTTCCTATAGCGGTTAAGAGTATTATATTAGGTACATTATAGCGCTAATAAACGCTTTTATTCGACACATAAGGCCGCATGACTAGGGCCCACCAGCCTTATTTGAATAAATCGTTATTGGTAAATTTCGAATGATTATCTCTGTCGCTCTTATGACGCCTTAATTGGAGTAAAAGTTGATCGTTTACGATGTAGTATTCATAGGGTTTAAGTACGAATAGCTATTTATCATTTAATTAAAACAATAGCGTGATCAATTCAGTCAGTATTTATTTAGTCACCATAGACACCATAGACACAACACAACTCTCTTTCTTTAAGGTCACTCCCACATGACATTGACATCTTAAGGATGCTACACATACAACATCCTTCCCTTCATATTTTGAAACATGTTATCTTATTTTTAACAAATTTATTTTCATTATATTTACTTAACATAATCTTCTAGATAAGTAGGTTTTTTTATTTGTCTTCCCGACCTGGAAGTGAATGTATCTGGGGTAGGCCCTACATTCTGTACAACAGGTTGGAATACATTTTCACAGTTATCATTGGATACCTCTCTGTTTTCATTATTATCAATTAAAATATTATCATAATCCAGTTCGTTTTCTTTATATTTACCACCCTTTACTAACATATATCTGTTCCTAGTAATCACATTTCCTTCCTCATTTTTTATCTTATATGACCTGGGACCTGGAGCCTTCCCTACTACAATGCCACTCTTTGGGGCTTTACTTTTTCCTCATTCTGAATTTTAACCTTATCTCCCACTTCTAAGTTTGGGTAGGGCTCTAGATTTCAGATCATAATACCATTTTTGTTTTCTCTGCCTATCCATCAATATTTGTTTATAGTTATAAATATTTTCAATATCACAATTATTTTCAGTCATATAAGGAATAGTAGTCTTAACTTTACGATTAAATAACAACTCACTGGGTGTTTGATTTGAATACACTGGGTATTTCTATACATAAGGAGACCTAAGTTTATATCCCTAATTAGGTGTAAATCAACTTTTTTAGCATACTTTTAACAGTTTGTATATGGCGTTCAGCAAGTCCATTACCTTGATGATGTTTTGGACTTATAATTTTGTGCTCAAATGTCCATTCCTTAACAAAGTTCTTAAATTCATATCCGGTAAATTGAGAGCCTGAGTCTGAATATAATATTTCACATGCTCCATGTCTAGCTAGTATAGATTTTAAACAATTAATTAGAGTAATTGCGGACATGTCCTGTAGTTTACTAATTTCTACAAACTTACTATACGAGTCCACTACTAGCAAGTAGGGTTCTCCATAGAGAAAAATATATCTGTTGCTAATATTTGCCATGCCTTATCAGGAACTTCCTTATTAATCAATGGTTCTTTCTTGTTATTATTCTGAAAACTTTTACATCTGATTTTGTACAATTAAATCTTCAATTTCTTTTGGACATATTAGGCCAAAATACAGTCTTTCTTGCCAATGCCTTACATTTTCTATGCCTAATGTGCATAATGAATTTTTTTTAAAATTTCCTGTCTCTTATTTTTAGGTATGACTATCTGACTACCTTTACAAATTAGTCCCTTATATTCTGTTAACTCATCCCGGTAACTATAATATGGTTTTGCCTCATTTTCAATGTCATTCTTACTGTTAGGCCAACCATTCAAAATATATTTTAAAACACATTGTAACTCTATATCTTGTCTAGTGCCTTCTATCATTTCCTGTAATTTCTTATCTGTTATCTGCACTACCTACTACCATAGCTACATGAGCCTCAAGATCCATTTCATATGTTAGTGTTGTATCATTTAGGTATGAGCGACTTAAATGATCCGCCACTAACAACTCTTTGCCCGGTTTATACACTACCTGAAAACTATAGGGTTGTAAAAGCCATTTTATTTTCTGTAACCGTGCTGGACATTTATTTAGAGTTTTGGCAAAAATTGACACTAAAGGCTTGTGATCTGATTCTACTATAAATTCTTGTCCATAAACATGCCTGGTGAAACTTAGTACAAGCAAATAATATTGCTAAACTCTCTTTTCTATCTGACTGTACATCTGTTCTGTTGGTGTCAAAGCTCTAGATCCATAGGCTACTGGTCTACTATCTTGCAAAATCACACATCCTAATCCATCTTTTGGCATCTACACTTAAAGTTATTTGACCATCTATATTAAAAATATGCTAATACCCGATTGGTTTACATATTAATTCTTTCAGTCTGTCGTAGGACTTTTGCTGTAAATCTGTCCAAATAAATGGTAATGCGTCTTTTTATTTAATTGTCTCAATGGTGCTGTCACCTCAGATACATTGGGTATGAACCTTGACATATAATTAATCATGCCCAGGAAACGCAGCAATTCTTTATGACTATTTGGTTCTTTCATTTCAGTAATAGCTCTAACTCTATCACTATCTACTTTAATTCCATCTGTGGTGAGAACATGACCTAAGTATTTCACCTCTTGTTTCTTAAAGTGACATTTAGACCTGTTAAACTTTATTCCATACTCTCTGGCCTTCTCTAACACTTGTTTCAAAATGTTATCATGTTCACTTTCTGTTTTTGCATGAATCAAAATATCATCTATATAAATTTCGACATTTGGAATGCTGCCTAAAATACTATTGAACACTCTTTGAAATACCTCAGGACTGGAAGCCAATCCAAAAGGTAAGCGATTGTAAAAATATCTCCCGTGTAGGGGTATTAAATGTTGTTAGCTCGACTGTCTTCTGACAAACTTATTTGAAAAAAACCTTTATTTGCATCTAATGTGCTGAAAAATTTACTACCTGTTAGTTTAGCTGTTATTTCTTCCAATGTTGGGATTTGTATATGTTCTCTTTGTATTTGTGTATTTAAATATTGAGGGTCTAAACATATACGTAATGACTTATCAGGTTTTCTAGTTATTACTAGTGAACTAACAAATTCTGTGGGTGACTCTACTTTTGAGATAATCCCTTTTCTCTCTAGCTATCTAGTTCCTTTTTAAATCTTTCATCAATTTAAAAGGTACATGTCTACATGGTTCTATTTTACCTGATGCATTATCTTTCAATTTTATTTTATACTCATAGTCTTTAATTTTTCCTATACCTTTGAACAAGTCCCTGATAACCATTTAAACCTTCCATTTTCTCTGTCACAGTACTACTATTTATAGATTCAGCTCTCTCTGACCAAACCTAACTCATCTAACAAGGGGCAAGCCCAGTACTGGCACATAGTCTTTTTTACATACCTGGAAGTTTGATCACACATTCTCTACCTAAAATGTTACACAATAAATTTACTTCTCCACTGTTGCAATTTTTGTTTTCATTATAATTTGTCAAATATAATTTAGACCTTTCAAACTTGAAAATATTCATTTTGTGGCAGGCAGACCTGGAGATAACATTACATCCGGCCCCGGTATCAGTTTAAATTTAACATACTTATTTTGCTTCACAAAATGAACATCTTCATACCAACTAGTTTGCTTTTTATTTGAACCAACCACTGAAATGTTTATTTCTTGTCCTTCACTATCACTGGAGTCTTGATGCTGTAATTCTCTTCTTTCTTCATGAAGCTGTACCCTTATTGCACCTATCTTGTTCCATCTGCATTTCCTGATAAAATGTCCATACTTTCCACACTTTGAACATTGCTTCCCATAGGCTGGACACTTCTTCCCATGTTTAAAACCACACTTGTAGCACTCAGCATACTGTTGGTTATCATATTGCTGAGTTGATCTATGTTGCTGAGTTGAACCTCCCGCTGTGTTGCTTGTTGTCCCGCCTTGATGTCTCCAATCTATCCTTCTTGAAGGTGTTGATCTTCGTGATGTAGATACTCTGTTCTTATTAATGGCCTGTACTTCAGTCTTAACATCTGTATGTTGTCCTTGTATTGTCTTTACTTGTTCATTTGCCAATTCCGCAGCCTTACAAATATTAATTGCTTTCTGTAGTGTCAACTCAGGTTCTCTCAATAATCTGTCTGTCAATTTTTTATTGTTGACACCAGCCACCAGTTTATCCTTCACTAGGCGGTCTTCTAATGTGCCGAAGTCACATTCTTTGGCTAATTTCTTTAGCTCCGTTAAGTAGTCATCAAAACTTTCGCATTCTTTTTGATTTCTAGTGAAAAATATGTGTGAATTCACACTCTCATTCTTTAGTGGTATATAATATTTTTCAAAAGCTTTAATTACCTGGCTGTATGTCGGCGATTCATGAAGATTAAATGTATTGTAGATGTCAAGGCATGCTTCGCCCATGCAATGCAGAAATGCAACTTGCAACACATCTTCATCTTTTTATCCGCCCACTCGCCTTTCTATATATTTCAAATTTTTGTTTCATTTCTTGAAATCTTGATTTAAAAGCTTCTCTGTGGTCGTAATCCTACAATACCAATCGCTTCCCGCCATTTTTCTTACTTGAATATTCGTAGTTTCTTGTTATTTTTATCTTCTTTCTTGTAATCTTCATTCTTTGTCTCGCAGCGCCATGTAGTATTCAGGGTTTAAGTACGAATAGCTATTTATCATTTAATTAAAACAATAGCGTGATCAATTCAGTCAGTATTTATTTAGTCACCATAGACACCATAGACACAACACAACTCTCTTTCTTTAAGGTCACTCCCACATGACATTGACATCTTAAGGATGCTACACATACAACATACGAACTTTGTTATGGTCGATGTTGGCGGTACTAGCCCCATAGAGTAGCACTAAAGCGTATAGACATGTTTAAATTTGTCTAAGTAAGACATGGTAAGACGTTAGTGATATATCAACTTTATGAATTGATGCATGTAAAATCTTTGAAATATCTTTTGAACCATTTAACTTTGAAGGAACTTCTAATATTTGGTTGCGAGTCGTGAGCACAAATAATATATTATTATAATAAAAATACCTACTACGGTCGTGAGTGGAATGGAGTGACCAGCTTCATTATTCAAACAACTTGATTCTTTGTTCCTACGATTCTTTATGTATCAATTGTATTTAAGTCAAATATTATTGATTATTTATAAAATAATCTACAATGATTTTAAAATATTAGTATTATAAATTTTATACTGGTAAAAGTAAATCTATGTTAAAAAAGTTTTCAACTGACCTTATTAGGTGCCAACACAACAATCAACAAACGACAGCGCTGTTGACGTGCGTAAAGTGAAAGTGTCACGTCGGCCAATTCGCTGTCAGTAATATTTTTGTTCGGAAATAAATTATTTCTTCCCGTCTGCTTATTGGTACGGAATTAACGCTAGTTTTATACAAGTAGGAAAATAATAATCATAACTTGTTTTATGAAAATTATCTTACGTGTATAAAACAAGTGTGCTAAGTACAAGATATCTTTGATCTAGGTTATTGCCGGGAAAAATGGGTGTTAAGCCTGCAATTGGAAGAAAAACTAACAAAAACCCACCAATATTTAGTCATGAATTTGTGATACAAAACCACGCCGATATAGTATCATGTGTGGTTATGGTTTTCTTGGTTGGACTAATGGTTCAGGTACGTACAAAGCAGTTGCCACGTAAGCCGAACTTTTCAATGTTTGTTGTATTATAGTATGATTTTGCTATGTTATGGTCGTTATCTTTGTGGTTTCTGTTACAGTCGACCAGTCCCATCGCTAGTTTATTCATTAGTCTGCACCACAATGTCAGTGGGGTTGAGCCTACCAGAGAAGCCCCCAAGGGCGAGCCGTTTTCGTACGAAGCAGGTTGGAAAGATTCCTGCGCGGTGTTCTTCTACTCGCTGGTGTGCATCGTGATGCATGCGATCCTTCAGGAATACTTCTTGGACGTAAGTAGCTACCTATTCTATACATTAGCTCTAGTTTGGTCTTTGGATTTTCAGTGTATCTGTAACTACTGTAATTGTTTTGTTTATAGAAAATATCCAAGAAGTTCCACTTGTCGAAATCACGATTAAGTTCGCTGAATGAGTCTGGTCAGCTGGTTGTGTTCCATCTGGTGACATTGCTTTGGGGAGGTGATGCTATCCTCCGTGAAGGATTTGCTTTCAACATTTCACAGCTGTGGGATGGTAAGAGATTCAATAATAAATTATAATATTTGTATTTGCCACACTGAATAACATACTGGGCCCCTTACTTACTTGCTTATGAGACCTCACTTCTTGTGGTCCTCTTGTAACATATTGCATTTCTTATTATCAAATTACATATTTGATCATTTGAAATTGTTGTCCATATTTTAGGTATAATATCTAGATATTTTGTATACTTACACAATATATTTAAACAGTACTGGTTCCATAAAATTCTGTGTAATTGTATTTTTTTTCTCCATTCAGGCTATCCAAGCCACCCAATGAGCTTCCTGCTGAAACTGTGGTGGATTGTCCAGGCCGCATACTGGCTCCACACTATCCCTGAACTCTACTTCCAACGTATCAAGAAGGATGAGTGGTCAAGCCGTATTCGTCAAGCTGTGATTGCATTCACTTTTGTGGCTCTGGCTTATGGTTTCAAGTAAGTTTTATATCAAAATCCTAATTAAAGTTATCATTTGAAACCATATCTCTAATTATATTGGGTAATAATTACAGAACTGTTTTACAAATGTGAAATGTGTTATCAGTCCTTAATGAGAAAAAAATCTATATGATTAATATTTATTATTTAATTGTCCTTTTTAATAATAATGCTCACATAATACAATTCACAATAACCAATATCCTCACTCTAAGGCAAAATAATTAATTAAACTATAAATTTGTATCAATTTGAAATTCATTGACTTGGATTTTTTAGAGAATTTGATTTAATAGAGTTGGCTCCGTCAGTCATATACAGTGATCGGCACTAACGGTGCAAAACTTTAACAAAACTTGTTGAACGGAATTATAGTAATACTTACTATCTAGAAAATACAAATAACTTTGGCAAATTAATGTGCAATTTAATTGTATGTGTGAATCTCGATTTGCCAATATTTGAGTGTAATAATATAATTGTTTTTATGGTTATATACATTTTTTTATGTCCGTTTAACGAGTTTTGTTAAAGTTTTGCACCCATAGTGCCGATCACTGGTCATATATTAATTGATAAAATTATTCTTTAATCTAGATTCCAGCGTGTTGGTGTGAGCTTGGTTGTCCTGCACTCCCTGGCTGAGTTTGTGTCGCACACCTATCGCCTCAATGTCATTCTTAGGGGCGAGAGAGAGGACTTCATTGAGAAATGTAAGTGGACAATTAAATATATGATTCTGTGAGACCAATATAGATAACAATTAGAAGCTAAATTACAGCATTTAGAAGGTACAAAGGTAAAATAATGTAAGTTCAAAATTAACTTAATCTAGTTGCATATTTTTTTTTTTTTTTTTTTTTATAAAAGACTGACCAGCGTTTTTTATTGTTTATTAAGTTTCTCTGGAAACTACCTAGTCTGTCTAGTCTAATAATTATTTGCTTATTAGTTATTATTAATTCCCTTGTCATCAAAATTATGGCAATACACATTATTAGCTTAATCACGACCACCAGGTTGACTATATTGATAATGATTTGTTTAATATTTAATGATTTCACATAACATGACCATAGCTAATTAATAATTTCAATATAAACCATAATAACTTCAACCAGGGTACATAGAAGTTACATGATTTACAGAGATTGATGCAAAGCTGCAAAGTCATTCTTATTACTAAAAGTAATCTCATTTCTTGCAATTATAACACGTTTTTTATATGAATAGAAGAACAAGAACAGTAAAGTTTACTTTATGGTTGATTATGGTATGTTATAATATTTGGAATTTCGTAGTAATGTTTTGTAAATTAGGGCATATCTTGGCTAATCAGGGATACTTTAATAAAATTCTTGATTTCTATAAGGAAATGCAAGCTACAAAATTGATGGCTGTTTCTGAAGCTTGCAATTTACCAATAAATTAAACATTAACACGGCTCTACTCACGTTTATTTAGTCACTCGCGCGACATGTTTCGGAGAACATAGGCCTCCATTATCAAGCACTAAGAGTGCTGAGTGTCCGTTCGATTCGGCGATCGCGTCGCCGGCCCGTCGCGCACTAACGCGCGCCGCGCTGCTCGCGCCGCTCTTGATGTCAAAACCGGTTGAGGGCGGTCCGACACCGGAGCCGCTGTAATGGTAGACCGCGGGTTCGATTCGTCCACCAACAATGACTCTAAACACACCGAACTCACCGAACGGACACTCAGCACTCTTAGTGCTTGATAATGGAGGCCTATGTTCTCCGAAACATGTCGCGCGAGTGACTAAATAAACGTGAGTAGAGCCGTGTTAATGTTTAATTTATTAGATATGTCTCACGAAAGTTTAAATACAAATCTTGCAATTTACTGCTTGCAATTCACAATTGTAAGATAATAATGCAGTATCACCAAATTACCAAGTACCAATAAGCAAAGCTTTGACTTAATACCGGGGGTTCAACTGGTTTTGGTGTTCACTAGTTCTTTTGTTCATTTTTAACTAAAAATAGACCGGATCTATCGCGAATTGATATTTATGTCCCGTAAGATTCGACTACGACTCGAGTTACACCAGTCATTCTCGCAGATAACAGACGTCCCAGCAAGTGTTCTATTTTTAGTTATTATGTGTTGAAAAGGCGGAAGTATTAAAGAGATTTATAAACACACAATCAAAAATCACATGAAAATTAAAACTAGCTAGTTAAATTAACTATAAAACGAAAGCTAGTAATGTTTATACAATATATATATAGTTTTAATCCTTTAGTGCATACAGTATCAAAAACCGTTTATCAAAACTGTAGTGGTACAAGTCATATTCAAACAATTGTAAATTATATAATGTGACATGTCTATACAGAGTGTCAAATGCTACAAGTGTGTAATTGTACATAAGGCATAAGCAAATTGATTGAAACTTCATGCACCTAAGGGTTAAATGGTTGTGCACAGTGGGGCGGCTGTTGAACAGCACGGTGTTCGTGCTGGTGCGCCTGGCGTCGCTGGTGCTGGGCGTGCTGACCTTCTACTTCGGGCTGGCCGGCGCCGCGCCGCTGCTGCTGCGCGTGGGCGCGCTGTCGCTTCTCGTCTCCTTCCAGGTATTGTGACAAACCTGTATAACGCCAACAACTAGTTTTTGGAGGATTTGAACTTTTGTGCGTCGCGTACAGCAAGTCAGTGCGGTAAATTTTGAATTCTTACTTTTGAGGTCCTGGATCGGGCTTGATATAAAGTTAATCTTATAGGACGCGAATATAGATCATGAAACTAAAACGGAATATATCGTGTCTACAGAATTCAACGACATCCCAGTGTAACGAACATTGCGGCGCTTGTGATCAACGGGTCAACCCGTATATCTTCAATAGACGCGATATGCTCCATTTTGAGTTATTATATTTAATAATTCTTAAGAAACTATTAAACTGTATACAAATTGAACGAAATGTTTCAATTCAAGACAGTAAAATTATATCTATTAATAAGAAATGTATAATTAGTACCGCAGATTTACACAATATTTTTTTTATAGGTTTATCTCATGTTCAACTTCATCTCTGAAGCCATGAAGCAGAGGCAAGAAGCCCGTCAATTGGGACTGAACAGGCCAAAAAAGGAAAAGAAAGACAAACCTAAAAAGGAAAAAGGTAAGTTTTGCTAAAACGAATCATTACAAAATGTAATACAAGTAGTTATTTTTGTCACTAATTTAAAGTAAAAAACTATGTTAAGAACTAAAATTTTATATTTAAACTTAAGTAAAATGAAATAAAAAATCTTGTGAAACAACCCGTCCCGAACCCTATCAGACGCAAGGGTACTCATCACGCTCGTGGCGTTGCCGCGCACGCGACAGCCTCTGCATCAGAAATGACACGGAATTATTTTTTGATGCTAAAGTTAATAGTGGACTGCAAAGTAAAATTAGGAAATCTATAATATATTATTATTTTTACTCCATTGTCAACAGTGAAGAAAGCGCCCGTCGAAGAGTCCGATCTGCCGGAGGTAGACCAGAACACGAACAAAACCCTGAGGCAGCGACAAGCCTCTAAGGCCAAGTGAATCCTTCCGAGTAGCCCTTAGACCTGCACTTCCGAACTGAGACGCCGTCGCCGTGCGGCCACCACTACACGTTCGCTTAGCATTTTACAATTAGATGAGGACATGACGCAATATTTGTCGTACCTAGTATAAAACCTTAACTGTTCATACAAAACCCGAAGGGTTAACTCAGTAAAATTTTACCATGACATAGTTGCGATATGTGGGAGATATTTTTATGAGGGTTTGGAGAAGTGTCGATCATTTGAAGTGCACGTCTGGGCTTGACCTAGTTCAATGAAGGTTGTCCTCATGCCGTCGTATCTCAGTCTTTCCACTAAATGACGAGTCTTTCATTCTTCCTATATTCATGTATAATAATAACGTGATGTGGTCAACAAGTCAGAGCACAAAGTATTTTTATATTTATTTGACACTACCTAGTTGTACCTACTTATGACGAAAATTTGTTAGATTGATCAGCAATTCTTTTCAAAAAAGAAATACCTCAGCCATGATAATTTACTAGAAAAAAAATTGTTTGTCAAGACTTCGTAAGTTGCGTCTTGTTAGGTAGCTATATTCTACGTATATGACCTGTTTGTTTTTCCAAGTCATGATTTCGATAGCAAAACGTACTGTCATTTAAAAGTATAGTGGATACAGGGTTGTAAAATATCTCCTAAAGTGTAAAAATAAATGTAATAGGTTAAAATGTTGTTTATATGAATATATTGATAAGGATTATGAGGTACTGTGTGTTCAACACTAAAAACGGAGGAACTGCATAATTCATTTGCATTTTTAATATACACTATTCCAAGATTCCAATACTGAGTTATTTTAAATATATTCGTGATTATTTTTGTAATGCGGATTACTTTTTATTGCATAAGTTCGTTTATTTTTGTGACTATTTATTCTGTAACATTTGAAGTGAAAATGTTTTGGTGCTGTCGAGGTTTAATTTATGAAGAGATTTTTAGGCTTTGTAGTTGAGTGCTCTGTTGCTGATCGCGGTGAGCTAGTTAGGGAGCGTTTCGTTACTCCATGAGATTGAATTCATGTTTGTTGTTATGTATGTGGACAATGTGAACTAAATGAAATTATTCTTCCTGATATAAAATTTGTGCTCACAATTTAAAAATATTATTTTCACGAATGTCAATTTTAAAAAGCTTGATGTTATTTTTATTTCAGAATAAATTTTGTAACAATAATAAGTGTTTTATTTTAGTAATTTAAACAAAGTTATTATTTTTTTGGCTTTGCGTAAGTGCATTTCATTTTGCTTCACTTATCTATCTGCCATGGTAAATATCGATGGGTTATTATAGGCTATCCCTATGTGTAATATAAGTTTTGAATTTAACTAATAGAAAACTCAATTTATTTGTTCACTGAATAATCTACATGGTATAGGGTTATGTATGAAATGGCATATCAGGAAAATGGCTTTGCTGGCACATATGCATTCTTGTTAAAAAAATCAGCTATTTTGCATATATGTGGTCGAATTTCGTTCTTCAAAAGTTCAAAGCATAAGTAGAACAAGAACAAGAAGAAAACGAACTATGTCACTTTTTAAGACAGCATCATCCCTCGAAACCGAATAAACAGCCACTGCGGTTGCCTACCCACCTGCCAAGCGCGGCGACTACTGCAAATCCCCCCAAGATGATACAAATCATATTTAGGCCTGTGTCTAGCAGTTGACGTCTTACTGCTGAAATGATGATTGTCTTTCGATGTATTTAAACGATTGAGTGACCCAGAGGACCGTAACCATGTCAAAGAGTGACATAAATTAGTTGATTGAGCCATTTATAAATGCTGATCAAATCTGGCATGCCGTTGTAAAAAATAAAGAGGGACAATTTTATTTAACGTTGCGATGATTTATGATATGAACAATGGGTTAGATCCTTTCTGACTACGATTGAGGTTTGCCGGCTTTGACGAACTATTTCCTAGAAGTGTAAAACGAATCAACGCTTGTAATAGCAAGTCTCATCGCTCTTATGTATTTCGGGCTAACAGTCCGTGATTGTGATTGTGATGAAATCGTTAATGGTCGTGCAAAACAAAGTCACTAACTGTGTGTACAATACAAAAAAAAAACTATAGGTAATCGTCCTTTTTAGGTCATATATAATAAGCCCTTATCATAGTACTGGAACAAGAAAAAGATACAGGTCCGGTACCGCGAACATCGAATTGTTCGTATATTTCGGGCTTATTTCTCTTTTACTCCAATGCGCCATGAGAGTGACAAAAACCAATCGACAGAAATTTACGAATATCGTTTTTCGCGGTAGCGCCGCATTTACTTACGTAAAATTCTCTGTTTATGCTGAGATGCACCCTGGCCGAGGATCCTGGCTAAACAAATTGTTTTTGCACTAGACTTACCTACTCGTAATTAATAACGGCAAGCCATTTTTTTTTCATAAATCGGCTAGTATGGATGTGCCGCCACTGCTAAGTTGGTAACCTAAAATTCTATGTTAATTAATGATTTATTGTGGGATGCGCCTGCGTGGATCACAATAGTAAAGATAACACTTATTCTGTAGGTATATTCTTATTTTATTTTATGTTCATTTTATAAAGTATACAATATACATTTGACTGATATTTTGGATTGTATCCCGATGACTGTAGCAAATCCAACGTTCATTGTCTGTCAGACAATATATATTCCAATTACAGAGACGGAATATATTCCAATTACAAATTGTCATTAGGCCAGCCTATGAGCGTAAATCAACAAGGAGGCTGTAAAAATCTTAATCTTTCCATATCCCGCCTTCTCGGGTAAAAGAAAGAAAATCTAGACTATAAATTAACCATACCTACCCTTTTTTTTTTTTGTCGCGGGGAAAATGCGATTGCGCATCCCCCCGGGCCTGGGGTAGGGCCATGATGGTAGTGAGGGGGTATGTGGGACTCTCTCCTCGCTGCTCCTCTTGCCAGCCTCTTGCAAGAGGAGGGGAGGAGAATACCCACTAAAAACCCAGCGGCGACGTCCGCATTGCCGTTTGGGGGACTGCCACTGGATCACGATCGCACTCGACGGTGTCACTCCCCGGAACCATACCTACCCTACCTATACACTAAGACGTCCTTACAATGTAAGTAACTTTTTCTAAGAAACTAGTCTCGATAGATGTAAGCTTCTACTTTCCAGCTATCTTAAAGGGTTGGCTGGAAGAGATCGCTCTCTTTAGCGATAAGACAAGACGGCATGTTGTGTAATAAAGAATAAGTACATGTGTTTTGTATTGTGTTATATGTGTAGTACCTACATGGAACTTTAGCTACTATCAACAATCAACGTTCACAAAGACATTAAGTACTTATAAACATAAAATTTATATCAGTAGGCACAGCCAAAGTCAAAGATATGTAGACGACCAAACTGCCTTTATCTGGAGCGGTACCGCGAACATCGAAGTTCGTATATTTCGGGAATCTTTCGCTTTTACGCCAATTAAGGTGTCATGAGAGTGACAGAGACAATTGTCCGAAATTTACGAATAGTATGGTTCGCCACTATGTACCTATATACATCCACCCACCATCCACCTTGTCTCAGATTTAAGGCTTGGGCAGATAGGCGCGTTTTGAGAGCGTGGCGCAGCGGAGCGTGACAGCGGTGTGGCTAATGTAACGAAATAAGGCACACATTCGGACGGCAGCGTCGCGCCCCGCTGCGCTACGCCACAAAACGCGCCCTATGTGACCAAGCCTTTAAGGTGCACGTATACATATTTTGGCACGTTTGCCGCTTCGATATCTTTGACCTTCACTGTACAGCTTGCTACCTAGTACTTCATGCTTGTAGGTCTCAGTGAAATAAACAAATACTATTCTGTGGGCTATAAAATAATATTAATATTAGGTATGTACTTCCCGCGGTGATTAATGATGTAGCTGAGGAATAAATTAAAAATAACAACGATCCATGGAACCTACGACAGAATTGTAAACCTAATAGACTGTACAGTTTATTAGGTTTACAATTCTGTCACATACTTGTGATAACTCATTGGTATAACGATATATTCTACATGTGATTGATTCCATATTTCCTAGTAGTTCGAATGGTAAAACAATGGCCAATATTTTTAAATAGGGTACGTAAATAGGTACTTAATCTTAACAATATTATAATTTGTCAAGATAGGTACTAAATCAAAGTTTTTATATTTAAGGATAATTTCACGGGTTTATACGAATACAAAATTGTAATTGCTGTAATACAATAAATAAATGGTAAAAAATAAGGTATCTATCTGGTAGGTAGAAAAAAGACCAGTAGTATAACTGTGCCGAACCCAATGTCCTAATCGTATTTCTCTACATTTATATGTCTCTTTCTATTTTTTTCATAAAATAGTACACGAACATATTTAGTTTTACAACTGCGATATCCATACTAATATTATAAATGCGAAAGTGTGTCTGTTTGACGGCAAAACGGAGCACGAATTGACATGATTTTTTTTTAACCGATTCGTTGCGTGTTCCATTTTCGAAAACTTTAGTCTGTGGCGGCGAACAATTTTTTCATGGCACGACAGGCGTGCCTTACGCCATGGAATATGATGGCACGCCTATCGTGTCATCCGCCATGTGTATAAAATTAGGAATTAATTTCGTTTTTTTCATTGATTTTGACTCGATTGAGTTCAGTTGACATCTAACCAAGGAAGTGAACTGATCAAAAGATTGTTTTAAACTGTTAGTAGCTTTTAAACTACGAGTTTTACTCGAAATGGATGGTAAGTGACTTTCAAAATTCAGATATCACAAACATTTTCTACTAAGTATAATGTTTATACTTTCCTAATTATCAGAGCCCGGAAAATCTATAGCAAAACAAAAGACTGTCGTAATCAAACTAGTGATAGAAACATATCGATATCGAGTTAGTTTCGTCTAAAAATCATACCGATATGTTTAGGTACATTACTTATTTTATAATCATTCACGCCAAACGCAAAAGAAGTGGTAAAGTTAGGGTTTGTTTTATTGTTATTTCATCTAAAACGCAACGTAATCATCAACGTTATTTATATTTCATATTAAGTAATAACCCTTCCCTTTTGGCTTGGCCGTAGTCTGGTGACAAAGAGGTAATCAATCTCATTGAAAATAATAAACTTCAGAGTATCAGTATTCCATAAGACATCAATAAACTCGATATCGATAAAAAAATGTTTCTAACACTAGTTTGATTACGACAGTGTTTTGTTTTGCTATGGATTTTCCGGGCTCTGCTAATTATGTATAGTGGGGTAACGGAATGGGTAATTATTTTTATAGTGCGACGTATTTAAACCAATGCATTTACTATCTTCGACATTTCTCCTTGAACTATTTATTCATTTGAGTCTTATAGGTAACAAACTTAGAGGATTAGATATAGATTAAGTAGTAACTGGAGACGCCTTGGCTGTAATTTTTCGTACAAAATAGACTGACGGTTTTTGCGGGCAAGGGGAGTGTCAAAGCATTGCTAAAACGTCAGTCTATACAACAATCTGCACAATTGTGCAAGTTTTTTGGCAGAAGGGTAAACTTATAAAGGCGTCTCCAGTCATTAAATGCTCTAAGGTAACAAATCATTTATCTGGAATTACAAAAAATAATATAGGTATTCATTCTATAATATGATGACACGCCTGTGGTGTTATCCGCGCTGAAACGCTAAGTAGTAAAATTAGTGCTGCATGAAAAGGTTGTTAACAACTGAATTTGAAAAAAAATCTTAAAATTTTGAATATTTCAGAAACGAAGGCTACTAGCTTGTTCTACACGACAAACAATAATAGTTTTGTTCGGGGTGAACCTTTCTGAAACTTAATTTGGTGAAGTTTTAATCGATTTTAAAATGACACTCCTCTCGTGTCATACGCCATTCGTTAAAAACATTGATGACACGCCTGTCGTGTCATCCGCACTGAAACGGTTAAGTGGAGGTAGTTGTAGGGATGGAGAGTGACATATAGGCAAATTTTTCCAGCGGGAAAACATCACATTCCTACGAGAAGGCTCAATATGTTACATTTTCCTCTAACCATGCGGGCGAAGCCGCAGGAATCATCTAGTTTATAATATTTTGTATGGGTCATATTACTTGAGACAGTAGTTACTTTTTATTTTGTAAAATTAACTACAGAAAATCCTAAGTACCCAAGTAGCAAAATTCTCCTATTAGAAAAAATTATAAGACTAATACCTCTTATAGTAGTTTTATAAACGTTTTTGACACGACCTACCGGCTCGTAGCTCTCATAGAAGTCTTATAATAGTCACGTTTTTGACCAATAATCTTATAACAACATCATACAAGACGATTTGATCCTCAGACGAATTGATCCTATAATTTAGTCTTAAAAGCGTTTATAGGATAAATTTATATAACCCTTACAAACACAAATAGTCTTATAAATACATTTTACATAGCTGTTATAAGTACGCATATTTTAATCCTATAAAAGCATTTATAAGAACCGCTACTCCTATTAAGGTATCTATCTGTAATGGGACAATTAATCCTAGAAAGGCTATTGATTTTACTCGTTATAGGTCAAAAAAATTACATGACTGATCTGACTTGATGGTTACTTCTAATAGATCACTAGCATGAAACTAGCATTAAGTTTGATAATTAAACGTAATTTTGGGCTTATAAGGATTTTATGCTGGTCATTATAAGAGTGATTGAAACAAGTAGCCTAAAAAATAAAAATGGCAGGAATTTTTGTCTTATAACAGCACTGGCTTAGTATGAATGGTATTATTAAGGTTCTGATACTAACTGTTAAAGGAGGTGATCTGAAAATCCACAATGGCAATGGCAAGTGTCAGCATTTTGTACTACTTAACCAGTAAATAATTAATAAGCAGATCTTTATTATGTATTTTTAAAAGGGGGCTTTAAAATATGTGTCTCTATGATTATTACTTTATCAATAAAATTTATTTTGCAAGTTATTTTTTTCTAATTCACTTCTCAATCACTGTTAAAAAACAATTCCTTTTATATACTATAATTATGATATAATAAGCACATTTTTACCCTTTTCCAGTTTAGTTTTATTTTATTAGAGCACAAACACACGTTACACATCACCACGGGAGCCGAGCGGGAGATTAAGGCACTGGCCACTATAGGAATGATTACTCCAGTACCAGCATGCACCAGACCGTTATAAGACTAATTGTGCTTGTTAGTTGCGTTTACTAGACACTTATAGGAGCAACTTATCCTGCAAGAGCATTTAATATGACGATATTAAAACTGAATTGCACTTTATAAGACTGTAATAAAATGACTATAGGTTTATTTAATCCTATAAAAACCGGCCAAGAGCGTGTCGGGCCACGCTCAGTGTAGGGTTCCCACATCAGAGTTAAAAATGGGCTATTTGATACATTGTTTTTGACATATTAATATGAAGTACAGAACCCTAAAAACGGGCCCACAAAGGACGGTGATAAGTAAAGAAAGAGTTCTAGATCCCAACTATACATGGAAAATTCAAAAAAATGTTGTCAATTTCAGTCGCACCATGAGTAGTAAGAAGGGGTTGTAACATGAAGTGATAAACAGCCAGCGTCATTTGAAGTCAGTCAGTCAGTTTCAACCTAATGTATGGGCATGTCTGCTCCGACCCCATTAAATCAGAAATAATCTTAAGACCGCCATGTAGGGTATGAGCGTTCCATCTACAGCGACATCTATCGCCAGATTAAGTAAACTATGCGCGCGAGCTTAAAGTACAGAGGCTCTAGTGTAAGTTTCTTTTGACGTAAAAAATGTCTCGAATGCGTAAGTGATACTGATATAATATGGGCGATGAATATTAGTGCAGATTCTTAGTTACGATTAAAACTAAACGCGGAATTATACATAAAACGGCGGCGCTACCGCGAACAACGATATTCGTAAATTCAGACGATTATCTCTGTCACTCTCTTAACGCCTTAATTGGAGTAAAAGAGAAATGCTCGACATATACGAACTTCGATGTTCGCGGTACCGGGCTGGAAGTGATGAAGTGTGTCTTGTCATTCAATAGAGGTTTTGACAGCCATATCTTAGGGAATAAGGGCTAATTTATTAACAATATGTAAGAAACTATCGCCTTAACGACTTTAGTGCTGGAATAATATAAAGTACCTATTTTGCTCGCAAAAAAGCCTAAGATATATGCAATCCTGCGGCGCTTCCGTCTTTCTCGAGGAAAACAGAGACCATTTTACCAAAAACGCGTAAGATGTATGAAATCCTGCGGCGCTTACAGTTTTTTCGAGTTGATAAAGTTTGTATGGGGGAACAATATTTTCGTTTTTTAGTTTATTACTCGATTTTTTTCATACTTTCTCACCGTTTACACCTTTCCTGAGCTACTACAAATATTTCAAGACCAAAATTAGCCAAATGGGTAAAGCCGTTCTCAAGATATAGCGTTACCAAGAGAAATAGGGGTTCATTTTTATATATATTATTTTTTTCAAAAACTATTGAACCTATCAAGTTCAAAATAATTTTCCTAGAAAGTTTATGTAAAGTTCTACTTTTGAGATTTTTTCCATATTTATGAAACTTGTGGTTCAAAAGTTAGAGGGGGGGGACGCACTTTTTTTTACTTCTAGAGCGATTATTTCCGAAAATATTGACATTATAAAAAAATGATGTTAGTAAACCCCAATTCATTTTTGAATACCTATCCAACAATATATCACACGTTAGGATTAGAATGAAGAAAAAAATCACTCCCCATTTTACGTATAGGGGGGGTACCCTAAGACAACATTTTTTTCCACTTTTTATTTTTGCACTTTGTCGGCGTGATTGATATACATATTACTACCAAATTTCAGCTCTCTAGTGCTAACGGTCACTGAGATTATCCGCGGACGGACGGACGGACGGACAGACATGGCGAAACTATAAGGGTTCCTAGTTGACTACGGAACCCTAAAAAGCGCCCAATTGTGGTTTTATAAACGTTTTTGGGAGTTCTATAGGACTGAAAATTTCATGGTCTTAGGTTATTTACAGGAGCAAATTTTGCTGCTTGGGTAGGTTAGGTACATATTCCACTTCCCCCAACCGTCAAGTAAGCGCAGCTAAAGGTAGCTGTATGTAGAATTCGTAGATACTTTCCACCGGGAGAGTTCATATATCGACTATCCAACCTGCGTTCATATTGTATACTAAATTAGGCTACATAGGCTATATTTAAATCGAAAGAAAAATAGAAAAAATTGACTCGCAGCGGGACTCGAACCCACAACCACTAGATGAAATGAAAATGTGGGTGAGCGAGTCAAATTTTTATATTTTTCTTTCGATTTTAATATCTTTGATATGCTAGCAGACGTTTCTACTTAATATAAAAAAAGTACATAGGCTATCCTGAAAAAAAATATGGCATCAGTACAAAACTAACTTTCTGGGAAAACAATTATAGTTTGTCACAGCGCCTTGGTATCAAATCTGAAAAACGTTGTTATTATAGCCAGATACATAGACGATTAAGTACCTAGCATTCATCGTACATACAAATTGTGGTTGTTTATTTCTTTAACCCTTTATAGGGCAACTTAAAAATTTCAATGCAAAAATGACCACCCAACAACATAGTCTTTTGTATTTTTTTCTTAACAAGAATCATTAGGACAATCGAGCCGCGATGAGGCTTGAACGCACGACCACATTAACTTTTGGGTGTTAAAGGGAGAAAATAGTGTTCGTATCCTAATCTAACCTAACCCATATATACCATCTCTTACCAACTCGTGTAGCTATATGTAAGCTTAACTTTAACCATAACTATACAGAATAAATTTTAATTTTAATTATTCACGGCTAAAAGTACCAAATTCGAAACATTGTAGGTATTCTTACCAGCTGTGATTAAAATTACACAGTAACCTACTTCATGTACGTAGGTAAGCAGTCTAAAAATCATTGCCGCCTCTTCATCTAACTTTATTGCTACTATTCAATTTTATGAAAGCTTTTCGCTAACCGTTACTGTAAGTAGCGGGCGTGCCGAGCATGATGCGCGCTTCCAAAGCTTCAGACTGAGTTATAGCTAGGTAGCTATATAAAAGTGTGGCAGCGGAGCGGCCGGCAGTTCCTCCACAGAATCTGATCGCGTCCGACGTACCTTCACCATGCAGCGACTAACCTTGTTCTTGCTTTCGGCGGTGTTGGCTCTCGCGCTTGCAGGTTAGTGCCCTTACGTTCAGTTTTTATCACCGTTCGATGCGACTGTCTCTTGTTTTTTTTTTCTTTATTTTCATTGGCAACATCCGATCGAGTTAAGTTTTTTATTAAAATTGTCCTTGTTTGCCAAACAATAGGTACCTGGCTACGATATACTGTGGTATAATGTCGTTGATTTTGAAATGTATATTGCGGGAACATTTAAGTTCTTTGATCTGTGTAAATTTTTGGAAACATAAGGTAATGGCACTAATGTCGGACACTTTAAGCTGACAGGCACCAATGATGGACACTTAGTTCTTATTTCAAAAATCATAAAGTTATAAATTGAATATGTCGCAACAAATGCACAACACTTAACTTCTTTGAAATAAGCACTTATGTTCATGATTGGTTCCTTGTCCATTACTGGTGCCGTCATCTTAATATACCTAAGTTTGAATTTCCAAGGATTCGAACCAATAATTTCCAATTCCAAGAGCAAATGTATGACTCAATTTAATAAAAAAAAGGCCGCCAAGTTCCTGTAATATTATTAGATAAGTATGTTCTCATTATGGGTCTTATCGTTCGACGATAATGTTGATTTGGGTATCCCATTTTTTGGGGGAATTGGTCAAAATATACCCACCCTACCTTGGTTACCAATCAGTGCGAAGACCATGTTAACGAAAGCGATGTTCAAGAATAGTTGCAGTTAAGATATCTTTAATTATAAGCGCTTAAATATATATGATAATGAATTGAGGATAATGTCTAAGTATATCTCGCAGATAAATACATGTTTATGACAGACCGACTAAATGTGTTCACGCAGTTTTGTTTCGTCAAGTAAAAAACGAAAACGCTTAACAAGCAGAACGGCTATTCATAAAGCTCATCGACCGGCTTCACTTGGAGGTGTACGAATCCATGTTTTGGCCTGTGAATAGGAATAAAATTGATTTTCAACTATATTACGGATAGCCTCCGTTTCCAACGTAATATACCTAGTAGAAAAGCAATTTAGGAAAAAACTTCTAACTGTTTTAAAATTATATTAGGCAAGCGGTTTTTAACAATATTTTTAAAGGGATATATTTTCATTACGTACTCACGGAATTTCTTATAGAAAAGAGGTTTTTTTTTTAAATGTTGCCCGTTTCTTGGTATGATACAGTTAGCAGAATAAGTTGGTAAGCAGGCGTGCCATATTTTTAAATGAAGAATACTCGTATTCTTAAATGGTAATTTTTCCCATACTGATATTGGGAATTTACCGGAAACGGCACAAAGTTTCTAGCCATTTCTAGCGCAGTCCACGACGAATGGCGAACAGATAAGAACTTCAGAATATTATATGTATTAAGTTATTTATTTAGACCAATTTGTGAACCAAAAAATAAATATTTATATTTAACGTTTAATAAATATTTTGTTGTCAAATAATATGCAAAGTTCATGAATTTTAATTTAAAGTTGAATTACTATCTACATATCTATGATAAATAATATATGCTCAGCTGTTACACAAATTATCATACTATGGACCCTAAACTACGAATAGTCAGGTATAGCCGAATATAAGCTGAGCCGAGTTCAGTCATTGAAATTTAGTCAGTAAAATGGTGACATGAGTGCTTGGCTCTTTTTCATTTTATTTTATTCCATCACTATCTGTGAGTTCCTGTAATTGGCTCATTGTTTTTATTTTTAATGCTCACTGTGTATGTAATAGCTATTGATACTCCTTAAATAAATAATAATAAATAAATAACGAAACCATGCAAAACCTATTACTATTTTCGGTTAAATGAGGAGCGGTGCAATCAAAAACCTTCATTTCGGTTACACCGTCAAATCCTAGTCTAGTCGGGCAAATCCTTGTTATTAACTTAATACTTGATTAGAGGTCAATTTATATAAGAATGAGCTCATAGACAATACAAAATCTTCTTGAATTCATAGGATCGAGGCACTGACAAGGTTGAGATCATCATAATACGTAATTCATCTTTATGTTTAACTCTGTAGCGACCTTACCCGGTCGTGACTAACTTTATTCTTGATCGACCCATGTTGTTAAATTTCTATATCCTTATATGATTGCATACATCGGCTTAATTGGAGGCCCTTTAAAATCGTACGCTCATTTAACCGTTAGTATTAGGTAGGCATTGTAGGCGCGTGAAAAGTATTGATAGGCGAATCGAGAAAGAGGTAATTTTTTTATAAATCAAGTCGACTGCTATAAACTCACCGTCACTTCTCGATAAAACACCCATAAATTAACTTCATAATTATCTACGCATGTGTCGTATGTGTCTCTGACATGGTCTCTGACTCAATAATTTAAACTCTTTTTAACTTACAGTATAATTATTTCTAACATAGTTTCTCGGGAACGTGACTTTGAGCGGCATACTGCGTTCGCGGTGCAGGCGCAGTGAAACAAACAATGCATGTACTGTTACATTCCAGAAACTAGTGCTCAGCTACGTGGTGTACGCGTACTACGGTGACTTGACCCAACAGAACACATTAATACCCGAAAGCAATTCACAACATTGTTAAACCATGGACATTACTTGAACACGACCGAACAATATACTCGTAATGGCAAAGCAACTTTACTGGCGGTATACGAGTCTACTCATGTATACTTAAGTCCCACTCAATGCCACTCTGTGAGTCACAGGACTTAACTCATGCACTATAGGGCTTGGGTTTTTTTTAACTTAGTCCAAAACGGTTGGAGACTAAACACACCTTTGCATTTTGTAGAGGACGTAATAGGTACACGTACCCATGAAGGTTTTCTGACTGTATGCTTCCATCATTGAAAAGAGAGGCTAATAAAATATGAAATAACTAAAAGTAAATAAAAACTTTAGTTTGTAGTTAATTGTGTTCAACGAAATACAAACATCGTTCATTTTAACATAAATTATTTTATAACATTATGAACATTCCCGCACTTATATTATTCTACTTTTACCTGTATGTATATATGCATTATCTCTGTATGATGACCACCGGTACGGTGTATATGATGACCCTCTCTAGGTTACTATGGTATTCTAGGTTTAGGTAGGACATTTTTTGTTGTAATCTGTCCATTTATAGCGCGCTGAGCACATTCTTCATTACTATTGCTGTATATTCCAGAGGGCCAGTACTACGTGCCGCGCGCGTATTACACGATCGACGCGGCGGGGCACGAGTCGGTGCCGGTGCCTCTGCAGCGCCTGCGTCGCTCCTTCTACCCCTACCCTGGACCTGGATCTGATGCTAACGCCAACGCCAATGCTAATGCGTGGGGAGGTACGTTTACAGTTCATCAAAGTAATTGATGCCTTTAGCACGTAACTAGATAGCGCACTGCGTCGCTTTGCACCCTTATCCCCATAACTAGTCCGTTTGTTCATTTACTTGCCTCTTTCGCTAAAATAAGCATGAGCGAAGCCTTCCCTAGCCCTATGCTGGACATGCAAACTGAGACCAAATGCAGCGCTAACAGTCGACCGAGATTTTGGTTCAGTTAGAAATTTATTTATGTATTTGGAAGATTTCAGCGTTTATATTTGAAGTTCATTCATGATAAAATACCTACATGTACATTTTTTGTTGGCGGAAATCTGAAAAACTACTTTAAAATCAAATTAAAGATTTACTTAAATATTACCTCACTTCATTGAATCCGGAACTAATCGCCATTAAAACGCGGTAGGTGATTCAATCAACGCAGGCAAAGAATCATGACACGGCAATAACATCCATTCACTGCCCGATCGAGGAAATCCTTGATGATTCAAAACTAAACTTAACCACGATTAATTAATTAAACTGCCGTTAATTATGTACTATTCTAAACATTTTTCAATTGATTCTCGGACAATTTAATCTAGGTTAGGAACAAATGAAATGATTTTATTGAATATTTACGTATATTTTTTGAACTAGAGATAGGTAATATAAAATATAAATAGAATCAGATGTCATATAGGTAAAAAGTGGCCAGACTATCCGGCTTAGTCACTTTTCTACTAAATAGGTATCTCATCATCTTTTAATTAGGTAAGTTTAATAGATGTTAAATGGCCCTATACATTAAGGATTTCTATTTTTTTTTTGAAAAAATAAGGTAATTTCAGACGAAAAGCTTGATTAAAAAACTACCATAACCATTTTAGAGGCTCTGTCTGTCCTTATCCAGTTCTGGAGTTACTAGTTTTTCGTTCATATGTAACTCAGAGAAACTTCAGCAACTGGAATTTGAAACTCTAAAATTTTAAAGACTAGTTGTGTAGAATGACGTGACATCATGACCTGTTCGCTCTAAATAAACATCGACTGTTCGAACATAACTGTTCAAAGTACTCGTTACGTCTTAAGCAACGGAACTCGACCAAGTGGCAGAGCACATCGCTCGTTCCAACGGAATGGTAATTGATATGCACATAAATGAGCCTAAGTACAAAATAAGTGGAGCATCTTCGACGTGCGGAGCAAGCTCCGTATTTCGATCGCGTTCTAGCGAGCTTGATACTGCAAAACCAAGTGTAAAGCACTAGGATCATTTTTTTTTAGTACAAGCCGGGGTTCGAACCCACCAGCATAGTACGCATTACGGCTAGGATATGAAAGGTTTTATTGTTTTAAGGTTTTGTACTTATGGTATCACTTATGCATCTATATGTCACAGCCATTTTTCCCGTTTAACAATGTATGTACCTACTTACGAAAAAAAAACTGAACCGCACGTCTGTCCGAGATCAATTATATCAAGTACGCGATTGGAACACCGCCAAGGTGTATCGCCGGTGGCGCCGTTCGAGTAACGGTATCGTATCTTCAATCATCCATCACTCGGCCATGTGCAAATAGACAAAAAACCAATCCATGAAATCATTAACTACTTTCTTTAAAACGTTTGTTATAAAAACTAGTGTCAACCCACTTGAAGATCAATCAACCGTGGTAAAACGTGCATGGAGAGGCTGGCTAGTGGCTAGCTGGCTTTTAGTTAACTCGTCGACTATAACAAATCTTCTTGAACTTATAGTGTAAGAGCTATCTTGATGGTATGACTATTTGGGTTCAGTAAACTAACATTGTCAAGAGATCTGTGTATAGCAGACGGACAATACAGCGGACCTAATAACTACCTAGACTTACTCTACCCAATATATAGATAACAGACGGACAGACAGACAGACCTACAAACAACTAAAATAAACAATTATGCGTCTACGATACACATGCAGGTATTCATAAACAAACAGACACCCAAGGCTAAATGTTTGTAACTATTAGGATGAGAACCGGGGGTACTAAACAATTTTAAAATTAAAAACGTTATGACGAATATGTTATAACGACAAATTTATATGAAATATATCTAAATAAGTACATATTTAAAGTATACTGATGATGTTTTCAGGTGGCAACGCTAACGCGAACGCGAACGCCAACGCCGGCGCCGGGCGCGCCTTCCCCGGCAACGCCGGCGGCAGCTGGGGCGTCCCCGGTGCCTACGGTGCTGCGAAGCCGCTAGGGTAGGTATTCGTTTACCGGGCCTCCTTAGGTATGTTATGTGGAAGTTGCGGATAGTTCTTTTTATGACAAAGGTGGCAAACGAGCAGACGGTTTGCCTGATGGTAAGCAATTACCGTCGCCCATGGGTACCCGCAACACCAAGGGAGTTGCCGGCCTTTAAGGGGCTTGGAGCTCTGGGAACCTTACTCACCATCAGGAACACAACACTACATACCTGAAAGGTAGCAGTGTTATTATGGCTACAAAAAGTTTATCGGAAATTTCCATAAACTTTCACAAGTGGGAATTTTTCTATTCCCATTCAAAATTTGTCTAAGGAACTCAGGTTAAAAAGTCAGGTATAACTATTTAGGCCCTTGATTTTACACACAGCAACACTCACCTTACCTCACCTTACCACACCTCAAAATACCTGCATTATCCTGCTCAATGCACAGCATGCGATTTACTTTAGGTACGATCAGGTAGATGGTAAATCTGTTAGGGGTATTTGTGTCTTCCTATCCATTTTATCAGCCACGGATGGCCACTGCTAGACATATGCCGCCCCCATAGACCGTCACAGGCAGCGATTTCTGAGCATGAGGGGCTCAATGCCGTAATCGCCACGCTTGGCAGCCGGATTGGAGATGGCAGCATGTTCGGTAGAACTCCGATAGTTTCTGGTTGCAGCTTAAGGATAATAGCCTGGCCCGATTTAGCTTACGAGTATAGGTACTCAACTTCTTCTAGGGTTTACAAGTAATACGCACGGCTAATATAAATAAATAAATATTTCGGGACAATCTTACACAAATCGACCTAGTCCTACGGTAAGTATATAAATAGATACATATAAATACTTAAATATATAGAAAACATCCACGAATCAGGAACAAACATCTGTCCTCATCACACAAATAAATGCCCTGACTGAGATTCGAACCCATACCCATCGGCTTCATAATTCACTAGACCCAACACTAGACCAGACCGGTCGTCAAATATGAAATAAGCTTGTCTAATAGAATTCTTATATATACATATAATGCTGCCGCAGTGTTTCCACCACAGGAGCTATTCGAGTTGTATACGTACACACAACTTGTTGTATACATATAGATTTAAGGCTTTTACGCTTATATGTAGTAATGCCTAACTACTGTCATGGCCTAATTATGGCCAAGGCTGTATGTTATACTTAAGAAACTCCCTGACCAAACTAAGTGTATTTCACATTGATTTGGCGGATTATTATAATTATATTATTTACATAATATTTATGTCCATAAGATATAAAGAGAAATAGAGCAATACCTACATGCGTAAAGCCTTAAAATACTACAAATTTAACAGCTTAATTTGATGGTGTTGAAATTTAGTCACCTGCATAACCGTATAAGGAGTTAACCGTTTGTACGGGACAAAAAATGTTTTTACGGGACTTGTGCGAAATATAGTTTTTAATAACAAAGTCATATCTACTTTAAAGTAAAAAAAGTAATATTGTCGTCTCCCAAAGCGTGTATTTTGCATTCTATTTCACTGTTATTGACGAATATATCATGAAATGTCGATATCCCTGGTATAAGTTTTACAGCTTTCCAGGGGTCAAATTTCTGAATATTATCTGCTATTTGGGCAGCTGATATGTAAGAAATCGTTGTAAGCGGTACCAAGGTGGCTGCTAACGCAGCAAATTCTTCTGCATTCTGTATAATGTATTAGAAACATTAGCGGGTATTGGTTTTAAATGTGAAAATGTTCTGTTAGCTTGTTTTTTACTAAAATAATATTCAAAAGAGATAGCTTTAGAGTCTTAGGAATATTTCTGCATTAAAGAAATATTAATTGGACTATATTTTTTCATGTCCTAAAAGTTACCATTTTTCGTGGAATGGAGTATAACACGTGGTGTTATGGAGCATAACAGGATCGTATTATTTAATATTTATTTATTTATTAAGGTACCTACTTAGTTACAATAACTAACACAATTATTATGAAAGTATGGTTAAACCGGTGTGGTTTGTCTTAAAACCTGATTTATTATCAATTGGTTTATAGAGATTTTTTATTTGTTAGAATAAATACTTGAAGTTATAGGTATTCACAGGTGCACATCGGGGTACAGTATGATGCGCTTAGTATTCTGTCGTGTACTAATGCAATTGTATGGCTTCGTTTCTCTGTCAACCGTGTTCTGTTTCTCAGTACCAGCCCGCATTAGATGTCGTTATTGGCAATAAAGACGAATTTATCACCAGTATCATCAAATAACCATCAGTGACTAATGTAGCCCCTTTCTGTCCCTAGGGCCTAGCGGGCGAGGACATAACTAACCACGGTGTGGCCATCCTGAACATTTTCCACCAGCTGCGCGCGCCGCGCGCCGCCACGCTTTGCGCAGGCGCCCCGCGGCCTACCGCGCAGCTGCCGGAAGACCATTTTATTTTACTTAATGTGTTACTAATAAAAACATGAATTTTATAACGTTGCCTTACTTCACACTTTCTAAAAGTAGCGAATATTTGGATCGTGCAGACACTTGAGTAGGTACTTTTAACGTTTACAGAGCCATATGTAGGTATATATTATACAGAATGATTCTTATCGTGAATAGCAACATGTTTCTTGAACTATATTATTAACTAGCAATTAAATGCCCCGACTCTAATTACAATCAAACACAGGTGTAACAAGTGATAAAACCATGGTTAAATAAGTAGTTATTTGTTATACAAGGGTGCAAAATTGAATTTTAACTGCGAGTGTGGGATTGAAACTCGAGCAAGCGAATGGATTCTATAGTTTAACCACGAGCAAAGCGAGTGGTTTTAAAATAGAATCCTGAGCGTAGCGATTATTTCAATACACGAGAAGTAAATTACAATTGCACCCGTGTGTAACACAAAACTTTTCCCCTCACTACAGCGAGGAAAGTGAAACATGCAAAAAAACGTTTTAAAAATGCATTGGCTTTTTCTTTGCGTTTAGATACATTAAACATTTTTACAAAAAGTGCCTTTAGCTTGGTTAGCTTGTGGTGGCCAGCACGATTTTCGCGCCCGTCGCCGCCGCCGCGGGGGCAAGTGAGCTGTATGTACTTCGCGAATTTAGACTTTAAAACCATAGCAATAAGAGCTATGAGAAGTCAACTTACTTTAATCACTAGTGGATAAAATGCGTTTTTACCATCTCGTATTAAAGGATAAACAAGCGCTTTACGAGCTATTGAGGGGAAAAATATCTTGTCTAATTTTCCTCCCTGATGAATGATGATATTGTAAAAATTCCCCCTGAATGGTCCCGGCTCAAAGGTCCCCATTATCCCCACTGAACTGCAACTGGAGACCTGTTGAACCAGAAAAGACCAAGAGCGAGAATTGTAGTCCCTCTCGCGCAAACGACGCCCAATTTCACAAAGGAAAGCGCGTGCTTCTGTATCCCAAGGTTTCGCCGTCTCGATAGCCACCGGCCCATAGTTAGGTATACCTGGACTCCAAAGACTTCGCGTGCTAATGACTAGTTGCACTAATGTACTAATAACTGTTTATGAAGTTAGAAAAACATATTATGTTCACGATATACAGCGTGGCCCATATTGGTCTGATATCATAGTTATGACTCTGATATCATAGGTCTCTGACCTCTGTTCCATGCCAGTTCTGTGTGAAGATGTCTCGCTGTCAAAATAACTCAACACGAGTCCATACATGGCAAAATGAATAAATGCCAGAATTTTCAGGGAACGCTACTTTGTATAAACAAGATAATCCATGTGTGAAACATAATAATCCATCCTTGTTTGTGACAAATGTTTCTAATGTTCAACTTGTCATTATGGTCACTTGCCATATTATGCTTTCGTAAAACTTGTTGGTTCTATACGCAGTGGATAAGACCATTGGACAACATTTGCAGGGTTCAAAGCTGCCAAATGACATTAAGATCTTGTATATCGCCACGTGACAATTTGAAGTGCTAAGCTCGCGTTCGTAAAGTAATTAATAAACAGTAGTTAAATATTCTGGATCTTTTTCTGCAGTTTCAAGGGCCTATCTCTTGAAAACTTTTTTTTACTTGTAATACAAGCGGAAGTCTCTTTCTAACCACAGGTGTCAAAAAGTGACTTCCACTTGTATTACAAGTTACAAGTGTTCGAGAAATAGGCCTCATGTGGTCATGGTAAGTATATGAAATGAACTATACTAACTGGTAAGTAGGTAATCTACACTAATCTACACTATGTAATATTAATATTAATGTATAAATATTAATATCTACACTTATCTACACTAATGTTATAAAGGCGAAAGTTTTGGAGTGTGTATCTTTGTTACTTTTTCACGTGTAAACGGCTGGAACGATATTAATAAAATGTGGTATGTAGTTATCTGACACCCTGGATTTACGTTTTTCCCCTAATAAACCGCAGGTAACACCGCGGGCCACAGCTAGAAAATGAGAAATATTTAAAAATAACGGCCAATTAATATTTCATCTTGAACTGAGACCAACCGTTTTTCAAAAAAACGTGCAATAGCGAAACGTCCCTAATATTCTTGAAGAAAAGTAGAAGAGCAGAACAGAGAAGGGTCCACATAAACTAAGAATTTGAAACTGCATTGAAGCGAACGGTGTAATAAATGGTACGGGTAGATAAAACTAACGGATTTTAGGTAATGTCAAAGCGTAATTGGTTGATGGAACTTATCAGGTACTCACATACTCGTATGTAATCATGGAAGTGCAAAAAATGTTAACAAAAAACAATCGTGTTGCCGGTTTTTATAACAATTTCTTGTAATACAGGTTTAGGAAATACTCGGATATAATTGTCGGAACAGGCGACGACCTTGATAGATTTTGATGTAAAAGCTATCAAGACTTTCAATAAAGAGCTGACTCCGTGGAAATATATAACCTACCGTTAACCAGATAGAGATCTAATAATTGTACTTTAGAAGTCTATTTAATTTGGGCTGTATTGACTATTATCGAATCCCAGAAATAATCGATAAGTACCTACCTTGAACAAGGAAGCAATTTTTTTGTTCATCACTCGTGTATATGTATTAAGACGTAGCAAGAAAATATTCCTAATTGAACTACGATCATAGCGAGTGGTCAGAATAAAGTGGAATCAGGAGCGAGGGTATTAAGAATAAGGCACGACACATATAGGCGAACGAACATTGATGCCAATTCTAATTTAACGTTTCGTACTTAATAATTTGTCAATAAGAAATATTGCCTAGAAATAAAAAATTGTTTTCTATTCGATTTGATATTTATACTAGTCAGAAAGAAAGACAACATTGTGACAAAGTCGGATTTAATACCAATAATGCCTAATCTGCCTAATAGTTCTATGGGTCGAAAGGTTCGATGGCAGTTGCTTTCGTAATAAAATGTGATTACGTCAAATCTTGGGAATAGGTTACCAAACGGACCGCAGGATCCATTTAAACAAGGCACAATCGCAAGGTCATGAGATTGAAAAGTATAACTTTCTATGAAACTAATTCTTATAAAATTCTCATTTTTTTCTATTATAACTTTCTAGTCAGCAAATAAATAATTATTCTTGCCCGTTTCCTGGAAACAAAGACGCACTTTCACAGAACTAATATAATTACGTTTGAGTCTATATGATGCGTAATTTTATTAAGAAGCTACCAGTTAAGACTAACATGATGTTAGTTTAGGTAGCTGTATTAAGATTACTTAACGAGTGAACTTTATACCAAGCCAAATTCAAATTCCATCTCCGACGATAAATGGAAATTGAACAGATATTTCAAATAGAATAACTTGGAGTCAAATAATCTATTGTTCCGCAATCACTAATGTGGCACAAATCACTATAGGCCGACCTGACAAAACGGTAAAATCAGCATGATTAGATAACTTGCAGGTTACCAAAATTATCTATAAGTAAATACGTACCTACTAAACTAAACGTAAGTAGGTTTATCTAACTGAATAAGTAATTTCGTAACAACTAAATCAGTATTTGAGCGTTTTCACTAACCATTGTTTAATCAAGTGTTGGTCGCATTAAGAGAAAACCTAAAGTATTCGTAATCAAAATCGTAAGCTGAATCCATTTTAATAGGTGTCACAAAGTGTACCAATAAATACCTAGCATGTTCAAAATTCCATTACTCAACTTCTATACAAAGTGCCTGTGGAAAAGTACCATAAGTAGTTTTTAATAATTGGGACACTTTTTGTGTCCTATTAAAATGGATTCAACTTCCCATTTTAAATTAAACTAGCAGCAAGGGCCTACCAGAAAACAAGAATTGTAGTGTAGGTACCTACAAGTAGCGGCGCGTCAATTTATATCCTAGACAAGCCGGGAAGCCTGAATTATTATGACAATCTTTTTCTGCATGGAAATCTGAAAGTTAGTCAAGCCGGCAGGAATCGAGTTATAAGGACGCGCCGCCACTGGTACCTACTCACTGGGACATCACATGCTGCGGCAACCTCCTTTTTAGGGTTCCGTAGTCAACTAGTTTCGCCATGTCTGTCCGTCCGTCCGTCCGTCCGCGGATAATCTCAGTGACCGTTAGCACTAGAGAGCTGAAATTTGGCAGTAATATGTATATCAATCACGCCGACAAAGTGCAAAAATAAAAAGTGGAAAAAAATGTTTTCTTAGGTTACCCCCCCTATACATAAAGTGGGCAGTGATTTTTTTTTTCGTTTTAATCCTAACGTGTGATATATTGTTGGATAGGTATTTAAAATAAATAGGGGTTTACTAACATCATTTTTGGATAATGTAAATATTTTCGGAAATAATCACTCCAGAAGTAAAAAGTGCGTCCCCTCTAACTTTTGAACCACAAGTTTCAAAAATATGAAAAAAATCTCAAAAGTAGAACTTCACATAAACTTTCTAGGAAAATTATTTTGAACTTGATAAGTTCAATAGTTTTTGAAAAAAATCTATATATATAAAAAAGAACCCCTATTTCTCTTGGTCACGCTATAACTTGAGAACGGTTACCGATTTGGCTAATTTTGGTCTTGAAATATTTGTAGTAGCTCAGAGAAGGTTTAAACGGTGAGAAAGTATGAAAAAATCTAGTATTATACTAAAAAACGAAAATATTGTTCCTCCATACAAACTTTATCAACTCGAAAAAACTGTAAGCGCCGCAAGATTTCATACATCTTACGCGTTTTTGGTAAAATGGTCTCTGCTTTTGCTCGAGAAAGTCGGAAGCGCCCCAGGATTGCATATATCTTAGGCTTTTGCGAGCAAAATAGGTACTTTATATTATTCCAGCACTAAAGTCGTTAAGGCGATAGTTTCTTACAAATTGTTAATAAATTTGCCCTTATTCCCTAAGATATGGCTGTCAAAATCTATTGAATGACAAGACACACTTCATCACTTCAGGCCCGGTACCACGAAAATCGAAGTTTGTATATGTCGAGCATTTCTCTTTTACTCCAATTCAGGTGTTAAGAGAGTGACAGAGACAAACGTCCGAAATTTACGAATATGGTTTACGAAACCTTATATGGAGTAAAGAAAGATGTTCGAAATATACGCACTTCAATGTTCGCGATACCGCTCCGGAAAACTGCGGCGCTACCGCGAACATCGAAGTTCGTATATTTCGAACATCTTTCTCTTTACTCTAATAAGGTGTCGTGACTCGTGACAGAGATAAGCGTCTGAATTTACGATTATCGTTGTTCACGGTAGCGCCGCCATTTTATGTATAATTCCGCGTTTAGTTTTAATCGTAAATAAGATTCTGCACTAATATTCATTGCCCAATGCGACCCTCCCCTGCGTTGTCTTACTACTTCACTCACACTCAGTCCCCATCTGAGTGTGAGTGAAGTAGTAAGGCAAATACGAACATTTCCGAGAAAATACGATAGGAAAGGATCATTCACTACATCTGAGCCCCGAGTGTATGTTTTTAACGTAACGTCACCATCGCGTTAGAGTTACCCATATTATATCAGTATCACTTACGCATTCGAGACATTTTTTACGTCAAAAGAAACTTACACTAGAGCCTCTAAACTTTAAGCTCGCGCGCATAGTTTACTTAATTTGCCGATAGATGTCGCGGTAGGTGGAACGCTCATACTCTACATGGCGGTTTTAAGATTCTTTCTGATTTAATGGGGTCGGAGCATACATGCCCATACATTTAATACATTAGGTTGAAACTGACTGACTGACTTCAAATGACGCTGGCTGGTTATCACTCCATGTTACAACCCCTTATTACTACTCGTGGTGGGACTGAAACATTTTTTTTCAAATTTTCCATGTATACCTAGTTGGGATATATAACTCTTTCTTTAGTTGTCACCGTCCTTTGTGGGCCGGTTTTTGGGTTACGGTACTTAATATTAATGTGTCAACAACAATGTATCAAATAGCCCATTTTTAACTCTTAAGTGGGAACACTTACTGTGACGGACGAAAAACTACGGAACCCTACACTGAGCGTGGCCCGACACGCTCTTGGCCGGTTTTTATTATTTTTAGCACCATATTTACTCTTTTACTATTACTATTTAATATTGTCTTCGGTTGCCGCGATAATTAGTCATGAATAAAACAACTAAAACGGATTAAATCGCGTATACTAATTTAAACTTCATCCCAACGTTTCGAACCCTTTAGCAGCGTTCGTGGTCATCAGTTGGACTAAATTAGTTTACGTGATTTAATCCGTTTTAGTTGTTTTATTTTATTACTATTTACTTTACTATTTTATTACCTTAAAGTTGTTTTATATACTAAGTATAGCTTTACGGCCTCATTTGAAATTTTGAAGTTAGCACGTTCCCTATAATTTTGCATCCTTGTTGCTATTCCGTTGTTGGGTTATAATACTTATAATCGAATAATAATATCTTCCTTATTTAGGTGGACAACTATATGTTATCGAATGATTATATTTGTAAAAGACTGAAAGTTACCATATTTGTGCCTGCTTTACTTTTTTCATTCTGATTCGCTATTCTAAATTTTATCAACAGCCCCGGGATGACCCGACGTATGTTTGGTTCCGTCCAAGGTGCGAATTCTGTATCTGCGAGCTCTTCGGTGGATGTCGACGGCGAGGGGAACGGCTCCTACGACGTGTCATCTTCAGCTGGATACTAAACAAAATCAACACGAACTGAACAGGGGGGGCGATTTTTCACTCTCGAGCGTACGAAATCAAAGAACAAAGAGATCGTTTTTCGCCCCCTATTTTGACACCACAAAGGCGGAAGTTTCCTAATATCAAAGGCCTCAGTTTTTTACAATTTGAATAAGATTATTAGGCTGTATGTCGTACCCTGTTACGTGGATGTTAAGTTACAACGATAAGCGCCTTTACAATTGTATATGTCTTAAAATTAATTAATCCTTGCCATTTAGGTATGATATCTTAGTACTAAAACTGGTATTAATCATTAGCTCGTAAAAAATCTTTACATTCTAATATTATTCTTTCGTTAACGCATTGCGACATAGCTGTTTGGTTTATGATGAGAATTAAATTCAAACTTGTAATGTGTGAACTTTTTTAATTGAATGAAACCAACGTTAAGGCCTCTAATTTTAATTTATATGCGTGTACACGCATATACCGACGCAATTATATATGCCTGGTATTTTTATTATTTTTCTGTGACATTATATATGTGAATGTGATTTCATACAGAAACAATTGTGTAGATGTGTATTATTGTAGTCAATTAGTGAAGGTAACTTTTATGTGATATTTTGATTACTTTATTAAGCATTGTTCAGGATGGGTTAGGTACAAATAAATACATTAATTTTACATTTCATTAGTTAATAGTTTATTGCTAAAATTAGGGTCACCACTCGTTATTGTTATACGTTGTTCAATTGTTAACCTACTTTATCATCGAGTGACAATTGTTAAATATGGTGAAAACAGTAGCAGTATTTAATACTGAAGAGAGCCTCTTTTTAGTTATTAATAATACCCGTAAAATTGGTACCTAGTTACCTTAAAAAAAATGCCACTGGTATCCTTTCAATATGTAATTCCAAAGCTCAAAATAAGGTTACCAATTAAATTAATCGACTAAAAATTGGCAATATGGGCTTTACTTATGGGGTAGCTCCAGCCTATACTGCGGCTTGTTGTACTGGTATCCCTGAGCGGGCTCCGCAGGGGCCGGCGCCGGCGCAGGCGGCGCTATCGGCACGTGAGGAGGTGTCACTATCACCGCGTCGTCAGTTACCGCCACGTCGCGGCCCGCAGCGAAGTTACGAGGGTACTGCTGGGAGAACTGCTGGGCCTGGTACTGGGGCGGGACTTGGTTAAACTGAGGCGGTGACTGGTAGAATTGTGGTTGCGCCTGATTGTATGGGTTGTACGATTGGTAGCCCGGTGCGCTGTACTGCTGGTAGTCGTAGTTATTGAACTGAGGAGGACCGTATTGTGTGGGCAGCTCCATCCGACCGAACATGTTTCCAAGGAACGGGAACTTGTTGGTGAGGTGGTTCCAGAAGCCGGTGCCGCCGACCTGGTTGCTGCCTTGGTTGCTCCAAAACAGCCGCTGAGAGGGCTGTGTGAGGAAGTTGGGGTTGACTTCAACCGCGAACGGATCGTTCGGTCCGATGTTGTAGGGCGCGTTTGGCTGCGCATAGTACCCTACGGTACTACCTAAAACACAAATTTAATTATTTATTATATCTAAATGGAGTATGTATATACTACAAGTGTTTACTAAATATAAATAAGTAACATTATTTTTCTAAATTTAAGATTACATTTAAATAGAATTGTGCAATTTCGTATTGAACTTTTCGATGTAACTACTTTACATAAATAGGTTCTCATTTACATAAATGGTATCTCAGTCCAGAAATGTATCACGTGTTGATAGTTCTATATTTAATCATTATGTACCGAACGTTGCTTAAATTGAAATTTCAATGAGTTTTTAAAACTAATTTGGATTCGACGATGCTGCGCACATCATTTTACCTATCTTTTTACGCACTTAATAATTATTTTTTTAAATTATACTGTATGACAACTTCTTATACACTGCTCTCTCTCAATATAAGAAAAAGCTACTAAGAGTACCGATCCATATTACAGGTATACATCAATCCTTGGGCATTGCCACTACAACGAGATATTAATTTAAAACGGAATAAGTTGAAGGTGTTTCTTCAAACGTAAGTAATCCATAACAAATCACTATACGCTTCACTTCAAGTTCACTTCACGTACCAACAACACAACACAGCAGGAGTGCAAGGGGCGCATTCATTTTGGCACGAGTATCGGCGTCGACTGCATGTTGTTGTAGCCCGTTCTTGTATTTATACCCCCTCTATTCCCCAAAAGAGGACCTTGAGGTTCATTGTAACCCAATATTGATAGTGTGAGGTAATGGTGGCTCACCCAGCGGACAATAGGCGCGACAACTAGGTGACTCGTGCGATGCACAGGCCGTGCCGAATCTGCATGTCGTATGCTAAACTTCTAAGTTCTACGGAACGGCCGTAATTATGGCACGTGCTGAAGGCAGAATACGTAAGCAGCTCGTGAAAGCAACGGAGAGAAATTTTACAAGATTTACAAGAGGTTTGCGTGGCATTCATGTAATTTGGTACTTGGTGCTACTGTGTTTGCAATCTTGATTGAAAACATATATCAATATTAGAACAGCAGCATTCATTTACTTAAAATACTGTTATATGTAATTGTGGTTGAAGCGCGAGATTACATTTGTTTTCCATCTAATACAATTTCAATCATATTTTTAAAGCTAAATTTAATATTGCAAAAATATACTACTAGAATCATGTTTAGGTACCTAACACCTCCGCAGTTTTGAGTCGGGATTAGTGCCGTTTTAGTTTTAATAAGACTTGATTAGGCTTAAGAAGTAAAAATTATATTATATTAAAGTATGGTGTAATAGGAAAATGCATGTCATAAGTCAAATCTATCAAAAATAAAAGGAATAATTAAAAAAATCGATCAATCCTTAATTCAAAAGATTTTTAGACAATTCAAAACAACTTCAATATAATCATGCCAAATAACGTTTCGCTTTCTATGATATCTTTAAGTAACATGGAAAGCTATGTAGAAAATCTACAACCTGTATATGAAAGCATTTTTTGTGAAAAATTCACTTGAACGCATGTGTTTACCCAACATAATCGGCATTATTCATAAGATAACAAGTATTTGTCTTCGCCGCTTGTCGCAGCATTGTCCGAAGAAGCGTTTTGCGAAACCTTTACTCAAGCGAGCCTACACGATGGTCACGACCGCAGAGCGACAACGGAATAGACAGGGCGTGCGAATATTACGCTAAGTCAATGATGATGATGACTAAAATTGGTTTTGACGCTGATGGTGTAGCCAAAGACCTCCCGAGATCGCTGCGAAGCAGAAATAATGTAAAAAAACTTTAAATGTTAGCTTATGTAAGGAACACTTCAAAAAAAAATGAAATATATTGGTACCTATCAGCTGCAGCGCGTCGATACAAGCTGATTCCCGTCGGCTTGACTAATTCCCAATAATTCCCTTCGGCGCATAAAGAGAAGGCAATGCCATATTGGCTCCGACTTGCCTTAATAAAAAGTTGACGCACCGCCACATATCATGATGCCGTCGTTATTTGAGGTTAAAATTAAGTGTTTTTAATGTGATTACTTATGGAGAACAAATAAATAATACAGTAAAAAGTGCTACTTAGATAAGACACGTCCCGTCTGAGAGATTCAATAGCTATTGTCTTAATCCCTAACTTATCTCTTAATCTGACCAGCTTAAGTTTAAAGTTGATTATGCCAATAGGGAAAGTGGTTAGCTGCAATGGGTCAAGACTTGAGACCACTCGGCTTGCCAGCGATGCGAGCTATATGGCGACATATCTACAATTCTACATGAACAAAAAGCTTCTGTTGTATGTAATTTATGATGAATGAATAAAATCATGAGGTTTTTATACGGTCAATGGTAAACATGGATCGATGATGAATCACCACATTAAACCTGCAATGTACCTACTACAGTTGTCGCCGCAGGTAGCGTTTGGTTAGCCAATAAAGGTTAAAGGGTGACGTACAGTCAGAACTAAATAGATGTTTGTACTAGTAGTCAATCGTAGAGCTTCGGAAAGGTTGCTTGTATACTTTTTAAAGTTAATGAGAAAATCATATTTTGGAAAATACGGACTTATCCAAAAGGGCTATGCTGACTTTGAAGTATATATTTCTGCTTAGAAATGTATATGTACTAGTTATATTTTAGTACAATAACCTTATACATATCTAATTTGTAAGTTTGTTTTAGGTTTCATTTTTTACCCATTACAAAAAATGAACATATAGTGAATCTTTTTCTATTTTTAAAATTATATTGTGTGGTAGTTACTTGTACTTCGAAATAATCGTACTATATAGTTAAAACTAAAATGGAAAAATGATCAAAATTTGTCCTTGTATTAATCAAAGTCAACCGACATAATATCAAACGAGATTAATACATCAAAAATACTAAATACATACTTCGAGTACAAAAAATACTTTCGTGTATCTAATTTGCCTAAAATCAGGGTAAAAAGAACTTTACTTTAATCCCGATCCCTCGATGGGGGCATTGTTTAGCAAGTAGTAATGCTTCTGCAAACGAAGTAGAAAGAATAGAGTCCAATATGCAAAGCCTTAAGTAGAATCGAAACTGTAGAGCCATAATATATGTAGAGTCGTGTTTCAGCCTGGCTGAATCAGCCATATTTCAGTTGAACCAAAATGAAGAGCCCTAATGTAGAGCCAAACCTTTGCCCAAACATGTGGAGTCAAATGGTTTGAGCCATTATTGTGTAGAGTGTTGGGCTGAACATATTTAGGCATGAATTAACTAGAGTGAAATACGTATGTCAGAGGGCCTATTTTCAATAGTCGTTGTATAAGTATTGTATAGGATAGTGTCATAATAAAGCGCTTCAATACCGTACTTTAACATAGGCCATAAAGCTTCGTGGTCTTAACACGGTGCTCGTTTGAAAATCTATTGATTATATCACAATTGTATAAAATGCTATAAAATAAATCATCACAACAGCTTTATAATTCGAGGAGTCAAGGTATCGGAGAATTACTTGTTCAGAATAATATGCTATTGTTATGTTCGCTTACTTGTCGGCTACTCTAAGCGGTAATTGTTCTAAAATATGAATTACGGATGACACGACAGAAATTATAGCGTTTACTGCATATAATATGAACGCCCGCGGCTTGGTGACCCGGATACGACCGACACGAGGATCGACCACGCAACGCCGACTTGTTTATTTACTTTTAACAATTTATTCCTTTATACAATAAATATTCACATTCTTGATTAAACAACAAATAAGTCGAAGAGCTTAATTGATAGCCTTTTGTTATTTATTGCTTTATTTTCCTTGGAATTTACGATGACCCTTGGTACGAGTATTTGTATTTTTTTCTCATTAATTTAAATTAATTACAGATTTATGCTTCGTTGATTGGCTCGTCAGCTTATATGTTATTTTAGAAAAACCTACCTTATCAAAGCTTACGAAAATTCTTCATTAAGTTTACTTAAAGAAGATTTTTTCTAGTACAACAACTTCGCTTGCGAATAATTAGTAATGGATCCGATGTCCTTTTCAGGACTAAAACAATTTAAGTACTTTTAACTACTATTAGTATTAATACATATTTAAAAAATATAGACGACTTTACCAATAGGGTTTAATCAATATCGAAACCATTATGTGCATAAAATTAATTGATTAATGCCATTGTGTACGGGGCATTCATCACGGTCTCTCAGTGTAGGACAGTCCACTTAAAAATATGTTCATACATTTGCAGCTTATTTCGAAGGAGTAAGATGAAAATAAAAACTATATATCTTTACTCGTTAAGTTGACAAGGTTCACACTTTTCAGATAGTTAAGTAGGCAAGCATTGATCTCAGCTAAATTAGCATTTAATGTAAACCAATAACGATGAGCCGTGTGGTGCCGGCTGACTAGAATAGGTTTAATATAGGTTCTGTAAACATAGCTATGTCCATGACTAGCCTTTGTGGATATTGTGAGTGGGTGAAGGTAGTTACAAAGAGGATTAGTCAGCCTTTCAACAAACTTGATATAAGGCGTTGCCTCCGCGACGGAAACGATGTAAATAACGCGGTCTGCCTACAGTACCCTTACCATGAGTTGTGACATTACGGTTTTCGATACCGAGTATCGAGTTTACTGTCTGTGCATCTCGTTCGCACTAAAATAGTACAAGCGAGATGCACAGATAGTAAACTTGATACTCGTTATCGAAAACCGTAATGTCACACCTCATGGTACGGGTACAGTGTTGTAGTTTTTGCGAGTGTCGGTAACGGTACTGACTGTGGAGGAACCATGATGACAATATTAACATGTACGCTAGAGACGTTAGAGGGTGGATTAACCCCCAACAAGTATAGCTAATTAAGATGTCAACTATATAGGTAACGTTTACCATCCAGTCCTACAGAAAACACTTAATTATAATTTAAATTTGCATATTGTAAGTAATATGACTAATTTCTTCTCTTCTTCATCCCTAAATTGCCTATCTGGTTTATTATGTACGCCTCTGGTTAATTTACAAATTTCTCCTTTCTACGCTTAGCCCTATGCACCGGTGTTGCCCTTGAGCCATCCTTGATGTCGCATTTTGTGGGGGCCCATCTCGGATAGGGCGAGTCTCCGTCTGCCGGAAATAAAATTGTATACTATTTTATTAGGCAGGAGTCCGGTTTGTTATCCAGTAAGCCAGTAAATAGTCCATCCTTTCCACCCAATAGCCTGTACATTTTAGATTCCGATTAAAACTAATCCTTAAACCATGGCGGGTGCTGTCTCTGTGCGCGCCCCATGACACTGACAGGGGCAACATCCGCTTAGCCCTTACATTTCATTAAATTGTCGAAAGGGTATTTGCGCGTTAGTTCGATCCGGCTCTGCATGCGCCTTCCAAATGTCCGGAACACCACAGTACCCTTACCATGAGTTGTGACTTTGAGGTTTTCGATAACGAGGATCGAGTTCATCTCGCTTGTACTATTTCAGTGCGAACGAGATGCACAGATAGTAAACTCGATACTCGTTATTGAAAACCTCAAAGTCCCAACTCATGGTAAGGGTACTGTTCATTTATAACGATAATGTTTCAATTTACGGCTATGTAATACCAATTTCGCGCAAACGGCGACTACGTTTGCGCCAAATTACGAGTAGGCAGAAGCTAGTCCATAATAAATTGGACCAGACCATTCGATTTTGTTTTCGAAGGCAGGATCTTCGTAACGCCAACCAGATTATTCAAAACAAGTTTTTGATAGTTTAATTGTTCATTATAAAAAAAAAACGGTTTTCTGAGGAGGTATACTTTAAGGATAAAGTTTTGGTTATTTCTCAATCAATGTCATTTCTACCTTATGTAAGAATTACATGAGATAAAGGTAACTTTAAGTATTCAAAGAATTAATTTGCATTAGTTTCATGCGTTATCGTATGTTGTTTCATATATTATTGTATTGTTTGTTGTTTATTATATGATAAGCACTAACAGCTGGAATAGGTAATAATCAATTTAATACTAAGAAACAACATATAAAAATAATAGGTACAAATAAAGAAACAATAAGTTACAAGAAATTATGCGTATATTGGTATACAATTAAATGCCTATTTACTTAAGTACTTAATATAATAAATTCTAATTTACTTGTTTCTTCCGTACACGGAACAATGGTGTTCCGGACATTTAGGAGGCAAGGCGTACGCGGAGCCGGATCGAGCCAACGCGCAGAGGCCCTTTCGACAATTTTAATGAAATGTAAGGGGTACACTAAGCGGATGCTGCCCCTGTCCGTATCAATGGACAGAGACAGCAACCGCCATGGTGTAAGGACTATTTAGTTTTAATGATCTAGAATGTACACACAGCAACACTCTTAACTGTACATCGGTGGACTTTATGCCTTATATAATAAGGTCTACCAATGTATAGCTAAGAGTGTTGTTGACTGTACTAGGCTAGTGGGTGGAAAGGATGGACTAGCTACTGGGCTATTGCATAATAAACCGGACGTCTGCCTAATAAAATGGTAACCAATTCTATTTCCGGCAGACGGTGACTCGCCCTGTGCGAGATGGGCCCCCACAAAAAGCGACATCAAAGATGGCTCAAGGGCAACACCGGTGAATAGGGCTAAGGGTAGAGAGGTGTCACTAGACTTTAAACATATAGCCAACTCGCCACTTAGGTTTCCACATCTACCCTCGAGAACGCAGCTCTAACGACCCCACTCTGGACGGTAGGCTAAGGCAAGCCAGCGGCAGGGGACCTGTCCCACCTGTCCGACAGGGCACCCCAGGGGCACTCAGGTACGTGGAGTCGCTACTCTCCAACAGCTCGCCACAAGCTGCCCTGCACATTTACATATTATTACCTCATTATTTATAATCATAAAAAATTGTAACTCAATTTTATCATAAATACCTATATGATTTATAATTTATCATTTCAATCAAAAACATATGTCAAAAAGTAAGTAAAAATAAAGTTAATCAACGGAGTTAATGCTAATATTGCTAACCAATTCACATGTTTACCTATAGACTTAATGATACATTACAATGCTTCGTTAGCTTTTTCAATGATTGTATTGAGAAGAGTAAAACTCAGATGCCTGCACAACTTGAAGCAATAGTGAAACACGGCAGGTTTGTGCATTAGATAGAGATATAACCAAGTAACATAGCATAGATTTTGTCTATTTTATGAGACACCCTAACAAGGGTTTGGATCATTTACTAAATTTAATTTGCTTCTAACTACCTACTAGTAATATTAAGTAATACTTAACTATCATATCATCGATGTAGCTTTATTTACTGATGTAGGAATGTGGTGTGATCATACGAGTAGTAAACAATGGCGAGAGGAGGATGATTGTATCAGCAGGCTGAATTCGCATCGCCTGCCACCTTTCGACTAATGTTAGCCAGTATTATTCGACCTCGAGGTCCCTGAGTCTTGCAGTGGTACGGCGACATCAGAGTCGGTGGAGATTATATTTTTAACTAATCCCGTACAATATTGAAGAAAAGTATAAAATCAGTCAATATTTTATCACCCACTGCGTGTAATTTCCTGTCACCGTTTAACTTATGCTCATTGAGGCGCTTCTAATAAATCCAAACAATTCCTTTAATCTCAAAATACACTCAAATTTACATCAATTTTTGGTCCGTATTTTTATCTAAGTAACAAAATATCAACCTTATCAGTAGGTAACCCTAAATCATGCTCATTACATACAGCTCGTTATTTTTTCGTCCCATTTGACTGGTTCGACTCTCGACTGAGGCAAGCGATTGTACTTAAATCCATAAATGCAGAATTTATTGTTTTTAAAAACATTTTTTTTTTTAGGCAGTTGCCAACCATGTGGCATTCAATCTTTCCGCCCTGTATATAGAGTATTAGTAGATTGTAACCACCCCCATCTCACTCCCATCTCTCTATACCTTTTTGCATCCCCTTTTGACAAGGAAACAAAAATGCATAGACTCCACATCACCCTTACAACTAAATTAAAACTACATTACTTAAAAATATGGCCAATATGATCGTCTAGCTAGTGATAGAAACCCCAAGTTGAACCGCTGAACCCAAACTTCTTTTAATGAGACAAAGCTAATTTTTGGACTCAATATACTAATTTATTAAAGTTATTAATACTACAATAAATATTAAGCTTTAAATCACTCATTGAAAATTATAAAATTACAGATTAGGCTAATTACTGGATGTTAAGAAAGCTTAAAGAAACAAAGAAATTGAGTAGATAGTTAAACAAGTAGTAAAACCAATTGCCTATTAAATAAAATATAGTTTAATAGCTTAAGACATTTAGTAAAATAAGTATTTATATATAAAATTAGGGGTTTACACCCCTAAGACCTTCTACGCCTAAGTGAGCTCCGGGTTAACAAAAAAATGGCATTTGTCCTAAGATAAGCATATTCAATAACCCTTTTATAATAAACCAATTTAATCAAATATCTCTGTACAATTAGCTAAGTGTGTTACACACACTATGCCACCTTTTCGCTCGATGAAGGATTGGAGCTATCCTATTTCCAGTCAGTGTGAGAATTATTCCCGTCAACTGGGCTTCTAACTCCTATCTCTCTACTCCATAAAGTGAATGACTCAAATATAAACTTGACCAACACTCTAAAAGCATTAGCAGATAACCAATGAAAATAATCACTAAGTGGTCATATACCAGCAATATATGTAAATAAAAGATTTATTTTATTCCAATAAGTAAATGCACTCATCCTTAATCTTTATAAGTTACATTTCTGAGTTTTCTATATGTAAAAGACGAAATACCGAGTTTAAGTATTTGTACACTAAATTCTACACGATATCCTGTTATATATTGAGTATTATTTCGCTCAACATAAACAGAAAATATCCCAATGAACTGCTCTGCTTGTCAATGGGTCCCTAAAACAAGTCATTCTACTATATCAGAATAAAATGTATTCCTAAAATAAATTAATATACCTTGAAACTTCTTTCAGTACCTCATATTTACACCAGAAAACCAGAAAACCGATAATTAATTACTTGTTAAATACACTCGCTTATGCTGAGATAAAATATTTATAATACTTTATCCATTTTAGATTAGAATAAATAAAATTAAAAGTGAACATAAAATAAACCTGTCAACCAAACTATGAAAACTCTCTCAATATACATTCCTTTACTAGGCAAAATAACACGCAAATTCCAATACTCTAAACCATTCAAATTCACAAACCTAAGTTAATCACAACACATCTTAAAAACATCAAAATTCCATTTTACCAAAATACACTTGCACAAAATGGCGCACAACAAGAGAGTAGAATACTTATCCGTGATCCTTTCCTAGTTTCCAAGAGGTTCCGCTCGGTCCGAGTCACACAAACTTAATGTCCATCCGTGAAAATGTTTCCCCTTTTATACTAATATTCGGCGTCATTGAAGCGATATTCAAGCTTCATTCAAGCGTCCTTCAGGTTACATTAAGGCTTCATTCAGGCGTCGTTGAGGTTACGTTAAGGCTTCATTCAGGCTTCGTTTAGGTTACGTTAAGGCTTCATTCAAGCGTCGTTGAGGTTACGTTACGGCTTCATTCAGGCTTCGTTCAGGTTTCATTCAAGCGTCGTTGAGGTTACGTTACGGCTTCATTCGAGCTTCCTTCAGGTTTCATTCAAGCGTCGTTGAGGTCATGTTACGGCTTCAAGCTTCCTAACTCTTCTACATGACAACAGATGGCGCGCAAATTCCTATATTGAAGCTTATTCAGCTATTCTCCCATAGATGTCGTGATAAAATCCAATGTTAGCAATTTTGGAACATAGTTCCGCCTCTTGGCAACAGATGGTGTTGGCACACAAAATGATGAACATATTTTTACTATCGATAATAGTATCGCTATCTACCACTAGATGACTCTGACTGTAGCATATTAACTATAATATTAGCAAAAATATTGACCTATATTAACAAATTTAAAATTAAGGAACACCTTGCTGGCTTCTAATATGAATTTAATTTATAAACATGGACTGCAACACCCGTCCAGTCACATCCGCCCCCGATTTAAGTTTTGTAAGAAATCACCCGAGAGATTTATGAAAAACTTCAATCTCTAGATTAGTTGGCAAAAACCCTCCCTTATTTAAACGTGTGGTGTAGATGTGTATTCCAATACTAAGTGACAACAAATGTTATATTGCATAAAAGTTGATCCTTTTTGAATTTCGACAATGACCAATGACAACCCTTTCCCCATGAGTCCTCGTCTTACCAGAGATATCAGGTTGTGAGGCTGATAGGCTCTATTAGCCCGATCTTGGCTCTCCCTCCGGATGCGTCGAGTATTATTTCGCTCTGTGATCCAACTCCTCACATTGTCCGAGAATCTAGCGAGTACACAAGAACTTCCCATGCAAAACAAGAAAACCTTTAATTTTTATAAGTACGAAGTTTTCAAAACCCATTGTCCAAATTCGAACCATACTTTCCGCAACACCATCCCCATCACATCTTATTGGCGCATGTCTCATACTTGAAACAAAACAACTCGACCTTTAAGTTTGCTTTGTTTTTTTTTTTTATAAAACAATCTTAAAGTTTAGACAATTATCAACCAAATTGAATAAATCGTCTCACACAACAGTGGTCCTATCCACTAAATGATCATGGCCTCACAACATATTTATTGCGACAAATATTTAATACTAAAACCACTCAATCATAACGAGCATCGTCTTTGTATATTTATTTTTCTAGACGATCATAGCTCAGCAACTTGTCCAATGTCGAATATATCTTGTTTAAGACGAGGTGTGTAGGGTTTATTTCGTGTTCATACCTTGTAAAGTACTAGTCATCAAAATCTACCCTGAAATGGGTCGAATCGTATAACGATTTTAGCCTACTGATAAAACTTTAATGACCAGTTGTGAATATTTTATTCCCCGCAAATACCAACCAATCTCAGATTTGATTACACTCTTAGCCACTGTCTATCTGTATCAATCCATTCTTACCTAAACAACATTCATCACTTGCATTCACCCATCTTTTCATTCCATCATCTTATACCTCATTCATCCACATTCACAAAACTTTAATCTCAGTATTCATTCATCACCAAACATCCTTCCTCATTCACTTTTTCGCTTCGATCTTTACAGACGGCTAGCGCTTTGAAATGTAATCTTTATGAAACTTTAAACTTAAAACTTAACTATATGAAATAACTATTTTTTTTTTTTATAAATAACTTTATGAAACTTTAAACTTTAAACTTAACTATATCTCTTTCAATACAAGACTCTGCTATATACTATAAACTATAAATACTATAAACAATATTTACCACTCCAAAAACCACCATGTGCATTAAACATACATTATATAGGTACAAACATATCTTAAGCTATACGATAATGATGTATTCCACTTAATTCCTTTATCATAAAAAAATATGACAATTACATCACATTCATAAAGATGTAGTCACCTATAATAAAACATGAAAATAAATATTGTTAATAAAATTTCCTCATTCTGAATAGTAAACAATGCATACTTTACAGTTGAATTCTGTAGAGACAATAAGGCTTTCCTGAAGACAGATCCTGGACCTCTTGTAAAAACTTGAACCTGCAACTTCTATATTTAAATATGTTTAATAACTTTGTAGACAAACTTAACAAAATGTGAATAAATAGATATTGGTAAGAGTTAAGCATCCTTAGAATCAGTTCAAAATTTAAATCCACAACAATATGTGTGATTAGCACAGATACCTGCTCCCGAGTCACGGGTGCTTTCTATCTATTTAAGTATTTATGTATTTGTCTATTATATATGTTGTCGTCCAGTACACTGCCTCACTGAACCCAACGCAGGACCAGGCCAATTTGTGTAAGATTGTCCCGAAATATTTATTTATTTGATATCAAATAATTTAGTAAACAATAGCAACCCTTACTATGTTATAAACTAAAATGAAATTCCAATAAATGATGTAAAAATGGTGGTGGATGATTACATAATACAAAGTAAGTATATTCCTATCAATAGATGGAACAATGCAATATTATGTGTACTCTCAATACTGGATTGTTGGATCAAACTGCTCCAGACTACTTCAGTTCCACCTTCCATTTCACAATCACTCAAAATAACGCTCATATCCCCTACATGTTGTCTAGTTTCTTCATCATCCTGATCAGTAACCCAACTTAAGAATAATCTCCCATGTTGCATCAGACAAACACAAAGTAAACTATCATTCAAACAAATGTTGCACAACATCCTTCCGACAAACTCATGATAAATATAATTACCTTTCTAAGATACAAACTATTTTGCACTTTAGTTCTATATCAAATTCTTTGTACTTTCCTACATCTACAAACATACATACATATATATGTAGTTAATTTTGCATAAATATCCTTTAAATACGAGTATTATATTATTCATACCTTTTAACTGCAATGCACAAAACTTAAAATATATATCTATAACATTTGATATTCCATTGTCATCCTAAATCTGGTCATTTCTATTGTTACCTGATTGATTTCATTTTCATAATTTATAACAATAATCCTTTATCTTTATAAACACTTGAATAATTTACATGACCGATGGACGATGAACTTGTTTCAAACTTATGATCCAAGTGATTACTATTTTATCCTGACTTAAACCGATTGTAGACAAAATAACAAATCTGCTGGACTAATGATAATACATACAAATATTTCATAAACTTTCAGGCATGACGTTGTATTTAGCAAAGTAGCCGCATACACTGTCTTCTTGTAATCCTATGTAGTACTCACCAGCAACAATACAATAATGTGATCCAACTTCAAACTCTTCAAACAAACGAAGTTTCTTGACATCTCTGCTAGTAAATTAATTGCTTCAATTCCTTTATGGTGTCGATTGACAATAATGATACGTCTGGCAAAAGTTCGTCAATGATTGCGTTCGGATAAATAAAAATATCAACACACAAATAAAACTAAAACTTCACTTTCATATTACAACGATTTTAGATTATTCAATTCATTCATTTCAAATGTCATAAAGGCATGATACTCATGACATGACAGTATTCATGGTGTTACCATTGTTGTTTAACTTGCCAACCCGTGCCAAATTATTTTACATCTACAATGAACAGAAACGTTCAACTCCGCACATGATATTTTAAAATGAAAATACATCATGCACTTACAATTTTTTTTAAATGAAGTTTTTCGAAAATAAATGTAAATATATTAAATTCTAAAATGATATGATAAAAATATTACCAGCTAACATAACATCTGTAAATATCTGTAATTCATTATTCTGATATTATAAGAAAATGATATATGTAATCTTACAAAAAAAAATTATACTGGAAATAACTCATGTATATCACGCTCACTTTTCTTTCTTCTTCTTCATTTCAAAATGTATTTTTCCCCATAACTTATTCTGACATGATCAACACTACTGGCGCAATAAAACCAAAACTGATGAGATATATTTGTATTCAAGAAAATTGAGATGTTCTCGCTACTCGCTATTATTATTTTCTTTTTAGATTTATAATTGAATAATTAAGTTAAATTTAAAGATATTTCTTGACAGAATGGAAAAATGGAACGTTATATTATACCGTAATTTAAAATTAATGAATGGCAACTCTGTTGATTGAGACTGACAATCTATAAATTCAGTTCGTTCCGTTCATCTTCATTTCAATCTTTAATATCCTCTCGTAGTTCTCAAAAGTAAAACTTTGTTTGTAATATTTAAAATTTTAAATATATAAGTAATTGTTAATGTTAATAAATTAATACTTATTATATTATAGCTATATCCTTTATAAAATTATCAAGAAAGTGACATTTTGCCTTAAACATGATATAAAGTTTTTAAACAAACAGAAGAATGTGAAAACTAAGCTAATCACAAAGCTAAAGGAAATATATATTAACTTTAAAATAAAATAAATAATAGCATCAATTCGCCATTCATCCCATCAAACGTGAAGAATACTCAACAGTGAATCATCCTTTTGAATAGCAACCAAACTTCCAAATGAAACAAGCTTCCAATATACGAGGCCAATATAATCTGGTAAGTTTTATACTTAATATTACCTAGTATGGTTTAATCTAAAGTTATCTCGGAATGTCAATATATCAAAAATCTAATTTAGAATGTAATCAATGTATAAATATGACATGCTAAAGTCCTTTGTTAACTAACAATATACTAACAAGTACCTTTCAGCCATGTTAATAGTTTCCAATATTTTTATTTAAGAAAGTTTATGTTTATATTGCTTATAATAATAGATAAATTTCAAATCCAATTTATTTCAGAACTTAATAAAACTGAAAATTATAATGTTAAAATGTTATTAATAAAAACAATAATTATTATTTCAAAAGTAATGGCTTTTTGTTACTAATTTGAAACCTTTTTTAATACAAACGTTTATATTTTTCAGCAACCAGACAACCCAAGTGTCATAATATGTGATGCTAAAATTACATAAAGTTTTATTGGGGTAAAAGTAATCCATCAAATGAAAATATGGAAATATTATAGATCTACGGACTACAAGTAAGTAACATATCTGGTTGTCTTAAACTAATGCTTAAACTTTGTTAATATTACATCGTCGAATTGTATGAATATTTTTGTTCTCAAATCTGCAATGTATGAAAACTAAATAAAATTTCCTTTTCTGTCTTTCTTCTTAGTGTCAGTTATAATAAAAATAAGATATTAATAATAAAATGATAATGAAATTTCTAAATCTACCAACAAGTTATGTTAATGTTTATTGTGTTTCTAATTTTCAGCTCTGGCCGGGAACATGACCTATCACTATCTCATTGGTTTCCAAGTTGCTTGAAGTCTAAGTTTACCCACTTCTGTTTATGAAAAGGTAACCAGTTTAACTATACAATTGTCTAATAATATAAAAAAAATGTGAATAGTAAACCTATATTAAATAAAATCTAAGTTCGAAGAAACATGCCGGGTAAATCCGAGGAAATGAAAATCTTAAATTTCTTCTTCATATTTAAATATGATGACTACATCAATTTCAGATTAGTTTATTTGGACCTTATCCATATTTATAATGCTAACCTATAGTTTTATAACTGTAACATAGCAAGCTAGTAGTCCTAACATACTGGAAAAATGAACTTTTTCATAACTATTTTTTTTTTTATTGTTAGTGAGTTACAGTATTCTGTGTTAAGACAAACGCCCCTATTAGTGGATGACTTAAAAGACTAATATGACTACTTTGCACAACAAAATAAGTCTCCTGCTGTAACTTTCCTTTGTGAAATCTAATGAATAAGTTACTAAGAATCTATTACCCTTACTGCATCAACTTTGTATTTTTCTATTTGACTGATATTGATGTATTTGTAATATTTATTTATTTATTTGTATCTTCTTACAGATTGTTAAGCTGATGCAAGCAACACAGGCAGACTCCCTACTCAAATCCAGTGCAAATCCTAGACCAGACCACTATCATTCGCTAAATGATTCTACATTACCTAAGAAAACTGCTGCTTACTTAAATTAATCACACAAATTATGGATTGCGGAACTCTACAGAAGATTATGATAACAACTAAAAGAAAAATGGAAAACCATTGTTAAATCCTGAAGGGATTTTAACCAACTTTATCCATGGGAGTGCTATAAACCTATCTTACATGACTCCTACTTGCCCTAGTCAACCCTAAACAAGCCTAATTCCCTAGCCCTACCATCGATTCAGTATATATACATATAAATAAACATGATAAACAAGGATACCTGCACCTTTGCTACCTATGGATACAGGCGGAAAGTTGGGACGATAAGGGTAAATGGAATTTGAATAATCACTGTTAGTTACACAGACTCATGCAACTAATTGAGACGTGAAGATGTCTTATGCCACAGTCATGGAGATAACCTAATCAGTGAAGCAAACATGAGAAAACCTGCCTCAGATGAGACTCGAACTCATGATCCTGGAAGATTTCTATTAGCAGATTATTGTATTTAACACACAATTTGTCTATTGAAGATATTCATAGTTCTATTCCAACATACATATATACTTACTAAACAGACTATGTAAATACTTGTGTATGTTTAATAACAACTGTAACCTGTAACTGACTTTGATAAAAGCTATTCGATTGATCACTATTTAAATGTAAGCTTCTGATATCTATGATGATTAACACATACTGTGTTAAATCTACAAACTCAAATGCTGCTCTGTTTGAAACAATGAATTGTATCTATTGAGATTGTTATTCAGTTATCAATAAGAAAAGTAATTTGAATTAGATGATGATGTAAAATACTTACAAATCTATGCTTCACAAACCTATATAATAAATTGATAAAACTTAATATTTTGTTTGCATTATTATGAAATATATGTTTAATTATTATTTATATATTGTCTTGTGTTTTTGATAATAATTTGTATAACATAATAGACACAACAGACCATAAATTATGAATAGAATAATATCCCATATGTATGTTAAAACAATACTGTATGTGAAAATATTCACCTACAATTGGTTTATACGAATCCAACGAATCATAAACACTTGTGTTCACAGTTATCACTAATATTATAAATAAAAAGTGACTAATAAAAGAAAATTAACTGTTTAATCTCATAGTTTATGTGAAAATAGCATATCGCCCCCCATTTCTTTAGATTCTTAGAGTAAACTGTCCAATCTCATATATCTGATACAATCATAGTTTATGTGAAAATAGCAACTTGCCCCCATTTCTTTAGATTCTTAGAGTAATACCTGTCCTTTCTCATAATTAAATATAACTTAATCAATATATCATCATCATCACCAGGATCAACCTATTACTAAAATCCAAACTCATAGAATTAGAATGACTATTCCTTAGCATTTTAAGCCATATTCAGTTAATTATTATCCAAGTGATTATATCTATACTTTGTATAATAACCCCATAAACACACATACAAAATTGACCATAAGTGATTCCCTTCACACTGAAACAAATTTAACCAAATAGTATATAAAGTATTTGCTATAGCTTTCAGATGAACATCATAAAATAACCCAGAATCTCTGCCTTTTCTACTACAATATTTGTATGAATTCTTTATTTATTTCTTAAAGCAATTATATCCGCTCCATCTAGTGGGTAGTTGTTGTAATAATTGGTATTTGTAATTCATAGTACATAATGACACTAGCTTCGTTTAGTTGTCAATCAGTCAAATAAAAACTAAAAATCATTCAAACATTATAAATAAAAACATGTATAGAAACAAAACAATTCAAAAGTTAAGACTCTACTGTTAATGAATTGGATTCTAACCTATAATTAAAATTAAACCGGCGCCAGCGCATGTAATTGTTGATGTTATTCATTCACACCTGTTGTTCTAGTTACTGGTAAATTGATAAAGTGTGATAGTGAGGATGATAGTGTTAAGTGAGAGCAATGAACAATATCAATACTGAAAGTTGTGCCAGTGCCTGTGTATACTTCATAAATTGAATCCAAAACAATATCCCAGCAATTCCTTGTTTGTTTCCTAACTCACTGTTTTCCAAATTTGGATGCAAAGACACTGATTTTACTGGTAAGTTACTAATTATTAATCTTGTCTGATTTATCTGCCTAAAGTCTGTACAACATTGAAGTTAATAGAACATAATTAAATTACAGTGCAAATGATATATAAGTTCATTTAGAAGTACAATGCATACAGTCAATTGTATAAGCCCAAAAACAGCTTGCTCACACTCCATTTTCACGGCAACAAAATGTAGCCTGGAAGGCTACTTAGTATAACTAATCATGGTCACCACAACATCAAATTGTAGCCTAAAGAGCTACTTACTATAATCCTTGTCACGGCACACCAAAATGTAACCACCCCGACCCCCTCACTCTCTCTCTATACCTTTTTGCATCCCTTTGACAAGGAAACAAAAATGCATAGACTCCACATCACCCTTACAACTAAATAAAACTAATTTACTTAAAAATATGGCCAATATGATCGTCTAGCTAGTGGTAGGAACCCCAAGTTGAACCGCTGAACCCAAACTTCTTTTAATGAGACAAAGCTAATTTTTGGACTTTACTTACTAATTAATTAAAGTTATTAATACTACAATAAATAATTACACTTTAAATACATATCTGAAAATTATAAAATTACAGATTAGGCTAATTACTGGATGTTAAGAAAGCTTAAAGAAACAAAGAAAATGAGTAGATAGTTAAACAAGTAGTAAAACCAATTGCCTATTAAATAAAATATAGTTTAATGGCTTAATACATTTAGTAAAATAAGTATTTATATATAAAATTAGGGGTTTACACCCCTAAGACCTTCTACGCCTAAGTGAGCTCCGGGTTAACAAAAAAATGGCATTTGTCCTAAGATAAGCATATTCAATAACCCTTTTATAATAAACCAATTTAATCAAATATCTCTGTACAATTAGCTAAGTGTGTTTCACACACTATGCCACCTTTTCGCTCGATGAAGGATTGGAGCTATCCTATTTCCAGTCAGTGTGAGAATTATTCCCGTCAACTGGGCTTCTAACTCCTATCTCTGTACTCCATAAAATGAATGACTCAAATATAAACTCGACCAACACTCCAAAAGCATTAGCAGATAACCAATGAAAATAATCACTAAGTGGTCATATACCAGCAATGTATGTAAATAAAAGTTTTATTTTATTCCAATAAGTAAATGCACTCATCCTTAATCTTTATAAGTTACATTTCTGAGTTTTCTATATGTAAAAGACGAAATACCGAGTTTAAGTAGTCGTACACTAAATTCTACACGATATCCTGTTATATATTGAGTATTATTTCGCTCAACATAAACAGAAAATATCCCAATGAACTGCTCTGCTTGTCAAAGGGTCCCTAAAACAAGTCATTCTTCTATCTCAGAATAAAATGTATTCCTAAAATAAATTAATATACCTTGAAACTTCTTTCAGTACCTCATATTTACACCAGAAAACCAGAAAACCGATAATTAATTACTTGTTAAATACACTCGCTTATGCTGAGATAAAATATTTATAATACTTTATCCATTTTAGATTAGAATAAATAAAATTAAAAGTGAACATAAAATAAACCTGTCAACCAAACTATGAAAACTCTCTCAATATACATTCCTTTACTAGGCAAAATAACACGCAAATTCCAATACTCTAAACCATTCAAATTCACAAACCTAAGTTAATCACAACACATCTTAAAAACATCAAAATTCCATTTTACCAAAATACACTTGCACAAAATGGCGCACAACAAGAGAGTAGAATACTTATCCGTGATCCTTTCCTAGTTTCCAAGAGGTTCCGCTCGGTCCGAGTCACACAAACTTAATGTCCATCCGTGAAAATGTTTCCCCTTTTATACTAATATTCGGCGTCATTGAAGCGATATTCAAGCTTCATTCAAGCGTCCTTCAGGTTACATTAAGGCTTCATTCAGGCGTCGTTGAGGTTACGTTAAGGCTTCATTCAGGCTTCGTTTAGGTTACGTTAAGGCTTCATTCGAGCGTCGTTGAGGTTACGTTACGGCTTCATTCAGGCTTCGTTCAGGTTTCATTCAAGCGTCGTTGAGGTTACGTTACGGCTTCATTTGAGCTTCCTTCAGGTTTCATTCAAGCGTCGTTGAGGTCATGTTACGGCTTCAAGCTTCCTAACTCTTCTACATGACAACAGATGGCGCGCAAATTCCTATATTGAAGCTTATTCAGCTATTCTCCCATAGATGTCGTGATAAAATCCAATGTTAGCAATTTTGGAACATAGTTCCGCCTCTTGGCAACAGATGGTGTTGGCACACAAAATGATGAACATATTCTTACTATCGATAATAGTATCGCTATCTACCACTAGATGACTCTGACTGTAGCATATTAACTATAATATTAGCAAAAATATTGACCTATATTAACAAATTTAAAATTAAGGAACACCTTGCTGGCTTCTAATATGAATTTAATTTATAAACATGGACTGCAACACCCGTCCAGTCACAAGATTTATTTTATTGATATATCGGATTGTGATAAAATAATATAAAAGGCTCACACCACATAACTGGGTCTCGTAAGACTTTACTGGAGTCACCCATTAAGAGGCTAGGCCGTATACGAGTAGCCTAGATACCAATCGACTGTAAAAGTTTTTACTTTACACAATCGAAACGAAAAATATCACGTGAGTTACCGTTCGAAACATTTCGACAGTGGAAATTTCAAATGTCGTAAGGGACATACTTTTATATGCGACGACATTTGAAATTTCCACAGTCGATTTGAAAAACGCCAGTGAAGTGAAGGGTCTCTCAATATTTGTTCGCCAACGACTTGGCCGATACGTGGTGGGTGTGGGAACTTCTGCCCTGATATATGGGATGGCTGATGAGATTTACGATCGATGCTGGGATCTAAAGGAACCTGCAAATGATTGGGAATGATGAGAGCAATTTTTGTAATTCAATCGTCTTGTGATGAAGACTTGGGACAATGAATCGTATGTTGATATAGGTAGATATTAATTATGGATGGATATTTATATGTTTAGGCACGACGCCAGAGTGAAAATAATAAAGAAAAATAAAAATAATCGCCTTTCTATTACCAAAAGTGGCAAATTATTGAATATATAAATTTGATATTGGCTGAATGCAATAGCTGTCATAGACAGCACATCTAGTTTGTGTTTAGTTCATATCTAGCCGCATATCTAGTGCAGTTTTTAGTTTACTTACCGGTGCTGTTCTCGGTTGACAATATATATTTTATTTTAATACGAAAGTGTTCTGGGTTTACTTATTTGTACTCTAATTGTTTTAGAGTACAAATAGTTGGTTTAGTCAGACAAATAATATATCAAATAGGTATACTATAATTAATTTATTTGGATAAGTAATTAATTTAAATACAAACCTCATCCACAAAGGAAGCTAAGTTATTTAGTATAATTATCAGGTATATCATCATCATCATCATCTTAGTCATAAGACGTCCACTGCCGAACATGAGCCTCCCCCTTGGATCTCCATATGTACCGGTTGGAAGCGAGCTGCATCCATCATTTTCCGGCGAGGTATGTGAATATTGAATAATATCTATTACGAAATAGTTGCCATTATAACTACATTATCATTACTTTATTGTATGTTTCTTCGTATAAAGCACGTTGTTATAGGTATTCGGGACATATGAAAGGCGTACTCAGGAATAGGCTAGTTTTCTATTTAATTTTTTTTTTCATTTATCAATCTATTAGTTTTGTGCTAAGGATCAAATGTCTATTTAGGACCCAGTGTCTTAAAGCTACACAGAAGTCAGAAACGAGAGACAAGAAGAAATGACAGAAGTCTGACTCTCGCACTATCCGCTTTAAACACTAGACGCCATTCCATACAAAAACATTAAGGAGCTATTAGGTACTTCACGCCGTGCGTGCTGGACGCCCTCTTTAAAGTATGGAATAAGTTTCTGTCAAAAATGTCATTTTTGGTACTAGTTTCAATCAAAGAATAAGAATTCTACTCTTGTGAAATTGATAATCCTTATTATTAGCTCGTTGCTATCCGCTTTTTATAAACACATCTTTTACATTCAAATTAAGTGACTACTTTAATCTCATACCCGTGAGACTATCTAGTTTAAGATTTATTTTCATTAATTAAATATGTCGACCAGCATGGTAGAATGTATTTATTCATCGCGTTAATTCCACGGAAGTGCTTACGCAGGAAGTCAGTAGTCGTTGAACTCTTGGATGTGTGCTTCAGATTATGTTATGACGTCAGAAATTCGCCCAATTGAAAAACCCCTCAAGTAGACGTGTCGTTTTTTATACCCGTGTATAAAATTTGCGAGGCAAAAAGTGACCTTTTATTGTTTTTTTACCTTGTAATTGTTAAAACAAATGACAGCGTGTCTATGAATGCTGGTTTGGCAAATTCTAATAAGTATGTAACGCACATATAAGTTATATAAACCTCGTGGTATAAGCTTAAACTTTAGGCATCGTTTCTACACCAAAAACGTAGCAACATTTGTTCTACGACTTTTGAAAATAACTAATAGTTTAATAAATATTAGTAAAAAAAGATTTTCCAAGCAAGCAATGTATTGCAAAAACTATGAAGTTTCTAAGCTGACAGTAAACGTCAACTAGACTGTTGGATGCTGTTCATTGAAAATACTATTTACTTTGTTCGAAAAAATCACAAGTAATAAATTACCCAATTATTTAAAGTTGTAGAACAAATGTTGTTTCGTTCGTGGTGTAGAAGCGATCCCTAAATTTTTTGCTCCTATTACGGGCCACACCCGGTATGTAAAGTGCTAATGGTTTTGTTATTTGGTATAATGTAAGGGTATATGCACATTAACTAAATAATAATTAATGGTCTTCCCCCGTACATTGAGGTACAAGTACTAAAGTTAATTATTTGGAAATAATGAGAAAACACTAATAATGAAGCCTCTTCCGTACAATTTACTGACTAAACAACAATGCATTGTGCAAATTTTAAGGTCACTAGACTACGATTACGATGTCCGAAGGATACAATTATTAAATAACTGTTTCTCTTTTATGGAAGGGAAGAGGCAATATACTAAGTGTAATAAAACAGCGTTAATTTTCCTTTAATTTAATAATAATGACTTATGTATATTATTACCTATTACTGAAGTTATTTAATTTGTACTTAACTTTATGGCTATTCTGTTAACAACTTTTCAGAACGTCCAATAGCTACATACGTGTACTTTACCACAGAATACAAATAACATTAATTAGAAAACATTTGAGTAATTATGCCACTTCTATGTCAAGTAGAGGCAGCATACTTAATGGGTTTTACCAAATCAACTTTTTAAAATATAGCTCCTGTATCATAAAGTACAGATTTACTTGGGTAGGTATATATTGATAATTTGTAACACCTAAGCTAAGAGATTTAATTAAAATATATTATTTAATACAGTAAAATGGTTAATCTCAATTAGTTAGTCTATAATTTAAGTATCACAATAAGTCCTTATTCAGATCTTTTTATCATTAAACTATAATTATACTTAGGTTAATTGAATTAAATCTCGTCGTCACATAGACCTTAGATGCCGTGTATGGAGTCTTGTCGTGAAGTAATTAAAGTTATCTTCTTCCGTAACCTGAAACAAGGTATGTAATCGTTTAGTACCTACTTACATATGTATTGTACCATAGTTGTTTAATTTTTTATAACTTCATTATAAAATTACAGCGCCAATCTAAGAGTATTTCTCTAAAAATTTGTCACAAAGTTTTGTAATTTAACGTAGGTAAATTTTACGTTTTTTTCTACTTCAATCAGTTCTTCATTCAGTTCTTTCAATAACATAGGCAAAAATATTGTCTGAAAGTTTTTTTCTTATTTTGTTACTATCTTTCATATATTTTGTATGATGGCGCTAACAAGAGAAGAAATCTTTAAAATGTATGGAATTTATTTTGTCTAATTGTTTTTGTCTACTGGAATGGAAAGAGGTCTCTCGACTGAGTAGAAAAACATATTAGTTAAAAGTGGCATTTTTTTTAAAACGCTCCTAAGTCAATCTGCCCGTGCCACCTTTCATTTAAATACAAATTTAACTTCAACTGCCTTACAGACACATACATACTAGAAGGTGGGTAAGGTGGAATCGAACTGTTTCTTTTACCTGGAGAAAGTGATAGAGTTCAAAGAAACTCGGGAATTCCGCTTCAGGATATTATAATTTATAATAAAAAAAATGGACAGGAAGTATAATTATTATTCATTACTTACGAGAGTGACTGATGAAACAGGACTATTTAGTGTATAAATTAGTCTGGTTTTCACACGTATTTTTCCGTTACCGAAAAACTACTAGTATTGAGTTTAAAAATCTTTTACTTTAAATATTACAAATATACCTATATTAAACATTCATTTTTGTAGTTTAAGTAAGTACATGTCTTATACAATAAAGTTGATCATTATTTACAAATATATAAACACGAGTACCTACCTCCTTTTGTAGGGAATCCAGCAGAAGCTTGCGCGTTTGCAGAACTGCTCGCAAAGCTGCCAGCTTGGCTGTACGCCCCGCTGGTGGCTCCCGCGAGACTCTTCGCGGAGGCGACAGCGCCACTGTTACTCAGTGCGAAGTTTCCATACGGGCTGCTGCTATGGCCTTCACCGCCACCACAACCTCCACCGCATCCGCTGTGGCCAGCATTGCCTTGGTTACTACCAGAGTTAAATGCACCAGCAACTGCTCCAGCAGCTGCATGAGATCCAGCACCAGCTTGTGCTCCACTACTACCTCCATTCAGAGAACTGTAAGGAGAGTGGTTTCCATTTCCTGATTTTCCCGTATTTAAATTATTATTATTTCCGTTATTGCCGAAAGTACCAGCCTGAAGGCCATTTTGAGAAGTGCCTGGGTGGCTTCCGAGCTTTCCATCATCATAAGGTTTCAGAAGTCCAGGTGGTCCGCCAAAACTTCCAGAATATGCAACAGCGTTGGCACTGGCTGATGCAGTCGCACCAGCTGCAACAGCAGCCATACCCTTGTGTGCATTATGACCCTCATATGAAGGGGACGATAGACTTGGCTGAGATCCTCCACAATTGCCAGACGTGCAGGAAGGCTTGTTGTAGACATGAGAAGGAGATGTTGGAACTTCTCCGTGTGTAGTGGAGGGGATTGCACTTGTGCTAGGATGTGAGGGTATGCTTGTTGGATTTTGACCTGTGGGAAATCCTGGTTTAGAAGGTAGTGAGAAATCGTTAGGTTTCAAAATTCCTGGTGGGGCACCAAACCCGCCGGTATAGGCAGGTAATTTATCTTTGGACGAGGGATATGTTCCACTAGCTGGTTGAGAAGTGCCTAAAGACCCAGCTCCAGCATTGGCACCAGCCGCCGCACCGTACTGCCCAGAGTTAGAAGGTGAACTAAATGGAGGAGTATAGGTAATACTAGGTTTGGAGATTGTACCAGGGCTAGGATAAGCGGAAGAACCGGCGCATCCAGGAGTTACACAGGTAGTTGGAGCAGTAGCACCCGCTGATGGGATTGTGGGTGATGTTCCTTGCGGATAACTGGGGAATTTCGATCCTGGATACGAACTAGGTCCTGCGGAATGAGGTGCTAATGAAAGAGTATTCCCACAATTCCCATTAGCACAGTTGTCGCTAGGAACTGATGGCGTTGGCGAATAACCTGGGGATTTCGAACCAGGATAGGGTCCCGCAACACTGGGTGCAGATGAAGGATATGTGGCGCAGTTTCCGTTGGCACAGTTGCTACCGGGAGCAGAAAACGTACTAGGAGCGGATGAAGGGTAAGTGCCACAGTTTCCATTTGCACAGTTACCGCTAGGACCTGATGGCAAAGGTGAGTAAGCGGGAGCTTTGGAGCCTGGATAAGATCCCGGTGCACTGGGAGAATTTGAAGGGTAAGTGCCGCAGTTTCCATTGGCGCAGTTGCTAGTAGGGCCTGAAGACGTAGGTGAATAGTTAGAGGGTTTGGACCCTGTATAAGAACCTGGTGTGCTTGGTGCAGATGAAGGATAACTGCCGCAATTACCGTTGGCACAGTTTCCGTTAGAAGCTGCTGGCGTTTGTGAATGGCCTGGGCTTACGGAGTCTGGGTAAGATCCTGCAGTAGAAGGAGCGGAAGAAGGGTACCTGCCACAATTTCCATTAGCACAGTTACCACTAGGACCTGAATGTGGAGATGAATAACCGGGGGCTTTCGAATCTGCATAAGATCCTGCAGTGCTAGACGGAGACGTAGGACTATGGTTGCCACAATTACCGTTGACACAGTTACTATTGGGGTTCGATGGTGTTTGTGGAAAAGACCCGGTAGTGCTAGGCGCAGAGGAAGGATTGGTACCGCAATTTCCGCTGTTGCAACCACTAACAGGAGCGAAGGGAGACTGTGTGTAATCTGGGGCTTTTGAGCCAAGATAGGCTCCTGTAGGAACAGGAGCGCTGGACGGATAACTGCCGCAATTTCCACCAGCACAGTTTACATTTGGACCTCCAGAAGTAGGGGAATAAGGGGCTGTCGAACCTGGGTAAGCTCCCGTTGGTCTAGGACCAGAAGAAGGATTAGAGCCACAATTACCGGAATCACAGTTTCCTTCGTTGCCATGTACTAAATCTTTCGATTCCGTGGGGAAATTGGGACCTAAGTAATTAGTCGAATAAGAATCGCCCTTAGCGGGATTGTAAGCGCCCTCTGGATATTTGTTATCACACTTTCCGGAAGAGCATTGGCCGACATTCCCTTTTGGTGACGGGGTATTTTGATAAGGGTTGTAATTTAATGGCAAGCGTCCAGTTCCTGGATTAGGGTATTCTTTTGGAGCTGTCAATTCTGTAGCAGGTACATTTGTGTTACCCTGTTCTCCATTCTGAGGATATTTATCATTGCAATTCGGCGAGTTACATTTAGGTTTTGAATAATCGGGACCTGTACCAGGATTTGTTTGTGGGTATGATGGGTTTGTAGACGATGCCTCACAGTTTCCATTGGAACACCCTAAAGGTTGATAGCTATCGGCAGATTTGTCGTATTGGGTGCTTTGAGCGTTAGTTGTCGTTTTCGAAGCTGCCGTGCCAGCAACGTTTACGTGAATGTCATTGTTTTCGTCATCTTCTGGTCCATTGTTTGACAAAGGTGTGTCACACTTGCCAGAAGAACATTTAGTAGCATCAGCGCAGTTAGATCCTTGACAGTCTGGGGACTTCTGGCCTGAACATGCCCCACTAGTGCATGGGGCACCATTATGTGCGTACGAGCCAGCAATTGCACCACTTGATGCTATAGCTCCCGCGTTTGCACCGCTGAACGCTGGGAAACCGGTTCCCGGTTGGCCGTCTGTGTTTTTCTGACATCCTCCAGATGTGCAAGCCGCTCCTCCTGGGCCAATGGAACCACTGCCGCTGTAGCTGAAGGAACTGGAGCTGGAACTAGCACTCGATGAGGCGAAGCTGGAAGCTGAAGATTTCGAAAAACTGCCCGAAAATCCGGCACCGGCGGGGATGGTTCCCGCGCCGCTAAAAGCGCCGGCTACCGCTGCTGCACCGGCTAAAACAAAACAAAAATGTTATACTAAATATTCATATCTATACAATAAGATAATGTAATTTAAAACACTCACTTGGTTTTGATAAATATTTATCTAATTGATTATGAATTATAGGAAAATTCTAAAAACGTTTATGAATTATAATAAAATTGATGATGCGTTACTCTACTAAATGAGTAATAATAGCATTTAATCAATCGCGTCTATAGTGTCCAGTTATTCAAATTAAAAGCCGGTTTAGTACTGACAGTCATAGTAGACGGTCTAATTGGTTTAATTTAACAAAAACACTAAGTACTGTTTAAACTAAACTTCCCTTACGAATAATTCATACAAGTATCAGTAAACACGTACCTTTAGCTCCCGCGCCCGCGCCGCCTTTTACGCCATAGCTATTATAAGGACTGGATGCCACTACACCCACGAGGGTCAGCACTACGGCACACTTGAGCTCCATCTCCGTGAAGCCTCGCGATTACAATGTAGCACGACCACGGGTGTCTGCCTTTATAAAGCGATACACAAATAGCCAGTCGTTCTTATACATAGCAAAAAACCAGTCGGCGTTTACCGCGAATCAAAATGTTCATGTTTGTTTCCCGCATTCATTAGAAGCACCGCTCCGCAGTGCATGGTAATTGGGTGCTGGGGTACTCCATTTCAAATTTTATTACGTAAGTAACGTTTTTAACTTACGCTTATTAACATATGAACTTGATACCACGCGCGGATCTATTCAGGAATTTACAAGTGAGCCTCTTATGTGCTGCTATTTTTTATATGGTTTTAGTGTTACCAGGAAAATACATTGACATTGTTATGGTTATCGTTAGAGATATATTTCGATAGAGACAGTTTACAAGCCGATAACCTCGTATAAGTTTTAGCAATTGAATATTTTATATCACTAAATACACACTAATCATAAGAGATCGGATGAATAAAATTTTGAAATTCTATAGTAAGTTATCTTTCTAGACTTGCGATATACTGAAATATATGTACATAACACAACATTTTAAAGAGGTAGAGGAGGTAAACAAGCAACCAGTCTAATAGCTAAAGATAAATAATTTCCTTGATTTTAGTTAAAAATGTGCAATAAACATATGAGATAATGTGATGTTACTAGTAAACAACATCATACAGTGTGTATTTTTAATATTATCTCAATTTTTTACAAGACGTAAGCGTAAGTGCTATTAACCGATGTTCCACGAAAACAACTCTTAAATAATTTCTTTTTTTTTTCCTTATAAAACAATTCAAAAATTAATAACGCTTGAGCGGTCAAGACTAATTTAAAATTACCTTGCAATATCTGTTCATATAATGAAATCCTACTTTTAGTCACGGTTTGAGGTAATAATAAATATACTCGCTGTATATTATATATTCACATAAGATCAGTTCACAGTTCATGTTTTAAGTTTGTTTTAGTGCTAACAAGTAATCCACGAATTTCTAAAGAAAATAAACAATAGTAGATTGTTAATCAAGGGTGGAAAGGCACTCATTGACGACGAGGTAATTTGGCTAATAGTCCGAGTCGGAAATGAGTGATTTTTACCCGAGTTAAGCATACTATTTTTCATTTCGAATGCGAGGAAAGTAAAATAAGAGCAAGAAAAAAGTAAAAAAAATGTCTCTTAGATAATAAAATGACTGACTAAAAAACTAATCTTACCGCATCAGCTGTTTAAGTTGAAGCATGATGGAGTTTAAGTTGTATCGATTAATCATTGAAATATATTTATAAAGGATCAGCACACATTCTGACAAACATTTCACTATTTTCTCGGACTGCCATTTCATACAAGTTAACTGATACGATAACAATACTGATACGATTTTCTATTGAAACTTGCGGTAGGAGGCTTTCCGTGATAACTTGACCTTTATTTCCAATACCGTCAGCTGTTAGGTCGATTTTAGAATCGCTTGAATAACACCCGTAATTATTAAATTCTTAGACTTTTGAAGGGTCCCTACCCTTCAAAAGTCTACATTCCCGCTTCGAGCTCGTAGAGTATTCACCCAACTAAATGGCAGCTTTCAAAACATTACATTGGATTCGGCAATATAAGCAATTTTAACTTATTTTAGAAAAGCTTTTCTTTTTATAACTGGGTTTTTCCTCTAGATAATTTTAGCTTTATTTCGTTTTAATGTACCTAGTTTATTTAAGATTTATTTAGGTTTAATGTAGTTTTATTTTAATTTAATTTATTTTTTATAATTATAACCGGAAGTTTGTGTTGTATCTATTTTTGTGTTTAATAAAGCATTCATTTATTAGTAGATTGTTTGACAAGGGGCTAAAGTAGGCCATAGTACCACGAGATGGTTATTTTCCTGAACGAAGTGAGGGAAAATTGGTCGAGGGCTAGTATGGCGTTTAGACCAGAGTTATACATACTAGTTTTCACTTCGATTGCGAGAAAATTAAAAAAAATATAACATTTTAAGAATTAACAAATACAATTTTATTCGCCCGCAATGAATTCTGAGTCAAAAATGTTTAAGTTGGCAGTCTTTGTATTTTTTTCACCGCTTTGATACAGATAGGATATATCTACGGCGTACGCCGTGAATAAATGCCATAGACACCGTATAATTGGGGCTTCAAAGAGTTTGCCAACAATTTAAACTTTTTTTAATGCTTGAGAAGTAGGAACTAAAAAGCACCTAATGCTTTGAGAATTTGATTGCGTTTCCTCATTGGTCGATTTTAATATTGCGGTATTCTGATTAGTTGATATTTTATACAAAGTTTTGTTTAATGATTTCACATATTTAAACCGTATTCGCACCAAAAAATAATCTAGAGTTGCGATTAACTTCAATATGTGTCGTGATTGGTGGATTTAATAAGGTGAAGTGTTCTGATTAGTCAATTTAAAATGTTTTGTATATCATAAATATGTATACATATTTTCCCAAGAGGCTAAATGTACTACTTTAGTCCGCCTTGGCAAGCATAATATGACACACTTTTAGTGCATGAGAAGTGAAATAGTTATTTGTGCAACAAGAGAGGAAAGTTGTTTTTTCTTGCGAGTGTTTATTTTGAGTCCCGAGTAAGCGAAAGATTCTATAATTGAATCACGAGCGTAGCGAGTGATTCTAGTCTTAGAATCTTGAGCGTAGCGAGGCACTCAAAAACACGAGATGTAAAATAACTTTACTCTCGTGTGACACATACAACTTTTCACCTCAGTAGTGAGAACATATTAAAGGTTAAATAAGTTGCCAATAATGTAATTTTTAGTACAAGCTTTTATTGCCGACTGTACTTTTTTTCACAATCGTCATCTACTCTTCGAAAGGATTCTAATGAGCCTAAAACACCACGGGTTTATATTGTCTCTTTTAGGAGTTGCTTTTGCTACCTTCTGGCTCCAGCATTAGATCAGATCAGTGGTACCATAATATTGCATTGTCACTGAACTTATATAAGAGTGCTAAATTTCAGCTCAATCGGTTAAAGATGTCTGCAAAATTGAGTTGCGAGATTCCATCCGGATAGATATACAAATACATACATCAAGGTAAATAAAATCTAGTAAAAAAAATAACATGAAGAACCACATTCATTTAAGTGTTTTATCTGCAACTGCACTGGCTTCATTACTTAATATTTTGTTTAAATATTTTTCATTTTAAAGTATGTAGTACATTTCAAAATTATAATATTTGATTAATTTATGAGGGTCCGAACGTATTAGTGGTGTTTAGGGGACATATTGTACAGGACATAATGGGGATTATGTCCTGTTACAATAGATAGATACATATAAATACTTAAATACATAGAACAAATCAATTTCAATGAGAGGTAGGGCACAGCGAAGTACCATCACGCTTGAATCTGGAGAAGCCCAACTGGGGAAGTACCTCCTCCTCACAGAAGACCACAGCTATAATAGCACCGTATACACAACACTACATGCCTTTCAGGTATGTAGTGTTGTGTTCCTGATGGTGAATAAGGTTCCCAGAGCTCCAACCCACTTATAGGTCGGCAACGCGCTTGTGACTCCCTTGGTGTTGCGAGTGCCCATGGGCGACGGTAATTGTTTACCACCAGGCAATCCGTCTGCTCGTTTACCACCTTTATCATAAAAAAAAAAACGAATATCTATGCTCATCACACAAATAAATGGCCTGACTGGGATTCGAACCCAGGACCACCGGCTTCATAGGCAGGGTCATTACCTACTAGGCCAGACCGGTCGTCAATTATAAAGCTACTTTGTCTCACTCCCTGGAGTGACGAAAGTAACCACTTTCCTCATTCCCTGAAAGTGAGGAAAGTCGCACTTTCCTCACTCCCTGGAGTGAGGAAAGTAGACATGTTCGAGCTGCTGAGGTGAAAAAATAAATATTTGGGGACAATCTTACACAAATCGACCTAGTCCTACGGTAAGCTCAGTAAGGCTTGTGTTGTGTTTAGGTACTAGACGACGGTATATATAATAGATAGATACATACAAATACTGAAATACATAGAAAACACCCATGACTCAGGAACAAATATCTGAACTCATCACACAAATTAATGCCCTTACTGGAATTCGAAACCAGGACCATCGGCTTCATAGGCAGGGTCACTACCCTCTAGGCCCGACCGGGCGTCAAAGCTTATTCCATTTTTAGTCTAATCTCATCTTACTTTACATGCCAACCGAATTGATAACCTCCTCCTTTTTTGAAGTCTGTTAATAATAAAGATCTACCTGTACAAATATATTTGGTTACTTTGCTTGCTACTATTTGACCAATTTGATTTATGGGCCACTTCGCTCCTTGTCACAGTGAAAATCTATATGAAAGACGCAAAAGATCTCTTATTTATTAGCATTACTGTGACAAGGTTCGATATGTGGCCTAGAAATCAAATTGGTTGACTATATCAGTAGCGCGAGTCAATATTTTACAAGCAAGACTGAACCACTATGTCTTTGACTTTTCTTAATGAGCCCAAGCAAAATTGTTGAACTGTGGGAAAATTTGTATGGACGCGCCATCATCAGATCGGATGTGTGAAGGCGGTCACGAATATCTGTACAACGCCTCTATTGTCAAGGTCATAGAGTGCATGTTAAGATATTTGTGACCAACACCGCAGCTCCGATATATCTGATAGGGCCTTGTACCTATCTAATCTGGTATCACAGGTACCCATTATTAATAGTTTCACGATACCCGGATCCGGGTCTTTTGATTTATCTAAAGTTATTTTAATTTTTTCATCTTAATATTCAACTCATTTTAACCCACATAAATCCCAACCCCGGACGACGGGAACAAAATTGCACTATTCACTAGTGCTTAATTAAATATCGACTATTCTATCCAACGAACAATTTCTGAATTGGAAATTGATTGATCAGACTCTTTATATAATATCACATCAGTTGCCTAGTAGCTTATACCGGGTGCGGCCTGTAATAGGAGCAAAAAATTTAGGGATCGCTTTTACACCACGAACGTAACAACATTTGTTCTACAACTTTAAATAATTGGGTAATTTATTACTTGTGATTTTTTCGAACAAACTAAATAGTATTTTCAATGAACAGCATCGAATAGTCTAGTTGACGTTTATTGTCAGCCTACAAACTTCATAGTTTTCGAAATACATTGCTTGCTTGGAAAACCTTTTTTTATTAGTATTTTTAAAATAATAAGTTATTTTCAAAATTCTTAGAACAAATGTTGCTACGTTTGTGGTGTAGAAATGATGCCTAAAGTTAACGCTCCTATTACTAACCACACCCGGTATATTATTTCAGATAACTAATTAGGTACATAGGTACTATAATTAATATAAATATTACTGGTCATGAGAATTATTGTAATAATAAAATAAGTACAAAAAGCTCATTTTAATTTTGTTAACAACTATCTATAATTTTTCTTAATTTTGTAATGGTGGTCCAGTCCATCGTGCTTTTTATCGACTTATCAAATGTGTGTCCTCGCACTATTGAGACGTCAACACATAATTTCTCCCGTCATCCGGGCTTTGCTCATGATGTTTTGGAAATAGTCTTAATCATCCCTTTCCAATCCCACAACTTACATATCTCTCCCTAATTAAGTACTACTATTTCTGTTTATCGCATAAAAAAAAAACCAGTCAAATCCTTTCTTTACAGTTGTTTCTAACTATCAGATTTAGCTTCAATAAATAAAAGGCTTTGCAATCATTTTCATTCCCCTTTCCACCCTTTTTGGACGAATTCCGAAAAATGCTGTTTTCATTTGTTTTTAATTAAGCTCAAAAAATAATAAAGTAAGGCTGAAAATGAACATTTCTCTCGCTTTCTCACTCATCTCAGAAACGCTGAAACCATTTAACTAATTATATTTTAAAATTGTTAGTAAGTAGGGTAAATTGCCAGTAACTGGTCACATTTCAATAACTGGCCACCTTTTACTGAAAATTAATTCTACTTACCTATATATATTATATATCCTACCTGATGAGGCTGATGATGATGAAATGCGTTTTTCATAGTTATTAATAAGAAGTAAAACTGGTGAATTTTGGCTGTGCGATGATGATGTATACGTATAAATATGTATATTAACGTAATTAACTCGTTAAAAACAGTGTACCTATTTTTAAATAAGTAGGTAACTGTAGCTTTACACTAAGGCTAGTAGAGTCAAAAAAACATAGGTACATGACTGTATAGATTAACATTTTAGTTGTAGGTACTGCAGCCACGTCATTGGCATAAATTACAGACAAACAATCGGTCCTTCCTACTATATCCATATGTGCATGAATGTAAAATTAAACAAGGCATGACATCAACGACAAGTCATCTGGAGCTTTATAAAGTGTATCTCGGGGCCAATGACAATGGGGAAAACTGAATGACCGCATGAACTACGTCTGTAATCTAGGATGGAGACGGTTTCGACTTTTAAATGCCAGCTGCTGACATTACTTCTATTTTTTTATCAACGTTATGCCAATCAAAATATGTCCTTGTGTTTAAGTACTTACTTATTAAAGTTATAGTATAAAAACTTTAAAACCCGTATACCTGCGCATATTTTCAAGTTCTACTTCACCAACTACAATACATAACTACCAAAATAATGTCGGAATAATGGATGTTTTGTTTATAATATTTAATCCACAAAATTCTATGTGAAGAAGTTAATAATTATGTGTTTCCATACAACTCCTTGAGAAACCTAAACATACATAGAATTGCATTGTAATAATGACAAAAAGAAAAGAGATCTTCATTTTTCAATTTAGGCACAGCACAATGCACTTATTCACTTGAACTTGACTTGAACGTAAAAAAAATCTACCACCAGTTCTAACCCTGACCCTAGAAGATTACTACCGGCAAGAAAGTCTGCGACGAATACATAAAATCTTATGAGCAAAATCGATCCTTACATTTAAAGCCCCATTGTCGGAGACATGCAGTATGATCCTAGGGAACAAAAATTCGTGATAAATACACAAATAGAATAGCCCGTGTCAGAACTGGAAAACAGGACCACCTGTATCTCAGGTAAGATCATTATCGACTAAGCTAGGCCTTAAAAGGTTGAACCGGCACATATACCACAATTGGCAATGTCTCGAACACACAGACGAATAGAGCTCCTGATCAAATCCGTTGCAGCGAGGACAAGTGATAGTGCAGCCAGCACCCAGTAAACTGGATCAGTTGAATCAGTATGCATTAGTCATAAGTGTGTTACAACTTGAACTTTTGGCCAAGTAGGTATCTTAAGAAGGATTGAAGCCTTTACGGAAACACTAAACAGTAACAAGTCTGATCTGACATTATACTAAGAAGGTCTCTCATACTCATAAGCAGAGATTTGATCTAGGATACACCTATTGTCACGTATAGTTCGTTCATTCGTGTGATTTGTGTTCTAATATGAATAATAGATTAGGTATTCATAATAAAACAAGCAGTAACATTTGCATTTCTGCTTAGAAAATTATAATTTATTAAGTTCTTCTGTAGATTTATCCTTTCTGTGGATTCTTTGCAAGTATGTATGTACTGAGTAGGAATGTGTATAATATGAGTATGACGGTACTAAAAACTTAGTTTTTTGGATATTTTGCGGTAAAGCGAGTTGACCTACACAATTCGACTGTGTAGAGTCAGCAGCAGAAGTAGCTAAGCGTTTGAGGTGTTCAAAATGAGGTCAACACATCTCTATTGTCAAGAGAATAAGAGCGCGTGTACGTCATTTTTAACACTTTAAACGTATAGCCACTTTTGCTGCTGACTGTACAGGTTATTCAGCATGCGTGTATACATATGTATAAGTACCACATTTTTTTTAATGCCTAGCTAGCCTTACCTCTAGCTAGAATAAGTCTATATGAACCGATTTTGACGGTTCCTTTTATTTAAAACTGTTAGTTAATTTAATTTGAGTATTTATTATAAATATCCTTCATATCCGTATTCACCTGCCTATGTAAACTTGTGAATATTGGAAAAAATATTGGAAGATACGATCAATGCCGCAAAATTTTTGCGATATCTAAATAAACAATAAACAAAATGTTTTTCTGCTTTTATTACATTTTTTGATATAAATAGTCATAGGACTAAAAATATACGGATTCCATATTTATATCATACTTACGATTACGTTGCCATGTGTTGATATAGCAATTTAGCTATAAAATAGTATGTCCTGTTACATTTCTTCCCACTTGATACTTACATAAGTCAGCTTTGCATACCTGTGTATTTTGATGAGCTGTCATCCTGGTTTGGAAGTTTTCGTTGCAAGTGTCGGCCGCGGGCGCCGCTTAGCTGAGGCCTTACGGCCCGGCCACGCAAAGCGCGACCTGCGGCGCGGCAAGCGTTTTATCTGTTCGTTGCGCGGTCAAGACGCGCAATACACGCTTAGTTGGGATCACAAGCAATGAACAGATAAAACGCTTGCCGCGCCGCAATTCGCGCACTGTGGCCGGGCCGTTACAGCGTGATTAACTTCACGACTTATCCGGTTCGGCTTTTCCGATACTTACGAGCGTTCTCATGTAAACTTATTTGTCAATAAAATGAGCTATACTTGAACATCGAAATGAGTATATAATTATTTTATTTTTTCTTTTAATTTAAATTCTGCAAGACAAATTAGATAAGTAGGTAGGTACAGAGCTTGACACGACTTTATTTTTAAGATAACAAGAGCGTGGATCATTTTGAATATTTGGCCCACTTAGCAACTTCTGCTGCTGACTGTACCTACTTAGTTCTATTTCAACGTGATAAGAGTTAGAATTCAAATACAAATTGAACTAGACTAGACCTTTCCAGATCGCAAATTTAGCTGAAATTTGGGTGAAAACAAGAGTATCTCACATTAAACAATAACTCATTCTTTAAACTCGTTACATTCACAAATTTGACAATTTAGATGAACAAGTTAACAACTAGTCCCTAAAGTTAAATTTAGAACAATAAATAATCTGAGATAACATTTATTCACATGAGTCGACCGCTGACTTGCGGTCGGTACGCGACTAGAATAACGACGTAAGTCGTGCGACCGCAGCCGTGTGCATCCACACATCCGGGTGACGTACCGCCCACATACTTACCACTAATTCTCCATACATTCCAAACTATATATGTATCATCCATACTCCTATAAATCATGCCATGAACTTGGCATGGACTTAGATGGTAAATGGTATACCGATCTCGTAACTAATAATGTGGACATTTATGGCTCAATAGACCCAACTAGTCACGGAAAAAATGGATGTTCTTAGATCTTGGTTTACTTAATCACTTAATAAAATAGTGCGAATGCGTTAAAATTGTTTTTAAATAAAAGGCGTTCGTCAAGACGGAATACCCAATATTCTGACGAAGTTTCAGAGTTCAAGGTTATGAATTGTAATAGCCTTTATCTTACTTTGTATACATTTTAAGCATTACTCATTGCATTTATGTGCCGCGCGTTCTACAGCTCGAGAATAAATTATATCGGTTATAAACATTTTGATTTTCCTTACTTAGAAATTTGGCTCCGAGAAACAAAGCAAGGTTGCACGAGAGCATTATAGTTAATTCCTGTTTAAAGGTTTGCACGATGCTAGCACATTAAATATGAATTCTGAAGTGTGCCCGTCTTATGTGTTTATATAATATTTTTTTAGAGAAGATAATACATACTAGGTAATTTTAAGGAAATATTCCCTTACTTGTCGCTTCCGTTACTTGAGTTAATTAAAGCCGAGATCACCAGAATAAAATATGTATTTTATTTAAAAAATATCATATCTACGAACTGTTCGACAATTTCTTACAATTACAAACAATTTAGAATGAAACAAAACTAGTACATGGGCTAAAATCCTAAATAAGTTAATTTGTGTAGGGAACATTTTTAAAATACTACTAGTGTTTGTAATGGGCGTCCTTTGGGTGATGTACGTCCGTTATACGAACTCGTCGGGTTCGCGCGGCGCGTCCAAGTCCCGGTAGTGTATGACAGGGCGGTAGTCCGCGCCGCCGCCCCTTTAACAAGCAACCACACGGTTAGCAACCACTCTACTCAAACTTTATCATTCTATTCCGAAATCGTTGATTTAAAAGCAATTTTTTTAGCAATCTCATAATACCAAAAGTCATTTTCCGCAGAAGGTAATTTTGTCTGTTGAGGTAAAATGCCTTTTTCCTAAAATTACAAGAACGACACTCTCAGACGCATTTAGACCATGGACGAATTAAACGTTCCACTGAAGAAAGATCACGCTTAGGTTATAGGTATTTTAATTTTATAACTAAATAAAAAAGGCATTAATCGCAACAGACAACAGTTTTCGTGGTTTTCATTAAATTTATTAATTCAGCAAAAGGTTAAAATAGAATGGAATATTATAGTATCACAAATTAAACATAATTCTGGGGAAAATGCTCTTCGAAAAAGGAAATTCTAAACAAATGTTTTCGGAAAAACGTTTTTCGAAATGATAAGGTGTTTTCTAAGTTCTACTAAAAGTCATACACACGGCAAGACACACATTTTATGCAAAGTGGAAGCATGTAATTGTAAATGTCAAGTGGTAATGTATATATAGGTATTACAAGGTGGAAGACTTGTTTTGTATCGGAGGTACGCCACAAAAAACTAGGAATGTTATCAATACACAAGCTGTTTCTGCTCTGACTTGAAAAGGAAAGAAAATAATCTCGGCTTCCCGTACATTTCATAATTACACTATAATGATTTTATTAGGTATAGGGTAGAGAAATAAATGTAGGAAAAATCAGATGTAACACTTGATATTATAAGATAATTTATTTCAAAATGGTCTTACAATTTATTGCATATTGTACTACAATGTCTTTACATATAACAAAAGAAATCTTAATGTTTTAGTATATTTACTTTAATGTAATTAATACTTCCATATATGTACTATTTCAATCATATATTTTATACTTAGTGTACAACAGAATGCGTCGTATGTCTATGGTAACCCTACACAACCAAAATGATATAAGTGATTCAAATGGACCGGAGACTTGTGTCGTAATAAGAATAAGACTGGCATGATGTCTATTGGGTAAAAGAGTCATTCATAATCATAATGTCTCATCGATAGAATCTATTCCCGTCCATAATATTTCCAGTTCAATTGGTGATTTATACATAATTAACAGTAATTTTAACAAGTTCGCATTTAGACTTTGATCCGGAATCAGTGTAGGTGCATGCTACTATAAGTAATTAATATTTTATGAAATATGGACATATGTTTGAAATAAGTTAACATTATTGATAAATCGGAATGATCAATACAAAAATATCAAATACAAGATATAATCTGTCATGGTTTCAAGTCAATAGGTACTTAAAATATATCGCCACTATCCGGGAAGTCAAGATCGTTGTAGGCAATAATAGGCCGGGAGCGGTCGACATTATCCCTGCAAATTATTTCCTTTAACTTAGCTGACGGGTTTAAAATAAATAAACATCAATATTTCATCAAAAACTATTGCCATGCAAAAACTCCGAAGCAGTTGATTAGTTACAATATTTAAAGAAACATGCGTTTATAGAATAGTAAAATATATCTATTGTCATTAAACCAACATGTATTGAGGCCATTAACAAGGCAAGTTAATAAAATAAGTAGGAATCGGTTCCGCATCGATGACACAGATTAATGCTAATTACGATTTAACGAGTGTACAATATTACATCCTTTTAAATACATGATTAGATGTAAATTGTGTTAATAATAGGACATCTTTTACAATAATATGTGTAATAAATTATAAACAACAATGGAATTTCGTAGCACGACATAGTATCATTGATGGGTCCCATATTTTATGTTAATTTTAACATGTTGAATTAGAAGCTAGTTTTTCAAAGGAGTCATAATTACTTCGAAAATAGCCTGTGTTTAATAAAGAAAATAATAACAATACAAGCTAAGTAACATTAAATTTATAACGATGGATAAAAATAATTTGTGTAAAAACAATGTTTACGTTAAATTAAATGATATTTAATTATGGCACGACACAGACGCCATACAAGTCGAATGACTGTGTTCTCTAGAAACCTCACGGACCATAGGGGGCTATCGTTAAGATCGGAATTGCATCTGTCGTTTGATTAACGATTGTAAATCGGATTAGTGTGCAATGTCCATGCTTGGTTAATTAAATAAAGCAAATTACAAATTTATTAATGCAAATGACGTTAATGCGAAAGCGTTAGTAGTAAGCGTTAGTTTGTAATATGTTCATTCATAACAGGAAAGGGACCCAATTCATAACACTTTATAATAAAGATTCTAAGGGAACTCTTTCATCAAAAATATCGGAAATACAGTTTCGCTAACATTACAAGTGTTAATCAATAGGCCCCAATTCCAAAGATAGGACCAGGCAAATATTCGACAGTGAAAATTTCAAATGTCGTAAGTCGCATATAAAAGTATGTCCCTTACGACATTTGAAATTTCCACCGTCGATATATAAGCGTCAAAGACCTGAGAGAAGAATTTAGCGTTTAGTCTATTGGTCTGTAGAGTTTTGTAGAATATACAGGAGAATCGTATTCGTTACCTAAAATAGCTAAGCAATAAGATAAACGTCCTAGTGCTCGACATGTTAGTACCCAATAGTGGTCACGTAGCTGTCACCTTTATTGCCCATGACTTCAGTTTGAAGATTACATGTACTACGACTGCACACGGACGTCAACCTTACGTGTTTTACAAACGTAGTAAGCATTTTATCCATATTTATTCGTCAACAGTGACTCACATAGCAAACTATACTACTTAAAAGGTTTTGAAATACCCAGATATAGAACTTTAAGCGGCAAGAATAGAATTGTCCTAAGAACTTCCTAACGATATTAATTCTACTTCTTATTTTGACAGGATATGCTCTTTGAAACCCCTCCATGCATTATCCGAAAATTCCGTATTGTCTAACCGGTTAATTGCCAGACTTCAGACAAGTAAAATGTTATAAAAAGGTATACAGAGAAACATATACATTACATATATGTATACATTTTTAACTGATCAAAATGAAAATTAATTTACAAATTTAATCAAGAGCTTATGAATTAATTGTAAACTTATACAAATATTATATAAATTTGATGGGTTGTGATTGTGATCAGCATAGGTAGGGAATTTTTACATTGGAAGTAAGCCCATAGCTAATTGTCATTTTTGCCACATAAAATTATATGTCTGCAACTGGCATTCATGTGATCAATACCAGCTCTCTTTCTACTTGAAACTGATTACTTTATCTCATAATGTTCTAATATTTTTTTATATGTTGCATCTGACTATGATAATTTTGCACCAACGATATGGTAGCAGTTCGGGAGATATTCTGTTGCTAGTGTTGTTGCAAAGCGTGGTCGAAATCTTTATTAAATTCTTATTTGTTTCTTTAATTTATCAGATATGAGATTCAACCATATTGATTCTTGAAACTAAGAACAAATCAAACAATTTTTATGAAATATTTTTGATTTGCTTTGATTTTTAAGTAGTAATACTACTAAATAAATTAAAAGTTGAAATAGATAACATATACTTAAGAAAAAACGACGAAGACCTCCGGTGTTCGAGACGGGATATTGATTCTTATTTTAATTCCTATCGTATGACTACTTAAAGTATTATAATATATAGGATCGTATAACATATTTCCTTACAAACTATACTGATGTTTATGGAATATGCTGCTTTCTTTTGGTCTCTGCGACAGAGTAACTATCGATAACAAAAATAAATAGTAACTTATCCGTACAACGAAGTAGAACGATATGTAATAAAATTAGGGTATTTTTTTAATATTCACATTGAAAGAGGATTCAACTATACAGAAATCGCCAGAGAAAGAAGTTTACGTGTTTTATGAAAATGTTACTCGACTAATTTAGTATCAAGTTTCAAGTGAAAGAAGCCTGGCATCGAGAGCTGGAAGAGGCGGCGACTCACCTGGGCCTGGAGAACCTGGGGTGGCGCGGCGCGTAGGGCTGCGGCGGCGCCCAGCCCGCCCAGCCCCAGCGCGCGCCCGGCCCGCTCGGCGCGCCGCCGTACCTGCGCACGCACATGCCACGTCGCGTCAGACGGACTATTCATACGGCCGGATTCGGTATTTACTTTGCACTACCGAATCCGGAAAAAATTGTATTACATGTTGATCGCTTCGGTTGGAGCTAAAAATGCTCGATGCATTATATAACTGTCGGATCGACAATCTAAATTTACGACCCACATTCCGACGCGTCCGGATCGTTTCGGACGGCGGAACGACTTGTACATACATAGTTCGCGACATATGAGTGTACGAGAGAAAAAATCTTAAGCCTTAAAATCTAAAAATCTGTGGGCACTCCCATACGTTTGCATTTATCGAACATGCCCAGTTCCGCTACACAACCAACTCGCGTCTCACAGTAAGTGTCGGGAGCGCGGTAGACACGAGTGAACGACGCCCTCAGCTTAGGTGTTCTCGTCGTTCACAGGGTCACAGGTCACAGGGTCACCGGGCCACAGAGTGATGTACTCACGGCGCGGGCTGCGGCGGCGGCGCCAGCGGCGCGGGCGGCGCGCGCTGCGGCGGCTCGGGCTGCTGCGGCCGCCGCACGTCGCGCACGTAGGCGTTGAAGTACGCCACCTCGCGCCGCACCTCGTCCACCTAGAGGAACCGCACACAAACTTTGTCACACGTGGGCGCTTTTACAACGATGAATTTGCGTCGGTTAAGGCCAAGCAAACTGTGCAATTAGCTTATCTTACTGCGCGGAGCTAGTGGATGTTCGAGGACTTTCGAGTACGGGGAGTAAGACGTGGCTTTTAGTAGGTTATTTGACCACGGCCGGTTGAACGGGTTCTTGCCTCTGAACTAATTTCAAACGACGATCTTAAAGAAATAACACCGTAAACAAGACAAATGATAAATACTACTTAAAACACTGTAGGTACCTTCTCGGCATGCTTGTTGAAGATATGTTTCCTTATAAAGTCCGGCCCTTTGAACTTCTTACCGCTGAGCGGACACAGCCACTTGTCTTTGGCCAGCTCTTGAGTATTGGCTTGGATAAATTTCTCTACTTCTGCATCGGGATCCTGAGAAAAATAAAAAATATATCAGGATTTCTATACAAATACAAGTTAACCCATAAGGTAAATTGATTCCTTTTTTCTCCGTCAGAGAGATAAATTGATAATACCTTAATTCCAAGCTTCTGTAACTCTTCTTCTGTGAGAGGTTTAACGTCTTGAAGGAACGCAGACATTTTACCCTCAAATGATTTGATGTAATCCTGCACTTCTTGTTGGGTTGGCTGAAAAATACATAGGATATTACTTACCGAATCGAATTATAAAATTAATAAACAAACAGCCGCGACATTTATCTAATACTACACGTTTAATTCCTTCAGTCATTAAGGCAGGAATTAAAGTTTATATCAAAGTGTTCAACGTGTCAGGCATTAAATATGCATATTGGTTAAAAAAGTTTATAAGAAATTGACAAATTTCACAGATATTTTCAACTTTATTGAGAGTATTAGTAAAATTTCCGTCGGGAAAGGTAATTACCAGAGCCCGGAATCTTCATGGCAAAACAAAAGACTGTCGTAAACTTACTAGTATTAGATGCATTTTTATCGAGATCGAGAGTTGTGTAATGGAAAAATAAAACTATCCAATAAAGAAACAAAATATTAACAAAAAAAATACGTAACGTATAAAATTATGTAGAACCATCCAACGTATTACAATGGCTGTTTCGCTCAGACCACCAACCTTTGTAGCCGGCGGGCCAGCCCGCGCATGCATGATGCCACAGCGGTTGGGCATCTCGTCCTCGTACGGGTACTCGCAGTGGTTGTAGTAGTCCACCGAGTGCACTATGCGCAGGTACAGCACAAGCCGGTCCAACACTTTCATCTGTGGGAAATGTTTGTAAATACTAATAATTAGGCTTAGGACTTTAGGATGCTTGCCGTGGTTCTAGAATCCAGGGAGTCGCCTTAATGTTATAATATTTTTTTCTACTAAGACATTGACCCCTTATTTTTTTAGCTACCTACTTTCTGCATTTTCGTAAACTGGTCATACAGAACAATTAGGTTCGCGTATATCTTGTGCACATTGTGAAAATTAAGGGTTTAAAAACCAAATATTTGATTCTACGAGATATTGACATAAACCGCTCCCCCTCTTATGTAACTATAGACCACAACTAGTAATCACATCAGCCGTAAACTGCGGACGACAGAAAAGACGATTTTTGTTTTAGGTAATCAATCTGTATGAAAAAGACAACGCAAATGACGTCACGTAGCTGATACGTAGGGTTTATTACATAGAGCTGATTAATAAAATGTATTTTTACAAGCGGTTAAGAGCATGTGCGCAGTGATAACTAAAGTAACCGAGTTTTACAAAAAGTGCGTAGTTAATCGAGTTCGAAAAAGTTTTCCTTTAACATATTTTATGTAAACCTTTACTTGAAAGTAAAGGTGTGTGTGTAAAAGTGTTTTTTTTTTCATATTCTTGGCCACGCGGTTAAGACTTTTTGCTACTGCCACATACCAGCTCGGGGTCCAGTTGCTCGGACTGCGACTCGGTGTCCGCCTCTACCCCCAGCAGCTCCTCTTCCTCAGTAGACGCTTCCTCGATGAGATGCTCGGTTATCTTGTGAAGAACGGGGTTCGGCGACTCGTTTAAGCTGAAACTCTGAAACGAAAATGGACTATTATGGAGGTATGATGGTCTTATTGGAAATATTAATTCTGACAGCCCCGCTCAGCGAAGGAAAACGATATCCCTAGCTTATAAATATGAAACTGAACGCGGGACAGTTTCCGTCAACATGCTTTACATATATGTCGATACTCTGCTGACGAAGCAGGATTCGAATCCAGGTAAAGGCATTTATTTGTTACGAATTGGGCATGTGTTATGGACGTTATTTAAGTGTTAAATTTATAAGTATCTAATTGTTCCTATAACACAAGCCTTATGCTGACTGTAGGACTAAAGCGATTTGCGAAAATTGTTCCAGCTTGTTCCAAAATATTTACTTATTATTTCTTTATTTGGTGTTTGAAGACTATTATCTGTACTTATAGGCAGGAGGCTCGTCGCTATATATAACTACAACCAAAATAGTACATTTCGATACTAGTGAAAAATATTTTTTTCCGACTAGGGTGAAAGTTGGGCCAGAGTGAAACGAGGGTGACAATCACCCGAGTCTTAAAGAAGTTTTTACACGTGTATCGAACCCAATTTTTCATAACAAGTGCCTTAAAAAGTGAAATTTACGCACGCGCAAAGTGCACTTTTTACGCACTAGTTAGGAAAAGGATGTTTTCTTTCTAGAGTATATTTTACATAAGCTGACATGTATTTTTCACAATTTATGGGTTAATTGGGTCAGAGACCGTATAGATATTTTACCAATTCGTATTGTAGGTATTTCTAGAAAGTTTGAATGAATTGTCACAATTTCAGCCTTAGATGTGTTTTTAATGGTTGCACATATTAGCTACAATTGTACATTACACTACTTAGCATGCAACATGCAATATTAGAGTAATTAAAATAAACTATGGACAACTGGGAATCCTACACTTCCAGGAGCAAACGACTAACAGTTGATCTAGTAGCGATAAACATACGATCTGGGCTCTCTTTCGCTGACTATTTAATCGCAACGTAATTAGTATATTTAATTTTGAAAAAGTATTTACGATATTTTATCATCGAAATCGTTAACAATATCGTCAATATAATATGCAACAACTTTACATGCTTCAAAAGTAAAACTGTTTGGGTCGTACCATGCTAGTAGGGAATACCTACTTAAATAAATTAACTTATAAACTGACATGAATCGAGCAAAGTAATTTTTAACAGCATGCATTCTAGCTAGTCGTGTTATGTCATCCCAATATGAAGGAAGGGTTTACTAACCGAGTCCTCAAAAGGGACTTTTCTATTGAGACGAGGGTCGCGACTGTTCTCGATCGTTTGACCATGGGGGTTCTATAAGCAAATAATTCGTAGCAAACTGTAAGGCACTCGTCTTTTGTAATGTAAAAAGCAATGAAGTGTGAAAGGACAAACATTCAATGATATTTAATAAAAATGAGGAGAGTGGTTAGGGTGTCAGATCAGGATTTTATTTGCCATCACCAAAAACGCAGGCAGGTAACCAAACAAAAGCTGAAACCAGAAATTAGAGTGTGAGTATATGAAATCGATAGATAAGTGTCTGGATTATATATATATCTGCTGGCACGTAAAGCTGCGACTACATTTGTTGACTCCAAATCGGCTTTAGTACGTCACGTACGTACGAATTAGTCACGTAATCTCTATATAGTCTATATCCATATGAAATCACCTTCACTTGATCATAATGTCTATTAGTTACAGAGCATGTCGTCGACTGACCAATCGGTATCGACCAATATTTTACGAAGTAGAACATTCTTTCGATGAAGTCGATTCGACTTGAAAAATCTGATATTGTTCGTCGCCTGAAAACGCTAGATGCAGGTCGCTTCCACCCGGTGCATGTGGCGGGCTAAGGGGGAGGCCTATGTTCAGCAGCTAACGTCTTATGGCTGAGATGATGATGATATTTCTGAGTATTATCGCGGTTCACGATCGTAGAGACTGACCTCGGGCTGGTCGGGCTGGTCGGGCTGGCCGGGCTCCGCGCGCGCCCACAGCCTGGTGCGCGTGTCCAGCAGGTGCGCCAGGCGCGCGGCCAGGCGCGCGTCGGCGCGCAGCACCGCGCGCTCCAGCGTGGCGCCCGACACGGGCCGCACGCGCCGCGCCAGGTCGCGGTTCACGATCGTAGTGACTGACCTCGGGCTGGTCGGCCTGGTCGGGCTGGCCGGGCTCCGCGCGCGCCCACAGCCTGGTGCGCGTGTCCAGCAGGTGCGCCAGGCGCGCGGCCAGGCGCGCGTCGGCGCGCAGCACCGCGCGCTCCAGCGTGGCGCCCGACACGGGCCGCACGCGCCGCGCCAGGTCGCGGTTCACGATCGTAGAGACTGACCTCGGGCTGATCGGGCTGGTCGGGCTGGTCGGGCTGGCCGGGCTCCGCGCGCGCCCACAGCCTGGTGCGCGTGTCCAGCAGGTGCGCCAGGCGCGCGGCCAGGCGCGCGTCGGCGCGCAGCACCGCGCGCTCCAGCGTGGCGCCCGACACGGGCCGCACGCGCCGCGCCAGGTCGCGGTTCACGATCGCGCCCAGCTCGCACTCGCGCAACTATACATGCACAAAATTGCACAATAGTACATTACTACAGAGGCCGGGAAGTATGAGTATGAGGTTGCCAGCCGCGTACATGTAAACGGATTGTCACGAGGTCGAAAACTCCTTATGACGCTGAGGTATAGTGGTTTTCTCAAACGTGCAATGAAATATTCATATTATGTTCATTATATTAGGCTGGGTACTATCACGTATCGGGCGCGGATACACGAGGGGTCTTTAGGCTGATATCACACTTGCGATTTGCGAGCGAGTTTTGTATGAAGGCGAATACGCAGCGAGTTCGCCGCGTACGACTTATGTATAGAAAACGCTTGCCAATCGCCCAAATATGATAACGCGCTTAATGAAATATTGAAAATTTCATATCCATTAATGTTAAACATAATTTTTCACTTTGACGTTTGACACTAAACAATAAAGTTCCATATTAATGGATATGAAAATGTCACTCATTAAATACAATCACAGTTCGGGTGCCGTCGTATTTCGGTCGAGATACATGTTTTCCCGATGGAAAAGAGTTCTGTAAATTATAAATGTTAGAAAGAAACTGCAATATGCAAATGACGAGTCGAGATGGTGTGATCCAAAATGGAACCAACATCGTACTCCGTGATGAGGGTGCCAGCTGCGATAACATGCTCTGTGACAAAATATCGAGAACTAAAAAATGCAATAGTCATATTACATACTAAAAAACAATGTTTGTTACTTTTAACGGCTCAAATAATGAACATGAGCGCATTGACGCAAGCATATTGTAATCAAATTTAAAGTTTCAGTTCATAAAAGTAGAAAAAAGATATTAAACAGACCGCAGAGTACATGTTACTGAGGTACATACCCTAATGTTGTTGAGGTTCCAGCAGATGTCTTTGATGTTGACTTCCCGCCGGAAGGTGACCCAGCCGCGACGGAACCACCGACGCTCTGGCAAAGGATCAGCTAAAGCCACGCGCAGGAAACCACCGTAGCGCTTGCACATCTGTCAAAAAAAAAATCGTTTATTTTTGGTTATATGATATCTTGCAGACTCTTAAACTAGGTTGAATTTTCCAGCGATATACTTAGTCAAACGCTTCTAAAACTCTGTACTAATTTGATTGGACTAAGCAATTGTTTTGGGCACCAGAAAATCAAAGGAAAGTAGAGGTACGTGAAACTACATCGCGCAACTAAACATGCACAATAGTACATTTCTACAAAGGCCGGGAAGTACGAGGTTGCCGGCCGCGTACATGTAAACGGATTGTTACGAGGTCGAAAACTCCTTTTGACATGACACGTGTCCTTTTGTCCTTTTGATCGCAAATGTACTTAACTCTCTTAGTAGATGGCCAGATTGATGTAAAACTTCATAATATAATACTTACAGCTTCAACTTCAGCCTTAGTAATACTGGGCGCCAGATTCCTCAAAAATATGGAGGTAGTTTTATGAAGGGCCCTAGTTTCCTTCTTCTCGACGACGACATCCGACACCGACTCGGTCTTTTCGTCGCCGCTCTTGTCGCCGTTCTTGTCATTTTCTTTAACGATATCGACGGGTTTCTCGTCTTTCTCGGCGCTTGGCGACTTGGATTTGTCCTTGAGTTTAGGAGACTTGTCGGGCGTTTTTGACTTGGATTTGGATTTGCGTCTCGGAGCCGTGTCGCCCTCGTCTTCAGAGCTGGAGGAAGACGAGCTAGACGACGAGGAGCTGGATGAGGAACCTGGTGGTGCTGGAATAATGGATAATGGCAATTATGCATTCATTAGTAACTCTTAAAAATAAGTAATACAATAAAATATGAAATATATTCTGTAGACCTTACAACTTTACTTAAGACCGCAAACGGTACAAGGTGTTATAAATAGATTACTAATAAAATCAATGGGCTTTATAGGCACTGGTCCCGCCGCGAGCTGGTAAGCTATGAGCTATCAGCTATTTCAAGAGATAATCGCTCCCTCCTCGAGATATATATTTATAGCTCATCGCCCGCCGATGAACTACGATCGCCCGGCTATGACATTTATCTCTTTTATTTACACGGGATCGATTCGCTTTTGTCCCTTGAAATAACTGATAGCTCTTCGCTTACTAACTCGCGGTGGGACCAGTGCCATAACCATGTTTTTGTAAATTTATACAAACTAACCCGGCGAACTTCATACCGAGTAATCATATGATTTTATTCTCTATATTTTGACATTTGCATTTTCATGATGTCGAGTTCAAGGCCAACAAAATCATCTTAACTTACGAGGTTCTTTCTCCGGAACGTCGATATCGTCCCCCGGCTCCGTGCCCGGCGCAGAGTTGAACCGCGAGAACATCTTAGCTTGCTCCTGAAGCTGCTTCAGGTGTGGGTCGATCTCCATGGTCAGCGGCGTTGTGGGCTTTGGTGATTCCGCCTTCTTCTCCTATTATTATAAACATGCTTAATAATGAAGTTGACTTGGGGTCACTATCAGCACTGGCTATTCGCTAGCAATATGCTGAGATGAGGCCATTGGCATTTTTTTTGTATTGGCTTTTTTTTAATGATTGATTTATTGATGGAAGCCATATTTAAAAAAAAAGAAGTATATGTCTGTTTGTTTACGAATAAAAACGATTCTATTTTATTTTTTCAATACGACGGTGGCAAGCAAGCATACGGCCCGCCTGATGGTAATCAGTTACCGTAGCCTCTGGACGTCTGCAACTCCAGAGGATTCACATGCGCGTTGCCTATCCTAAAATTTGTTGGAGCTCTGGAAACCTTACTCACATCAGGAACATAACACTACATGCCTGAAAGGTAGGGTGTTCTGCCTTTTCGCCGAATTTCTTTTGGTCGAATTTCATTTGCCAACCAACATTTCGCCGAATGTTCACTTTGACAACTAACGATTACCAATTTTTTATATGACAACTTTTTAATTCGCAGAATTATTGTTTAGCAGATTATTACAACGCCTTTAAACTTTTGCAGTCTCATCATTTGTCAAATCTTTCACTTGATCGAACAACGTATTGTTAATGCAACAGTTCCCATTTCATTTTATATTTAGTTATTTTTTTCGGTAGCGGCCGGCGAAGCGCCAGAACCGACTTTTTTTAATACTATACATTACCCACAAAATCCCTCTACTAGTAAAGTTGAAAATAATAAACAACCAAATTTATATAATGCGAACTAAAACATTCTACAACATGAAAATAGGCGTTTAGAAAAATGACATTATAAAACACTGACCAAATGTTGAGTTGGTAACTGTTAAGTTGGCAAATGAAACAAACAAATTTGATAAGTTGGGAAATGAACGTTCGGCGAAATAAAATTACGCGAAACGTGAGTTGGGAAGTGATAATCGACCATACGATTTTCGGCGATAAATAAGAGAACCGAAAGGTAGCAGTGCTATTATGGCTGTGGTCAGAAGACCACAGTAAAGAGGAGGAGGTACTTCTCCAGACTCAAGTGTGATGATACTTTGGTGTGCCCTATCTCTCATTGTTGGACGTAGTTTAAGTTAACATACCCAGGTCCAAATATTCTATACAAAATAGACCTTAAAAAGGACAAATACCTTGTTGTCTTCTGTTTTCTCAGAATCGTCTTTTTTTTCTTCCTTTACTTTGACAGCGTCTACGTCAATGACAACTGGTTGCTCGTCACGTTTATCTGAAACAACTTGTTAGCTGTAAAGTATGACAGAGGAAACCAACTTACGCATGTTATAAGTGGGCAATTTCACTTTCAGGGACACCCAATTACCTTAATTGTCATATAAAAGTTAAATCAGTGGTCAGTTTAGTGACGACAATTAAGCTTGAAATCTTTATGTAAATTAGGGCTCCTGGTATCCGTGATGTACGCCGACCCGTAGCTACGTGTTCTTAACAACGCCGGTACTAAGATCACGAATTTCACGAACATGGCCAGGTACGTGTCACGTACCTACGTTCGCATCCGGGTTCACGTGACACGCCGTGACACGTAGCCCGTACCTGCGTCCGTGTGTGAAGCTTCGGGCTCGATTCCGTTGGATACTTATCGCACGTTTCGTAATTTCGCCGCGCCCGGGAATATAATAAATAAGGACTAAGTTTTATTCTTAAGATACGTGAAGGCGTGATCACGCCTACACGGATCTACACGGATTCACGTACCCTAATTTCACGTAACCGAATGTCACGTGCGGAACGGACCAGAAAACCGTTGCCGTGATTCACGATCCGGGCGCACGGCTACGAGTTCACGAATCACGGACACGACCGCGAGCCCTAATGTAAATCATCTTTATTCGCATTTTTCTATTACAATAACACGTATTATTAATGGATTGAACATAAAACAGTAGAATTTATTGTAATTTCATGCTTAATTGTCGTCCGGGTCGCTGTCGTCGGGTGTCCCTGAAAGTGAAATTGCCCAAGTATGCAAAGGTGCGTCCAATCGTTATTTACACTACATGTCCACAACTAAGTAACATACAACACACGTTATCGCACCTTTTGGTAACAGGCATTTATAATCAGGGTTTGTTAAACAAAATATAGTGAAAGTTCGAATTGAAATACAAAAATTTGGATTTATCGGGTTAGAATAAAGGTAAGTACCAGATTTTTCACTAATCGAATTAGTATTCTCTTGAGCAGGCGGCACATCGAGCGCTTTAAGATCTTCCTCAGTCCCGCCTTCTAGCTTTATAACAACCGTGTCCAGCAATCGGACAAGCTGGTCGGACTTGTCCACGTCCACCGAAACTTTGTCGAGTTCTCCATTTTCTAAAAGTTCCAGGAAGATGTTGACGCGATTCTAAAAAAAACAGTTTATCATTAATTACACATAAATACATAAATTTATCTAGATACAAAGACAAAAGATGGACACTGGAATCTACAAAGTGGAAGGGACCTGCCGGTAAACGACGTCAGGGAAAACCAAGGAAAAGATGGACTGACGACTTAACTGAAGTAGTTGGGTCAGACTGGATGACAAAAACCCAAGACAGGGAGTTATGGAAAAAGTGTGAGGAGGCTTTTACCCTAAAGGGATCCACATTAAAATATAATAAAATAAAACACTAACACAACACCTTTCTTTAAAAAGTGGAATAATTAAGCTATTTTATTATTTATTTTAAATACATAATTTAGGGAAAAAGTCTAATTTTCAAAATTATATAAAAATACTTTCGAGACTGTCATAATGACATTTATTTTAATTAAATTATTTATATGTTCTCTTCACTAAGCCAATAATATAATTTGCAAAGGCAATTTGTCTGCCAACTATCTATCTAAGGGTATCATATCGGAGCTGAAGGGTATCAGAATACAAATAAGTGAAAAACAATAAGCAATAAGCTCTTTCTACCGTCTAAGGAAAATATCTGATCCAAAATTAACCAAGGACTTACTTTAAGTGCATTAAGTTGTTCCTCTTTCCGTTTAACTGATTCTTCAGGATGGTATTTGATCTTGAACCTAAATCAAAATAAATTGTTATCATTCTTTTAGAGTATAAAACGCAACACAACTACATGTTGTCTATTCTTGTCATACACTCAAATACACAAGTCCTTTAGAAGCGTAAATCAATTGTGATATAAATAATGTTTTAATTAATAAATATCACTTCTACCAGACTTACATAACAACACTGACATGACCTTCTAGCTAATAAAAGTATAAAATTATCTTTTTCTTTTATTTGATAGAATGTCATAGCAAATGATACCTCTGTGGCACACCAGTGTCGCTCATCCACTGTTGGTGTTGGGATAACTAAAGAGTTTAGTAATAATTTGTAAAATTACTTCATTCTCACCTGTACCACACTTGTGGAATTTAGCCCTAACAGCCCTACAGTAACGAAACCTGTAGCATTGCGCGCTACTGGTCAACGCGAGATCAACTAGCTACACACACGAATTTATTTGTACAAAGTTTCAATATTTTCTCAACGGAGTCCAGCAATTCCACGCGTTTACGCGGTTGACTGTAGGGAAAAAAGGTTACATTATAATTTGCATAAGGTCTTTAAAAGATTCTAAGCCTTAACTGATCCATTAAAATCACAGATTTTATAAATTTTATTCCTTGTTTTTTGTTAATGCTTAGAATCTTTTAATTACCAGCAAATACAAATATGTATGTGTAATTATAAAGCTGACTATTGACTTAGTAAATTTTCTAGTGATATAAATTTTAAGTTACAATTCTAATAGTAAATACTTGACTCAAATCTCTTTTAATATTTCAAGTCTGTTTAATGGTACAAATTTGTATCCAAAAGAATACAATTATCAAGTTTTCTAAGTATCAAATTCATAGCTTTCGGAAATAAATAATGAGTATAAAATTGTTACACACCATTCCTCGTCTTTATGAGCTACAAAGAACTCATTGAGCTGCTGTCGCTTGTACTCGAGCTTGTACTCATTGTACTTGACAATAGCGTCATCAACAGTGATGGAGTCATCCTGCGCCGCGAGGAACGCCTTGAAGGTCATCATGGAGGAGGAGCCGTCTGATGGACCAATGGGCAGAACAGCATCCCTGGAACATTCTTATCATTTGGCAAGACATTTTTTATATATATTTCATAGCAAACTAATTCTAAATGTTACCAAAATAAAAATGTCCATATTTTAAGGCTCAGTTTATTGATCATTCATAAGTTAATAATTGGGAGATTAAATACAAATCATAAATAATTAAAAAATAAAGTTTGGAAGTACCAATCAATTTGTTAAAACACATCTATAAGCTTCACAAACAAGCAAATTCTACAAATAGGAAAAAAATTGTAATTTGAACATGAATTACCTCGCAGGTACTGGGGGCATGGGCTGACCATACCCTTGGTGAGCGGGATGAGGCCCAAAGTGATCATGAGCCCATCCATAGGATCCATATGAATCATGAGGCATCCCTCCATATCTCCTGTCGTCCATAGGCCAGTCCGGCCGAATTCTCTTGTTGGGTGGCCCATCACCCCGGATGGGGGAGTAACCTCTACTTGCACTGGCTCCTCCTCGGTAGTCACGGTAATCTGGCCCAGAGCGCCCACCGCCACGGGATCTTGAAGCATAACATAGTTTTATAGTGTGCAACAGTAAAACACTTACCAGATGGACTAATTAGGTAATTAGTTCTTATACAAAAGTGTGTTATTTAGATTTCATTGAGTGGATTACCACTCAATGAAATCAGGTACATATACATAAGTGTGTTTTCAACCTACACAACCCTACAAACAACCAATGAACTCTGGATTAACATTCAAATCAACTTAACTACTTACAAGATAAAACTAATTGTGTACTAGTTTGTTCATAATTTTGATCACAACCAACAAATCTAATTACAATACTAAACTTGGCAGTAAGATAACAAGATTAATAAATTTAATATTTAACATTAACAGTCATACTCATATATTTTATCACATAAGGGTGTAAAGATGCATATTTAAGTTTGTACCTTATTACTAGGGTAAAAGGACGTTTGGGATATTTAGGAGCAGGTATAGGGTTCTTAGGAGGCTCGGTATTTTGAGTATGGGATCTGGAAAAGAAAGTTTAGTGTTTGTGATGTAAACATCAAATAACTGCCACATACGCTAACGAATAGCATCACGTACCTCTCAGACCAGTCTTCTCTGCCTCGACCTCTTTCTTCCCGCCGATCGCTGCTCCGGTAGCTACTGCCTTCAGCAGTGCCTCTTTCACCACGGAATTTATCTCGCCGCTTGCGATCATATTCATCATCACTGTCAGCCATATTTTAAGGCAATTTAATGACAACTATTAGTTTTATTCACTAATTGTGAGTTTGGCGTAATCAACAACTAATAACCGACTAATAGGCACGTAATGTGAAGCTGAAGTTACGTCAAAAGCACGTCAAAAGCAAAAGAAATTGTGTTGCCAACTCGGAATTTCAACTCGGGGCGAAAACTATGCTGAAATAGGGCTAAAAATATGCTAAAATTTTAAAACTGTGCTGAATTAAGTGCTAAATAAAAATTTGTTATTATTATTTTCAAATGTATTTATTACATATTCAAGATTTATTATATATGTATATATAATAAATCTATGTATATATAATAAATCTTAATAATAATAATCTTATTTATTATATATGTATATATAATAAATCTTGTCTCACTTAACATAAAAACCACCGAGAAAGTTCTTCAGTTCTAGGGTGTTAGTCGGGAACTGGCCTGGTACCGCAAACAACGAAGTTCGTATATTTCAAACATCTTTCTCTTTTACTTCAATTAGGGCGGTATGAGAGTGACAGAGACAATCGTTCGAAATTTACGAATACAGATTATTGTGGTAGCGCCACTGGTAACATGTATGTATGTAGAAGAAGAATGCCAATATCAACATTATTTAACAATACACATATAATTAACACTTTGGCGGAGAGTACGCCTATAGGCGTCGCGTATGTTTTTGTTTCCTATGGTCTACGACAGATGACGTCATTTACTGTCCACCAAAGTGTTAATAATATGCAAATTTATTAATATGTATATGTGGACGATTTTTCACCATTGTGAAATGCGCGTGTTAAAGAATAACGTATTTTTAGAAAACAATAAAACTATATTCAGTTTACACAGGTCTTTCACCTCGAAACACCTAATTAGAAAATTGACTATGTTCCTCACCATCGTTCTTGCTTATACGGGCGGTAACGAGGCAAAAAGACAAACGAAGTGGTTCGCGGTAGGGCATCTGTTTATTTCTTACGACACGTTGCTATAGTAAAAATGGATGGGTATAGATTATTTTGTTACTGCTAATGAAAAATTGGAATTAGTGAAATTGTGCTAAAAATTGGACTAAATGCAAATATATAGAGCTAAACCAGTCCAAATTGTGCTAAATATAGCCCCAAAAGTGCTAAATTGGCAACACTGAAAAAAAGAAAGAGAAACCTTACCTCTGCCTCATTCATAGACTATAGAATTATAGAATAGCATCTCTCACGCGCGGTCGCCATGCTAAAAAACCACAGATAAAGAACTTAGCGTCAAGTCAAGCACCTCAAAGCGCTTAGTAGACAGAGAGACACAGAGACAATATAAATACCGCGAACAACGATATTCGTAAATTTCGGATGATTGTGTCTGTCACTCTCATGACACCTTAATTGGAGTAAAAGAGAAAGATAGCCGAAATGTACGAACTTAAGTCAGCATTGTGACGCAGACATTGTTTATAGGAGACCATAGCTTTAGGCTTACCCCTACACCTGCTTACGCCGTACATTTGCCCTATCAAAGCAAGTAACTCGTATCTCCGCGTCTAGACATGCTGGCTCGTCACTCGCCTCGCTATTCGTCGAAACGTTCGACGAGACTTTTCCTATACAAAATCGCCATGCAAGGGACGAGAGGAATGGCGAAACGTCCTCGTACACATGCGTGCTCGCGTTTCGCCTCGCCATTCGCCTCGCTACTCGTGCGAATGTGTGGCGGCAGCATAAGAGTTGAAACACGCATATGCCCAAAAAGGATCAGAATACACGCAATGCGACTAATTTGAAAACACATTTCAAGACGGCTTATAGCATGCCGTAGCTAGCCTACTTAATTTAGTCGGTTTCTTTGTTGCCCTTCAATGAGGAGGGTAACAAAATGTTTCTATTGTAATTACTAATTAGGACCTTTCACTTTGGTGACAAGCTCTTAAATAAAGAGAAAAAAAACGATGATAGCGCCTTCTTTAATAAAACCAAAACTATAATTATATATTAATAAATATAATAATGGATAATATATCAATATAGTCATAGTAATATATGTATATATACATATATTACTATGGCTATTCCTACAAATGTTAATATATTTCAGATAAAAGGAGACATTTAGACTTACATTAAAATATTATATTTCAACGTTGTCTTGTTGCTTTCTTACACCACGTAGTACGTACTAGAGATCAAGTTTCCAGTCCCACATTTGCTGTAAGTAGTTACACATATCGATAAAATTAATTAGACAGTGGCGCTACCGCGAACAGTACGATATTCGTAAATTTCGGACGATTGTCCCTGTCACTCTCATGACACCTTAATTGGAGTAAAAGAGAAAGATGCCCGAAATATACGAACTACGATGATCTCGGTACCGCTCCAGTTTCACATAATATTAAGGTATGGTAGTCTGGCAAACCAAAATTGCCAGTACCTAACTCCGCGTTTAGACATGCTGGCTCGTCACTCGCCTCGCCATTCGTCGAAACGTTCGAAGAGACTTTGCCTATACAAAAACGCGAGGCGAGGTGCGAGAGGAATAGCGAGACGTCCGCGTACACATGCATGCTCGCGTTTCGCCTCGCCTGTCGCCTCGCTACTCGCGCGAATGTGTGGCGGTAGCATAAAAGTAGTAGAAGTAGAAGAAAAAGGTCTATACTCAATATACTCATCCTTGTTTTTTGAAGTGACAGCACTTGGATAAGAGAAAAAAGTACTCATGTTATTAATTTCAATGCTATTAATTAGCGAAGACTTAGGTTAATTGTAACGGTGTGTTTTTTATCCTGTTTGATCACTCAGCTCCGTTCTTTTATCAATTTTTAACTCTTCTTTAATTTACACACACAACAAAATCTGAACTTTCTTAGAAATAATATATTAAAACAGACACAATATGTATAGAGCGCAGTTTCGGACGTCCACAAAGACCTCTTACGGGTCGCTAGGAGGGTGGCTGCAGTATGCTGAATATCGCTCCCTGTGGCGGTCTATGGGGAGGCATATGTCCAGCAGTTTAAGCCCGTGGCTGATAGATAGACAGAAATATTAATAAAGACTGACGGATAAGATAACGAATAGCCTTAATCGTTGAAATTTTACATTTCAGCCGTATGCAGTCCACTGCTCCCACAAATATGACTGGAATCATCTAGTCTTGCGGGTATTTGCGATAGTCATGACTAATTAACATAAACATTTACAGTACCTACCTATTTTATACATATATGTATAAGTGAAGGTTGTACCATTGAGAACAGTTGCTTTATACGATTGAACCTTTTTCACGTAACCATCTATTCCTGGCATATATAGTACGATTTATCAACCACATTCGTTTAGGTTGAAACTCAACAAACTAAAAAAAAATAAAAATATTTCGACAATCTTACACAAATCGACCTAGTCCTACGGTAAGCTCAGTAAGGCTTGTGTTGTAGGTACTAGACCGACGATATATATAATATAATAGATAGATAGATAGATATATATAAATACTTAAATACATAGAAAACACCCATGACCCAGGAACAAATATCAGTGCTCACCACACAAATAAATGCCCCGACTGGGAATCGAACCCAGGACCATCGGCTTCAGAGGTAGGGTAACTACCCACTAGGCCAGATCGGCCGTCTAAGCACTAGACATTAAGGTTCATATTAGATTGGGTTTTCGCAAAAAGTGACTCTATTTGGAAGAAGTAACCAAAATGTAACAATTTGGAACTTGATTACTGTGACCAAACCCAGTGGCGATATGACGGTGCTAGGCAAAACCCCGTTTAGCGACACCAACTTGCGATGAACATACCAACAGTGACGTCGTTGCTGACGCAACTGACCCATGACATTTAGTACCTACTGGAGACCCAGAGGTTAGTAGTAAGTTATAAAAAGTCAGTTTCAGTCGCTATTTATTCAACTATCTATTTATACAAAGTGTCATTTATTTATTACGTAATTTTACAACCATAATTAAAGCCAGCGCTACGTTTCAGTTCAATACTATAAATCAATCACTCTTCACTCAAAAAAAAAAAAAACATTGTATAATAGTGCACAGTCGCGGTCCCAGCAATTTTTGTGAGCGAAATGCATCCCTTGTTCATTTCCTTGCTTCGTTTGTTCTCAAGAGCAGTTAACTTCATCAGTGGCATCTCCGCAGTTATCACGGCCGTCACACCGCACTGTGGGTGACACGCAGCGGCGGTTCTTGCACTGCAGCTCGTGTTTACTGCAGCCGCCGTCACAGCCGCGCGGCTCGTCGCTGCCGTCCGGGCAGTCGGTGTAGCCGTCGCAGAAGCGGGACTCCGGGATGCATTGACCGTCTGTGCAGGTGAATTGGTCTGTGGGACACTCTGCTGGAACGGAAATAGTTTTTACGTTAGATTAAATGTTATGGCCGGTGGGGCGAAAAGGTTCTGGAGTGGCGACCGCGAACTGGAAGACGCAGCGTAGGCCTATCTCCCACAAGGTGGACCGATGACCTAGTTAGAGGATGTGGAAGGCGCAGGATCGGTCGTTCTGGGGGAGGCCTATGTCCAGCAGTGGACGTCTTTCGGCTGACATGATGATGATGATGATGAATGTTTAGGTACGATAAATATCGTGGGTTATTCTGTTACATTTATTATTGACTTATTGTTATTTCTATGAGTAAATCATAATACGATGGTAATTTAGGCTTAGAGCGATATAAGAGATCAACCGATTAATTATCCATCTCGTATCATGACATTAACAAAATGTCTTTATACATTAGTAGGTAGTTCAAACAAATTTGTTGTGACACTCCTTATATCTATCCTAATATTAGGTCAATTTATGTCAATGTAGATTATAAAGAATAAGAACTCCCGTTAGTTTGGTAGAACACATTCGTAACCTAGTTTCGTAGCTACCAAATGAGGGTCACGGTGATTTACTTTACATTTAGTTTGATATCTATAAATCGAAGAAATTAGCTCTACCGGCTTGATTATACCTACACAGGCTAAATTTTTTGGTGATTACGTTGTAGCACAGTTGTAAGTAATATTTACTTTTGACTACAGTGTGCCGACTGCTGCCTTACAGAATCTGTATCGAACCCGATATGGGTTATATGCATGTGCATGGCATCTTATGCTACCGCCACACATTCGCGCGAGTAGCGAGGCGAATGGCGAGGCGAAATGCGAGCACGCATGTGTACGCGGACGTTTCGCTATTCCTCTCGTCCGTCGCATCGCGATTTGTATAGGCAAAGTTTCGTCGAACGACGAATAGCGAGGCGAGTGACGAGCCATCATGTCTAAACGCGGAGTTAAAGAAGGACTTAATATCGATACGAGTATGTTAAGCATAGTGTTTCTGATAATTATCTATTTTAATGTTGAAATGTTCATAGCTAAAATTAAATTATATTTAATACAATACAATATGTGTATATATCGAGGGTTTCGTGGTCAAACCCGATAAGTCGAGTAAATGGGATTTTGAATTAAGAACAATACGTGAATTACATAAAATTATTACTTCAATGAAATATTATATCGTTTGACCACCCAACCCTCGATATTGTCATATAAACAGTGGCATCCTTTTCAGGGGAAAACATCATTTTTCACCCCTACTCTAAGAAGTTTTTTTATTGGGTTTTAACACTTGTACTTGTAGAGGTATCTTCCATTACGCTCAAGAGTCTTTTATAGTCTCCATCGCTATGTTCAAGATTCAACCTACATAAATCTACTGTTTTTGACAAATGGGAGCAGCAAATTCTTGGTCGGCCCTGAACCTCAGGCGGAAAACACGTTACGCCACATTAATTAACATATTTTAACTATGGTGGTATGGTACTTTTGCATTATTATTATTAACAATATAACTACCAGCGTGAGTAACAATTGGCAACTGTCAATGACAGTGACAAACAATATAGGTGTAGTCATTAAACGGAACAACATAAAAATGTTAACAGTTAGAAAGTCATTTTGTAAAATTGATGGGCGCGTAAATACTGGCTGGTAAGTAAAATAATAAATAACCTGTCGTGCAATTAACTTCGTCGAAACCGTCCCAGCAGTCGATGATCCCGTCGCACAGCTTGTTGTTGGAGAAGCATGATATGAAATGCCCGCAACGAAATTGCTTGGTTAGATCGCACTCTGGAACAACTCATAATAAAGAAAAACATATTTTTATGACGATTTGATAGATAGCTCGCAACGCCTTTAAGGGTTATTGGCACTAAATGAGGCTGTAGATCCCGTGACACCGTTAATGACAAAGAATGATTCAAACATCTTTATTATTCTTTCTTCTTTTAAAAAAATGGCTGCCATCAATAAATCCATCGATGATTTCGCCAATGTCAAGTAAAATAACAAATAAGTTAAATAACATATGTTTGCCCTTAGAGCATAACGTTGTTCGGTAGTAGGCCTTGCGTTTTGTAAAGTGGTAGCTGGACTTTACAGAAAGCTTAAGACGCGGCCGCGACCCAGGACAGCCTGGGTGATGATCATTATTATTACCTACTCGTAAAATTACCTATGATTGTTTGAATGTCATTTTTATTAAAAATTAAATTGGTTTATCAGCCTCTAGAGTTAATGTGTTCACCAATGTATCTACGGGTGAGAACATACTAGGTATCTATACCGTATTGGCAAATTGTTAGACAAATGCAAATATTCATTGCCTGATTTTCTTGGCCAGAACCGTGTCAGATTACTGCTCGTTAGGCTTCTATTTTTATTGAATTTTTAACCGACTTCAAAAAAAGGAGGATGTTTTCAATTCGGTTGGCATGTTGTTTTTTTTTATGTGTGATACTTCAAAACTCCGTAACTAAGTAAGTAGGCAGGTACAGCATACCTACGTATAAACATGTAGGTACTTACTTACCTACTAGGTAGGTAGGTATTTATTCCAATGGTAAAAAATGGTAATGGTTAAAATATATGTACATATAGGTAATAGCCTTTATTGGAACATCTCAGTAAAAAGATACAAAACTAAAGAAACAATTGATTAAATGTCCGGCGGCCAGGTACCTATAATACCGGGTTAACTTTAACTTTAGGCATCGTTTCTACACCAAAAACGTAGCAACATTTGTTCTACGACTTTTGAAAATAACTTATAGTTTAATAAATATTAATAAAAAAAGATTTTCCAAGCAAGCAATGTATTGCAAAAACTATGAAGTTTGTAGGCTGACAGTAAACGTCAACTAGACTATTGGATGCTGTTCATTGAAAATACTATTTACTTTGTTCGAAAAAATCACAAGTAATATATTACCCAATTATTTAAAGGTGTAGAACAAATGTGGTTACGTTCGTGGTGTAGAAGCGATCCCTAAAATTTTTGCTCCTATTACAGGCCGCACCCGGTATACTTTCCTAACACGTGTATATTTTGTAATTAAGGTAACAGTTCTGATTTTAGGCATTATGTATGTTCATCATGATTAGGTATCGTTAGCAGACCAAATTAAGACTAATGATTTATCGTAATAATATACTTTAAAAACAGTCACAGATAGCAGCTTCGTGCGAAGTTAGAATCATTGTTTAGGTTATAACTACTATGTAAGTATGTATCCAGCAATAATATCAACAAGTACCTATACGCGCAAAATTATCAACACAACACAATTCTATTTTAGAGCCGTTTACTTACTGTGGGTGTTAAATATTTTAGTATTATAGCACGTTGTGCAAGATATAGCTATGTACTTAATTCTGAGTGAGTTTGCAACGGATCTGAGAAATAATTTATCTTTGCATCGTATAAATAAGTGGTTAATATTAGGTTATGTTTTCTCTATCAAGAGAAAATTAGAGCTCACATGGCTACAAAATAGTGCAATGGTTACACAAATTAGGTATAGCATTTGTATATATGTTATGGACCAAGTGATAAGGACGGGCATTATTTGTAATGCCCGGGCATTATGAATAAATGACTAGCTATACTGGGCCAAGTGGCAAGTGACAAGCTAAACTTCAATATTTATCACATTGTCTGGTCATTATGAATACTGCTACATCGTCGTTGGGCAATTTGATCGGGGAGAGAAACAAACTCGTGACACGTGTTAACCACAGTTACCGATGGATGCAACTGCAACTGGCACAAAGGCCTACAGCTATTTCTAAACTGTTTTTTTTTTCTTAGCATGTCGGCTGTGTTGTGAACGCAAAAAACCTAACACTCCTCATCGCTTCGCTCGTCGTCGTACCTACCGGTGACTCTGGGACTGAATTTCTGTTTTGCTCTAATATGATTGACCAAGCTCAGTACTAATTATATGAAAAAAATGATGGACCGGGGGTTTTCTAACTATATCTCATCTGTCATTTGGTCGACATTGTTAGCTTAGTATTCTGCACAATAGGTGATAGACATTATTAATAATGCCCGGTCAACTTAATAATTTGAATATTTATAATCAAATTGCCCTCTGAAATTGGGCGTTTTTCATAATGCCCGGGCATTTTCAATAATACCCAATTTATCACTTGGTCCATGACATATATAATTCAGAAGTTTGACTAAATCTGATATGTGTACATAGCTACCATCATTGTCTACTAATGTTGTGATTACACAAGTGCATACGCACGTAATATGACTTTAATGATTCGACTTCAACGTACACCACGTTACGTGTCACACATTCTGTTAGCCATTTATTTACAGCATATGAATATAAACAGTATGATTAGGTCCTACTATAGTGCGTTTCGACAGATACGCTGTAGTGTTAATAAATGACCACAGAGTGATACCTATTTGCACTAATCAGAAATATAAAATCTTTACTAAAAATTAGAGAAGTATAGCGAATTAAATTTAATTACTATGAGAGTCCCGACTGTTTGACGCGAATGCACCGGGCCTTCTCGCGATAGTTTATAGTCAATATGTGTAGAAAACACGAAAGTTTCAAGTTTTACATAAAATCGTTATTTTCGTTCAGTTATACATATCTTAAATTTTGGAAAAAATAAATATTACTTAGATCAAGTTTTTTTTTAATGCATTTTAAATAGTCCTTACCGCAGTGTGTCTCGTCCGACTTGTCGTAGCACTGCACCGCGCCGTCGCACCGCGCCGCGGCCGGCACGCACAGCCCGTTCCGGCACCGCCACTCCTGCGGCGAGCACGTCACCAGGCTCAGCTGCCGGCACACGCGCACGCCCCGCTCTCGGTCTACTAGCTGACACGCCTCGGTCTCCAGCGCACAAAGACCTCCGCAACCTGACAAGTCAATTAAAAATTTGTATATTTAGGGGAATCATGGCCGATGAAAATCTTGTCACCTGATCAACCACGTCTGTTGTTGTTGGAAACCACCTAAGTTGTAAAATAATAATAATAATAATAAGCTCCCTGGCTATCGAAAAATTTAATTAAATTACAGACGAAAGCTTTATAGTTGAAAAATATAATTTTAGTCTACGTGTAATACCCACTATCCACTGTTGTCTTTCCATTCAGGCACTAGCGTTGTTTTTGTCTTTTGTATTTATTTACTAGTTAAAAATACATATATGTAAAATTATTGTTAAAATCCTTGCCCTTTCTATTTTTTGGTATGCTCTAAAGTTAAAGTCACGCAGCCCTCTGCTGTCAACAACCTTTAAGTTACCTTTATTTGTGGCAATGGCGATAAACATGCAACCTTGCGCTTTCTTTATCATAACTCGTGGACGTGACTTTTATGTTGTCGTCGTCTGACCGAGAGGAGAAGTTCTCTCTCCAGCTCTCCACTTACGTAAAGTATACAAGACAGTATTCAAATTCTGTTTAATTCGTAAAAGGATAGTAAATCAATGCAGATATCTGTTCATAGATGTATAGTTTACTATATGTTTTGGTTATATAATTTAGTAACCTATTCAATGTTCACGAGTACAAACATTGTTTGATAGTTTACTGATAGTAAATATATGGGAGCAGTGAAATGTTCAGTTATTAATCAGACGATTCCGCGCTTTTTTGCTATGCGCTAAATTAAAAAAATATTTTCAGAGGAATGCAGAGTAAATAAATAAATTAACTTACCCGTAGGATCATCGGCTTCGATAGCTTTCCTGCAGTCTGGCATCCCGCTGCTTTCGTTCAGCATACATATTTCGTCTGTTTGGCACGAGCAGAAACTTTGCGATAGGATGTCTCTGTTTATAATATCTTTTGGTTTTTGGCTTTCTTTACTTTTATTATAGTTTCTCGGGTACGTTCTTATATTCTTTCTTATTTTAGATAAAACGTTATCAATTAAGGAATTACTTTCAGTTGTACTGCTAAATTCTTCTTCTGATATTTCAGTGCTGACAACCTCGGGCAACTGTTCTGACGGTAAAGCGATATTTGTAACTGCTGATGAAGTTTTATTTTCTATAATAGGTTTTGTTGGCACTACAGTTGTACTGAGTACTTTTACACGTGTAGAACTAGAAGTAGTAAAATTCACCAAAACAAAACTTATAACTACAATAGCAACAATCATCACACTTATTGAGCAAGCCTGGATCTGAGTCCGCTTCTTCACGGGTTCAGTCAGAGCAAAATTCACAATACAACCGATGCCTTTTAGGCTTTTTCGCAGTCTTCGCGGGTTAGTTTCAGCAGGCTGCGGTTCATAGGAAGTAAATTTTTGGCGAGTACTTGAGTCTATTTGATGAGATATTGATGGAATGCAACGGTTAATTTCTACCTCGGCTATAACAGATTCTTTTAAAGAATTTCTTCTGCACGAGAAAACATCTGCTCGACTAATGTCATCACGCACGGAATCTTCTCTTGGCTCACTAGACAGTAAGTCGATCTCTTTGGAAATTCTTAAGTTAGGAGTGGAATGCTCATTTGGTCTGAAGTCTGTTAGTGGAGATTTAATCTCATATTTTCTCATCTTTCCCCTGCAAGTGTAGCAATAAGTAATTGCTCCATCGTCCGCACTTTGTACATTGTTGATTATTGTTTTCCGTAGATGGCTGTTTGACCAAAGGTGAGAGCAATATAGTTGGTCCCAGTTCGATGTAGAGTCCTCTGTTGTGCTAGCTACCTCCCCGGAAAAACTGTCAGTCAATGTCATAGTGTTCGCTTGTTTCTGTATGTCTCTATCATATTGAACTTATTTATATTATTTTCGGAAATATCGGCTGAAACATAAATAAATTAAATGATTACGTTTTTGTTTGGTCTTTAAATGTAAGGTGTAAGCGGGGAATTAAGGTACAAATGGAATAGGTACAAGTTTCTACCCCTACCTCGATTGCATACGTAACTTGATATTTTAGAAGGGCATCATGGAGTATCTTTTACGGTTAACAGTAATTACGAGAAAACGATACCATTTAACCTATGCGGGTATTCGTGCCCGTAATTAAAATTATGGGATTAAGTACAACACCGAGGGGAGTTCTTTGCTCAGCTTTTATAGGTACCTGAAGTCATGTAAAATAATACCTTTTGAAAATAGTCATCGTAGTACTCAGACATATAGGTAAGATATATTAAAACTCAGAACGGTCATTAGTCCTCGTCGGCCAGCCAGCTCGAACGGGTTCTGATTAGCTCTTTGGTAAGGAGAGAAACATATTGCAATGCTACTTAAAAAACGTGAGGTAAAACTTTTATCAAACAACGTTTTTCCAATTATCGCGCAGATATTTAGGTGCGACCGATAGATGACTACTCCGACTACATCGGCCAATCATCTTTCTATTTGTATTTAATAATTAACTGTGAGAAAGTAACATTAGAGTAAGGAACAGGAGTTGTTCAATTGGCTCGTGATTTTCACACGCCGCGAGATATTTAAGTCGTGAGCGTAGTCTCAGCACGCTTAACATTATTATAATTATCCACATTCATGCTCACTTTCTCACGATTTACTTGCTTAAGCATTCAATCCGGATTGATAAGGTGGTGCCCCAAACATGATAAGCTGCAACTTATATTACAGTTAGCTAGTTTTACATGACACTGAGGCAGTTTTAATTAATCTAAAACGGTAGTGGCGTATCAAACAATTTCCCAGGCAAGCCGGAGCCAGTACGGCTTTATTTTTTGTGATAAGCCGTAGATAAAATTGCTGAATTATATGAAATTTAGTCATGCCTGCAGGAATTGGTATGAATTTTACTATATTATACTATATTATATGATCTGCGACATGTTAAAGATCGCGGGAATCCATTTGACGCGGGTGGCGCCTAACCGGTCACTGTGGGTCGCTATGGGGGAGGCCTATGTTCAGCAGTGGATGATGCTCTGCCAAATATAGATAATGTAACATTTTTGATCAGTTATTAATTAAAGTTCCTATTTGAACCTATGCTCAACATATAAAGGGTCACTTTCTATAAAAGCTTTAATGCTTTTGGGTATTAAGTGATTTAAATACTGCTTCGGGTGACTTAGTCTAGAAAAAAGAAAAATCTGAATAAGAGGAAAAAAATGTATTTATTAACCGTATTAAAAGGTAATATGGCTATTTACAATTATGTCTACCTACAATATTTAATACAATTATATTTCTAGAAAAGTCACATCATTTGATGTGTTATTTGAACGCATTTGTGTTAAGATAAGATTAAGGTCACCAGTGGCGGGGCCGATATTATTATTGTTTATAATAACCATTAACCAAGATAACTAAGAATAATAACGAGATGTGGAAAATAGTACTACACGAAGACACGTAACTTAATGCGACAACGTGCTGTGTCAGCTGAGACCACTATACTTTTTATCTGATTATTTTGCTATTAACTACTAATCTGGGTACTTACGTATTATGATGGGATGATGCACTGGACCGACTCTGAACTACAACATTTTCTACACTTAATAATATTGTCTAATAATGGAAGTACAACGTAGGACGTCAGCGTGCCGGGCAGTCACGGGTCTTGTGGACGGAGCTCCGTTGCCGGGACGACTATTCAACAACCCACACAACCCCTTCGGAGTAAAACTGGCAAAGAAAAGGGAGGACTATTCTAAAAAAGTGTGTGTTGAAGAGAGACAGATGGATAGGGGCTGGTGACGTATGGTGGTGCCGTGGTCAAAGGCTGTGCTCAGCCAAGAGTGACACGCCGCAGGTTTTTATCGGGGGAAAGCAACTGAAGTAACAGCTGTTCATTTTACGCCCTTAGTAAACGCGATGCACTACAAGTATAATGAATGCAGGTGCTCTTGCGGCACGCTAAGTATGTTTTTAGATGGGCGTTTGGAACCACGTGTAATGCCTTATATACTAGTTACGAAAAATTATATTTATGCTAAAAGTATGCATTAAACTGTTTATTAAATTGTATCCCCGGGAAACAAAATTTTAAATCAGGAGCTTTTATAATTAATTTAAAAAAGACAGTAGACCAAAAAGTAAACATATTTTTTTTTTTCAATTTATATAGTTTATCGAGTCATATTTACAATTATTTACATCTTAGATTACATCAAAGTAAATGTCATTGTATCGTGGCAAATGTCATTGTAAGGGAAACCATACAAGTATAAATAATAATTTAAAATGAGATATGGAAATAATGAGATACCGATCGTGCAAAAAAAAACATAATTAACAATATAAACTTGAAACGAGATTCAAGTAACAACAGTCGGTCTTATAATAAATTCGAAAATATTTCTGTCGGTTACCTCCTCACGCATAATTGCTGAACCAATTACGATGAAATTTTGTATCGAGATATTGAATATTGGGCACAAGATTTATGCCAATAATTACTGATTAAGGAAGCAAAATGTGGGGACAGAGATTTATATGGGGAATACACAATTACTAATTCTAAGCTGCTGGCGAAGTTGCGGGCAAATGCTAGCAAGTTCAACACCTTCGCTGCGGCAGTTAGTTAACAGCGCAGTTAACCATAGGTTCTTGTTGTAGGGTCGATCGGTCCGATGACGCAGCGAACGTGTTAAAGGTACAACGAACAGTTCTCGAGAGATCAGAAGTGTTTTCCATGAGTAGAAAACAATTAGAAAGCCTTTTGAGGTAGGTAACGTAGGTACCTATTTATTACACACATATTACTTAGCAAGGAATTAAGTAGGTACCTAGGATGGAAAAATTATAGGTTTAGTATTACGTTATTAGACTTATTAGTTAGCTACCGGACCGGTAAACATAATGCCTTTTTTATACAACGACGGTGGCAAACAAGAATACGACCTGCCTGATGGCAAGCAGTTACCGTATCCTAAGGACGCCTGCAACTCCAGAGGATTCACATGCGCGTTGCCTACCCTTTAGAAAAGTTAACTTGTCGAGTAGTAGTAAGTAAGTTTAACGAGTTAGACTTATCACTGTACAATATAATTCACTGCCAACCAGTAAATGGCCAGCATTAATCTTGTTCATTGCACTCCATGTTAACAAAGACTACTTTTCATCCAGATGAAAGTTAAGTGACACGTCTTTGACCTTTGATAATGGAACAGCGAGAACTTACCTATTTTATCTTCCTTGGTAGAAGAAACCTATAACTTCCTACCAAGGAAAAAAAAATGTAGGTTTTAACGTGATAATTAATTTACTTTAGTAGTAGTACATAGTTTGTCAGGGTTCCATTGTCAAATGGGAAACCTGATAGTTTCGCCATGTCTGTCTGTCCCCCGTTAGTTCTAGAGATCTGTAATTTGGTATCATCATCGTCACCATTTCAGCCGTAAGACGTCACTGCTGGACATATGTGGACAAAGATGACTTGTATCATCTTGGCGGGTAGTTGCCACGTTTGGCAAGCGGGTTGATTTGGTTTCGACGGACGCTACGTACATGTGGAGTGAGGGTATTTTTTTCCGGTTCAACCCTAATGTGTTAGATGTCGATATCGTTTTACGGAACCCTAAACTGAGCATGGCCCAATATTGGCCGACAACCGTATGTTTACCTACATACTAATATACTTAGCGATACTTACCTACCTTTTCAATTTTTAAGTAATTCCTTAATAATTAACGATAAATAGTGCGCGACGGGCCGGCGACGCGAGCGGCGAACCGAACGGACACTCAGTACTCTCAGTGCTTGAAAATAGAGGCCTATGTTCTCCGAAACATGTCACGCGAGTGACTAAATAAACGTGAGTAGAACCGTAATAACCGTTAATTATTATACTATGTCTCACGAAAGTTTAAATGTTACAAAAAAAAACTTTAATACGTTTTATACAAAAAAAATATTTATTCATTCCCCTCATTCCCCTTCCAGTAAATTGTTTTTCATGATATTTACATATTGCGCGCCTTCGATGCTTTTGCTACATTTAGCATTTTTGATGTCTCATAAATTATAACGGTACCTAAATACATTCCTACAAGTATTTATATGTATGTACACACAATTACATATTTGCGTAAGTATCCAACAAAGCAATGATGTCATTCAAAGTCATTGCCCTTTGGGTTAACCAACTTTGAAAGGGCCGTATGTGGTAACGTGGTGTCATGATTTTGAGCTTTTTCTGGCCTAACATAACTTTTCCCAGAGATTTATATCAACTACGGTTGGGACCAGTGGCGTGCAGATGTAGCCAAATGATATATCTTGGATAATTATACATCATCATCTACCTCGCGTTGTTCCGGTATATTGTCACATTTGCCACGGCTCTTGGGAGCCTGGGGTCCGCTTGGCAACGAATCCCAGAATTTAGCGTAGGTACTAGTTTTACGAAAGCGACTGTCATCTGACCTTACAACCCATGAACCCAGAGGGTAAACTAGGTCCTATTGGGATTTTGCCGGTTTCCTCGCGATATTTTTCTTCACTGAAAAGCGTCAAAATATTTCCTAGGTACCTACATAAGTTCCGAAAAATTAGTTAGTAAAAACCGGGGCTCGAACCCGCGACCTATGGAAAGCAAGCATGCTCTTACCGCTAGGCTACCAGCGCTATGTATATTTACATCAGACTAAAATAGAACATGGTTTAATTATTATCGTCTTTACATAGTGATATCATATGGGCGTTAAGCGTTCATAACTTTCATAAATGTTTCAGGAAGTTAGCGTTGTAAGTTAGTGAATGACGTCGCGTGCGTGCACTGCACGCGCGGCTGCGTCGCGCTGCAGGCGTTGCCCAGGCTGCTGGTGCAGTCATCACCATCTCGCTAGTCTGGTGCATAGCGGAATCCCTTGCCCTCGGAGCGGGCCGAGGCCCAACACGTAATCAAAGCTGAGCGCATCGCATCAAGCACAACTCTCACTGCGCGCGCCGCGTGCGGTTGTGGTCACTTGCCTCCACTCCTCGCTTCGCTCACTCGACTCGGACACACTCAGTGTACTTGCACACAGCGATCCGTATGCGCGTTTCAACGTATATCGCGCAGTTTCTCTCGTAAATAATTAGTATGTGAATGCGAGGTGTATTTGTTCAACACGAAAACGAGTGAAATGGTGTGGATTCGCTGATCAAGGCGCGTTCGCTTCGTCTTGCACTTGGACTGACTTCATGAGGAAGTGGTCGAAATATCCTGTTTTGCTTTGGTGAGCTAAATACGTTAATTAATACTAGAGTTCTTATAAGTGCAACAGTTATTCCGTGAACCTGAAGACGAGAGTTCATCATATGTATGGTTGCTTAATACCTGTTTAATGTAAATATTATATTAGCATTGCGAGCTGTGTAGGTCAGATAATCAGACGTCCCACTTGTCAACGGGCGGCATCAAGTCACCAAACAGAGTGGCGAACTGTTGTTAACTGTTAGTTCGTGCCGGTTTATTGGCTACGATATTTTAGAGGGCATTCCATTTTACACTTCTCTCCAAGTTTTGCACATTTATTCGAGCCACTAGTTACATTTTTTGTATGATCAGAAATGTGGTCAAGGGTGACCAGTACGATGTTTACTTACTCATTTAATTGCTATAGCTCAGTAGGTATCTGTAGGTAATGTATTTTAGGGTACCTACCCAGTAAAAATATGAATAGGTCATTATACCTACCCTAATTATTAATCAATGTAAACTAGTTAAAATAAGGACTAGGTATATGTAAGGTGATTATTCGATTAATTAAACATATTTATAGTGGCATCAAATGGAAGCGCGTGCCACAATAAAAACAACAAATAATGGTAAAATTTATAGGGATAGAAGTTATTAGCATTATTGAAATTATATTGTTATAAAGTTTTTTTTCCTCAATGATTGTAGGTATAATAATACACAACACCGCGTAATGAGAATGTTTATTTCCGTATGTTTTCAACTGAAAGCGGCGAAGTTAATCATTGCCGTTGTCGTGCCGTGTGACGCGGTATCTCCGTTTATTATCAAAAAAAGTGAAATGCGTTTGTTCACCGCTTCTTATAAATGTATATTGTATTCAATTATGACGGGTTATAGCTCCGAAGACAATTCAGTTCGTTCGAATCTCAGTGTTGCCAAGCCGAAGATTAGTCTGATCGACTTTCTAGAAATTACATATGAGGACAATCCAGGCTAGCTTCAATCAGTCACACTTTAATAGTCGCGCGACTAATTATTTAGCAGCTGAGGTGCACCCTTTCTTATCCCCGTGGGACCCCACTTGTGATAATCTTAGCAGGACATTAAAATAGTGATATATCCCATAGACCCCATAGCCTTTATTTACCTATTTTAATTATAATTAAAAGTGTACATTATAGATTATAGCTATAAGTCAAACCTCCGTAATTAATAAGTAAGTAGTAATTAATAAATAGATTTAAAAAGGTACGCCTTGTCGAGTCTTAAAAATATTGAACATTAATCAATATGGGGCAAAAAAGGCCAAACAAATTGTAGTTTTACACAAGTAAGTGTGTATCTAATAGCTAATTAAGCATTAGCCTAAGGCAACTTATTACGTATAATATTAGCTCCATTTGATAAGATAAACATGTATAACATTTACATATATGATTGTACTTGTTTTGTTTAGTTTGCACATGCGTAATAAATAGTACAAACTATGTGAGTCTTGATTAAAATGAGTTATGCGGGTATTAAGTAGTTCTTAGTTTAAAATAAAATAAAAAACACATGGAAGCAGGGTTACCTACAAACACCTACAGTTGAGCACATCTCTTAACAGAGGCTCTAGTGTATGTTACTTTTGACGCGAAACGTTTACGAACGCGTAAGTGATAATGTTATTTATATGGGAAACGCAAACGCGTTCGTAACGTAAAGTTACGTTAAAAACTTACACTCAGGGCTCTGGTTCCGAGGAAAGACGGAAGATGTAACATTAGTTCCTACATATATACTAGTAATAGTTGTACTATACCCGCGGAGAGTTTAAACCCGATGTTTATTACAACATTTGCCTCTGCAAGTGTCGCAACATTATAAATTCATGTCATCCTTTAGGCACGGCAGCTACTTTCTTTCTGGCAGCCGAAGGAGGTTAACGGCGAATTTCGATGTGCCGCGAATCGCAAGCTTGTCTGTACCATAGCAGCATATAAAATAATGCTCTGGTCTTGTTAGTCTTGTATTGACATGTTTTTATATGAATGGCATAAGGAATCTCCATGATAAACATAGGAAAAAATTAAACACGCAAACAATTATAAAATGTATGTTATATATGGAATTATTATCATCTCTTACCTAATAAAGTATGACATTTGTCAAAATTAATGTGTATTAGTTATACTTCAAGAAACACAATGTATGATTTTACTACATATTGCCAACACCAATGATGAAAAACAATTATTACCAACTCTATGCAATGAAACGATAAACAATGGGAAGACAAGTCAGTTCCTTATCTACAAAAAAAAAACGCTAATACTCGACAGCATTGTAATAACATCTGGTACTAAAAATAGTTTGGGTACCTTAATACCTTTAGGGAAACGTTATGTAATATAACAATATAAGTTAGTTAGTATAAGTGGGTACAATACTTTATTACAATTTTATTAAAAAATAATGTGGAATAAATGGGCCCTACAGGAACGGAGGAGGGAAGTTCATTTTACCTACTTAAAAAAACGTTCTTTTACTTTCTAAATGATAAGTACCATCAAAGATATTTAAAAATTTGCTTGTTTCATCGATACGATCTAGTTAAAAATTAAAAAATAAAGACTTGCTATTTTGTTGAACTGATCAATATGATTATTAAGGAAAATCTGTCTGTTAAACATTTCGTCATAGAGACCTTTGAAATAAAAAGTATCGTGAAATCTAACATTAATCTAATTTAATTAATGACATGTAAACCTGACAGAAATATATCTTACTTAGGTAATATATATTTCTAAGGTTATTCAGAAAAGTTCATGAAAAAAAAATGTCATGTAGTTTCATTAGAATAAAAATGAAGAATACGTATACAATAACTTAACTACAGATTATAAAGATTTTTTTGAGTTAAGGAGTCTGTCTTTCATAAGTGTTGGCAGTTGGCACTGGGTCTTTTCGTATCGTCTACTTATGTACACTTTGGTTATCGTTGAAGTTCATTTCGCGTAGCCTTCTTGTACACTTCGCGTTGCAATGTTTATACTCCAATTGATATTTTCTACTGCAACCCCTATTTGGCTATCGTTTTATTATTTACATTTTCTACATGACCCCAACTTAATGCAATATTTTAGGAGACGTTTATCTTATGTTTCTTGGAAAAGAAATATTTTTTAACAATATAGAAAATAATAATTCTACAAGACTAAATTGTATCAACTAAAAAATAACGAGTTTATTTTTGAATTTTTATCTTATGCGGTTCCCGTGTCACTGCATTTTTGTATCTTTTTATGTTTGTATCTTATTTATTTGATGTATAATAAGTTGAGACAGTTTTTTCTAGGCCCCAAAATGTTTTTTGTATGTCGTATAATTGACCTAATAAGAACTCTATCAACGTGGTTTTAAACAAGGAACACTATTATTATTGTATCGTGTATGAAAACAGGGTTGAGGTCGGATGCATAAATACACAGACGCAGTTGTAAGTAGACTATCTGCTAAGGTTAGTCACTCACTAACGTGCTTCAATTAATTACCTAGTTTAATAGATTGATCCACAGTTTTCCGGTCCTGATCATTTATATCCGATTTCTTTGTTTCTTTGTCTTTCATCGTTAAGGGATATATGTAAATGATTCATGTATTCAAGGTTTTAATTTCGAAACAAAGTGTTTCCTTGTGATCTGATACGTATTACTGTTCCATTCATTATTTACAGTTTAGTTTTTATTTTCATGTACCTAAACTAATTTTGAGTTATAAAAAATAAATAATATTAGGAAACCATGTTATGTACATAGTATATAAAAATACTGCGAGCCGTTCATACAACCTTACACACATATACAGGGCGTCCCAACCGCTATGCCAGATGGAGGGAAAGTACCTTGAATATTTTAGATGGAACATTTTATTGAAACAAGACTAGACAATATTTTAATTTAAAAAACATTTCAATCAATTCTCGTGTAGTCGGTTCAATTCCCGGTTAAACAATGTAATTATTTCAAAAACTATGAACGCAGTTTAAATTGTAATTTTTTTTTAGTTTTTTTATTTAAAGTAATGTCTTCTTACTGTCTGTCTTCTCACTTTCTACTGTCTGTAAAATGTTCCATCTGAAATATTCAAGGTATTTTCCCTCTATGTGGTATAGCCGTGGGGATTGGGAATCATTCAGATATACATTTACTTAGAGGTTACAGTTTTTATCGGACGTGTCTGCGAGCGTCCGGGCTATTAGGGTCAATTGTCGACGGATTTTTTATTAACATGATTTAATTTTGACTCCTCTTTGTGTTATGTAATTAACAATGATTAGAATATTATGTTTCACCACCTAAATATCAACATCCAATTGAAGATTATTATTGCTCTACTTAAGTTTTGTTTGGAAATATAAACATCTCAATATATATGGCTTAAATTAGAAACTAATACACGATAGTATTTTATTTAAAAATTATGCATGGATTACAAATTACCTTGAACCATGTCCGTTTATAAGCTTATGTAGAACATGAGGCTCATCTAAACCACAAACACAACCAAGGAAGACACAAGCAGAGCATTTTAATGTTGGTTTGTATGTTTTTCCGGCATCCAGCCAGGCCACTAATACTATTTATACGCGACAGTGATTCGTTTTATAGATAGCTGGGGCGAAGCGTCTTGAACACTGAATATCAAATGAGAAAATCTTGTCGCGCGATCTCCGAACAGGCACTGCCCGCCGCGCGAACCCGACTAACCTTAGGTACACACTAAAATACATATTGTACTCCTATCTGACTGATCATTGTTATTAGACATTAGTTATTTGACTTCTTAATCAAAAGTTTATCGAATTTATGGCTTATTCTAGATACTGCTTACGTCTCAGTATTTTTTGTCGGTTTATATATAAATAAGTATGTCTTTAATTCCCTATATTGTACATAATCCGACTTTAACAACTAAACACTGGCTTGCGAAATACATAATGGGTGCTAACATTTGTTTACATAACTCGGGCTTTAGGCTAGGCCTTATTTTCTTTCACATTTCATAGGATGTCACAAAAATAAATAAAATCTGGTACAAAATGCAATCATTACGAATAAATTATGCATGCAATTAACCTAAATATAAAAATGCAGGTATGTAACTACGGCCTCTCGGAATATCGAAAGATGACGGACTAATTAAAAAGTCGCTGTTCATCTTCGACAAATGTGTCATCCTATCAAAGGCAATTTATAGTTGAAAGTGAATTCTGAGCTGAGTGAAGGCAAGTCGCGTGTTAGAATTAAGTTAATCTGCGAAACTGATTAACAGTTTGCTGCACGAGGCACGTGTGCCTCTTCTTTGTCAGCGGGACATTAATTAAGATCTTCAATTTTTTTGTCCTCCCAGTATTAGGTCATTTTGTTTAAAAATGTACTTAATTTAGGTTCTTCTTTTACCACGGAAAGGCTAAAAAAAAGATAACAATTAATGTCTTAAATAGTTCTCATATAAAAAAAAAGATTTTGCCTGCAGCCACATTCATGTGAAATCAAGGATCTAACGTGTTCTAAATTCTATAAATCACCTTAAATTGGGGGATATTTCTGGTGCTAAGTTTTGTCTAATTAGTTTACCAGATTACGCGGTTAAGTTAACATAAAGTTTAGTTTCAAGCCAAAAATGTATGTTTGCGATAAGTTGATAATGATAACCTATATTTGCATATTGTTATTCCTGCGTCTAACTAACGTGCATTGCATCAACGTCGTTTAAGATTACATACTTAATTCAATAATATATATCATACATTATGTCACCGTGGTCAAAAATCTCAGAACATTTGGGTTGTCGATGGACCTGTCCTATGGCACTCGGGGGAAGAAATCTCTCAGTATGTTATAGTCTTATATGTTTGAATGGAATGTTTAGGAAGCGGAGAGTGGCCGGTCGGTGTGGTGCATGAATATGATTCCTCATAATTGCTGCACGTGGATGGCGCTAACAATTATAATGCATTCCGATGAGAGCCTTGGGAGTTCGGATGTCGGGAGAAAGTGAGTTCGATGAACTAGTTGTAAATGAAAGTTGTACAACAAAGGGTGTCTGGATCAGGTAGAGATCCAGAAAGTAAAAGGTCACGCCTGTCGGGATGAATGAACGTTAATTGTGAAGAATGGAACTATCTATCGCATTAGTGATGTACCAACAAAACGTCGTCCCTAGCCAGTGGGGCCTTAATTTATGACTTTTATGAGTTGTTAATAGATTCCACTTACGAGAATATTGATGTTTAACAATGTAAACTTATTTTACTACATGTAATGTGATGCGGGCACGAATAGTAAATGCAGACGATAGAGAGTTATGTTATCATATACATACCAGCAAAACAATCCACATAATCATGATGCATATTTTATAGGGCTTGCATAAGAATCATAACACTATAGCTGCCGGCGCCACTTTCTACATCATACGGATATTACTATAACACTACGGAACTATTAATGCACACTTTACCTACAATATCTAACCGTGCCACTAAGCGACTTTTGGACAAACGGATGGACAATGTAATCTTAAACGCAAAGTGAAACAATCTATCCTTCTAGATTCTCTATCCATAGTCCTTTTATATTATTATCCTATAAACAAAGTTCTTACATAGGTACACCTGCATAATATAAATCCATGCACAAAGCAAATTCTTAGACAATCTCAGTAGGTATCATTATCGTTTTAATGATTGATTTAATTTGTATATTAATTCCTATGATTAACACAATTGTTGTGATTATAAAATTGTCTTATTTATAAGTAGATTAAAGGGCTATGTATACTAAATACTATACTTTTGTTTTGTATTGTTATTATTATATATATGTACCTAAATTGATGTACAAAATTTTGAAAGTACGACTGTTGCCGCTTATCGCGCGTTTATATGGGATACTCTAACAAAATTAGTAGTGATCCGTTTAAGGGCGCATTCGGTATCGTGTTTTGATTAGGAAAAAGTTTTTTTTTTTTTTTGTAGCTGGTTGTTAAAGTCAGCTAACCCTCCATACAAAGGGCAAAAAATTTTCGCGCAAAAACTTTTTCTCCTACTTTTTTCCTAACAGCCCTTAAACGGATCCCCACTAATTTTGTTACACCTTGTATTTATAAAAGAGGTGTTTTTTATATGCTACCTAACTCGGGTTTTTCCTAGCAGCTATTAAAATTAAATGTAGCCGATCAAACGAAGGTATAATTTATAATTAAAGTTATTTAGTTATTTATAATCCGCATGCCAGGGGGAGGGATTTCCGAAGCACGATGATCGTGTTGACAATTAAATAGGTGACATTCATAATTCATACCTAATGTTACATCTTTTAATTAAATTTTATTTCATGAAAAAAAAAACAAACAAATCAAAATCGATTAAAATTAATTTCATTTGTACTGAGTTTTATTAAATACTAAGTATACTGTGTGGAAGTCTAATACGGGCGAAGAATTAAACCAGACATAGGATTTACCAGTATAATCATTAAACAAAAGGTTTTTCTTTAATTATACCTATTATACACATGTAATTAGTTTTTATAAAATTTCTGAGCAGTAATGTACTGCGAACATTACGCGATATAAGCTTTTGAAACTCACTGTCAACGAGTGTTTAACTCGAGTGTGTTGCATTACATTGTGGGCCGATTTTTTTTATATGGATAAAATTTTAATTGCACTTCTAAGTAAAAGTTATCTAAATATATTTCTTATGTCCTATTCTAAAACAGTGGTGGCATTTGATATAAAAACGTAACATTTCACTTTCATATTTAATTTTAAAAAGGCGATTACACTTATTTTGGCAAGTAGAAATCTAGAGGAAAGTGCGAATATCAGATTTTAACTTTCATTTCTTACTTTTGTATGGTTTTAACTAGGTGCTTTAACGTAATTGGACATATATACAGTTAATCTTCACAATAAAACGATTGGTGCCATAAATAAAAAAAAAACAGGTCAAGAGCATGGCACTGGCGACGCTCAGTAATGCCGGGTTCCGTAGTTTTTGGTCCCTAACTCAAAAAAAAGTTTTAAAGTTTTAACGATCAAGTTCGAAATAAATATCAATCAATTTTTTTATTAAGCTGTAGGTACATTAAGATTATTTTTTAAATTTTTTACAAACTTTTATTTAAACTACAAAGTGATAAGTAACTATGCTCGGGTGAAATCTCGCAACAAATTTTCAAGCAGACTTATTTTAACTGATTGAGCTGAAAGTGATTGAAATGATGAGACTGATTTGAAATTTATGAAAAAATGTAATACGATATTTGTACTACACGACTGCCTGATGCTACAGGCAGAAGGCAGTCATAGCAACTACTAAAGTACATAAGATAAAACCGTCTGTATACTCGTCCGATAAGGTCTTTAGGCTCGTCGGAATCCTCGCGATGAGATTGTGCAAAAAAGTACAGTCGGTAATTAACGCCTGTACGTATAATGACATTTTTGACGGAAACTTATTGGAATTCCGATTAAAAATGTCACAGGAACTTGAGAAAATATTTTAAACTTTGAGAGCGATTATTTCCAAAATTATTTACCCCAATTATTTTTCAAATACCTACAACAACGGACGACACCTCATACTCAAAATTACACTTCACATGTAGGGGAGGTACAATAGGGGCGAGATGGCGGCGAACTAGCTCGATAACAACAAAAACATTTTTCTCTTTTATGGTTTTATGTTTATCTTTGGTAATCAGGCTTCCTGGTCTTCCATAATCAACACTTACGGAACCCTAAAAATATAATAAAATAATGCCGCATTCTTTATTCATACCAATATGTACCTGAATGTAGAAGCTTTTGTAATACGTCTCCGCAAACCGCATGCCTTCTGTGGGATTTTTCCTAGCAGCTAGACCGGCTATCTCTCCATACCGACCGCGATAAGTGTCTAGTGCCCAGACCAGTTTCGATCCTAAGGTGACTGTTTTAGAAAATCAGAAGCGAGACAACTACAGGTGAGGATTTGTTGCGGAAGAAAATAAAAATTAATTTCTTACAATGTCAACATCAATTACATCAAAAGGTACTTAGTACTTTCATGGCGGAAGCAGCAATATTGATGGTTGATAAATAAATATTTTGGGATTGTCCCTATAAGGCCCGTATCGTATACTGTACTAGATGACGATATACTTATATGTATAAAAGATAAATATGTAGAATTACTTAAATGCCTGCATATATAAACACATCCACAACCTAGAAAAATATTCGTTAATATACAAATAGGTACCTACAGCTTTGTATAGGTCCAGGTTCAACGACTAGCACCGGAGGCTCTAAGCTTAGGTATTATTTATTTTGCAGTATGCGATAATTATATCTACTAATATATCACAAAAACAGCAAAAACCTAAGTAATAAGAAATCTGTGTAATCCAAAGGACTAAATTACAAATTCGCCATGACATACTTCATATCGATATAATGAATTATTTGAATTCTAGTAAGTATTAAGTATAATACTTACTAGAATTCAAATAATTCAAGAAAACATGTTCCATTTAAAAGTATGTAAGCACTTACTTACATTGAAAATCGAAAGGATAAATAGCATTATGCTCGAATTATTCATGTAGATATATAATATGCACAAAAGAAAGTTGTTTAAGTATTCAGATTGGAGATCGTCCTTGGAGCCGGCGAAACTTGCATCTTGCGTGAGTGCGTCACTTCGCCGGCACCGGGCCGGTACCGCGAACATTGATGTTCGTATATTGCGAGCATCTTTCTCTTTTACTCAAATTAAGGCGTCATGAGAGTGACAGAGTCTATCGTCCGAAATTTACGAATATCGTGTTTCGCGGTAGCGCCGCTGTATATACATACACACTACATAGTCCGTCTGAAAATATTGATACATTTAATGTGACAGCAATATGTAAGTAGTTACGACTCTTATAGGTATAAGAGTCGTAACTACTACGAACTAGGTAGTTCGTTTTAAAATATGACAAATCGTTCGATTATCGTTGTGCGATTTTTAGGAAAACAATTTCTAGAAATTGACACATTTGCCTCTTGACCATGACGTTAACAATGGAATGTTAAATCCTATATTTACGACATTATTACGAGATATCTGAAAATATCATTGATGAAACGTAGGCAAAATCGACGGTTATATTTCAAATTCTAAAGAACGAAGTATTCCAGCCGTGCGCCGTAAAGTCGTGGATACATATTTTTGTCACTTTAATGTATCCATATTTTCAGACGTGACCGTAAAAACGAGTTTACTAGTTTTAGTACATCTCTTTCACGTTTAAGGGCTTTAGAATACATTTTAAAAGAGAGTGATTTGTTACAAATTTTGTACCTACGTAATACCTATAAAAATATCATTATTATATTATTTCGTGAACATAACTTAGAAACACGTGTACCTAATTAAAATTTAATGTACCTACCAACAAATGAGAACCATTATGGAGCTGGTAGACTAAACTGTTTTAGTGATTCAAGCTAAAATTACCATTTTATTAAAATAATTTGTATTTAATACTTGTAGTCGACAATATGTAGGTAGGCACAGTCGACGTCAAAGATATGTTTACACTTTTTCACCGTAATCCTTTGTATAATAAGATGCAAGACTGTTATAGTACTTTATGCAATAGTTGTATAAGAGGGTTCAAAAAAGGTGAGTGGCGTGTGTAACAATTTGAGGCGAAGCCGAAAATTGTTAATGTAGACGCCATGAGCCTTTTTTGACCTCTTTATATAACGTTGCATACAATACTTTTTCTACGACTAGGGATTAAATAAAACGCAATTTATAACTATTCCAATGCTAACCAAACACAGCAATACAGCATAAAAAAGAGCGGGAAGTTGCATACTGGAGCGGTACCGCGAACATCGAAGTTCGCATATTTCGGGCATCTTTCTCTTTTACTCCAATTAAGGCATCATGAGAGTGACAGAAACAATCGTCCAAAATTTACGAATATTGTTGTTCGCGGTAGCGCTGACAAATGACAGCCGACAGAACGTAATCATAGACACAGTAAAATATAAAATTTTTTCAACTGTCATTTACGTACTTGTGTTTTTCCTTATGTTGGCAGCAATTATTTTAGTTCTGTTACTGCTTCAATCAAACCATATAAATTCAGTTGTTGGTTAGGTTGGCAGTTTTGATTTTCGTTCTAAATTTAGTGTTTGCTTATTATTTTTATCTGTTGGATTCACCGCGGCCCTACCGCGAAAAACTATATTCGTAAATTTTGGACGATTGTTTCTGTCACTCTCATGATGCCTTAATTGGAGTAAAAGAGATAGACGCTCGAAACATACGAACTTAGATGTTCGCGATACCGGGCCTAGACACCTCTAGTAGTTGCATTTTACACATAATAACTCTAGGGTCTTTATGAAGTATAGACTAGATAGAATTTTGAGAAATTGCATAAGACATGTTTTTATATTCGTTCGCGGGAGCATATAATTTACAGATAAAAGTACCGGAGTAGAAAAACATACCTATCATTGACTTCGACTGTACATGTAAAGTTTTTTTTTCTAAAATAACTAACGTTAACACAACATTAACTTATACTTATATAAAAGCAAAATAACTGTTTTTAGGTATTTTTGGGAATTAGAGATGTTGACACATACGAGTATTAAACAATAGTCAATAAAAGTAACAATAAAAAAAAAAATGATGTGATTTAAAGGATTTGATTAAAATTTACAATTCCTAAATTTAAAAAAACAACAGAATTTAAAATTTGCGAAATTTTAAAAACCTTTTAGTGACTAAAATATTATTCAAACTGTTGTGATTTATGTTACTACTACTCGTACCAACTACACTTAAATAGTTACAAACGGATGAACTCACATGTACTTATTTCGCACATTTCTGACCTTTGTGTAGATTTAAGGCATTTAGTCTCATACAGACAATGGATCGTTACAATGATACGAATAGTATGCTACCACAAAAAAAAACTGTCAACTAAGTACCTTAGTTAGTTATGCTTAATGTAACAGAACATGCGGCGTCCACACCGCCATGTGCTTTGCTCGACAACCATTTCCAATTCCAATAACTTGTAACTATCTTGTTGCCCTTCATACGCCAAAGATGCCAATTGCCAAATTACGTCGACGGAAAATTATTATCCCAGAGGCTACATCATACGCCGCCGGTAGGGTTAGTAATGATATTGACACAAAACATACAAGAATCTATTTACGTACTTAAGCGGAAATTAATGATCGTTTTTTGGCTCTTTTACTTAAAGACGACCTTGCATAACTAGACACTGTTTTTGTCCCTGCCTCTGTGGTACCATGGTGGCCAATCGCTTTGTCATGGTGCTATAGTATATTCTTTGAAATCTCGAAAACTTGAGGTACATACTTAACTACACGGTAAGAACTAGGTATAGGTATTACAAATAAGCTTAGGTATGGGGTCAATTGACATCTCGACAAACAGAATGCTGGAGTGATAATGATAATTATGTACCTACGTGTTTTCCCAAAACGCAAAAAGTAGGTACACAAATATTGCATAGTCTACTAACAAAAAAGTACAGATGTTTATTATTTTTTATTGCTTGGTTACTGGTTACCAACCAAGGCGTAGTTTTCGATAGACCGCTTCATCGCCCTCGGCGAGCGAGCGCGTTACCGTTTCCGTTACGTGTTGGATAAGGATGAAGAGTTTACGACTGACTGCTTGCATCGGATTATTTTACCACACTAACAATGTGTCAATAAGCAGACTCACCGCGTGCGAATGTGCGATACAACCGTCACTTTCTTTGAAGCGAGTCAATGAAGCGCGGAGAAAGTGCCGACCTCCACGTCCGTGTACAGTCTGTAAAATCCGCTGACTCACACACGTACGGCAAATCACACATTGTTTTCCATTTTTTCTGAAATGACAAAGTGTACCGCCTGCGTTCATTAGGAGGCGGACCGTATCCGCACAACCAACGTTGTCAGATACCTAGCCTCTGTCGCAAAGCGAGATGCCCATTCACTTCGGCTATAAGGATATTAAGAAAGTTAATGTCTATTTTCTCTTTTATCATAAGGAACATGTTTTTATGTGATTACTCACCCAAAAATAAGGTTTGTGGTTTTTGACGTGGTTGATGTATATTTCGATACTAGTGAAAAAAAAATTTTTTTCGACTAGGGTGAACGTTGGAGCCCGAGTAAACGAGGCTGACAATCACCCGAGTCTTAAAGAAGTTTTTACACGAGTATCGAACCTATTTTTCCATAGCAAGCAAGTGCCTTAAAAAGTGAAATTTACGCACGAATTCGAAGCGTGCGAAAAGTGCACTTTTTACGCACTAGTTAGGAAAATTAAATTATTATTATTGTTTTTCTACGGATAACATTTTTCGAACGGTCGTTGACCTAACCCAAAAGATGACATTTAAAACATTGCTTGCTACATGCTTATAATAATTTTCTGAATTGGTGCATACTTACTTACATGTACCTACTTTATACCGAATGGTCCTTATGTTATTTAGTTCCAAGCATTTAGGAAACATGCAGCATGTACCTATACAGATGTTATATTAAGCATCAGTTGTTGTCATTGTGTGTATATATATATGACATACAATAAACGAAAACTGGGTAATCATAAATATCATGAGAAATGTGTTTTGACCCAAATTATATAAGGCCTGTTTACGACGCGCGTGCCCGTCTCTGTGAAACCTTACCGGAAATATTGGTCTTAAGTTAATCTTCGACTTTTATTGCGTACAACAACGAATGAATTGAATTATGTAAAGCCTCGTTTAATAGGTCATATGGATCGTCCCTTGTCCCACTTTCACTGCATTTTCCGAAAGTCGAAAGACTTTTATACCAATAACTATTACTAATGTTATTTAGTTCCAAGTATTTATGGATTTATTCATAAAAGTCAGATCATTACAAAAATGATTTTACGACAATTACAAAACTATATGAGTACCCATTATTAATGTAGAGATTTTTTACGAGTTTCACGGCAAGCGCGCTAAGAAAGTTATTAGTATGTAGGGTGTAGGTACAGTCAGCAGCAGAAGTGGCTAAGCGTTTGAGGTGTTCAAAATGAGGTCAACACATCTCTATTGTCAACAGAATAAGAGCGCGTGTAGGTCATTTTGAACACTTCAAATGCTAAGCCACTTTTGCTGCTGACTGTACAATCGTATACGACACTGGTATAAAACTTTTGACATTTGAAACCAGAGCCCCGAGTGTAATTTTTTAACGTAACTTTTCGTCACGAACGCGTTTGCGTTTCCCATATTAAAAACATTATCACTTACGCGTTCGTAAACGTTTTTTACGTCAAAAAAAACCTTACACTAGAGCCTCTGTTCGCCTACCTGACTTTTCCAATCTAGACTTAAGTATTTTAAAAGCATAGTTTAAATCTGGGACGATGTAGTTACGTTGGCATCTTTAACATTAAACTTTGAATACGTAACAGTCGATTGCCTCTGCGTCTTATATCATTGTTAAACAAACTATCACATAATATTCTCGATACCCATTCAGTTTTGTCCGTATACATAATATATATTTAATAATACGATCATTCTATTTTCATTCGTAACTAACTTAAATGTTGATAACAATGTAACATAATTGACTGTTTCTTTGTTCCAGATACCTTCTTTCTTCACCTTCAGTGATGATTATCAGAATACCATGGCTTACGCTTCAGTTGATACTACTTACTTCTGCTTATATTACTTTTGTATTAGGTAAGTGGTTAAACAATTATCTCCGAATTTTTAACGCTTAATTCCCAAACCTAATATTATATATTATATTGTATATATTTTAAATATTATTATATACAAAAGTAGGTTAGATCGTTAAGTATAAGTAGGTAGTCGAGGAATGTAACCGACGAAAAAAACAGAGGAGTTTCCAAGTCGGCGCGTAAACATATTTTTAGGGTTCTGTAGTCAACTCCCCTATAGTTTCGACATGTCTGTTGGTCTGCCCCCCCACCCCCTCCTCCATCTAAACTCAGTAGGTTACCGTTATTCCTAGAGAGCTGTAATTTCTGATATGTAAATCGATCAGGCGGACAAAGTGGCCACATGAAAAAAAAACCCTACATGAAATGTTGGGGTTCAACTGTTTTTGAATTACGGATCGAAAACTAAGGAATCTACACTGACGATGGCGCGACATGCTCTTGGCCGGTTTTTATGTCTTATATTATAACATCTATATAGTATTCTTTTTAAAACTATATTTCTCTTTGAATATAATTACTTAATTACTGATATACAGTGTGGAAAGTTTACTCGGGCCCTGGAAGGAAACTACCTTAAATCCTTGAGCTATTAATACTATCGATTAATATAATAAAATAGAGTGTGTGTTTTTTTTTTAATTTTAGTTGGTTCCAGTCCCGGGCGAGGCCAGCAAGTTTTAGAAAATTTTTGAATGCAGTTTTGTTTCTTTAAAAAAATAAAGGAATGTCTCCTTTAAGTGAAATTAGCTAGCTCAAGGATTTAAGGTAGTTTCCCTCCAGGGCCCGAGTTAACTTTCCACACTGTATATTATATGGAAGTTTTCGTGATACGTACCTAATATATAATAAGTTGATGATACTTTGTTGAATTTCAGTTAACTAGTGACGAATAAAATATATAACGAATATTTTATTCGTATCCTGAACCACCCAAATACAAAATTACGAATATAATATTCGTACTTCTGTTGATACGACGAAACCTAAAATGACTAACTACAAATCCTTTCAGGTAACCCCATATTTCTCGATCAAAAATGGAACAAAAAACCTGTAATAAAATGGTCGCCTCCGATGGACAATTGGAACTGGACGACGGAACCTCGCAACCAGGAGTTGTTCTTCATGCCCTCCAACTTCGAGCACAAGCTGCCGCCGTCAGCGAACGAAACAGAACTAATTGCGCACATGGCTGCCTTAAAAAGGAATTACTCTCGTCTTTTGTGGGACAGCGATAAAAGCTCAAACTTGCCACTCTTTGTAGAAAAAGCTTTAAAGTTGCTCAATTTAAAGCAAGTTTACTATGAAGTAGAACATTCTGTGATGTCTAAAGTATCATGCACGGCGTGTAAAGCGGGCGCGGGTCTCCTTCAACATTATATTCGCGCTGGTAAAAGTAACGAAGAAATCAATAAAATGATTTATCAGTTCTGCGTCTCCTTGAAAATACAGTCCGCCAGAGTATGCGAGGGCATAACAAGGCTCTTTGGGGTAAGCCAAGTTTCTATTTATTCAAACAATAAACACTACTACTTGCATAACGTTTTATTTGAATGAGTGCGGTGTGCGGTTTAGGTACTGACGGTATCATTAGCCCGCACATTTCTTAGGTGATTATACTTTTCACACTTTTATTTTCACTTTCAGAGTGAAGTGGTATACGTATTGAAGCGCATAACTATAGGACCTGACGAGATATGCAGCTTCGTCATAGGAGACGCATGTGGAGATGTGTATAATCCTTACCACGAGTGGGAAGTCGCTTTTCCTCCAGTGCCAAAGCCAGCCTCGGTAGTCCTCAGTGTCCCGACAGAGAAAGCGCCTACATTCAAAGTTCTTCAGATTTCTGATACTCACTTTGATCCCTATTACGCTGAAGGTAAATATTTATAGTATATACCTAGATAATTCGTGATCTGCTTTGAGTTCATCTCGTGGCATACTTTACTTCCGAAACAGCTGCTGTTGAAAAATGTCACGCGATTAAGATTCAATGCGGGTCACGAATTGGACTGTTTATAATAGGCACGTTTTCATTACAACGGTAATACAAAATTCATATTTACAACTAGACGTAATTATACGCTACGTAAAAAACGATTAGAAAAGTTCGTCGACCGAAGAGCAAATTTAGCGCTCTTGCAGAATCCTTTGAATATTTACGAGCTAGTAGGCGAATGGCGAAGCTAATGGAATTAGAATACAACACTAAAGGCATCGCAAGTAGGCGACATACGCATAAAAAAACAATCGAATTAGGTATGAAACCTTATACGGTTTGAGAAAGGAGAACGCAAACACGAATATTATAAGTAAGGTAAGTAGGTATACATAATTAATTAGGGTTGTACCTGTTTAAAAACATTTTATGACCCCAGTCCACAGATCATAATAGCCAGGTATAGACATATCTAATAATTGCATCTGTTGGTTAAGAGCTCGTTCCCACTATGTCGGATGTCGGATCCGGATTTCCGGATTTTGATCAGGTGTCGTAGATCTGTTCACACTAGTCAGCTGTCGGACAGTGTTACGAAAAATACACAACAACTTTGCTTGCACGCTGCAATGGAGAGGTACACGGGAAACGGCGCTGTGGAAAGTTTCATATAAAATGTTCTGATTAAAAATCGTCCCGACATCGGACATAGTGGGAACAAGCTCTAATAAGGGTCAGATAGAAAGAAAAAAATTATCTAAACGCGATACAGCCCAGAGAAAAATAAACTAAATATTTTCCAGGTGCAAACGCGGAATGCAATGAGCCGCTGTGCTGCCGCGCGTCCAACGGGCCCGCGGTGACGCCCGGCGGCGGCGCCGGCCGATGGGGCGACTACCGCAAGTGCGACACACCCAAGAGAACCATCGACCACATGTTAAAACACATCGCTGATACACATACGGTACTCCTTTTAATTCTAAACACAATATTATCTTGAGACTCAAATATCTAAATTGTATTGAAACGGGTCACTCACATTTTAGAAGTCGAACATTACTCGACATGATTCGCTTGTAACGAGGAGCATAATCATGAGCCACACTTCTTCTAATTACTAATTTACTTCGCAATTATTTCAGTTTTAGCGTTTTGTTAGCGAAATTACCGGGATTTATTAAGAGTTCAGGATTTTCTTCTGGTGTTTTTCAGGATATTGACTATATCTTATGGACTGGCGACCTGCCGCCTCATGACGTCTGGAACCAAACAAAAGAAGAGAACCTCAAAGTTCTGCAGGAGACTGTTGCCCAGATGTCTGACATGTTTCCTGGGGTACCAATCTTTCCCGCTCTCGGTAACCACGAGTCATCTCCAGTAAATAGGTACGAATAAAATAGACAAAATTATGGATGCAAGTTCATTACTGGTACCATTGCGTTGTTGTAATACTCGAGGTCATATCAATCAGTGGGCTCGACACGAGCGTTCATAATAACTATACCTAAGTGCTTGATTAAAGTTGATATTTATAAATGGCTTCAATATTATAAAACATGTGATATTGTTACTTATATGGGAAACTCAAAGGCGAAGGTGACGTTTTGTTACGTTAAAAACTTACACTCGGGGCTCAGAGGCTCTAGTGTAAGTTTCTTTTGACGTAAAAAAAGTCTCAAACGCGTAAGTGATAATGTTATTTGTATGGAAAACACTATTAACGCGATGGTATAGTAATATTACGTTAAAAACTTACACTAAGCCCTCAAGGCACTGGCGACCGGTACCCTTACCATGAGGTGTGACTTTGAGGTTTTCGATAACGAGCATCTCGTTCGCACTAAAATAGTACAAGCGAGATGCACAGATAGTAAACTCTATACTCGTTATCGAAAACCTCAATGTCACAATTCATGGTAAGGGTACGGGTGAGATAGTTATCCCATAGTGACGATTTTAATAAAAACACGGTCGTCCTATACCATGGTCCCCTAGGTCATAGGATTCCGTTTAATAGTTTATCATTTTACCCAAAAACTTGGCTATTCAACGCGATACCCAATCATAATTTCTACTTTTCCAGTTTCCCGCCGCCTTACATTTCTTCACCGGAGTCCAACATAGCGTGGCTGTATGACGAGCTGGACGCCCAGTGGCGGCGCTGGCTCCCCGCCGGCGTGTCCCACACGGTGCGCCGCGGGGCCTTCTACTCTGTACTTGTGCGGCCCGGCTTTCGCATCATATCGCTCAACATGAACTATTGCAACAATAAGAACTGGTCTGTATTTATTCAAGGTACACTTCAATTTTAATTATCCTTGATGCCTTATTATGCTTCGTTAGTGATACCTTGAGTAAAACGAACCATATGATAACACATACGGGTCGTACAGAAAAAAATAGGTTCGCGTTTTTCCTATCGACAGTGTGAAAATTAAGGGTGCAAAAGCCAAATAAACAGCTCCTCCTCTTATATGTACAAAAACACAACTTGTAATCACGTAAGCCGTTAACTATTGACGATTTTTGTTTAAATCAATATGTATGATTAAGGTACATTTCGTATTGTTAGGACGACACGAACACGTTAGATTGATGGTTATTGCTGCTAAATTAGAGGCGTCATTTAACTCCACCATTTGCAACAGTTGCAACACTTCCTTCCCTGGGCATCCACTGCTCATTAATTTCTCTTATCTAACATCTACGAGTACATTTATTTAGATACAGGTTACATTCATAGTAGCCTAGACTCGTAGCATCATAAACAAACTTTACTTTAAAATGTATTTTATACTGAAGTTTCGGTAACGAAACTTTGATGGTATTAAGATTAAATAAATGGTATTAAATACCACTAAGTCTGGCCTAGTGGGTAGTGACCCTGCCTATGAAGCCGAAGGTCCTGGGTTCGATTCCCCGTCAGGGCAGTTATTTGTGTGATGAGCACAGATATTTGTTCCTGAGTCATGGGTGTTTTCTATGTATTTAAATATTTATATGTATCTATTTATTATATATATTGTCGACTAGTGCCTGCAACACAAGCCTTATTGAGCTTACCGTGGGACTAGGTCGATTTGTGTAAGAATGTCCGAAATATTTATTATTATTTATTTATTTACATATGGGTTTCGTTTTTGCTATTTTGGATACAGGACCAAGTGATTACCCGTATTGAAGAATATTATTACGTTTTAGGTGGCTGTTACTCAACAGCACTGATCCGGCGACCGAGCTCCAGTGGCTCATCTACGAGCTACAGTCAGCAGAATTCAGCGGGGAGAAAGTTCATATAATCGGTCACATACCGCCTGGTCACTCTGACTGTCTAAAAGTATGGAGCAGAAACTACTACGCCATAATCAATCGTTACGAGTCCACGATTACTGCACAATTCTTCGGACACACGCATTTTGATGAATTCGAAGTGTTTTATGATCCAAACGATTTAGGTAAAAAAATTACATCAGCAAACTCATTTTCCTATCTCCTATTACAATCGTATTATCATTTGATCATTTTGTTAACAGGTAGAGCAACGAGTATAGCCTACGTGGGACCGTCCGTATCGCCATATTATGATTTAAATCTCGGCTATCGGATATATTACGTTGACGGTGATCATGAAGCAACTACTCGGGTAGGTCAAGATCTATTACTATAGTCGACATTATACGAAAAAAATATTGACTGATGATTATATTAGTATAACTGTAAACATTCCTAAATATAAAAACCTGATTTTATAGAGTGATATATTATACTAATTTAGATCGCAGATTCTGAACGTCACATTATGACGATGTGGCACGAAATAGCCGAAGTGTATCTATAAGAAGTCTTTGGCGTTTAACAAGATTTTTAATTTTTATTATAAATATATTTCAGTTAGTGGTGGACCACGAGACATGGATTATGAACTTGAAGGAGGCTAACTTGTTTGGCTACCCCATATGGTACAAGCTTTACTCCGCGCGGTCGGCGTACACCATGAATGCCTTACGGCCCCAGGACTGGGACAAGTTTATTGATGACATGACAGCTAAGGAGGACGTCTTTAACTTATATTATAAGTAATTGAAGTTTCGTATTTATTTCTATTATTAATGTGGTTTGGTGAAGACTGAAAACTTATTTAGTTTTTTTGCTGAATTGATTTGATGTCTCCGACTCTACCTCTCCTCCTGCTTTATCTGTATCCACGATTATGGATAGTAAAATACAATGGAAAATTCCGTGAAGAGAAGAAGTCGACTCCCTAACCTACTCGGCAAATCAGTGTTACAGTTTCCAGTTATAATTCCATAAAGCGCGACCATAATATACAGCTAACCGACAAACGGGGAGGTACCCGCGTTGTTTTCTCTCAGGTCAAGCTTTGTTAACACTTGTTGCGGCATGAAAAATAATGTCATGACATAAGTAGAGCGGTCTAAAGCCCGTTTCACATCAAGCGCGGGTGCGTGAGGCGCGGACCCGCGCATGCCCGCGCCCGCCGCTGTGTGAAGGTGTTCATTTAAAACTAGCTGAACAATCGCGCCGCGGGCCCGCGTTGACACGCGCCCGCGCTTGATGTGAAACGGGCTTAAAATGGGCTAGGTACTCCTAATTCAGTGCGATATTGATGAAGCAATTCTAACTTTCCAGACATTACTGGAAGAACAGTCCGCGCCGCGGCACTTGCGACGGCGAGTGCCGCAAGCGGCTGGTGTGCGACGCCCGCTCGGGCCGCTCGCACGACCGGCGCGCGCTGTGCGGCCACATCGAGGCGCGCATCGACGGCTCGGCGCCCGCGCCGCAGACGTGGAGAGCATGGTTCTATAATGGACTCTCGGTCTCGTAAGTATATGATGAGATGTCAGAAAATGGCTATATGTACATTACGCATCTTGCGAGACATGTAAATACAACAAATATAATCGCTATAGGAACTGGACTAATTGGTTTAAAGTATAAAACTATTTTACCTCTAATTGGTTTTACAAGCATAATTCTGAATTAAAGTGAACTAAACTTAATCCCTTTATAATGCGTACCTATAGTGTAAAATTTCTAACCTACCGTATAACTTCCCAACTATTACCTAATTCAAAAATTTCCGCTATGGTCCAAAACTTAGTTAAATATGTTTGTTTATGTGTACCTAAGCGTTATTTAAATCAAGTACGCAATTATAAAACAAAGTTTGTTAATAAATGAATGAATTAATAAAAAAAACTAAAATGAATACCTATATAGCATTGTGGGATAGATACCTACTTAATTTAATTACGAATTGAACTTATGGACCATAGTTGCACTACTGAACTATAAGTTAGGTAGTTTTACGGTAGATACATTATTTTAGGTGACTTTAAAATTATAGTGAGACTCGACCATAAGTACCTACTAATTGCATAGAAACAGATAAATCACGTTTTATAAGTCCAATATTGCTCGACATGTTTCACCTTAGCGAAATAACGAGGAGCATAATCATGATAGAGGCTCTAGTGTAAGTTTCTTTTGACGGAAAAAAACTTCTCAAACGCGTAAGTCATAATGTAATTTATATGGGTAACTCCAACGCGATGGTGACGTATTGTTACGTTAAAAAATTACACTCGGGCTCAGTCGTCGCGGTTAACCAACTCGAACGGCTTATGATTATACCTACTCCTTTACAGAGCGGAACATGTCACGCAATATTCGACTTTTAAACGTGATTACCAGTGTCAATTGATTGACAATGCAATCAATACATTTTAGACACACCTAATTTAACTTGAACGATCTAACAAAACGCACCACTATAATGATATGATGATGCTAACTATATTGCAGTTTATCGTTTATGCTGTCTCCATTTATCGTTTACATATTTATAACTAATCCTTTTCTACCCATGTGTAAATACCTATTTACCCTACTGTTACTATTACCCTATTATTTTTAAATGGTCTGATAATGTATATAATTATATATGTATACACGCTTTCTCCTATTTTCAGTTTCATTGCTATAGAAAACTTAATCAAAGTAGTTTTGGATGCTTTATAGTGCTTTTCAACTAAAATGGAATGATATGTTAAGGTAACAACATGTATAATACACCATGCACCTATACTAGGTACCTACACAGAAAATAGGCTTGCTTAAAATTATAAGGTCACTTGTCCATCCATGCACTACCTACACCTAGGTTAGTATTATCATGATGTATGCCAAATATATTGGGAGATATAGATCAGTGTCATACGTTGGTATAAGAGCAAGCACACACTACACGCTTTTAGCAAAGCAAATATATAAAAATGACCTGCCCATACTAACAACTACAGCTGGCTAGCAGCTAGTATGGGAAGGTCTCTTTCTCACCTTTAACTGATTCGGTTGTGATCCCATAGTAAAAGTTGATCGTAATCACGAATAAATCCAGAAAATATATTTTGGTATTACCATTTTGATTTCACCTGGTATATTACCTACTTATACAACTCTGTTTTTCCTCGCAAGTGTGTTGAAAAACTTCGTAAGAAATGTCTGCGCTTGGTTACTTAAACTATTACACACCTACCTATTTGCTTTCTATATGCGTTCGCTTTCAGTTCACACGCATAAAACGCCTCGTGTACTATAATAATGGCCAACCTAGCACACTTGCACTACTAGCTACTATTACAACAATCCAACGTTACTCCGCGTTTAGACATGCTGGCTCGTCACTCGCCTCGCTATTCGTCGAAACGTTCGACGAGACTTTGCCCATACAAAAACGCGATGCGAGCGACGAGAGGAATGGCGAGACGTCCGCGTACATATGCGTGCTCGCGTCTCGCCTGGCTATTCGCCTCGCTACTCGCGCGAATGTGTGGCGGCAGCATTAGGTATAGGTACAGTCAGCGTCAAATAGCTCATAGCAACCAAACTAGCCAAATATATCGGTACAGGTTTTTATTTCTATTAGCAGTAAGGAAGTGTTACGATATATTTGGCCACTTTGACTGCTCCTAACTATATGACGCTGACTGTATTGTAATTTTAAAATGTCTTAGGTGCTCATTTCTCATACGGTTACACTAATTTATTGTTGCCATAGTAACTCGAAATGGATGATAGATTAATTACAGACTAATTTTAATATTACCAACTTTTTGACTATTACCTAGTCTAAAATCAATACTTAATCGTGTGAAATGGGCCCTAGAAACTACTAACTTAATAAAACTGTATGCCTAGCTCAAGAGGGGCCTGACAGTATGTCGAGCCGAGATAGACTACCCGTCCCTCTTTAAATACTTAGTATAACTAGAAAAGGTCGGGCAGTCTATGCCGCCACGAGATACTCCCGCGCCCCTCTTGTGCTAGGCCTTCTGGTTTATTTCGTGGGTTCTGGATTAAACAGCTTTTGGTAATTAAGACATGCACTATAGGTATAGGTATACTATACCCTATTATAGCTTATTTCTTTTTGTACAGACCTAGTGTACAGCAAGTTTAAGGTGGTGGATATAACAAACGCAAGAAAGGTGGGTACCATTTTAACTCCCTTGTCGGTTGAAATAAAAGGAATTTTATCATTCAATAGGTATTGTAGATAAATAAATATTTTATAAAAATATGATATCGTATCATATTTTTATGATAAGTATCTACCAACTTATCATTTATCTTTCGAATGGGAGAGGAAAAGCCTCTCGCGACAAAATGTGGCTTACACGTAAAACGTCTCAAGTAGTGACAAAAGAACGTATATAAATCTCTCAGCAGAAATATTGCATAGGCGCGACAACCGCAACACCTTTAGGTGGTCTTGGTCTTCAAAGGGCTAAAAAAGTTTCTCATCAGTCAGTTTTTTACTATTGATTAAAATAAATATATAAAGCTTATAGGTTTAAAATATCCGGGCATGTGCCTCGTACAGTCAGTGTGTAAATATAACACACAAAGTACGTAAACGTGGTAAGTACACCATGTAAATCCTATGGTGTACCAAACTTTATGAGTTATACATAAGTACCTACTTTTGATGCTACCAACTATATGACGCTGACTGTAGGTAACAAATACTATCAAAATAAATGAATATTAATCTTTCAGTCGTATTTAGATGGAAAAATCTTAAGGAAACCTAATAATACGTGGATACCACATTAGATTAGCGTGAGGACTTATTTTCTCTGCCTTGGGAGAAGGGCTATGCCTGGGCACTTAATATCGTGATTTAATGTTTATTAACAAATCATTTCAGGATGTCAATGATAATGCAAATACCTCAAGTGGCATATTCGATACCAAAGTTCGTGATGGGTCTCGGCTGAGCAGCAAGAAACACAAACTGTGGAAGCTTGATCAGAGTCAGAAGTTCAATAGTTAAGCAGCTGTAGTGACTTCAATCATAACAGGGAACTAATATTGAACAATCTAATTGATCTATGCATTAATGCAAGTCAAGGAAATTAGTCCCAAAGCTTACTGTATTACTTTTTTTTATATGTTGATGACATCAAAGCCTCAAATAAAGTAAAATAAATTATTGAATTTTAAATAGTATGGTCATTTACAATTCAAATTTTATTTAATATGGTTCTGATGCACGACAATGTCAAATTTTATAAACTTGTATAAACTAAACGACAATTTCATGTTATTAATAATTTAAAATTTAAGTAGTTTTATATTGTACATACCTACAAATCTGTAAATGTTTAATTAAATAATGTAAGACATGGATGCGTATAATTTCATTAAACTACAATAAGTATATCTAATGTTAATATTATAATTAGAATTATTGAAATTTCGGTTAACATCATCTCTACGCGAAATTTCGCATTACTATCGCAATATTTAACCTTTTGAACGCTTTTCCTCTCGCGATAAAATGTGACGTGTACGCCATGGTATCGACTTGTGAAGAACAAATATAAACCTTATCTGTCAGCAGGACAATTGCGTTGACAGCGTCCGCCATAGCCACTTTAGTGGTCGGTGGCGTGGCAGACAAGACATCACACGACCACTTTAGTGGTGCTTGGCGTTCAAAAGGTTACATTTTTGGTACTTATTAATATACTGAATATTATATTTTATGCATTTCCCGTATGGAACAATAATGTTCCGGGCATTCGGGAGGCGTACGCGGAGCCGAATCAAGCCAACGCGCTTTCGACAATTTAATGAAATGTAAGGTAGGAATGGTAATCTGAGCTGATTTTGCCCTTGTCCATATCATGGGACGCGCACAGAGACAGCACCCGCCATGGTGTAAGGACTATTGAGTTTTAATGGAATCTAGTATGTACTAGTCTATTGGGTGGAAAGGATGGATTAGCTACTGGGCTATTAGAGAAAAAACCGGACGCCATCCTAAAAAAAATTGTAATCTAATAATGGTAACATTCCTATAGTAGTTACGGGTACGTCACATGCACTCAAAAGGTCGTAATTTACAATGTATTGAACGGCACTTACGTCTTTACTCCGGTTGTCGCTTACGCCATTTTCTGATTACAAATGTTATGGGATAACTACAAAATGGCTTAACCGATTTCATTTGATATAGTTTTTATTGAAACTGCTTGTTAAGCCTCGAATCAAGGATTTTTATTCCCGGGTTAGAGGGGGGTAGCGGGATTGACTATTTTTTAAACATAAAACAATTATTTATGTAACTATTCGTTTTATCGAATAATGACTTTAAAGAACTCCTATTTTCTAGAGACCTTTCTAACAATACCCCACACAATAGGGTTGAAGTGGAAAATCAATCAGCCCCCACGTTTTGTCTATGGGAGCTAACTACTCGAAAACATTTTATTTCTTTACATTTTATTTTATCACTTTTTTGGCTTGATAAATACTACTCCTACCAAATTTCATTTTTGTAGTACTACCGATCACAGAGCTAAGCTGCGTACCGACTGACGGACACACAGACGGACATGGCGAAACTATAACTACGGAACGAAAGAGGAATTGGTAGAAATAAAATAAGTAAACACATTTTAATATTTTTATTTATTATAAAACTTCAAATTCGCAGAAATAGAGAGCTTTCAAAGCGTCCCGAATTAAAATAATTAATTAAGTAATAATATTAAAATTAAATGAGTTTTTTTATTATTTAAAACGAGATAAAAACACAATTTTCTGTGGCAATAATTATGTTTGGATAAAAGAAATTAATAATTCGACATTTGTACGTATTGAGTTATCCGATGTTTTGTGACATAAAAACTAAAATTATTAAATAGCTTAACTCAGTAGCTACAAGTAATTACTGAATGTTATCCTAAAGAACATAGAATTAAAATTAAAAATGAGGTATGTACCAGTCAATACTAAATTACGAATATAATTATGGAGAGAATTATGCGATAGTACTTGAATTCAATAATAAAATGATGTTAAAATTTTTAAACAGTTTTTTAAATTTCAAATGACATTACATCAAATTATAAGGCAACAATAATATTTTACGGCTGCTTAAAATATTGTTAGTGTTTTAACTACCTAAAATAAAAGGCTAAATTCACTGGTTTTATTGTTTTTTGGTCATTTCAAGCATTTAATTAAATGCATGATGAAATTATATGTAATGAATTACATACCAAGAACCAAATCTGCCAGTTAAGTTTAGGTAATTAAAATTATGACTTTTAATTATTACTCAGATCAAGTATTACCAGCACACAGTAGACTATCAGTGTAATACTATTTATTTAAATATTACGAAAAAATTAGACAACACTATTCAAATAATGTTGAAAGACTAGATACTTATTTGTTTGTATTTAGGATATTGTGTGACAATCCTAATAATATTATTTCAATAATCAATGTGATAAAAGACAATAAAATCGAATTAAAACTAAGTAATTAAAATGTAACCTAACAACTAAAAATGCCATTTTCTCCAAGTAATTCGAATGAGTCATATTAAAATATGTGAAGTGAATACAAGTGATGTAATGAACAGCCTTGTGCTTTGAGTAATACATCCTACTAATAGTGTGAGATATTTCTTTTTGTGACATCTACTACTTAAAATGTGAATATAAGGGTGGTTAATTTATACAACACTGGTGGAATTATACTGAGATCACCAAAACTATATTTACTGAGGTGAAAAAAGTTAGGCACTCAGACAACACACCACAAAAACATGGCACTACGAAGTAGACTCAATGCTGGTATTAGTACATAAATAATTAAAGTAGTCATTAAAATTTTGCGATATATCATCTGGTTGATGTGTTTTAAATAATTGAAATACCCTTAATATTAAATTGAAATTTTAAATTACCTACACAGATTGGGTGCATAATGTTTGATTTTATTAAAAATAATAAACAAATTCTAAATATGGTCAAGATCATAAAATAAATTTACTTAGTGTGATGTTCAATATCCAATAAAATCACACACTGCGTCTTTATCACTAGAACTAAATGTATGGCATTATGTGTAAATGCAAGTTGCCATTTACAGGTAGGTACAAACATCAGATTAACATCTGCATGCTACAGGCACACAGTGAACACTATTTCTTCTAAAGGCAACATTAAGAGTCAAAATACTATTTCTAAATTAAAACCAACTTACAATCGTAAATTAATTAACATGGCATTAATAATTCAGTCTATCGTTTAACTTCCAGAGCTTTTTCTTATACTTGAAATTTAACATTAAAATGTTGTTTTTGGAATGTAGAGCTCATAAAGAATGTTCCAAATTGTATATTCTACATTACGCACAAAACACAAAATTTTAAAATTAGCATTAAAAAGATGTATAAAAATGGCACAACACATAACACTGGGAATTTTTGTAATAATCTCAAAATATACTAAAACAAGTTGGCCCCCTCCACATCCAGCTTACGTTTAAGGAGAAACTATAACTAGCACACATTATGAAATAATTTTCAATCACTGAGTCTCATTTGATGAGAAGCCTGCGCAGGTTTGTCTTACTTTGTCTAGATCCAGCAGCACAAGTTTTCTTTTTCCTCTTAGAGGGACTGGGTCCCTCAAGGTCGAAACGTATACAACTCTTACCTGGATGTCGGTCACAGGAGCAAAGCTTGCAGAACTGATAAGCGCAGGTAGCTCGAGTGCATGCTGCCCATATTTCGCCAGAAGGATCATTTGTCACTTTTGCTGGTTGCTGGCACCGCACGCACGCTAGTTGAATACTGACATCCAGAGATGCCGACTGCAATAAAATATTTTTTGTTTTTAGTCTTAAGTATAAACATAATCATATTAAAAATAATTTTATTCTCTTAAACCCTTTTTAGTGGGTCAAATGATATTCTCATATAATTAATGTCAGTCAGCTGCATAACATTTATTCAGGTTATTTTAGTATAAGATGTCAATTTGGTAATTTTTGGTGAAAACTGATAGGATAATTCCCCATTTCCTCCTGCGGGTGACGTAAGAGACAACAGAACAAAGGGTAAAAACTGGATTGGTAGCAGTGTCCGTCGAAATCGATTCAACAGCTTCTGCAGTCGCCAACCTGCCTGCCAATCGTGGTGACTATTACAACTCTGCCCCAAAATAATAAAAGTCATATTTCGAGGAGCCCTATATCCAACTATGGACATCTTAGTCAATTATTAAAAAGTAGAATGATGAAATAAGCTAAACTGCATCAAATTTATTGTCCCTTCAGACAAAAGGGACCTTGCAACCTTTCAACACATTCCAATGATGTGCAGGTAAATTCTCATAATTATAACATGTAACAGTATGAACCTCTTTTGTCCCTTGGTTCATAAGAGAATAAAACAATAATTTTTTTTTTTACATGCTATCCTTAGTGCAATATTTTTTTAATGGAATTGACGCCCTTTCTATAGTAACTTTAATATGTATAGAAATTACCATTCTTGTCAAATTTTAGTGAAAAGGAAATTTAAGACAATTATTAGACTACATTAAAAGGCCATAGTCGGGTTTTCATAGTAAGTCGGTCCTTACATCAAACGGCTCGGGTTTTTTTTTTGTGAGTACCTCTTATGGTGAAGAATATTTTTGCCGAGTATGAATATGAACATCCTACGTGGCATAGTTTTTGACTTATGATTTTTTAAAGTTTTATTTTAAATGTATTGTTTTTCAGGATATATTCAAGCGCTTGGCTTCAAATTTTGAAATGTTGTTACTCAGATAGATTTGCATCGCCACGCAAAAAACGATTACTAGTTATCATATAAAAAAAAAGAAAACTAGACCAAATAAAATAAAAGTTTTTTTATGTAGTTGTGAAGTAGTGATACTTCTACATTTTTTTCTCGAAATAGACCATACATTGGCCTACTAGTTGCCTAAATATCAAAATTTTCCAGGCGGTGTTTTTCAATAATATGACAGATAAATAATACAATAAACATCTTGCATCACGATGACATTAAGTTGTCATTAGCATTTTAATCTTAGGGTCATTTCACACGAACCACAACCACGCGACAACCACAACCACGCGACAACCACGACCACGCGTGAATTGTACTATTTATTTCTAATGCAAATTTTGTATTAGAAATAAATAGTACAATTCACACGTACCACATTTTGCAGTCATTATCGACCATGTCTGTGGCAACGGCCAGCAACTACACAATTCACACGTAACCACTGCGTGACCACATTTTGACGCTGCGACGTAGTGTGGTTGTGGTCCGTGTGAAACAACCCTTAAATACGACAAACTGATAAGAAAACTCAGTCATAATCGAAGTGTTTGTATACTACATTGAAAAACACCGATTGAATACAGAACTCGGCCACACATTTTGCTGAATTTTGGTAGGAAGTACCGCCTGGAAAATTTTGATATTTAGGCAACTAGTAGGCCAATGTATGGTCTATTTCGAGAAAAAAATCTAGAGGTGTCACTACTTCACAACTACATAAAAAAAAACTTTTATTTTATTTGCTCTTGTTTTCTTTTTTTTTAATATGATAACTAGTAATCGTTTTTTGCGTGGCGATGCAAATCTATCTGAGTAACAACATTTCAAAATTTGAAGCCAATTGCTTGAATACATCCTGAAAAACAATACATTTAAAATAAAACTTAAAACAATCATAAGTCTAAAACTATGCCACGTAGGATGTTCATACTCGGCAAATATATTCTTCACCATAAGAGGTACTCACAAAAAAAAACCTGAGCCTGTTTGATGTAAGAGCTGACTTACTATGAAAACCCGACTATGGCCTTTGCTCCTTAAACATTATGTATATATACATGGGTAATTGGGTAAGTATTTTAGTATATATAATAAATAAATATTTTGGGACAATCTGACACAGATCAACCTAGTCTTATGGTAAGCTCAGTAAGGCTTGTGTTGTAGGTATTAGATGACAATATAATTATATAATATATAGATACATGTAAATACTTGTTCAGATATTTGTTCCTGAGTTATGGGTGTTTTATAAATATATTTAAGTATTTGTATATTAAATATATCATTGACTGAGTACCTACAACACAAGCCTTTTTGAGCTTACTGTGGAGCTCAGTCAATTTGTGTAAGAATGTTTTGTAATATCTATTGTTATTATTGTTACCAAATCGCAAACTGCACTTGTTGTTCATAATTTTGATGGGGTTTTCTCTTATTCCAGAATGCGATTTTGTAAAAAATTATGTATACTGTTAACTCACCCAATGAAATTAATAATATTTATCATAGAAGGCTTACCCGAGCAAATGTCTTGAATCTCATGGACCTTGGAGAAGTTGGAGGGCTTCTTGGAGAGCTTGGTGTAGCCTTAACATGTTCTATGTTATGTATATCCCTGAGTTTCCTCCTAACATCAACATTGCTGACTTTAGGGCTACTTCTTTTGTTCTCTTGATTCTCTTTAGAAAATCTCAAATGAGTCTTTAACTTGTCTCTCCCTTTAGAAGATTCTGCACAAACTTGAGACCATGTAGAGCTGACCAAAGTGAAGTTGAAAATGTCTACCGGTGACAAGTAACTCAATATCTGATCAATAGCTGGTATGCTGTTCACTGTATTACTTAAAAGCTTGATGATATCAATTCTCTGGTTGGGTTTGTAGAGAACTGGAGCAGGACTTGGCGGTGGGTTAATTATTGCTGTCAGACTCTGTGGCTCACAGGTCAATGAGTGTGTCTCAAAATCAAGTTGTCTAGAAAACTTTCTATGCTTCTTGTTGGTACTACTTAATGGTCTCAATGGACTGGATTTATGGTTTGACTTGATCCTGTTTAATTTGCAGCTGCTTTTACACATTTTCTTTATAGGTGTAGATGGGAATGACCATGAATATGCATTGAAGTTATAAATACTACTAGCATCACTGTAATCAGAACTAATTGGTGAAATTGAATAGTAGCCGCTGTAATTTCCAGATTCATCAACTTTTAATTTCTGTATTTGACCAGCTATTATGCTAGTTGGTGTTGGAATAGATGCACAGCTCTGATTAGGTTCTACATCATTTTGATATGGGCGTTTCACACCTCTCCTATTAAGTCTTTCTGAGAAATTTTCATTAATGTCTGAGAAATTGGTCAGATCGAAACATGGTTCTGGAGTATTGTTGTAAAACCTGTGATGATTTCTTTTACCCTCACATGTCGATGCTTGAACAATTACAGGATCTATATTCTCAGTTGAGAGAGCTGAGCAATCGATGGAGCCAGGAGTGAAAGTATGATATCCACTGTCTTCAGTTCTGCAATAGCTGACACTATCGCGAGATAGCAATGGGGTTGCGGGCTCCATCATGTCAGAAAGAGTTTCCATGTTGAAAGCAAACTTAAAACAAAATGTTGCTCAGCTGCATTTCGGCGCCAACTTCACGTGATCGAAGTAAACATTGCTGCCAGCAATGCCGTCAGTGTCTTTACTTCCAACATAACAAGCCGCCATAAAAATGTATATGTACACAAAATGTATAACGATCACAAATGACGGTTGAATTGACACGCCGCCGATGCTATCACTAGTTCGTTATTCGAAACATGAAACAGTTTATTTTATTTCAGCATCAATCACTCAACTATTATTATAACTTTCAATTATAAGTTTAGATATGTAAGAAAATCCTTTGATTTCAATATAATAACAATAAACGTTGCCGTTGTTTAGAAACGCAACTTAGCGTTGTTCCAGACTTTCTTTTTTTTTATTTGACATTTTAATAAAAAGTAACATAGCCAATGTCAAAAATATTGTAAAAGTGTTGCCAGATGGGTTTTGCGTTCCGTTACGCGCACCATTTGGTCTTAGGAAGCTTAGGAGGAATAATGACTGGAGAACGCATCCGCGAGCACCAGGAAGGGACAAAGATATTCCGGCTTTTGCAGCCCAAAACGTAACAATTTACTATAGTTTTGCTTTACAGGTCATTCTTTATAACAAAAATATCAGTTTATTTTGTATTAATTACCGCAACTTTGGTTGAAAACACAAGAAAACTCCAATTGTACTTGTTTGTTCCCCTCCAACTTTGACAGTTCTGAAGGGTCCAGTTTGGAGGGTAACAAAAATATGTGAAATAATTACAAGGACGGACGAAAATAGCGCCATCCCTGCCATACCTATAAAAATTTACATAAGACCATCCCTGTCGATCGGTATGTCTATGGTGTAGGAGCATCTTAAGATATCAATCAATCAATCAATCTTGTGTGTGTGTTCTCCATCGATTGTGTTGATGATTCCGCCAACGTCGAGGTTAAGAGAGACACGTATTTTTCAGACTTCGTCCGGTGTTTATCGATGGCAAGCTCACTTAAAATAAAATAAGACAAAACAAACATTGGTTGTTAGAATCTTAAGATATAATTTCTAATCGGCAACACTACGTATGACACTACTGACACTAGCTTGTCAGGCAAGCCAAACGTCAAGCAAGTTGCGATATATGTGAACATTCCTTGTTGTATTTATTTAAGGGTTGATATAAGCATTGTTAATTTATTGTTTGATATGTCTTACTGTACCTAATGTGTTTTAGTATGTAACGGATCGTTCATATCCTACAAATATAGATTGCGTCTTTTAAAATGAGTAGCTTTAAACACTTTAAGTACTTATGCAGACTTTGTGCGAAAAGCGATGAGTTTTGTAAGGATTTACTAGAAGAAAGCAACAAAAATGTGTTAAGTCTCATTAGAGATTTTATTCAGATTACTGTAAGTATAGCGCACAGTCTGAAGTTATTATGATAATATTAAACCAATATTTTCGCATAGCTGCATGTGCCCTTCGTAAACCCATGTATACATTAAAGCTTTATAACTTTATTTTACAGATAAATGATAGTGATGACTTACCAACGCGAATATGTCTCAACTGTGAAGAGAAATTAGTATCCTTTCAATTGTTTGTCTTGGAATGTTATAAAGTCCAGGATGATTTTAGAAAACCATTTGATAAGGAGCAGTTAGATGTTTGCACTGATTTGCCAATTAAGTTAGAGGAACCTTCCCCTGGAACAGAGTATGGAGCATCTTTAATAAAATCTGAGGTAAGTTTAGTTTTGGGTGAGCTTAATAATTAAAAATGAGTTTGTTTATGAAATTACACAAACAGGCAAATACATTGGCGAGTTTGTTACGATAATGAAACAACACATGATGAACTTTGATAATTTATTATTTTTACTATGTTATAGCCCTTAAAGGTCAGTCCCTTTATTCATATGTATGTGCACACCTTACAAAAATACATAAATATATGATAAATTAGAAGACATTTACATCTAGTATCTTCTATACGTGAAAATTTAATTCAAAATTGTGATTGTCAATCAAACTATTGCAATTTATATTATTTATAGCAACAAGCAATGAGTGTAGAAACCTGTAAACCAAACATTGTTATATAGTAGAATTTTTTAGAACTGAGCTTGTCCACCTGCCTGTTGTTATTATGGTGTTGGAATATTGAGAGATATTCAATTATCCCTTTTGTTCTTTTAACTGCCAACCAGTAACTACCAAAGAAGTTTAGAAGAACATTGCATATGTTTTAAATTGTCACCCTCCCTTCCCTTCATTTTACTTTGATATGATTAGAGCAGTACTGGATATGTTCTTGTTGAGAGTCAGGCAAGTTATACTATGAGCATTATTATCTTAATTTATGGTTAACCATTCAATGGGTATTGTATTCTTAAGTGGGTGAACTCAGTTCAAAAAGTTTTAACTATATAAATTTCAACTATATGTAGATCATATTACACTGAATTACTAGCTTAGTAGATATCAAAACCATAGAAATATCTGACAGCACCTTATGGCTTAACCTATAGCTTACTAGCTTGCAGTGGGACCAGTGCCTATGGCCTTCACATGTTTGAGGTGCTATTGGATATGATTGTGGTCTTGCCTGTATCTATCTATTAATTATTTATTATTAGTGCTTTATTTATTCTACATAAAAGTTTTGTTGACGATGTGTATATTATGATGCTGTAGACCCCTTCTGAGTAAAAGCCTCCTCTACCGTTTTCCATCTATATTACCTGTTTTATTAATGAGTATTAAATTTTAGGTTAAAGATGAGTTCACTGCTGAAGACATAGTTTGTAAGTATAATTTATATTATTTATTTTTTTATTTGCACTTAGTATAAGTTTATTTTAAAATATTGACATTACTTTTAGGTGCAATAACTTCAAATGATGCTTCACTGTCTGAATTTGAAGCAGTGGATTACAATGATATCGGCTTAAATGATGATGATGGTGATGATGAAGATGATGACTTAGATGACATAGCAATATCATCACTGAAAGATATTAAGAAAAAGAGGATAAAAAAGAAAGAAATTTCAGAAGAGGACTCCATAAAGTTTAGTGAGCTTTTAAAGCAGCCAAACTTGAAAGTGAAAGATTTTGTTAAGTATGTATTATACATATTTCACCTATACACATAGCAAAACTTGGTGTTGGGCGTCCACAAACTAGATGGACCGATGACCATGTACCAGTGGCTGGAAGTCACTGGCTGCAGTATGCTGAATATCACTCTTGGTGGCAGCCTATGGGGGAGGCCTTTGTCCAGCGGTGGAAGTACATGGCTGATTGATAGATACTTATTTAATCTGTCTTCAATTTTATGAAGCTTTTAACAAAAAAGTGGCCACAGTAGTTTAGCATTTGCCATACCAGGTTATTAATGTAGAGTCTAGTTCGTAAATATGTATCTTCACTTTAATCCATTTCAATTCAGGTGTAAAATCTATCTATATTTATGGACTTGGCTGTAACAGGTTGAGATTTAAGAAATAAAATAACACAATGTATGTTATTAGTAGTGACTATATAAATGTTTATACTGAAGTGAACTGTAATTTTTATGTATGGTATTGACTTAAATTTCATATACTTACATGGTCATTCGTAAGTGCTAGACACTCAAAGATGTAGCAAAGGTACAAAGTGTATTCTTATTAATACTTTCCATTATTTGTAGGTTGACATGTCATCTTTGTGGAGCGGAGTCAAATACTTGGAGTAACTTGCGTGTGCATTACTTTAACACCCATAGAAGCAAAGTTGTAGCATATTGCATATGTGGATATGCTATAAGATCGAAAAGTGTTTTGTATAAGCATTTTTCTCAGCATAAGTTGGAAAGTAGAAAAATAAGAAGTGCTGAAAATTTGCATGAAGAAAAACCAGAACAATCCCAATATTCTAATTTGAAAATTAACAGCTTTGTGAAGTGAGTTAGCCTAAATATTTACTGATATTCTTAAATTATTATCTAAGAAAAAAGTTATTGACACTTTTCCTGTTTATTAACATATTATTTTTGTCATCCACAGCTTCAATTGTAACACCTGTGATAAGGTGTGCTCCAGTTGGTACAGTCTGAAAACCCATTGCGAAAGATCACACAATATTCTGCCCATAGTGAAATGTGTTTGTGGTATAGCTCTCAAGTCCAAATCAGTTCTTTACAAACACATAAATGATCATAAAAATCCGAATGTATTATCGTAAGTATTTAGATCCACCTAGCTTTGTTTATGTTTACAGTTAAATGGGTTCTCTTTTATTAAAATTTGTTTCATAACAAATGATAATCAGTCAGTCTTTGTCATTCTCATAAATGCTTAGTACCTAAATTAAAAGAATTAATATTTTTATTTAGATAAAGTTTTATCTAGATATAAGATTCTAAAGTAATTAGGTACTTAATCTTCTTTGTTGGGAGAAAAGAACCCAACGATACAGACATGTTATGATAAAATAAGTAAGTAGGTACAGCCAAGTATTTATTATAGCTGGAACTTAACTTATTAATATGTTGAGTTTGGGGTCATCCAGAAACCTAAGAACAGGTGCTGATAAAAACACACAATTTTACGACACTTAATTAAAACTTATATCAACTGTTAAATATTTAAGGCAACAAGTGATTATTTTTTATCGCTTTCAGCTGTGACAAATGCCCGCGAATAACGAAAAGCTTAGCAGCGTTAAACAAGCATAAAATGAGACATGTCCCTAAATCGGAACGGAAGTTCACATGTGAATCTTGTGATAAAATATTTAATACTAAGGATGCATTAAAATCTCATGAACGATCACACATTCCAATAGAAGATAGGAAAATATACCACTGTAATATTTGCAACATGAAGTAAGTTAGCGTGCTTAATAATTTAGATCTAATAATAATTTAGAACTTATGTCACGTCAGCTCAGAGCTTGTCAGTCAACATGACAAAATGTCGGCAAACGTGCGAACGGCTTAGGCCGAGGCGTATCTACCTACTCCGCCAAGGCTGTTTTCCCGGCAATTTCCTCGCCGAACAAGACGAACCGTAGAGACATATTTTGTAAAATTTCTATGAGATGAACTTTGCTACATTGCCTATATTAGAGGACTCAGTTTGCACGGAGCGGATGGACGCTGATTAAAAACTAGTTTAAGCTGCGCTAACTAACTAACGCGTGCGACAGTTTTTAACTGATTGTACCCATCGCTTGCACCCGAGCTACTATTGATGCACACCCAGGGGTCTGAGTTCCCGGCAGTCGGTACTAGACTAGTAATGTATTGTAATCGCCAGATTCACAACGCGGTCGTCGGCGGCGTCGCACAAGCGCGTGGTGCACGACAAGATCAAGAGCTACGTGTGCGACCTGTGCGGGTACGCGTGCGGCACCAACGGCGAGCTGCGCCAGCACCGCGCCATACACTCCGACGCTAAACCGTTCGTGTGCAGGACATGCAATAAACCGTTAGTTATTCTCCTTTATTCGGCCGATAAACTTGTTTTGTTGCTATTGTATCCCGTTGTGCAATGGTCGTTAATGGCAACTTTTAGGATTGTTTTAGAATCATTTTGTCCAAGAATTTTTGTTATGGTTTAATAGCCTGCTCGGTAGTTACCGAGCAGAATCCCCTATGCGACGACGAGCTGAGTCAGCACCGCGGCATACACTGACAACAGACCGTACGTGTGTTAAAAGTACAACAAATCTTCAGTTTTTAGTGCAGACATTTCACAAACGTTACGCGTGTCCATTATTACGCGCGCATTTTAGTCGCTCTATGAAAAAAAATTACGTTCTTTTCATTAAATTTAATAAAAAATAGATTTTTTTCACTTTTAATGATTTTTAGGGTTCCGCACCCAAAAGTCTGCCTGTCGGGGTGTTTCTGTTGCCACTAATAAATAATCGAGCGCCACATGCCCTAAACTGACTGGCACTAGGCCGGTTCTGAAAATAATTTTGTACACTTTGATTATGGGTCGACATAACCAAATAATTATGACAACTTGTTTGAATACATATTTGCTGTCCTTGATTTTCAACAATAAATATAGATTTTAATTTTAGCCTGTTTTAAGTGTTCTCCTGCTGGGCAATGGCCTCTTTTATTTTTCTTGACTCAACCCTGTAACTTGAGTGACAGAACGCGTCCAACGCGAATACTCCACACAGAAACGCGTCCAACTCGCCACCACCTCCTCCATTCCTTTTCGTTCTGCTTGCACCCCGGCCTGCATCCCCCATAGTGTGTCGTGGGTCCCACTGTATTCATTATGGCCCACCTTTCCGGGTGCATGCAGCAGACAGGTCCAGCCCAGTCCCACTTATACAAATAAATTAGCGCAGGCTAATTAATATTTTGTATCTCGCAACTATACAGATTCAAAACCTACTCGAATCTCAAAACTCACATGGATATCCACGAAGAGACCTCGTACCCGTGCTACGTGTGCAGCCGCGTGCTGAACAGCCGGCGGACGCTGCGGAAACATCTGCTCGTGCACGAGGACAACTGCCGACACGTCTGCTCTTACTGCAACAAGGCCTTCAAGAGGAGGCAGACGTTAAAGGTTTGTTACTTCTTGCGAAGCTAACGCTAATCAAACATTCAATCATTTCAATTGTTTGTAGTTACGCTGAAACATAATATACATACCTAAACATAATATACTTACCCATCTTTATAAATCTACGTAAATCCGTTATAACCTGGCGTTTTGTTTTTAATGACTGGCGCACACGAGCGTCGTATGAATGCTTAGATAGTGTAGATATTGGCATCACTTTTGAGAGATTAGCTGTACCTACGGGAGGCATTTGTGCTTTATATATTAATATATAAATAATATACAAAGTTGGCGATGTACCGGGTGTGACCTGTAATAGGAGCAATAAATTAAACCATACACTCCACTCCTGAAAGTGAACAATATTTGTTTAGCAACTTATAAAAAAATCTTGTATTTTGGTTTTTAAGTAACTTGTAATTTTGTAAGAAGACGCAATGTACTGCGACATTTGTCATGATTGTAAGATGACAGGCGATGCCAATTAGACTGATATTAACGTACATTGAAAATACTATTTAATTTGTATGAAGAAGTGAATAACTGAAGATAAATTATTTTTTGAAAATTGTAGAACTAAAGTTGTTCCGTTTGAGGATTATAGCCTACACTTAAATTTATTGCTCCTATTATACCTATATAGTATTATACCCGGTATAAATATGGAATGGAACTTCAGTAGAATATCCTGTATATTTGAAACAAGAAAAGATAATTAACGTTGATTTGATCAAATACTACCATAAGATAATATTGGTTATCTAGTTACCTACCTAGTTAGAAAAAGTGTTTCTGGAAAGGACCCCGTAGAAAGTTCAAATTTCTTTGAATTTAGCTCATTTTAAGGTACGTTATACAGTTAGGAGAGTTGTACCTGTATTGACTTGCCTATGTTTGTAACTGAATGTAAAGTTAGCATTATACAGTTAGTCAAAGCATCTGACGCCCTGACCTGAAGATCTGTACCTATATGGTAGCTATTTACTATTTGACGCTTACTGTACAATGAATGGTACACATGTAATGTCCAGGTCCACATGTACACCCACACGGGTGACAAACCGCTGACGTGTAAATGGTGCGATGAGCGGTTTGCGTACGCGTCCACTTTGCGGTCCCATCGCCTGCGCTGCCACCCCGACAAGATGGCGGCGCAGATGAACGAGCAGTACGTCTACCGGCACGTCAACATCATGCCGCAGGTACGTCCCGTTTCACATTTGTCCATCGACAGTCGAACACATCCATTTTGTTTTCCATCCCGATAAAATGGCGGCACAGATGAACGTCCACCGGCACGTCAACACGTTGCCTACATCGCATTGTACGTGTAATAAGGCGTACTGTTCGACTGCCAAAGCATAAAATGTACCCCAGGTAAGTATATTGCCCACAGACTATCGTACGCGTCTACTTCATCATTCCATGACCTGCGGCGCTGCAGAAATAGTGGCGGCTCACATAAACGAGCGAAAGCTATATTAGGGGTCAATGGAAAACGAAAATAATGTAATAAAAATGGCTGCCTGACAACTGAATTTCTAAGCAATAAAACTATTTCAATATGGCAAAATAGTATTATAGAAGTTCGTTTGCACGTAATATTAAGTAATTAACGCTTATAATTATGAACTAAATAGGTAAGACTGTAAGTGACACATTTTTGTAACAAATTACTGTAAGTAACAAATGTTTTTTTTATTACTTACGTTTTCTATTGACCTCGAATATAGGTACTCTAGTATTTCAACTTGATTAACAGGTAGGACCCGTTGGACGAGTGGTATTTTTTATCCTGGACGCTTCCACTTTGTGATCTATGTGATCTATCGTTAGTCATTGTCCTGAAAAGATTGCGGCTTTGATATGACCGAGCAGTATATATCCCGTGGTGCCACAGGTGGTATATAATCCTATCAGCGTATTTGTCCCTTTGTTCTTATGTCGGCGAATAAAAATAAGATAGACATAATAGTTGTATGAGCGGCTTTAATCGATACATTTTTTTACACTCGACGGTACCTACACTATTAACAGACAAACAGTCGACCTTTCTCAGCCGATAAGTTTATTCAGACGCAGGTTTTGAAGGCTACACAAAATCCTTTTTACACCAAAAGTAGGTACATACCTAATGTTGTTAATATTAAAAACGGAAAAGGGACAAAGATAAAAAATTGTACGGTTATACGTAAATCTTACTTTACCAGAGCGTATCATTTAATAAAATGCCATTCTCTTGTGATTTAGTCTGAATATTCACTTGAAGCCCAGTATGATAAAGCTGCCGCCGTCCGCGCCCGCCCCGCCGGCCCGCCAACCCGTCTCGTATGTCTTACTGACTTGTACTTTGTTTCCCTCTAGAATAAATTATGTCCATTGTATTAGATAGTTTCAAAGTTACCCTTTGTTTAGACTTGTCTAAACTTTTGTTTGTTTCTCCAAAATTCGAAATTGTATAAAGTTACTAATTGTAGTCTGTAAAGTTATACGGCGGCTTGTTAAAATGTAACTAAGTAGCAAATTATATTATAAGTTTCAATTTATTTTCAGGATTACATCAAAGCTGACGTCGTCGTCGCTCTTAATGCGAAAAATGAAGTAGAGGCTATTTAAATAATAGGTTTAGTATTCCGCCAGCTGATTCTATGTAAGGTATTATTTACGTATTGATATTATAGCAGTTTTGGTTTAATTGAAAATAAATAATTTATCACAATTAGATTGAGTAGTTTTGTTGGTAGAAGTACTAATCCCTAACAGTAATATTTCAGAATAAAAAGTTAGCAGTAGCAATCCTTAAAATTAGTGTCTCCACCAATTACTGACAGACAAGAACATATTTCTTATGTAGTTTTTTGGGGCAATGAAGCACGAGCTTTAATACGAGGGAATTTATATTTATGTTATGTTTTCTTTATTCGTCGTTATCTCTGCAATCGTCGTGATTTCTTTATGGACTTATGTTTGCTGATTACCGGTACAGACATTTTCTGTCAAAGGATCAGAGTTGGATCCAAAGTCACTGACCCAACTACGGTAACTGTCTCGGGCGATACCATAACGCATAGATAAAAAAAATGGACTAGAACTTGATATTGCCTTCCACCGGCCACTTGGCCAATTAAACTACCGTGAGTAACCTTTTTGGCTGCATTTTTTCTATCATGAGGATCGCAGGAATACTAATAAAGAAAGTTATTTTTTTATTTAACAGTTATTTGAATTATTGATGGTTTCCATACATGTATTATGTCAATAGCATTGCGCCGTTGTGAGAAAAATGGGTCGCCTATTGTGCCCGTATGTTTTCATTGATCTAAATGCAGCGCTGAAATGAAGCGAGCGCTTGAAAGCAAACTGCCGTTTGTTTGCTCCCTGCCTTTCCACCGAGCAGTTACGTAAGACTACTCTTTAAAAATGTAAACGTTTTTAAATCTAGTCGGAATCATGATCGTAGTTTGAGTTTAATCTGCTCGTATAAGATTTGTATATATGTAACAGAATTTATTTTCTTTTACTTATTGTTTTTTCTTTTACCATAATTTATAAACGGAGATTTAGCACGGCAAATAGGTATACGGTAATAATGGCAACGAAACACTTAATAAGATTTTTATACTATTGTATAATTTAATTTAGCAATTTGGCAGCTTACCGAAGGCCGAGTAGCTACAAGGCGTCGACGTGACTGAAAAAATCACAAAGTACAAATAACTTCATAATGTCTAGCATGGTATTGTAGTACCTTTATACAATGTAAAATCTGCGTATGATTATATCTATTTACACCAAACGCCTGCGGTTTTTAAAGTTGTTTTCACTGCAAGAGCTGAAGCTTGAACTTACCGTTAAATTGCATAAGGTGTATCAGGATAGTTCCGTAAATATAGTAATGAATTATCTGTCACATTCCAATTAATCCGAATATAGGTACCTTGTCGCGCCCGTTAAGCGCGTCCATCGTACCTACCACATAATATGCGCAACGTATAATACTGCATGCATGGCGCTCACCACCTCTCACTAGGCGTGTGCACTTCTGCCCTTATTGCTACGCCGGCGACACAAGAGGCGGGCGTCTTGACTTTCTATACATATAACACGAAACCAACACATACCGAATATATTTACACGACATACGCAAATGATTTGAGACACTTCTCAGGGCCAAATTAGTAGTCAGTTTTCAGGCTATACATGAATTTAAATAAATATTAGAAGTTCAGCGTTACAGTTGTTCATATAGTAATAAGCGTGCGGTCCTATATAAACTGGAGCGAAACGAAAATACCTATTGGGTTCACAAAACATTATAAATTACGTATGTTGTCGCACTGACCTCAGTACAGGGTTATATTTAAGGTAAGATTATCATTATCAATTAAAAGAAAGAAACAAATGATATGTTGATAATATTGACGGAGTTTATACTTATTGTATTCAGCCAGTCCCACGAGTGTAAGTAGCGTAGCGCATCGATCGGTAGAACTAGATAGAAGTGATAGTTGGGATGACCTCGGTTCGTGCTCAAGGGTTCAGGTCGCGCGATACGCCTTATCTTATTCTGTCTCGGTAAGTAGAATGGTCACGAAACAAAGAATTATAGGGAGGGGAGCGCCCTCGACAAAAAGGTAAGAAATACTTTAGTACATCGTGATAGCGAATTCACAAGACTTACGACATTAACCTATTTCTGGGCAGAATTTTAATGAAGTCTCGTTGAAGGTTAAGCTTACGTGTGTTCCGTCCTCTTGTACCTGCTAGTTATAGGTAATTACAGATTAGTAGGGCGCCTGCCTCTTGACGTGTAACTAAAAACTAGTTTTAATTTATACGTGCCAAGTGTACCTTTGACAATGAAATACTATACTATACGCGTATATATCTACTTCGGCCATTAGGCATTTCCATAAATTAATCTGGGTGACACTTGAAATAAATTCGTTACATTGCATAACGCACTGCTGGCGCTGCGGTCATTCCAGAAATGTGCAAATTTAATCTGCAATGCGCTTATGGATAAGTTAATGCGTTGTAATATACGGCAAATGTCAATGGTAAACTTTTCGCTGCTGAGTGTATTTCTCGTAGCGCTACGCCGTAGCTGATAAGAAATTTATCATTTTTCATAAAATCATTATCGTCATCTTTAGGCGTTGTCACATTTAAAAAATCCCTTATAGTACCTATAGTATAACTAGTGAACCCACTCGGCTTCGCACAAGTGACACAAATATCTAATCGTACAGACAACGGGAAATGACTTGCCATCCCCCACGCACTGACGATTATATTGTTTAATATCACATTCTGATGAGTTAATATCAAAGTTACGAGTTAATATGTTTCTAGTGAGCAGGTAATAAAGGGATGATGACAATTGTTTACGATTAGCCAGCATAATTGGATATCTATAATTTATTAGGCACAAGGAACTGCTTACTTGACCCAATGAAACTTATGAATCATACTTTTTTAAAGCAAAGGGTACAATGAGATATAACGTATATCCATCATAGTATATACGATTTTTAGTAGGTATAATGATTATAAGATATAATAGCGCATTAAGGTAACGGCACCTATAATGTACAAGGACCCGTTATGGACGTTCACTCTTATTTATTTACTTTATTTAGAATTAAAGATCTGTCATGAGAAGTAAAAAGGATTTATGTTAATTAATAATTAATTAGTTATTGTAGGGTGACCATAATTTTAGGGGAAAAAACTGTTTCTTAACAAAATGTGCAAAAAAGAAGGTGCAGGTGTTTCACTTAATTGCGATACTAAACGATAGGTACAGTATCATTTATTCTGTCGAAAACATAATTATCATGTTATTTAGGTACTGTGCCATTTATCTGATAAACTTTGATTACTAGTTTCATAAACATATGAATGCACTACGTCAATCACTATTGACGTGTTGACATTACCTGGTTTGATCCCCGAACTGTAGTAAGTAGGTACAAGTTTTTTTTTAATCTATGTATGCAGTTTTTCTTGTGCCTAAAATAGTTGGTTCTTAAGAACAGTTCTTAACACTTATTAACAGCCTTTCCCATACTGACCGATCTAAATGGGCCACTCTGTAGGTATATTGTAGCGATATATGTTTAATGCCAGTCGATATTTATTACCTACCACGAAAGTTTCGGTTTATTTTCATAAGAGATGGGACAACATTGTATCAACGACATAAAGTTTTCAATGTTTCATGAATTCAAGACGAGTGCTTTCAAAACGCGGGACAATTGAACGAATGAAATTTACGCGACAAAATTACCCGAGCTCACATAGTAAGAAGCATTAATGCAGAAACAGACAATGTGGCATGCACCGCTGGCGCTGGCAGCGGTAAACGGTCACGAGGAAAGTGAAGCGAGGCATTGATGGCGCGGATTCATGCGGCGATAAGGCTTTTAGAACAGTTTAAAGGGAGGTAACCGAACGTTGATTATGGTGTTCATAGGCTGTTTTGTTGAACGTAGTCCGTGACGGCGTCAGCGGCTGGCGCGTCGCCAGACCTTGTATGTATGTTACTATTGCTTACTGAAAAGTATATTAATTCAGGCGAACCAGTGTAGTGTGGTCTCGGGTGATCAAAAGGGGCCTTTGTAAGGCCTTTAGTAATATCCCCCGCCACGCATCTCTGAGGCATTCGGAGTGGCTATTATAGATGGTTCGATCTGAAATAAGTACGCGAAATGAAGGTTAATTTGAATCGAATATTTGACGGACAGCTACTTAGATGCTGTATTCTATGCAGTCTCTCAAAAACAAATTTCTCCATGGTATGGTCATTATTACTTACATATGCAACCTTTGATGACCTCTACGAGACTATTAATTATTTACACTGGTGGTCTTATATTATGGCCTCAGAACGCATTAGGAACAACTTAGTTCATCTCGCTGTCCCGCAGCCCGCACGGCGCTTTTATATATGACCTCGTAAGCTTGAACACACATAAGTAAATTTGGAATGAATTATTTATACACAAGCATAATTGAATTGAATCCACTACGTATCTAGCTATAATTGTAACGTAGCCACATAATCGGCCACGAAACAGAATTACATAATAAATTACGTATATATAGGTATATAGTATACCTGTGTAGAAAGTACCCAGGCGACAGAGCAAGCAGAGGTCGTGTTATGTCTATGTATAACTAAGAGGAATAATGACTGGAGAACGTATCCGCGTGCGCCAGTAAAGGACAAAGATATTCTGGCGTTTGCAGCCCAAAATGTAACAATTCACTATAATTTAGATATACAGGACATTCTTTATAACATAAATATTACCTTATTCTGTATTCATTACCGCAACTTTGGTTGAAAACCCAAGAAAACTCCAATTGTATTTATTTGTTCCCTTCCAATTTTGACAGTTCTGAAGGGTCCAGTTTGGAGGGGAACAAAAATGTGTGAAACTATGACAAGGACGGACGAAAATAGTGCCGTCTCTGCCATACCTATGGAAAGTTACATGAGACCATCCCTTTTGATCGTAGTATTATTATTAGCACGCTCCGTCTAGGTTAATGGTATGTCTATGGTCTATAACAGTGAGTAGTTCAATAGACGCTCAGCCGACTGTACAGTCAACGTCATATAGTTGCCAGCATTCAAAGTAGTCAAATAGTTCGGTACACCATACAAATTCTATGGTGTACCGAACTTTATGAGTACTTTGGAAGCTAGCAACTATATGACGCTGACTGTAGCTGACTAGTATTTTATGCAACAGTTGCATAAGAGGGGTCAAAAAATGCGAGTGGCGTGAGTAACAATGTGAGTCGAAGGCGAACATTGTTAATAAATAGGCCATGAGCATTATTTGCTGACTACTTATAGAACGTTGCATGTAATGCTTTTTCTATGAGTAGGCAATATTAAATAAAATACTAAAATTCATAAAACAAATTACCGGGAAAGGCGGGAAAACGTAAAAATAAGCGAGTGATGTCTATGGTTATGTTTTTTTAAACGTCCACCTTCCAATAGTGATGATACCATAAAAGTTTTTTTTTATGTTGGTAGCAATGAACTTGGTACAAATTGTTTTTATTTTTATTTTTTTATTAAAAATCGTATGCATTAAATCATCTGTCAAGTTGGTAGCAATGTATCGGTATGTGGCACCTGCTGCTCCGCACTAGCTTACCTTGTCGTTAGGTCTCTCAAACGATACAAGTGCTATTTTGGGCAATAGACTATAGACTTTTATAAGGAGTAAATAATGTATGTATGTTCGTTCACATAGATATAGAAATAAAACAAGATTGAGTAGTGGCCCGAAAAAAGCGAGCCGAGTGAAATAGCTACCAGGCGTCACGTCAATTTAAAAAGTGGGAATCCACCTTCCGTTGAATACAATAGTGTCATATTTTTTTTATTTAATCTTTATTACACAAAAGAAAATCTTACAGTGCAAAAGGCGGACTTAATTCTATAAAGCATTCTCTACCAGTCAACCTTTAGCGAAAGTAGAGAAACTAACCAGTACAGAGACTACACCGGCAGCTCGCTCACTTAATCTGTCCAATCCAACTGTCTCTTAATATAAAACTAGATGCATATTTCACACGTTTACAGTCCAGTGCCCCATACAAGGACGAACTATCGACGAACTATCTTCACAAATCCGTGCCCCACACTTGGGTCGCTGTAACCGACCGGGACCAACAACTGAAATCAAATCACAGCCTTATAGGTTATATATATATTATGATACGACAACAGCCTTCTTCATATTTTTTGATATGTAAATCGGTAATGTCGCACATCAACAAACCAGACGGGCAGATGACCGGGTTGCTGGTAGTCGGTGGCCGCAGTATGTTAAAGTGTTCTCCATGTGTGTGCTCCATGAGGCAGTCTATGGGAGAGGCCTATATTTTGTCGTGTTGTTTAAAATACAGTCTATACTTTTATATCATATAATATAATCGGAAATATTTATATATTAAATATAGTTTTCTTATTACAACGTATTTTGATGCGTAAAACAATAAAATGTTATTTAATTTTGTTCTTCAACAACCATTTTGTTATTTATGGTTCTTATTTTATAAAATTAACCTCATAACCAGTTTTGTGTGTAATTTCCTGTAAAAATTGACACACACGATTTGAGATTTACATGTTGATTTTTTTAAATCTTTACCGGGTGGAAATTCGCATTTTGCACACTTATGTATATTCTTTATTTTTATTATATCAAAAAGATACACGCCGGAAACTAAACCACCATAACCCCGCTTCTGTGAGTATTATTTTGAATTATATCTACTACATATACAATGACAATGAAACCACATTTTACAAATTTTAATAAATATGTTTAATGTACTTTATCTCAACACCAACATTGTCCTCGTCCATGTACAAACATGGTTACCCTAGCATCTAGTTTACTTTGGGTTGCCACAGATGTAATATTATTATTGGAATGGCATCATTCAGAAAGGGACAGAGGTCTGTGTACTAGCTGTCCTACTCGGCTCGTATTTTTTCTTCACATTCGGCGAGCGAAAGTAAACCTTAAATTTATGCATACAAAGCACATTTCACTTATTGGCATTTTTCACAAGACTTATTCCAGATATATTAAAAATTCCTTGTTCGTTCGTGACTATGTAAATGACAGATAAAAGTTCACGAGTAGAAAAATACTATTTAGTTTGTTCGGTTCGGAAAAAAATCACAAGTAATAAATTAAATATTTTTTTAAAGTTGTAAAACAAATGTTGCTACATTCGTGGTGCAGAAGCGATCCTCAAAGTTAAAGCTCCTATGACGGCGACACACGGTATGTACCTACTGACTTAAGAATTGGTATTATTTTAGGGCCGTACAATAATTTTGGCGATATGTAAAGTAAAAAGTACCTACCCATGCTGCAGTTATTATTATTAGTATTTCGCACGAGCTTTTAGCTTTTAATTTAGTTGAAGTGTTGTTGTAAACTTTCAATGTTGTAAAGGTTAATGAGCAGAATACGTTGAACAACACCAAGAATTATTAATTGCGTCTCACGCTACACTGTTATTACTGAGTAATAAGAAGCGCCGTAATCCCAGTTACCTAAGCTCCCAGAGGTGAGCTGGTGATTATTAATGAAATAAGATCGCAGCGGCGTTTACTCTAAACGCCGATAAACGTACTCCAGTCGGCGTAGGTGGAGCTTATCTTGAAACTTATACAGGATGTCAGAGCGCCGATAGCTTTGATTAGTTAAGGCATATCCAATGTATGTATCAAACAGTATACTTAGAATTGACGAAAGATCGACGTAGAAGATAAATAGTTATGTAACTGTCTGGAAAATCAGGATCTGTAGATGCATTAAAAAAACTAAATTCTAGTAGTTGAAAGAAAACACTCACGTGATCGTCTAATACGCCATAGCATTAACATGAGGTTTATGATATAGGCTTCTTTACTGTACCCACCTCCCTATTACAAGCCCAAATGCAAGAGTTGGTCTATTAACGGTTTTGAACAGAGTTTTGGACTAGTAATATCGAGTTTAATAAATAATTTAGGTAATAAACAGACACCGTTAATTATTTAAAAACTATTATATTTATATTTTATTTATTAACAAAAGTACGTTTTTCTATTATTTATTGTAAAAATATATTTATACATATACCTAAGCTATCGAAGCAAAATAGTTCGAGTGCCAGTGACACAGTGCAAAATAATTCGTCTACCACTGAGTAGTGTGGCACTGTGTCAACTAACGCGGCACTTTCCGCAGAGGATAGGCCTTGTATTGAATCGCACACAGCGTTTATCTTGTTCTTTACATCTCTTCGACTTGGCGGGATCCTTATGCAGTTTTTTTTCATTTTCCACCTCGTCTCGATCGGAGACAAATCTGGGCTGCAAAGTCGCCAATTCTGCTGTGTAGGAATGTTGTGGTTACGTAACCAAGGTCGTACTCTTGGCAGAATGACAAGAAGGACCATCTTGTTGAAAAACAAGTGTTCTCGTGTTGTAAACTACTACTACTTGAGCTGACATACACCCCCGGATCATGACAGACGCAGGAAACTTGACTTTTCCCTTTAGGCAGTCTTTATGAAAGGCTTCGTCCTTATTGCGAACAATTTTTTTCCGTTCGTCTCGAACAGCAACTTTAAACTTCGACTCATAGCTCCATATTATGGATCGCCACTGATCAATAGTCCAGTTTCGACGAGCTAAAGAAAATTTTCGCCTCTACTTTTTCTGAAGTTCAGTAAGTAAGTAAAGGTTTTTCTTTTGCAGTATGGAATCCGTATCCCATTCGTTTAGTGACTCATTTGTATGTATCCACAGAAACATCTTTGTTGATCATTTCTCGCCATCTTACGGTGAGTTCACCTGCCCATGCACGGCGATTTTGCTCGATGATCTTCTTTAAGACTCTGTTTTCGGCTGGTGTGATGCGTGGGTGACCAGTTTTCTTTTTAAGCTTGATACTTTTCCAGTTTTCTTGTAATGCCTGATAGTAAATTGTATAGTAGTTTTCTATTTTTCTTTCGATTTAAATATCGAAGATATTCGCTAGCAGACGTTTCTGCATAATAAAAAATAATTTAGGATGGGGTAGCACATTGTTATCGATGAATTCTCAATGTAAATTGAGACTTCGATGCCGTTAAGTGTTCAATACGCTGGCGGTAGATGTGACTACACGTCACCCATGATGACGTATACCACCAAGGATAAGATAGAAAAATTCGACAGGTCTAAGCGGTACTCGGATAGCACAATTGGTAGTGCACTGGGCTGGTGATCCAGTGGTTGTGGGTTCAAGTCCCGCTTCGAGTCAAATTTTTCTATTTTTCTTTCGATTTAAATATCGAAGATATTCGCTAGCAGACGTTTCTGCATAATAAAAAATAATTATAATATTTGATTAATTTGTGAGGGTCCGAACGTGTTAGTGGCGTTTAGCGGGTCCATTATGTCCTATTATAATAGATAGATACATATAAATACTTAAATACATAGAAAACACCCATGACTCAGTAACAAATATCTGTGCTCATCACACAAATCAATGGCCTGACTGGAATTCGAACCCAGGACCACCGGTTTCATAGGCAGGGTCATTACCTACTAGGCCAGACCGGTCGTCAATTAAAAAGCTACTTTGTCTCACTCCCTGGAGTGAGCAAAGTAGGCATGTTCGAGCTGCTGAGGTGAAAATATTTTTTATAGGGATCGAAAGGAGAAAAGAATTTGTAGAATTTGCTACGCATGTGCGGTCATTGATACAGCACTGTGATTACGTGATTAGACTCTATTTTTAACTATTGTTAATAATTAATAAGGCAAACTTTATTAATTCTAAACTCAAAGTGTCGGACAATAAAGTAAAACAGTTTGGAATATTATTAACAGAGAAGCCGGTAAATGTAAATCACGCATTACTCAAGTGAACATTGTCTCAGATACTCAACAGGTAGTGTCAAATGCCGATGTTGCCTCGGCATTTGAAGATTACTTTTCCAACGTGGCTCTAAATACAACACAGTGCCTACAATCATCATCGCCTCAAGCACATTCCTTACTTTGCGCTAATATTAAGAAATGTAAAAATATGTTTGAATTTGAATTTGTAGACTCAGAAAAATTGTAAAGACATTCAAGTCACTCAACTTAAAGAAGACAGAAGACTTGTGGGGAACGTCAGTCGCGGTCATTAGTCATATTATAGAAGTTATAGCGCCTTATTTAGCTTTAATTTACAATAATTCCGTTTCAGAAGGCGTCTTTCCAGATCTTATGAAATGTAGTAAAGTCATTCCTCTTTTTAAGTCGGGTGAATCGAGTGATCTAACTAATTACCGTCCGATTTCAATACTCCCTGTACTAAGTAAAGTTTATGAAAAGTTAATGTTAAATAGTCTGCTGAGTCACTTTAACAGACAAAGATTACTTACAAGTAATCAGTTCGGTTTTAGAAAGGGACGTTCCACAACCGATGCTGCTTCGGTGCTTATTCAACACATTTACAGTATTTGGGAAAATTCTTGTGATGCCATTGGAATATTTTGTGATCTTTCTAAAGCTTTTGATTGTGTAGATCATGGAACTCTCATTCTGAAACTAGAACATTATGGCCTATCAGAAAATGCCTTAAACCTCATGTCCTCATATCTTAGCAATAGAAACCAAACAGTCGTTGTAAATAACACCCAGTCTAGAGGAGCTTTAGTAAAATTAGGAGTACCACAGGGTTCTATATTAGGCCCGTTCCTGTTTGGTTTATATAAATGATTTACCTTGTATAGTAGAAAACCGTTGTGATATAGTTTTATTTGCCGATGAAATATCATTAATTTTCAAGGTTGACCGGCAATCTACAGATTTTAATGTAATTAATAACACACTAGCTGATGTTCTCAACTGGTTTACTACTAACAATCTGTTGCTTAATGCTAAGAAAACAAAATGTGTCAGATTTGCTTTGCCGAATGTTACACCGGTGGATACTAGAATACTTTTAAATAATGAATGCTTAGAGATAGTAGATAAAACATTGTTCCTTGGTTTAACATTGGACAAAAGTCTACAGTGGAGTCCTCATATAACAAAACTCGCACATAGATTAAGTTCGGCCGCTTTCGCCGTTAGGAGAATTAGGCAACTGTCGAATATTGAGACAGCTCGATTAGTTTATCATAGTTATTTCCATAGTGTAATGTCATATGGTATTCTGGTTTGGGGCAAAGCAGCTGACATACAGACTATATTTGTATTACAAAAAAGAGCCATTCGTTTTATGTATAACTTAAGAGCAGGTGCATCTGTTAGAAAACTTTTTAAAGAAATTAATATATTAACTGTAGCTTGTCAATATATATATGAAAATATTATGTACGTTATTAAAAACCTTCAGTTGTTTACCAAAAATTGTGACATCCATACCTATAACACTAAAATAATAACTAGAATAAGCTTGCTATTAGAAAGTGTCGTGTGCGTAAAGTGTATAAATCATTTTTTTAAGCAATGTATTCATTTATAGAACAAGTTACCTGATGATGCCTTAAAATTACCCTTCCCAGTACTTAAGAATTACTTAAAAAAGTCTTTGATGTCTAAGGGCTATAACAGAGTAGAGGATTATTTGACAGACAAACATGCATGGCCCAAACCAGAAACTAACCAAACCGCCTAGCAATTTATTCAACAATTGTATGTACTGCCAGATAATGTAAATGACACAGTTCAGATAAGAAAGCATATTAAAGTATGTCTATTTTGTGAAGTCGAATTTATTTATACATTATTATTTTTACTTTTATATTTTAATATTTTCTTATCTTGTAATAATAATAAACTGTTTGATATGTTTTCTTATCGGACTACGCATAATTATGTAAGTACCTACTTTAAGATTTGATGTATCACTGTTTTGAAAAATAAGTCCCGCCGTAGTTTCTTGCCGGTATCTTCACGGGTCAGAGGTGTAGGGTTTGAACTGGTGTAGATTTTTTTTTTGACGTTCATAAGTGCACGTAATGTGCCTAAATTGAAAAATAAAGATCTTTTATCTTTTTTTTTTTAATTTCTATGATAGGACACCCCCCAACAAACCATGATGTATGCCGGATGGTTCCACTTTCGAAATTATGTATTTCAGAAGCTTCTTGAGCGTTGCGACTATTAACGCTGTTATTTTGACGGTATAATGTATTGCTCTATGCACTATGGTACAATTTTTCGTCTATAAAGAAAATATTAATTAAGTTATACAGTGCCAATGTAAAACACTGTCTAGCTCTCGTTCCTCTTATTTTACACAAAATATTTGACAACCGGTATTATGTGATTCATCAAGAAGTCGCAAATCCACGGTTTCATTCTAAATTAAATAAGAAGAAACCCTCTACCTATCTAAGTTACCGTTGTACAAATATTACTTTAGCATCATTGCAGTGAGCCATATAGGTATCTAATCCCATAAGCATTGGATTAACTTGCAATCTTACCGACCTCCGGCGTTACGGCCGTAGGTGATGCCGAGATTAACGGTAAAGTCATTAGTAATGGCAAATACGGCACAAGTAGTTTATACTCGTAGATGCGAGCGTACTTAGTTAGATTGTGTTTAAGTTCTACGTGTTTGATATGATAAAGTATTGATTTTGTGTGCAATTAATTTGTATTTATATATTTGTGCATTCGTAAAAAAATACAAAGCGCTTGTTTCAATTGATTACGTAGGTAATTTAGTCTATATTGACCCATTATCCTGTTTTTGGACCAACTTACAAAAATCGACCTAGTCTATAGTAATAAGGCTTATAACTATTTAGGTACTAGACGACGATATACTATAACAAATATTCGAATCCTGCTTCGTAGGCCTGGTCACTACCGACAAAGCTAATAGTAGTTATAAATTTATTTTAATGTTACGGATCATGCCATTATATGTATAGCTTTAAATCTAACATATTATTTGTAAGCGTGACATGTTGTGGATTCGAATTCCGAGATGCCCTCTCTATACGATACCATCGAACACCGATCTCAATGCCAAATTCTTGCGATGGATGCGGCAATAGCGACTTCAACATCGATCACGCCCTCTGTTGTAAAACCGGCGGTCTAATAACGAGACGTCACAACGAAATAAGGGATCTCTTTTGCGAATTATGCCAACAAGCGTGGGGAAATGTAGTAAAAGAACCAATTGTCACTGAAGGTGAAACCGGCCTACGAGGAGATTTAGCATGCCGGGGCGTGTGGGTTGCACAGAGGGAGGCGTTGTTTGACATCCGTGTCGTAGACACTGACGCTCCCTCTTACACCTCACGCCCTGTTGCTTCTGTCCTGAAATCAGCAGAGTCGGAAAAACAAAACAAATACGCCAACGCCTGCGAGCTTCGTCATGCCACTTTTACACCTCTCGTCACCTCTGTGGATGGAGTTTTTGCACCACAACTAGCAACATTCGTCAAACACCTCGGGGAAGCACTTGCATCTCGCTGGGATAGATCCCTGTCTCGCGTATTGGGCTGGCTGAGGGCTCGTATAATTACTTCAATAATTAGAGCGACCAGCATGTGCATTCGTGGCACCCGCCACAAATGGAAGACAGCAGCGAAGTTATTCGGCTTCGATGATGGTGCCGCCCTTCCACACGCCGACTGACCTACGAACTCTTTCTGCCACTATTTTATTTTACGTCTACCTATTTGTTTAAATTTTTTGTGTTCTTCATCATGTTACAATAAAAATAGTTCATTCTGTTTCAAATCGGTGCTGGTGTATCGTACCGGTATTGAAAACGATATTAAGTTTTTCTTGATGATTTCGGGAAGAAAAAGCATGGATCACCCCTGTGTCGTGATCACGATGGGATTCTAGAAGCTCTCTTAAGACTGCCGCGAGATAAATTTCAAGTTGAATTGTGTTAGCCGATAGCTAGAACAGTGTTTAAATTTTGTTGAAAACTAAGATTCAAGAAAGAAAATAAGGTAATAAGAAGATAACGTAAGATACAGGAGAGATTTCTTTAGATTACTTACTTATACACGTATACTATCGATCCGCCACGCAATAAATGTTCGACTTACCTACTCGTAACATATTTTATATGGTAACATCAAAGTAGCACAGGAAAATATGGGCGGTGAATATTTCGCAAATTTCGCGTAGGAGTCGTTAAAACTTTTTAACACCGTTCAGTTCAGTGTTTTCACCCCCTTAGTAGTCCAGAATATTGTTTGAGACTTCAAGGTCCTGGCTTAAATGTTTTAAACTGTGCGTCCTCAGCCTTTATCTTTGCATAATTATAGCGATTTGTATAATTTTATGGCGTATGTCTGTTTATATTTGTCGTTTCCCATTTTTTATTTGTTATAAAGTGACAATATGTATGTGATGTTCGCTAAGATTAATGAATGGGGGGATATAACTATCTGTTGATAAATAACAATTCGCGTAAATACATAATTATGCAGGAATAATAGTTAATAAGGTTCACCCTACCTCTAAATAAAGGTTCGGTAATTTTCCTAAGTTTCAGGTAGGTAGGTAGGTAGGTATGATGAAAGGATGAAAAACGACGGCTCGTTATTAGACGTGCGTGCGAGGTGAATTTCAGATCTAAGTATATTTCACCAACTTACTTATGCTTATGAGTCGCCATAATATAAATAGCTTTGCCCTTTTAAGCTATGAAGCGTATTTATTTTAGTACCTACTTTATTTACAATTCTTACGAAGCTGTTAAATTTGTGAGTGTATTTTTATAGAAGTTCCGCCCTATTTAAATTCTTCACTTAAATTTTACAATGGTCGAATTGTACTCACAGTCGAGTAATTATAGTGTATAATATAATACCATGCATCAGATTGAATGATATGTAAAGTCTGATATTATTGAATTCTCGTACATTTACAAAGATTGCGTGTGTAATACGCGTTGGCGGCGTGCGATGATATATAGCACAAGGAAAAATATTTCACCAAACACGTGTGAATATTACCTTGGCATTTTTGGGGATTTTTCATAAAGTACATAAATCTAAGGAAGAAACATTACTGATCTGTTTTCTTTTCTTGTAAACTACCATTACCATTCAAACTTTTGCTTTACAGTTTAGGTTTTATATAGGTAGGTAACACCTATTAAGTGTTTAACACAGTTCTACTTTATTTTATGGGCAAATATTGAAAATTACAGGGATTATAGGGATATTTTCACAACATTTCACTCTTCCTACACATGTAAGAAAATGTAGTAATGTAGACGTGACATCTCAGAAAAAGTGTGTTTTGAATCATTTATTTTATAAATTTGAAGTCTAAATCAGATTCGAGAGGTCCTTATGCGTAACAAACTCTTGTCTAAAAGTGTAATAAATTTTAGCAAAAGGTGAATTTTTTATTGACGTAAATCCAATACAATGCAATAAATCCATCATAAGTCGTGTCTAAAGTTTGATACGACCAGAAATGCTCATTTTAGCGAGGTTTTTATGAGTGGCAGCGTTAGCGAAAAAGTATTTTTAATCCGCCCACACGATATTGGATTGTATTAGGCGCGGCATCCGAAGAATGTAACGCAATAAATACCCGTTGGGCGCCGGTCAGGTAGCGCGGGCTATGTTTGCAGGCGGCCGGTCCCGACCTGAAGCCCCTCGAGACGGACCTCGTTTGTCGGTCCCATCACGCCGAACCCTGCGCTGAGAACCATTAACTTGACTGTATCAAGACTCAGATGGACATCGACCATAAGTACACCGACAAAAACGTCATTCAAAACACACTTATGTCTGAAATCTTTTGCGTTAAAAATAGAATGTACGTTAATTCTTGACAGGTCGAGGAAATCGTTGATATTTCAAGCATGGAGTAAAATTAAGTAAAGATACAGGCGTGAGGGTGCAGGCGAGGGTGGCGGGCGGAGCGGGGCGCGGTGCGGGCGCTCTGCCCTCAGTGTCGCGGAGGCTGCGGCGCACCGAGCCGCCCGCCCTGCGCCGCGCGAACTTCTTGCCAAAACACTACCTAATCCCATCCAAATTAATCATTTTAACTGCACCGAATTGCTGTATCACAATATTAAGTATACCAGACAGACCATAATTAGCAATATTTCTGCTAAACCACGTTTATCTGATAGACTTCTGAAATAAAAAATTGACAACATATTTTTCATTTCACGATTATCAACTATGTGAATTGTTTTTCAACTTCTTATAAACGGCTGGAACGTGACCGAAGAAATTAGTATACATATACATTCTAAAGTAAGTATTATTCTTCTATTATGAGTCGTAGATACATAACATTTAATAGAACATGTTGATAACTAATTATATACATACATATAGTGGCATTCCATAAATAGAATTCGATTTGAAATATGTTAACTAAATAATATCATTAATTACTGATATTTAATATTAAAATTACCCTTATATTTACCTCTATAAGATTACCTAAATTAGCTCCTATGCTCATATATGTTACAAGGTGTAGCTACTGATAAGCTTTTTTTGTATCAAAAGCTGGCATTGTTGAAATGAAATTAATAAAGTTTATCCAGAGGCTTCACTTCTGATTTAAAGAGGGTCGCACTCTTTAGGCGAGGACTCCACAGTCATCCAATTATAGATGTTTTTAACAAGAGACCACTCGTGTATCGTGCCACTTGGTATTCGGGGACACCTGGAATACACCTTTTAAATTAAAAGTCCCTTTAGAACAAAGGGCATGTCTTAGTAAATTCTGTTATAATATTATTTTGTATTTTAAAAATCTATTGACAATAGATGGATTCTTCAAGTTTTCATGATATTTCTTTTATTGTCACCAGGATTGAGAAGAACTCTACAGAATATCTACATTGTGCCAATATATAAAAGCCAAATAAAATAAATACTAAAGGCAGTCAAGCATTATGGATGATCTTAAACACAATGTCCGTGTCTCCACACATGGGTTACCGCTCCTAATATTAATCTTGACTATATCAGGCGCTTGCGTATGCAAAACAGTTAAACCGATTGAAAATGTTACGTTGCTTAGCACGTTGCTAAGTACGTCACCTAGTACGGTGCTCAACCAGAACGGAACTCGACCTACACAAACGACGGTTCATATTCAGCCGACATTCTCAACTTTAAAGTCATTAGAGCCGGAAAAACTAAAAACCACTGCATCCCCAACTACAAAGGCGACCCGTAAAACAACAATAGCAAATAGCGCCAGTCGGACCACGAATGGCTATTCAACGACTCAAGTATACGCGAGCACAAAAGCCGTAGTGAAAAGTGCAAGGAAGCCAAAGTTAAACACTGGTTCAAGTGTGGGAGGGGCGCATTCCGGGGGCCGACTGCAGCAGCGCCTGGGGGCCATAGATTGTGATCTGCCGGTGCTGCCGCGGGAATCGCGGCTGTGGCGTGGCAATGAGACCCATGAGCTCAATCTACCGGTCACGGTAAGTAGACTATTTCATATCGGATATCGGGGAGTTTACAGAAATCTTTATGAGAATCAACTTATTGCCTTTCTTTACATCGTATTATTGCTTATACCGTGTGTAAATACAATACGGGTGAATCGGTTAACATAGGACTTCAGCAAAGGTCGGAATAACGTTTCCTAACACAACCCTGTTACGTGCAGCAGTCACTTTTTTTATTAATATAAGGAGGTCCTTATATTAATTAAAAAATATCTTTTTAGGTATGTTTTAGAATTCTTGTGTCAAAATGTATGTTTTCAGCAAAAATTAGTTATTTGTTATACAAGGGTGCAAAATTGTATTTTAACTGCGAGTGTGGGATTGAAACTCGAGCAAGCAAATGGATTCTATAGTTTAACCACGAGCAAAGCGAGTGGTTTTAAAATAGAATTCTGAGCGTAGCGAGTGTTTCAATACACGAGAAGTAAATTACAATTGCACCCGTGTGTAAGAAATAACTATTTTTTGCTGAAAACATACATTTTGATACAAGAATTCTAAAACATACCTAAAAGATATTTTTTAATTAATATAAGGACCTCCTTATATTAATATACTTATTAGGTATGTTTTTGTTAAAAGATATTTTTTAATTAATATAAGGACCTCCTTATAATAATATACTTATTAGGTATGTTTTAGAATTCTTGTATCAAAATGTATGTTTTCAGCAAAAAAAAGATATTGATATTCCGGTTTCCATGTTCTGGTTATGTGGAAAATTACAATCAAATATACACCCAATTTTTTATTTATTTATATTACTTGTCATAACGACGTGAATTTCAGACCTATTTATGAGTCGAAAAAGTTCGTTCACAGTGTACGGACGTAATTGGAGCATAAGTTGATATTGGTATATTGTTCTTCCAATATTATTGTGTCTCAGGAGCGGTTGATTATTGGATTAAACTCTTATGTAAAATTGTTTATAAATATATCATATACTAAACGGGAATGTGAACACCAAAACTAAGTTTCTATTGAAATATCATTTTTTTAATTATCATTGCTTAATTTTTAATTTTTACAACTTAGGCTGGTCGTGTTTCATTCGTCTGCCTATTGAAACCAAAACTTAAATATGTATACAGTGTGTAAAAGTAAATCGGGCCCTAAATGTTTCGTGTTTGTTCTCTAAGTTCTTTTAGTTGGTTCGAGTCCCAGGTGAGGCAAACGAGTTTTAGAATATGTTTGAATGCAGTTTTATTCTTTAAAAAAAAATTGAGAACGATCCTTTAAGTAAAATGAGCTAAGGGTAGTTTCTCTGCAAGGGCAGACTTATTTTTATACACTGTATATACTTATAATTACAAACAAAACATAGCTTCATCTCTTCCTGAAAGTAATTTTATAAATTCCCTTTTAGCTCAAAAGCGCCAAAATGCAATTTTATCTGCCCGTATTAAATTAATATCCCCGGGTCAATACTGCCACATGCTGGTTCTGAGCAGACAAATAAAATGATTCCGGATGTTGCAAGGTTTTATCTTTTTAAAGGAGAAACGTTTCGACTTCGTAATGTAAAATTGTATCTAAGTAATCAGACTTTTGAGTTGAACATTTTATATGAATACACATCATAAACTTCGGATCCTTATGTTTTTTTTTTAAATATTAGGTAAGGTGGGTTAGTGATTATTTTAAGGGCACCTACATTACTAAATTGTAAAAGCTGTACGAATAGGTACGTATACTTTTTTTAGAACCTGTTTCCGATATAAAGATTTCTCTCGATTATGTTATGTATGTTAATCATTTTTGAAATATAGTAAGATAGATTAGGGATTATTTTAAATTCCCTTTAGGTATATATATGTTCGTAGGTATAAAATTTGTAGATATGTACTTACTTTCAGTTTTTTTATGAAAATATTAAAGAAAGGTAAGTTTTGATTCGTTGCAGTCAAATAACAAAGTATTTAATGAGGAACTGCATTGTTTTGTTTACGTTTAGGTCCTGTCTTTAAAACTAAAACTGTCAGCCGATGGACTCATCTTTGGAGTTACTGCAATTAGTTATTTGCAATAAAATAATTCATTTTTAGTGAACATAATGCTAGCTACTGTACCCAAATACTTCAAGTAATATATAAACGTAAATATAATTGATATGTTTCACGATGTTCACAATATTAGAGCTGGTATAAATAAGTACAAGATTTTCCTTAAAAGAAGTAATGAACAGAGCTCAACGAATCTCTTAAACCGTTGAAGCAAAAAACCTTTTTCCCCTTTTTCTTTTCTTTCCTTCTGCAGAAGATTTGTATAAGTAGTTTATTATGTATTCAATCTCGCCGAACCACTTTCGTAGCCGCCTTCTAACTTAATACAATTATGATGTTATTTTGTAAAGTTAAATACACATACAAATTATCGCAACAAGTAATTTCGTGAATGTACGAGCCCCAATGCAAAATAGCTCGTCTAGTCGCAATTCTGCATGCGTATTTTTTCAAAAACTAGTATTTCTACCCGAATCGACTTTGATGATTAATGGAATACACTAGACGCAATGTCACTAAAGCTAGCTTAGTTTTGAGTTGTACAAAGTGTACATCTCGTTATTTATTTTAAAATAATTTAATTATAAATATTACATCTCACACGCAAATAATTACGTCTGCTTCATATTTAAGGCAAAATAGGTCGTCTATTTAAAATAAAACCTGTTTACCAGGGTTCGTAATATAAAATATTATTTTCAAATTGAATACGGAATATTCTCTGTCATGTAAAATGATAAACCACTACACAGACTAATAAGAGATACTAACGTATCAGACGCACCACTGTCATAGAGGCATATTGGCCAATAGCAAGGCTGCAAGAATAGAACATGACATTTTTAATGCCCATAGAGTAAATAGGAGCAATAGAGTTATCAGGAATATCTATGGCTTGAATTAACACCCGCTAGAGCTGCCATCTAGTTTCTGCCTATTACATTAACTCGTTTTACAGGGGTGAGGGGGACAGGGCTATAGCCGTCCCTTTCTCTCCTCGACTTAACTTTGGATAATAAATTAAAACTAAGTAATGTCAAATTAAAACATTATTTATTTTACATACAAAATATTGTACAAATAAACCGGAGAGTTACCAGTTAGTTTTAAAATAAATATTACAGCATATTACAGTCCATTTTTTTGGCTTTAACTAGTAAAAAAATAGAAAAAAAAACCTATAATACACGTAATCGTGACGGCCCCACAGTGTTTAAAATGAAACCATTAAAGTACAAAACAATTATACAATACGAATTTTGAACAATAAGTGTTATCTAATATAAATTACTTAATGCAAAATAAGAAAATGCCATTTGGTAAAACTTGCTGTGATTACAGATATATTATCTTATAGGATGTCGCTCCTGCGTAAATTACAAAATAAAGCAACTATTATAAATGTGTTATTTTTGGTAAAGATGTTATTCCCGTGCAATTGTGACACAAAATTAGAAAGTTATGTAATTTTTCGAACATTTGTTATCTAGATTTATATTGCGAACAATTACAATAAAAAATGTAGTTACATATCAAAAATACTAATAATAGAATCTCGAGACTCGCTCTACGCGGGTAGATTCAGAATGCGGTAATCCTGGACACAGCGCGCATAGTCCGACAGTTCCTATCTGTGCAGACCTACCCACCGACAGCCTGGGTCCTGTCCCGTTGCCGGAGGCACCCTAGGATAGCGTTTTTAAAATGTTTATCAAAACATTGATACGTTATATTTTACTGCTATAAAACTGTTATAAAACCTAGCCTAAGACGAAAAATGAATATAGACAAAAAAAGATAAACTAATCAATAAATAGATAACTTAAAAAAAAAACATAATTACAGCGGCGCTACCACAAAAATCGATCTTCGTAAATTTCGAAGGACTGTCTTTATCACTCTCGTGACGCCATAAAGAGAAAGAGGCCCGAAATTAACGAACTTCGATGTTCGCGGTACCAGGCCAGTCTTAAGCCAGTCCGCCGGATATTCTTAGCCCCACTCAGGCACTCGATCTCATAGTTTGTAGCCGATGGGCTTTTGACGTATTTTCCTGTGATATACGGGTAGGGCCATAAGGTGCCCAATTTTGGTATCGCATGTATTACTTGTCACAGATGTATGATAGCTAGTTAAGCTAATTTAGCCCGGTAGCCATCATCCAGCCCTCCATCCTTCCGGCGGACAGGTAGGAAGAGCTTTAGAAACAAAAACATATCTGCTTCTATTTACCTAACACCTAGAGTTTAATATATGTAGTATAGTATTTGACAACAATTTCAAAATCGGTTACATTTTTTAAAATTCAACAGTATTTTTGAAAATTCTGAATTTTCTTTAACCAAAAAAATACTAAAAGTTGAAATAGATAACATATACTTAAGAAAAAACGACGAGGACATCCGGTGTTCGAGACGGGATTCGAACCCGCATCTCCAGTTTTTTAACTTTTAATTTATAGTAGTATTACTACTTAAAAATCAAAGCAAATAAAAAAAAAATATTTCATAAAAAATAGTTTGATTTGTTCTTAGTTTCAAAAAAATACTTTCTTAAAATATATATATATCTAGATTTTCAATAACATATATCGCATACGTCTATCCGAAAAAACAGACATGTATTCTCACAAAATTCGTTACAAGTATTAGATTTATTTCTCGTGCCAGGTATGTAGAATTCACGTTACCTAAACTTAAAGTTATTGATTGTCGATAAGTCTGATGCATTCAAATATAAAGCTGATTATGATATTTTCGAGAAATACTATAGTTTTTTCTATTTCTATGAAATTGCTTTTATTACTTCTATTAAACGATATATATGTCTTAAAAATGGATTCCCCTTCCCCGATTACCAGAAAATTACACCAGTCTCGATGTGTTTGGTAAAAAGGAGCAGATATGTTATTTTTTCTGGATGTGTGAAGATTTAAACTGCAGGCTTGGATTGGTGGTGACTTCAGCCTTTTGTTGTGCGGGTCGTTCATTTATATGCCACCTGAGCTCTGCACCTAAAACATGAAAAAAAAAGTTAGACGAAAGAAACATTTTTTCTTCTTTTTTTTTTGGAACAAAAGGTCGCATCGCCCAATACTAGCAAAAAAAGAATTATTGTAACATATGTAATTCAGACATATTATTTGTTTCTGTTTAATAGTATAATGTTAGGATAGTCAGTACTCTGTACATAGATATATTTTTTAACAAAACGAACTTATTCCGATAGCTCCCACGGATGTCTGCTGAACATATGCCCCCCGTAAACCAACAGGGACCGATCTCTAGCACATTGCATCTACCCGTTCCCAGTGACCCGTATGAGGCCATTCGCCCATCTGGTTTGTGCGCGTACTACGGTCTGCTGTCCTACCCGTGGTCGCCACTCTTCGATCGGCCTTCCTTTGCCTGCCTATTTCCACTTAAACTGCGCAATACTGCGAGGCATATCGGTTACATCCTCATTTCTGATTCTATCACATACCTAGAGACAATCCACGTAGCATGATTAACCAGCAAAGTCAAATCAACAGAATTTTATAGAATTTATAGTTTAACAGGGGCAACAGGCAACAGGCATTACTCTACGCAAAGCAAAATATGGCGTAGACAAAAAATAAAATAAAGGTTACAGTCTCACAGGCCAATTTTCCCTAAGATATTGCCACAGAGCCCTTCTATGACATAAATAACAATTTCACAGTGTGATTGTCATGTCAGTGTGATGAACTCCTTTCACGACTAATGTACGGTCAGGACTTAAATTGTTGAGCCATTTAGGGTTCAATTTACAATTTACATTGGGCTCAACAATTAAAGTCAGTGACTGTACTAACTGATTGTTTAGATTTATCTAGACTTTAAACTTGCAGCTCGATCTGCCCAATCAAAGAAGGTATAAAAGCTGAATTTGGCATAATCGACTTTTCATATAACATTTTCAATTCATTAGGTAATGTTATTACGGTAAATATCTTCTTCAGCTTAATGAAAGAACACAAGCATACGAAAAATTGGCTCAGTGTTCTGTCGTGCCGTGCGTAGAGTGACGTACCCTCGTTAATATCGGCTATACGAAAAAGTCGGAATGTAAAAATTTTGTTATTTGGTTGTAAATTGTTTCTACATAAATAAATAGATACGATGGCTATTGGTGTTCCATTTGCACATAGGTGGTATGTATACCTTAAGAAAGTCACGGAGTCTACGGGGAGAGATTTCTCTTTCTTGAGCCACGCCATGTAGATAACGACGATACGATCTGGTAGAAAAAATAAAAATAAATTTAATAACATATTTGGGTAATTCGCTAATAACTGGCCACTACTATAGGCTACAATACTGTTTATAGGCAATTAGAATTCATTTTAGTGTGAGGTGGCCAGTAATTGAAACACCATTAGAAAATGTGTTCTATGTGTCGTCACCATCATCATCTCAGCCATAAGACGTCCACTACTGAACATAGGCCTTCCCCTTGGACCTCCACATGAACCGGTTGGAAGTGACCTGCATCCAGCGTCTTCCGGCGACCTTAATGAGGTCGTTTGTCCAACTTGTGGGTCGACGCGTAGGACGCTGCGCTTGCTAGTTCGTGGTCTCCACTCGACCACTTTTCGACCCCATCTGCCATCTTCTCTGCTTGTAATGTGGCCTGCCCATTGCCACTTCAGGTTGCTAACCAGGTGGGCTATGTCGGTGACGTTAGTTCGCCTACGGATCTCGTCATTTCTGAGTCGATCACGTAGAGAAACTCCGAGTATAGGTCTCTCCATAGCTCGTCGACCACGTTTCGAAACCGTAAACCATCACTGGTAACACACATTGATTGAAGACTTTAGTCTTGAGGCACTCAGGGATGTCGGACGAAAAGACATTACGTAGTTTCCCGTACGCTGCCCAACCGAGTTGGATTCGGTGTTTTACCTCTTTCTCGAAGTTGGACGTAGGTCCAATAAAATATAAAAAAAAAAATTGGGGTAGCCCAATTGGACGACTTGTCCTAGGTGAACGTACGAGTCAACAACTTATTTTCTATGTGTAGGTGAACAAAATTTATTTTCAGTATGTAAGGTGGCCAGTTATGAACATAAATTAAGGGAACTCCCATACATCAGATAATTATCTTTTTTTTGCTGTTTTATAGATAACGGTATACGGAACCCTTCGTGCGCGAAGTCAACTCGCATATAACCGGTGTTCTTCACATGCTACGGTCAGACATTCGCACGAATAGCTAGGCTAATAACGGGGAGAAACACGAGCAGGCATGTGTTCACGGATCACAATGATGGTAGTATTGGCAGTGATAGATAATCGTGCGTTGTAATTATATTATTATTAGAAACTTCCTGCCTCGCACAGCAAAACTGTGGAATAAATTGTCCTGTGCAGTATTTCCGGACCGATATGACATCCAAACCTTCAAGAAAAGAGCGTATAGGGATCTTAAAGGCCGGCAACGTACTTGTGACTCCTCTGGTGTTGCGAGTGTCCATGGGCGGCGGTAGTTGCTTACCATCAGGCAATCCGTCTGCTCGTTTGCCTCCTATATCATAAAAAAAAATGTTTTAAACTGAAATGGATTGGTTTATGAAATAAGTATTAAACAATAAGTAGGCAAGGTAGCGGAGAGACATATAAACCTAAAACTAGTTATTCACGTACGAGTGCCAATACTCGTGTGTGATTCCTACTCACTGGGGAGTTGACGAATGTCTACGCATCTTGTGTAGATAAAAGTTTTGTCGAACTTTAAAGTTGTACAAGTACTATCTATCTGTTCGGAGCACTCCGGAATGCTAGAAATATTATAAATCCTCGTCAGAGAGTACCACTTTGTTACGTTTGGCGTAGAAGCTCTAAGTCCAAGGTGCCCCAGCGCGCTCAAGCCTTTTGCATCAATCGCTAAGCGTCTGACTGACATACAACGAGAAAATGCCGCTAGCATATACATAGTTGACGACCGCTCTGGCCTGGTGGGTAGTGACCCTGCCTATGAAGCTGTCCTGGGTTCGATTCCCAGTCAGGGCATTTATTTGTGATGAGCAGTTGAGCACAGATATTTGTTCCTGAGTCATGGGTGTTTTCTATGTATTTAAGTATTTATGTCGGTAATGGCGAATATTATGGCAGAATTGAAGAAAGCATCAAAGTATTGTGATTTTGGGACGACTCTAGACGATAATATGAGAAATTAATTTGTTTATAGCGTAAATAGTGATTTTGTTAGACAGTGATTATTTGCAGAGGAAAAGTCTAGGAAAAATCTTATAACAAGGTGGTTACGATTGCTACTGCGTTAGAGGCAGCCGAGCGGGATTCACATGCAATAGGCATGACTATACAGTATACATGTTACAAATTCTAACAAAATTAAGTTAAAGTGACGTGGCATTCGAGAATAGAAGGAAAAACTTAATTTTTTATGTCATTAGTAATTGTTGTACCAGTTTACTAGGCCGTCAATGGCTCGCCGAGCTGGGCATAAAGATTCCACCTTTTAAGGTGTCTAACTTTAATTTAAACGGCGGGACTATTGTTAAAGAGCCAATGGATAAGGAGACTTTAATTGTCGACGTACTTTCCAGGCATAAGCCGTAGGCAAGGCATCGCTGTGTGTGCGCGATGGCGCTCAGCCTATTTTTTGTCGTGCGCGGCGACTGTCGTGCGCGGCGACTGCCGTACGCGTTGCGCCCGCGCGTCGACACGGAGCTCGACGCCATGCTGTCATAAGTAACATAACAAATTAGGTCATAACATAACATATTTAAATCGACAACAAGATCACGTTTTGCGTCTATTGTTGAAACAAAACAAACAGAAACAATTTCAAAGTGAGGTCTTGAAACCATAAAGGGCAATAAATTGTCTATTAAAAACATAACATTCGTTTGATTCGCTACACAAAGCTCCGGTATGTTAAAAAATGTGATATAATACTAGGACACTTAATCTGCCCAACCCTGTATAGTCAGCGTCATATAGTTAGTTACAGTCAGTATGGCCAAATACATCGATAGCGGGCGAGAGGTTGCAGCCATATTCTGTGACCTGTCGCGCGCTTTTGAGCTGGCTAGTCATCCCCTTATTCTAGCCAAACTAGAACACTACGGTGTCGCGGGCAACATCCTAAACCTGATTGCGTCCTTTTTAAAACAACGCAAGCAGCTAACGTCAGTCCGCGGCGCTCGATCTGACCCTCTGGAGTTGGGAGACGTGGCGGTGCCCCAGGGTTCCGTGATTGGAAATAATTTATTTTCGATATTGATGAACGATTTCACAACCGCCACGGACGATGCTGAGATTGTAATGTTCGCCGACGACGGTTGTGTGATCGTGGCGGCAGACAGTCAGGATCTACTCAGAGCAAAAACGAGCAAGGTCATGAATCAGGTGGCATGTTGGTTTTCAGTTAATGGCATGATACTGAATGTAGACAAAACCAATATAGTACACTTCTGTTTGCGGGGCCGCAAGGATCAGTCACTAAATATCACGTGTATATAGCGTAATAGCCAGCCAGTCCCCCGTGGACCAAGTAAAATATCTGGGGCTCACCATTGACTACAAACTATCGTGGAGTCCCCATATAGAGGAGCTATGTTCCCGCTTATCGTCCGCTTACTTTGCTCTGGGTAGATTCACTACTAGTCTCGACCCTTCCAATGTCAGAAAAGCTTACTTCGGGTATTTCCATTCCCTGCTATCCTATGGTGTACACCTATGGGGCGATGCCACAGACCGCTTAAAACCATTCCTCGCGCAAAAGCTGGCTGCGCGGCTACTATATCACATTTTTTTAACATATCAGGGGTTCCACATGATCATCCAGCTCAAGATTTGTTTAAAAACTGTCAAATCCTAACCCTACCATGCCTGTACGTCTTTGAGGTAGCAAAATACGTGCGACGAAACCTAACCGATTTTCCCAATCGCGGCGACACAAGAGGTATACATTGCAGGCGGTGTGATGAACTACGACCCCCCTTTTCGCGTCTCGAAAAAACGGCAAAATGCTTACACACGGTTGGACCCAAGGTTTACAACTCACTGCCACAAGAAATAAAAAATACAACAAGCTATGTAGCCTTTGTTAAAAAACTTAAAGATAAACAAGTAGCTGAAGCTCACTACTCCCTGGATGCCTATTTCAAGCACCAGAAAACGCAACAATAACCGTATACACCAATAAATAAAAAACTGCTTCCCATTTTTGGCAGCCGGCTGGTGGACCTAACAAGTAACCATGTAATATGATATGTCATATGACTTATATGTACGTAGATGTAAGAATTTAGAATAAGTAAACAATGACATGTAAAATACTTTTTTATCAATAAATGATTGTATTGTATTGTATTGATACACATCCTTACTGCTATATTAATAAAGATGTATATCGATATATTTGGCCATGCTAACTGTAACTAACTATATGACGCTGACTGTACAGTAGAACCTCGCTAATGCTACTTCGTCCACGTCACGATTACGCCTAGATTTGTAGCTGCCATGCCACTGCTGATTACGCACATAAATAAATTGCTGATTAGAATTTGGAACCTATGAGTTCATAAATCACTATACTTATAAAAGTTTTTGAACAAATAAAATATAAAATAATAACCAAGTATTACTGTAACTGTAGTCTAGTTATAACGACTTCTAGCCGTATGTCGTAGTAACCGCACTGCCAATTTAAGTTTTATTTTCAATAAAATATAAATATATGTATATCGATTTTAATAAATGTATAAATAAATAAAAAACTTGATTATGTTGGGTAAGGCTACGCTCATATTTAAAAAAAAACTATTTACCTACCTTAGGTGGAGATAAAATTAAATATGTCAACTATGGTTTCAGAGGTATAGTTTTATTTTGAGTTGATATTTTACCCAGCTCAATTAAGTAACAGAAACAACCACCGTGATGTTCTAAGAGCTTGACTGTAGGGTAGCGTAATGCGCTATCTTGTTCTATGGCGCTTTAAGACTATTGTAAGTTCGCTGTGATAGGAAAATAACATAGGAATTCTTTTAAATTTTAGATTTTTCAAGTTTTACTTAACGCAACCAACAAAATAATTAATATCACTATCATCACTACAGAGCCATATTAAAACGATATGTGGATGTGGTAGCTGGACTATACAGACATAAATCTAAACCATAATGTTATCGTTACACATAAATGGCCTCATTTGTGCAGATAGGGTCCGATGGCGTATCATCATCATCATCATCATCATCATCATTATATCAGCTTAAGGATCCACTGCTGGACATAGGCCTTCCCCAAGCGATCCACTGACCGGTTTAAGACAACTCGCTCAGAGGCACAAACGCCAGACAAGAGGGGCAAGTTTTATATACTCCTTGGTTTTCTGTCTGACTTGAAGTAATACATGAACGCATGAAAAAGGGTTTATTACCGTAGAACACTACGTTCCTTACGCCGTTTTAGAAACCGACTTGTTCGGGAGGCTGGTAGTTTTTGAGCTGTTTTAGAGCCATACTAATCTCGTGCAGGCAGATGTACGGGATACATGTGGCACGGACATTTTTCCGAAACTGTTTACTGCCGTAATAGCATCAACATCAACGATGAACATCACTCACCTTCGGTTTACCGACGATATCGTTGTCAAGGAAAGTCGATGGAGGAACTCAGCATAATGCTCGATATGCCTTTGTTGGGAACTCGATACTCGAAATTGATGACTCGTACATTTACCTAGGACATGTAGTCTAATTAGGTACCTAGGTCCAACTTCAAGAAAGAAGTCAACCGCCGAATCTAACTCGGATTCGGGCAGCGTTTGGGAAACTACGTAATGTTTTTTCATCCGGCACACCTCAGTCCCTCAGGACGAAAGTCTTCAATCAATGGGTCTCACTGAAAACCAGCTTCGGGTCGGGTTCCACACGGAACAGTTCGCGACACAAAGCTGAGTGAGGACCTTTTAACACAAAATACACTTTTAGCCTAAGTTCTTTTTCTTGTGCTGTACATTCAATAAGTGTGTTAATAAAATTATTTTCTTTCTTTCTTTCTTTCTTTCTTACTAGTACCTAAGGACTTACGGCTCAGAAATGGTATTTTACTATAGGCCTCATCTCGAAGCTCACAGTCGCTCAACGAGCTATGGAGAGGGCTATGCTCGGAGTTTCTCTATGTGATCGAATCAGAAATGAGGAAATCCGTAGGTAAACAAAAATCACCGACATAGCCCACCGGGTTAGCAAGCTGAAGTGGCAATGGGCAGGCCACATTTGCACGCAGAGAGGTGGCCGATGGGGTTGAAAAGTGCTTGAGTGGAGACCACGGACTAGCAAGCGTAGCGTAGAACACCCCCAAGATGGACAAACGACCTCATTAAGGTCGCCGGGAGACGCTAGATGCAGATACTTATTATGACTGAGATGTTGATGATGATGGGACCGGCCAGTTTTTGTGTGTAGAACTAAACGTCCTTGGAAACAACAGTATATGGCACGAAGTTAATCAATAGGTAATAACATTTAGCAGGATATCTTATGAAAACGAATAAACTTAAACATAACATAATATGAAGACACATTTCAACTCTAGTGTGTGCCTTAAAATAAATATGGTAATCTATATTTATTTTAAGGCACACATAAGGCATAAAAAGGAGTAAAGCAAATAAATTTTTATTGTAACATGATGAAGAACACAAAAATTTAAACAAATAGGTAGAAGTAAAATAAAATAGTGGCAGAAAGAGTTCGTAGGTCAGTCGGCGTGTGGAAGGGCGGCACCATCATCGAAGCCGAATAACTTCGCTGCTGTCTTCCATTTGTGGCGGGTGCCACGAATGCACATGCTGGTCGCTCTAATTATTGAAGTAATTATACGAGCCCTCAGCCAGCCCAATACGCGAGACAGGGATCTATCCCAGCGAGATGCAAGTGCTTCCCCGAGGTGTTTGACGAATGTTGCTAGTTGTGGTGCAAAACTCCCGCCGACCTTAATGAGGTCGTTTGTCCATCTTGGGGTGTTCTACGCTACGCTTGCTAGTACTAAAAATGGTAACTTAATTAAGGACACAATGAGAACAGTATCATTAAGAACAGCTCAACAAAACATGGTTTTCCACTGGGCACCTCTTTCAGGTTGACATTAAAGCAAAACACTTATTTTAGTTTAATAATTAACGATTACTACTATTCACGTTTATTTAGTCACTCGCGCGACATGTTTCGGAGAACATAGGCCTCCATTTTCAAGCACTAAAAGTGCTGAGTGTCCGTTCGGTTCGCCGCTCGCGTCACCGGCCCGTCGCGCACTAACGCGCGCCGCGCTGCCCGCGCCGCTATTGATGTCAAAACTGGTTGAGGGCGGTCCGACACCGGAGCCGCTGTAATGGTAGGACGCGGGTTCGAATCGTCCACCAACAACGACTCTAAGCACACCGAAACTCACTGTGTCCACTAAACTTTGCAAGTTGAAGGCGTAGCAATGGGCTCTCCTATAGCACCGGTGGTGGCCAATATTTTTATGGAAGACTTTGAGCGGAGGGCGCTGGAAAGTTGTCCTTATAAACCGAAACACTGGTGGCGTTATGTTGATGACGTGTTTGCGGTGGTGTCGGATAAAGACGTAGGCCCGCTGCTTAGTTATCTCAATGACATGCATCCAAAAATAAAGTTTACCACAGAGAAAGAGTCTAATGGGGCATTGCCTTTTCTGGATGTATTGGTGCAGCGAGACCAGACGGGTCATTTGAGTCATAAAGTGTACAGGAAGGGCACTCACACAGACAGGTACTTGCAGGCTGGCTCACACCATCATCCCGCACACTTGTCTTCTGTCCCACGCGCTCTGATTACCAGAGCCCTGCGGCTCTGTGACAAGACGAGCTGCGACACGTGAGACAAGTGTTAGAAAATAATGGGTACAATTGAAGGCAGAGCCAGCGAGTAGCGTTTGCGACTTCTACACGAAATCGACATACCGCGGAGAGGGCTCTAGCATACTTGCCGTATATAAAGGGCGTGACGGACGAAATTGGACGCCTATTACGCCGGAGATAATGCATTAGGACAATTTTCCGTCCCCATACAAAAATAAGGCAAGTTTTACGCTCTCCGAAAGACAAAGATCCACTGGGCAACCCAGGCGTGTACGAGATACCGTGTAGTTGCGGTAAGTCGTATAGAGGCGAAACCGGACGAAACGTGTCCACGAGACTGTTGGAGCATGTACGGAGTGTGAAGAAGATGGACTGCAGCAACTCCGCGGTGGCAAAGCACGCTCATGAGGCGGGCCCGTCCCATTTCCTGCGCTTTGTTAAGGCGCGATTGCTGGTGCGTGAAAAATGTTTCGTACCACGCAAAATACGCGAAGCGATTGAGATTGGGCGTCGTCCAAATTTTAATCGTGATGGTGGCTGGGCTGTACCGCCAGCATGGAAGCCTGCCACCTATGGGAAACATCAAAACCTTAGGGAGTGTTGTAACAGTTTAGTGGACACAGTGAGTTCGGTGTGTTTAGAGTCGTTGTTGGTGGACGATTCGAACCCGCGTCCTACCATTACAGCGGCTCTGGTGTCGGACCGCCCTCAACCAGTTTTGACATCAAGAGCGGCGCGGGCAGCGCGGTGCGCGTTAGCGCGCGACGGGCCGTTGACGCGAGCGGCGAACCGAACGGACACTCAGCACTCTTAGTGCTTGAAAATGGAGGCCTATATTCTCCGAAACATGTCGCGCGAGTGACTAAATAAACGTGAGTAGTACCGTATTAATCGTTAATTATTAAATATGTCTCACGTAAGTTTAAATACTTATTTTAGTTTAGTCTTAGTTGATGGAAGGCAATATCTCTATCAAATTTCTGACTCTTGGCGTGGACATACTAATATATCTGTGGTGCCCTCTGATGAGGCAAAATAAAGAACCTTACCTTATTCACTCTATACTCGGCCAGCGCTTCATGTTGTCACAGGAGGTAGTGGTGCTATGTGGCCCTTCTGCCGCGTCATCCAATTTTCTTACTTGGTGGTGATCATGTTCCATACAACCTTCGACTTTGTATGGACCTAGGGATATAGTCTTGAGCTTCATACCAACGCCAAACTGAGTACTCACAACACAAGCTTTCTTGAGCTTATCGCGGGGCTCAGCCAATTTGTGTAAGAAGGTCCTGTAATATTTATTATAGTTTGTGAACCACATACGCACTTTAACAATAATGTCTTAGATTCAAATAAAGAGACTGAAAATTGAATTTTTAAACATATTAGGTAAGTACAGTCAAGAAAAGTGTAAAAATTCATTCACTGCCAAAGTTTCAAAAATATGTACCAAGCAACTCTATTGTACAGTAAATAAGGTTGTAGAATGTGTTTATGAAAGGATTCTTTTGAGTACATATTTTTGCACTTTACTGTACATATTAATATCATAAATTCATAAAAAATATAAATAAATAGATGTTCGTTCATTTTAGAAGAAAGAAGACATTATTATAAATTATATGTATATATTTATTACAACAAAAAACAGCAAAACAATCATGTTTGCTTTATCAGAGCCCCTCTATATAATTAGTATATTTTTAGTTTGTTATTATAAGTGGCAACAAAAACACAGAAATGGTAGATTTTTCTTTGTTGTTTGTAAGTGCATTGTAATGTGCCTCAAATCTCAATTGAAAAATAAAGTTTTTGTGTGTGTTAAATGTTAAACAATTTACAAAATAGTATATGAAAAAATATTTTTTTCCCTTCTTACATATAGGCAATACAACAATGAAAGTAGATTGTTTGAACTTAACTTTTAGTGTTTCATAGATTTAGCCAAAGGAGGAATACACAAATGTGTGGATGTAATCAAGGTTAGCAGGAAGATGAATATAATCAGGGAGAAGGTCATAAAGAGAAGCAGGCAGTTGAAAAATATGTGATGCCACAATCACATATTGAATGATCTATTAGAAGTTTAGCAGTGCCCCAGTCGCAGTAGGATAATGAACGAGACAGCAGTTTTATGAATTATATGATGTTTAAAAACCAAGGTGTAGCATGCTGTAAAAGTTTACCAGTTATTATAATTGAGCCATGTGCCCTGTTTGCATTTTCGAACATTAAACACAATAATATTATTACTTATACGATACCTTAACGTATTATATTTACTTATACGAGCAATTGCAACAAATCATCACAAAACTTGGAGCCTGTTTATAATTTCATTGAATCACTATTATAGCTGTACATAATATAAACACTAAATACTTATTTTTCTTTCACGATGTGAAATTATTGTAGACGGTGCTGCTCAGGTCGTTCCGTTCAAATTATATTTTATAAGAGTCTCTAAGCACAACTTAATGTCTTAATACAGAAACTAATATCTTAAAACATTTGAACTTACATTGTTATATTAAGTATTAAACATCATTACAAGAACTAATATAATATTATAATTATTTTGTTCATATTGGTTTCACAAGTGGTTTGTCTGTTGAGTGCTTGCCGCTTGGCAAAAAGATGGCGAAATGTCAAGTAAGGTTCTTGCACTGTCACAGCTTTGACAGCTATCTATGGCAAGAAATCTGACTATAGAGATTGTATGCCGTGAACCACTATATAAAAGGGCAAATTCAGCCTAATTTTTATTACTCCAAATCGTTTTTCTATCGAGATGGCACGAGGTAAGCCAGTGACTGAAGAAGTGCGGAAAATTATAATCTCCAGTAACAATAAAGGCAAATCTACGTACCAAATTGCCAAGGACCTTTCTATGCCAAGGTCTACAATCCAAACTATCATCGAGCATCATCGAAAACACGACAAAATTTCTTGTTTAAAGAAATCCGGCCGCCCACGAATTACTACTAAAGCAGAAAACAGGATTCTGAGGAAGATCATCAAGAAAAATCGTCGTGCAAGAGCTGGAGAACTTACGGTACTATGGCGTGACGCAATTAAAAAAACATTTCAGTGGATACTTGCAAGAGAGTGATGAAGAGGATGGGCTACGGTTTTACACTGCTAAAGAGAAACCGTTACTTACACAACGGCAGAAAACTAACAGGTTGAAATTCGCCAAAAGTACAGAAATTGGACCGTCGATCAGTGGCGTAAAATTATATGGAGTGACGACTCTAATTTTGTAGTAACAGTATGCGATGAACGAAGTAAAGTAATTCGCACAAAAGGAGGGGCATTTCAAAGAGATTGTCTTAAGCGTAAGGTAAAGTTTCCAGCTTCCTTAATGATTTGGGGCTGCATGTCGGCACAGGGTGTCGGCTGTCTGCAATTTATAGATGGAACCGTCAATGCCGAAAAATACAAAAGCATCTTACAAGAGAGTTTGCTGCCGTCTATACGTAAGTTAAAGTATAAAAATGCGTATACTTTTCAACAAGATGGTGCCTCATGCCATACCGCTAAAGCAACGATGGCGTGGCTGAAAAAGAAAAAAATACCTACCATGTCGTGGCCATCCAGCAGCCCGGACTTGTCTCCCATAGAAACGTTGTGGTGGAAAATGAAGAAGAAGTTGCGAAAGGACCCGTCCAGATCAAAAGCTGATCTTAAAGAGAAACTTACCTGTGTTTGGAATGAAACAACCCCGGAAGAGTGTCGACAGCTGGTAGATACAATGCCGCTCAGAATTAAAGCCGTTTTAGATGCAAAAGGAGACGCCACCAAGTGGTAGACGTTCTAATCTGCGTCGGTAACACTAAAGACGAACTTTTTTGCATTTTAGTACAATTGGTGAAACAATGTTTTTTTTTATTACCAAGGAAAGTTCGTTTTTTTTTTCATTGAATAAATAAAATACGATTTATAACTTATACTGTTTTTATATTGCTAATTCTTCCAAACACCTTCGTCCCCCAGAATTTTTAGGTTAACGTTAGTTTAGTACATTTTTTTCCTACCAGACGTACTCATTTGCATTGGGGCTCGTATTAGGTATTCGTATTTGACATTGCGTATATATTTGTGCGTTTTTGTAACGTTACTAGCATCTTATGGAATTTACATAATATTATTGGCACTAGGGTCTCTGGGCAGAGTGGCACCAGACATTACAATGGATAAAAATGTGAGAAATATAATATGGGTTGAACCCTGAATTTATAGTATTTCCACAGCCTCTTTTTCCTAATTAAATTTTACCTGAGTGTTACTTAGTCAAATTATGTCAATGTTTAACGTAACATCCATCTCGTACTTTACATAGCTACCGATACCGAATAAAAAGTGAATAAACTTAAAGAGTATAAAACCAATTAATTTATATCACCTTTTTGATGATCAAAAGTTTCCGCGCACAATATATGTTTATACATGCCGTATCCCAAAACGACCCTTATTAAGCAGCTTTCATTGTTGAGTTGAAACCGCGGGTTTTCCGTTAGTTTCTGAAGTAATTACTTATCATGTGCTTGAACTCGCAACCGACACCTTTACAAATACAACAGTGGGTAGGGACCTAGGGAATTATATTGAAAATTATTTAAATACCTACATAGATATTGTCTTGTACCGGTCTCCGCAACGTATTTAAGCGATTTACTTCAGAGGTAATGCTCTTTATTAAGATTTGCATCACCACCCAAAAAAGTAGTAAATACGTACCTATCTCTAGTAGATTTTCATATAAAAAATAAATAACCAGCCAAGAGCATGTTATGCCATGCACATTGTAGGTAAAATAGAAACGGTTCAACCGACTGGGAGGAAGCGTATTATTTTTAAATTTCAGAGCGATATTTTTTTTAATTTATTATAAGACCACTTAGTCTGCGTGATTGATTTACATTATAATATTCATACCAAATTACAGCTCTCTAGGCCTGATGGCCACTGGGAATAGCCGGGGACAAATAGCTAGAGAGACATGGCGAAACTTGGCGAAACTATAAGGGTTCCTAGTTGACTACGAAATACTAAAAATACCAAACAAATAGGTTAGTTTAGGTCAAACAGACCATACCGTACATTAACCTACCAGCTGCATAAATATCTACATTTTCTAGAGGTTACTTTCTATCCAAGACCGGAATATGTGGCAGCTAGAACTGTATTGAATCGGATTATGAGTTGGGCCAGGAATTGCTTGCTTATTCTCAATTCCGATCATGAGTGTATTGTGAAATAGAGATAGGTAGCAAGATCATTCAATAATGGGAACCCTTTTAACCCTTACTTGGGATAATACGCGTTTGATCCATAATTTTATTTACTTTGAGACCCAGCTGGGCCTCTACGAAATAGATAACTATTAGACTACACTTACGAAAACCTATTAGACTATGCTCGTATTTATACTAATTGGTTTCTTTTTTTTTACAAAAACAATTATCAACATACTACCAACTATCCTTACAAGGTTATTCTATTTCGACAGCGTGGAGAAACAAAAACAATATTATAAAATTAGTATATCAAGAGACTGCAATGCAAAGTAAATCATTATATGTTGTTTTAACCGTGAGTGGCATATGCTAGTTTGCTATCAAAATGTAAGGATACGTGTAGTCTATAAAACAAGTAAGTCAAAACATTGTAACTTTAAAATAATTTCAAAAGATATTTTAGATAGTCGAATATAAAACCTACATAATTTTTCAATTTATAATCATCGAAATTTCAATGCTCTTGGCCGGTTTAAAAAAAAAATAGACTGAAGGCCATGCCCAGTGTCCGGTTCCGTAGTTTTCAATCCGTTCTAAATAAATTTTCTTAGAAACCTTTAAGATATACATTCATTTTTTTAACTTGTGGTCGAAAAGTTTGTGTGGGGGACACGCATTTTGTAACTTCCGGTCTTACAATTTTTTTTCTACCGATATACGAGTAACTACATTTTATAAGCAAGTAACATACATACATGCATTAGATTATTATTACATATTATTTTTTATTTGATTACCTATATTTCATAGCTATGTAAATGTAACAGTTGGGGTTGGTAGGTACAGTCAGCCTCAGAAAAGGCTAAGCGGTTGAGGTGTTCAAAATGAGATCAACACATCTCTATTGTCAAGAGAATAAGAGCGCGTCAAGCGCGTGTAGGTGACTTTGAACATTTCACCCGCTGAGCCACATTTGCTGCTGACTGTACTTACTTTATACATTTACATATGTATATATATATTAATTAAGTTTTAAAGATTACTTGGTTTGAATGGTTAGGCATATAGTTTTTACTCATTTTATAAATATATTGCATAAAAGTTTGCTTTTGAAGAAAATCAATATTTTTAGGGTAATTAGTTTAATAATTGAATCTATATTTTGTTGTTAGTCGAAAATAGTATCAATGATTTACAGAGTTGCCTAGCCCACGTAGCCTACCTAGTATAGCACTGATATCACAAAAATAATTGCGAACTACACTTCTGTTGGGATGCGCTGGGATTAAGTGATTAATTACAGTTAAATTTTGCTAGCTACGAGCTCATAGAGTAAGCATGGCAACATAAAGTAACCACCGTGTGAATACAGCTCTTTGATGCATCCCTAAATGTTTTTAAGGGAGTAAAGCAGTCATTTCACTCTACGCTCCCCACAAAGGCTGTCGTGATAATTAATGTGTGTGACTTTGTCACTCGCGTGCGCGGTTTCTGTACGAGACACATGAGGCGGCATGAACTCAAATGTAGCTTATATAACTCGGAGTTTTTTACACTGGCCATTTTTATGAACTTTATTTTTGTCTGATTATGTTCATGTTGTATTTAGGGGTTGTTTTTTTTGTGATCACCTCCCAAGTAAGCTTTATGCAAACTTATTTATTACGTTATTTAGTGTATGTTGAAAAATTCCCTATTCATCTTCGCAATACGAACGTACTCGATAGTAACCGCGTATATTGATGAATAGTTTGTTACTTCTCTTTGGAGCACTGGCAATCAAATATGTAATATATTTTTCACTTCTCGTGCTCTAAAATTGCTATAAATTAGACCCTCTGCATGCAAGAGGGTAAAAATCATATTTTAGTCCCTAGAAATAGTATGTATACATATTATTGATTTACAATACATTTCACAAAAGCCAATCACAAGACTTATCGGCAGTTAATCGGAACGCTGGGTTTTTTATAGATACTTTAAGAGAAACTTCGTATTTGGTATCAACTAATTATAGAATATAGAAATATAAAATTCACCAATCAGAAAATGTAATGCATTTCTCAAAACAAAAGGTGTTTTATAGTTCCTATTTAACAATTATTAGAAACATTATTCATCATAAGAGAAATCAAACGCATTTTTTAAACTAAATTGTTAAACTTCTTGTTTGCTTGTTCTGTAACGTGCCAGTGTGAGCATAGAGAGGCAAAACAACGACTTTAAATGGGGAATTTCATGGTAGGTACACGATTGTTAAGATTATTTAGTGTAATAATTTTAGAGCATGAGAAGTGAAAAGTAGAGTGTATTACTCAGTAATAAACCCCATTTAACCTCGAAGTGACTATCGACCCTCGCCGTTCCAGCTCGGGTGCTATATGCACTTCTCGGCTAAAATGGATCATTTTATTCTCTATTCATACAATCTAATATTTCTTATGCTTAAGTAGGTACAGACAGCAACACTCTTAGCTGTACATCGGTGGACCTTATGCCTTATATAATAAGGTCCACCAATGTACAGCTAAGAGTGTTGCTGTGTGTACATACACTTGTTCTTCTTCAACGTTATCAATGCAAACCACGTGGAAACGGGGATACTTATTTTATTGTTCCGCCGGGCAATCATAGGCAATAGTTTTCTACATGATAGCGTGATAAGACGATGACAGTGACTATCGCTTTCAATCGCACGGTTTTACGTAACAAGTGACATCTGATTGTCAAGTCGGTATTATCATCGTACGTCCGCTGGAGGTTTATAGTTAGGCTTGATTATAACTATTGGGTATTTATAGGAATATATAGATGTTGGAAAGTTAACGGCTAATAAGTTAATGGGCCACGGATAACTAGGTTGTTGCTTCATGTGGGTGCCATACTTTCTTTACTTACATTCAAAGGTTTATACAGGGTGGAAATATCGAATGCCACATGGATGGCAACTGCCTTAAATATTGTAAATAGCACGTTCTGTGTAAATGAATTTTTTTTTTATATACCTTAATATGGTGTAGGTAAAGATCAATTACGCGACTATATGTATGTATGAACATGGAACAAGAACAACAAGTTTTAGGTACTTTCGTGAAAAACTAACAAAAACACTTCGCTTTTCCGATCGGAATACCCCATAAGTCACCTTAATATTTAATAAAAACATCAACAGTATAATCCGCTTATATGAATACGTTTAATACTATTTCCCACGTCGCGTCGCTCCATTTTCCACATTTCATTTCTTCCAGCATTATCATTTTATATAGCTGTGCCCAGAAGAAAGTAGCTTTAGTATTACAAAATTTTATAAAATAACAAGTAAAATCATTTGAAACTGATTTTAAATATCATGCGCATTCGTCACGGTACTTTTTAGGATGACATTTATTCCTCAGTGCCCACTGCCTGCACTGAAATTTACCTAAATGAACTGAAATACGGGTTCCTGGTGTTTCCAACAAAAAATAAAAGATTATTCCTCGTATCCCCGGTACCCGCTAATAATGTTACCTCGAATAGTTCTTAGTGTAGTTCTTTATCTCAGTCCTATTGATAAATCAAAATGTATTTAGTAGGATATTATTCGCTAAACGATGCTAAATGGAATTAGTATATTACGTACCTAGGGCGGTAAAACAAAGAATCGCTCAGATCGCGGGTGTTTGTGACTCGAACCGGAGGTGAGTAATAGTATATTACGTGCCTAGGGCGGTAGAACAAAGAATGACTCAGGTCTGGGGTATATGTGCATAAATAAGCGATCTGAGGCCCTTTATTACCGCCCGCGGTGCGTACATAGTTTTACGTCTTCATCTGGGTGTAAAGTGAGATTTTTTCGAGAGTTTTTCGTCGCGCCCGAGGGCGGTAAATCTCTCTTACCGCCCATTGTGACGTAAAAAATATTCCAATATTTTTTCTGTACATATTCAGATTTGCAAACCATATAGGATCTACGAGAAAACGAAGTGATAATCACTACTGATTTCGTTGTATAGATGGCGGAGGACTGCGCGAGTGGAGAGGAATGTCCCCCGGTTGTCGTGTCGTGGGAGGGTTCGGCCGACATACAGAGCGGCGACATCCTAATCGTGCGCATCGCCGACTCGGCGCTGCTGGACTCCTTCGGCCATCCTGACGTCATCGTTAAGAACAACAGCCATGATGAGAACGCTACGCATACTGATGGACAAAGGTAGGGAACTGTAGTTTACCGGAAAATATTTTGAAATATGTATTTAGATACTTAATACATACATATTTCGGGCAAGTACGAGTCGGCACATCAGTAAAAAAAATAGCCCCCCACCCCCTATTTCACACGTAGGGGAAGCATCAAAAGTTTTTTTTTCCATTCTTTATGTATTATATTTTTATATATTACTTTGTCCGCGTTATTGATTAACTGAACTACTGAAATACATTTATTTATTGCCACAGAAAGAAATTATAAAATAGTTAGAATAAACTTAATAATCAATACGTATTACTAAACACTATTACTTAACTACTATATTAACATATATGTATTTATACATGTTTGCATGGAGGTACCTATAGTAAAACTTGTTCAGTAAGTACTCATAATAATGAATATCGCTTAAAACTTTTGAGCTTATAAGATTAAGTAATTAGATTTAACAAAACTTTCTCATAACTTAATTTGAGTAACTTTGTAGGCATAGTTAGCAATCTATAAGGTACCTACTGTCTTGTTGGATATTTTTTAGCAACACTTAATGGATATTTATTAAATTGGTTGGACCTGTTGGATATTTATTAAAACTTACCCAGGTTACAAACGAACGCTAAAGTATATATCCGATTTAAATCTATTCGATTCAGCGGTGAAATTGTTATACTGTATCCATATCCAGCGGCATGGAACAAAGAGGATTTGATCCGTCTGTGAGATCCAAACCCAATGTTAAATTAAGTTAGCAAGAATTTAAGTGTAAACTGTCTAGCATGATACTACACGTACAGTAAGCAGCAAAAGCTGCTAAGCGTTCGAAGTGTTCAAAATGACCTACACGCGCTCTTATTCTCTTGACAATAGAGACGTGTTGACCCCATTTTGAACACCTCAAATGCTTAGCTACTTCTGCTGCTGACTGTACCTACACGTGTGAGTAGCATGCTCGTACAAACAACGAAGATGCTATTCGGGTAGCTTATATTATTAGCTGGATTAATGAAGCTTAATAAAGATCATGAAAGTAGCTAACTTATTGTGCGCCGAGAAAAGGTCAGAGTGAACTTACTACATCACGCATCATAATTACATGATTGATTAATCTCGAAGGGGTCAGGCGGTGACCCGACTAATCGAAACGCCTCAATGCTTTACTGAACCTTCTGGTAATACGGAGAGGTAACGAATCATTCAAGTGTGAACCAGAATGAGGCGGCTTACATTTGTGTTTAGTTCAAATATGCGATAATTACCTATATTCAGTGAAAACGAAGTTACATAATATTATTAATAATATTTTGTCACGTGGAATATCCTTTTTTTTACACATAAATTTATTTATTGAACCTGAAAATATATTATGTTGTATGGTAGTGAGCTCAAAAATGCTAAATTTCTTTGAAATATGTTACCGGAGGGAATTTTGTGATTGAGGTTCCTAGACACAGGACACTATAGTGAAATATCCTCTACTGTTATTACTAAAATAATAAAATATATTTATTTAATTTATGTTTTTATAATTTGAATTATTGCTATCGTAATCACACCGAGCTTATTTGGAAGATTATGTCTGTAATAAACCCTAAAAAGTTAGTAACGGACCTACATTCATAGATATTGATCTTTTTAACAGCAAATTTATTGATATTAGCTGTTAATATACTCCAGGTCCAGACTAATGAACGGTCACTTTGTAGGTAATTTGAGTGTTTTAAGAAAAAAATGTGTAAGTAAATAAAGTTTGTTCCAGTAAGTTTTACTTATTTTTTAACCGAATTCAAAAAAAGGAGCAGGTTATCAATTCGAATTATTTTTTTATTTTTTTTTTTTGTATGTATGTTACTCGATATCTCCGAGACCCGTGAACCGGTTTTGATTATTTTTTTTTTAGTTTTTATCACCGGTCAATTCACAGGAGAATAGACCATATAAGTCAAACTGACTTTACCTTGTAAATATTCCTATCATTATAATCAAGAATAAAAGGTGAATGCAGCATATTGCTTCTCTTATTTAATTAGGAATAAGGTACTTAACCATAATCACAAAATTTAAACCCTTGGCGTAACTGATGTCAAATTGTTTGCATCTTGGAGGGTTCTCTGGTATCGTTGGTGAGCTTATTTGATACTTTATTACTCGCTGTCATTTATACACTCCCATGGGCGATATTGTTTTAGTCGCCTTGTCGCCTACACTCTTGGCTCGATTGTCGAGTGGGTCGGCGCCGTCATGAAACACGCTCGCCACCCTAATCCCAAAAATGGATCTTATTAAATATAAGATCAGATATCTATATTTTTCTGCATATAGTCAAGTTCATATCATTTAGATATTATATTGCTGATAAAATTGGAACGTAGTAGTTATTTAACCCACACAGCATAAAATTCGTTTATGAAATAAAGGTACCTAGTTTCATTTTACCTTTTATTGTTCGTACCTATTTTCTACATCGGTGACAAAATTGAGTGTGCAGTAAGCGGTGTCGATTGACATTTTACTCCTACTTACGGTCCTCACGGGTACGCTACAACAGTTGATATACCTATATGGCTACCCATTTAGACGGCGTGGTTGGCATAACGAGATCATTAATTATGCATATTGACGTTATATAGCATAATTGAAAGCGAACATTACCTTAGCTCTGTTTGAACTTGGGTTAGACCGCATTAGGGAGAGCTCCGAACGGCTGTAAAAGCTCCACGGTTTGAAAACCACTTCAAACACGAAGCAGAGATGGATTTCCGCTACTTATGTAACCGACGCTTCTCGCTATAGGTATGAGTACACGTACGAGTACAGTCTGCATCATATAGTTAGTTTCAGTCAGTATGGCCAAATACATCGTAACACATCCTTACTGGTATATAAATAAAAGTCTGTATCTATATGTATATATATATTTGGCCGCTTTAGTTGGCACTATCTAACGTTGACTGTACATACTCGTATTTGAAAATCTATCTGTTTTATGATTCTTGATTAATATATGAAACAGTATTTAGATGCATATTGTCTATGAGAGAGTTACTACATGTTTAGAAATTATCACTAGCGAAAAAAATAAGAAGCTATCGAATTTTCATGAAAATTATCATATTATTAAGAAAAATTGCTAAAAAAGCAATTTGTTTCGCAGAGTACACCGCACGCTGCCGTCGCCAGCCGTGTACCAGGTGACGCGGCAGGGACACGTGCACTGCGACGTGTCTGAGGGCATGCTGCTAGACATCACTCCGCTTGACGAACAAGGGGCCAAGCTAATCACGCTCTACGACAAGGATCTCACGGAGGGCGTCAACTTGCTCATAGGTAAGCAGTGGAAATGCACTCAAAAGCATAGATACCTTTTTGGACAAATATTTTATAGAGAACTTTAATTTACATTGAGTTCCATATCGTCATTCAGTCTTAAATTTCCGTCCCCGTACTTGTATATATATTAACGTCCCATTTATCTGTGTACTCTGCTATACTCGCTTTAAGCGAGTTTTATTGCTTTTTGTACACGGCAGTCGCAGCTAAATGACAAGTTTAAAAGTTTATGTGCATGTTATTTTTAGTTCAAAGTTAAATGGATTCTATATGGGTAGCTTGCACGAAACGTACGTCATTATATATGTATAGCATTTATACGAAACAACAATCCATAAAGAAACTAAATCTGCACATAAAACATTAATGTACCCAAGAGTAAAGGAAGTTCCACTCGTTAAGCATATAGCTCAATTCTGAAACAAAAGTTGAGTGTAAATAAAAATAATATTCTCGGGAACTCAGAACCGCCGTGGGCGCAAAGTAGGTAATAACATACTTTTATCTCGACGACTGTCCACGTCGACAGCTAAAAGCAAGAAGCCGAACACTGAACACTGCGTACAGGGAGTTTCAGCCCTAGCGATTCCGGTCACGTATACGTGGACGTCATTCATTAGTTGAGGCGCTTAGCGAAGTCAAATCGGCTATTTCGGTTTCTTCCTAAAGTGATACCTCCGGATACGTGGCATGACAAAGTAAGCGGATACACTCTTTGTTACTTTCACCACACATGACAAGATTACAGAGTAAAAGAGTTTTCTGTATTTTATTTTATATCACTTTTAGAATTTCTTTGTTGTCTAAACTTTTATCCTTTGTAGAAGAGCAACTCCTGTTTTCGAATAAGGCACTTTAACTATGACGTAACTTGAAGCTTGCGAAAAGTTAGTAGCGCAGCGCTAGCTGTTTTGTGCCGTAGCAAATTGTTATCGCTCACTATAACGTAAGTTCAGCGGGGGTTACATTTTCGCTGAGTAAATTCCTTTGTGGTTAAATAACTAGATGCTCTTCCACAATTAACTATCATGATGTAGTCCGTTTATTGTGTAAACTGATTACTAGCGTAATATTCCATGAAAATGCTAGCTTTTCAAAACAGGGGAAGTAAATGCGTGTACGGCGGGCGGAAACGAGGCACCAAGGGGAAAACGATGACGCTTTTATGCCTCGGGAACAATAGGTATGCTAGGAATCCCGCCGCGTGCATGCGACACGCCGTGCATCGCTGACACAATTTAATGTTGCCGCCTGGGACCCACTTCGTACCCTCCTGTTGTTTAATCTCGCAATTAGGTAGCTCCCGCGTGGATTTAATGAGGTTTTTCACGTAATTTGTGAGCATAAAGAGTTGCTAATAGAGTAGGTATAATATTCTTATGGTTTTTAAAATACTTAGAACATCTCCGGCCAAAAAATACTTAAAATTAACGTTTTTTTTAATCCACGAGAGCTCGATACGAAACAAAGAACGATTTACATGACTGAAGTGAAGAGCCACAAAGCCGCACTCTTGAGCGCGCTACCCAGCGATATAAGTTACGTTAAGGGGGCGCTGTGTGGCTGCAATAAACATTTATGCTTACAGTTGTTTCCGAGAACTGGGGGTCACAGTGCGTCCGCCTCAAAGTAACTGTCAAGTCGGATAACTGCGGAGAGTCTCAGGACTGCTCCGGGAAGGGCGTTTGCTACACCAACGTATCTATGGTAAGTTAATTAAACTGTATCCAGTTCACTATAACGTATCACAGCGTTGAGTGCCGTATAATTTAGTTTCGTTCAGAAAGGCAACATTATGCGTCTTCCATATAGAAACTGCAACTATCTTATCTCAACCTACCACAAAATTAACCATAGCAATCTTATTTATAATAGGTATATTAAGTTAGTAAAAAAATACATTTTTTATTTTTATTTATGCTAGGAGCATTTCTACGGTGAAGAAAAGTAATAGCGTGGCTACCACATACAGTCGCCATCAGATATATTGGAGCTGTGAAAGCATAAATATCTGAACAAGCACTTTATCGCCTTGATAATAGAGGCATTGTTCGGAAATTTGTGACCACCATCACAGCTCTGATATTTCTGATACCTATACCAGATACCTATAGGAGAGCACAGTGTCGGACTTCGACAAACTTGATGGACGCATGACTTCGCACGGGTCGCCAGGAGTCATTGGCTGTAGTTTTTTGGAGATCGCTCCGTGTAACGGTCTACGGGGGAGGACTATGCCCACTTGTGGATGTCCGTGACAGAAAAATAAATTATTTATTGACAAAATTGATGAAGATGCTATTAATCCACCGTATGTTGTGTTGTAACTGAATTACCAAATGTTGACTTTTCATGTAATTGCATAACATTCGAGACTCTACTCGTACAAGGCCATTTCATCTATCGAATTAGAGTTACGTAGGTGAACTTCAACTTAGAACATATATAGTTTAAACTTAAGAAATTGTTGGTACAAGTTCATAAGGCATTCCAAATTTAAAATAAACGTCCTTGTATTGAGAATCTGCGCACGAACTACATTACTATGCATTAAAAATGTAATGCAAATGCGACTTAAACCCTAGATTTCTATGTATTATGTGTTCCGTATCTTTATACTTCTTAGGTCCGAATGATCTTCCCGAGAATAGTTGTACCATTTAGTATACCACAAATATATAGTAACTAGTAGTTATAGGATCAATAGGTACATATAGTCTGTAATTATATGTAGTTTAAAATATAACTTTGATTTAGTCTATATGTATATACTTCGAGTGCACGCGACATCCATACTTATTTTATCAATACGAAACTGTGTTTGTGTATTAATTTTTCACGCTTAATCGATTAAAATAAATAGTATCGGTCTAGTTTGAGTAACCTTCTAACCTTATAATTATAGAAATAGAAAACATTTATTCAAGGCAGTTTACAAAAAAAAAAAAAATTAAAAACAAAACATATTTGACAAAACTGCCTCGAAATGGTCACGACTCATGATGCTAGCCCGGGTAGCCAGCGGTGGTCTTCCGTCGGGGCCATTAACGAGTGAGGTCACAAAGCGAATAGACTAACAACTTATTATAAAACAATACTATACAGTACAGTTACCAAACTTACAAATAAAATGAATAAAACAACAACAAAAGCACAGGGGCGCTATTATACATTTCTTTCACAAGTTTCAATCAGAGTAATATGTGCAGCAAAAATGGCAGCTTCACCTCTTTATATACCTTTAGGTAACTCATGTCGACCTTACTTGTAATGTAAATTAAGTACAACCAAGGACATAATAGTTACCAAACTTACAAATAAAATGAATAAAACAACAACAAAAGCACATTATACATTTCTTTCACAAGTTTCAATCAGAATAATATGTGCAGCAAAATGGCAGCTTCACCTCTTTATATACCTTTAGGTAACTCATGTCGACCTTACTTGTAATGTAAATTAAGTACAACCAAGGACATAATAGTTACTTGTTATGCAAGGCTGCAAAGTGGTTATTTGGCGCTAGTGTTGAAATTGAAAGCTGAGCAAGCGAAGGAAGCTAAGATTGAACCATGAGCGAAGCGAATGGTTCAAAGATAGATTCCTGAGCGTAGCGAGGCTTTCAAGACACGAGACGCCAAATAATTTTGCAGTCATGCGGAACACACAATTTTTCACCTCACTACAGCGAGGAAAATTCGAGTGGCAAGAAAAACAATAAAACAAAACTTATCGCGCGATTTTTCAGGGAAATCATATCGGCATCGCTACTAGAATCATTCATTTTCATAGTTCAAACGTTGAGTTCAAAGAGCTTAGCACAGGACAAATCCGACAAATTTACATGAATAGTGATAACTTAAAAATCGGTTGCGTTCAGAAATTACAATATTATGTAAACCTATATTTCAATTTCTTTATGAAATAAACATTGAAATTGTGTTTTATTTAGTGGATTAATTAGTCAAAATGGGCAATTTCACTTTCAAGGACACCCAATTAACTTAATTGTCAAATAAAAGTTAAATCACTGGTCAGTTTAGTGACGACAATTAAGCTTTAAATTTCAATATAATCTACTGTTTTATGTTAAATCCATAAATAATACGTGTTATTGTAATAGAAAAATGCGAATAAAGATGATTTACATAAATATTTCAAGCTTAATTGTCGTCACGAAACTGACCACTGATTTAACTTTTATTTGACAATTAAGGTAATTGGGTGTCCCTTGAAAGTGAAAATGCCCAAATATGTAAATTAAACTGAAATACTATTAGTATATATAATAAAACCTATTTGACATAAAATAAAGTGTAAGTAGGTAAAAATAAAAAAGTTAAAAATATGTAATCAAAAACATGTTTCTGATTGATTATTATCTGTGGTTATTATGAACTCACCGCGGTACTGCGAACATCGAAGTTCGTATATTGCGAGCATCTTTCTCTTTTACTCCAATGAAAGTGACAGAGACAATCGTCCGAAATTTACGAATATCGTTTTTCGCGGTAGCGCCCTAGTCACGTGTTGAAGGAGTCTTATACTTAAAAAAAAGTTACATGCACCACAGAGAATTACAATCATCGGCTTCGAAATTTGAATGACTTTTGCACGCTAGCGGATAAAATAGGCTTTTCCACGCAGATTTCGCGCTATAAACTAAGGTTATCCGAGCAAGTGAGGTGAAAACAATATAAATAGCTCGACCTTAACCTGTTACACTAAGGTGTAAAACTTTATACGTACCCTTGATCGTACATAAATATGTAATTATGCGACGATTGCATGATGAGAAGTACGCCACATTATACAAGTACCTATGAATACCTACCTACTGAATGCCGACTATATTTTCTAACTACATACCATGTGCAAAGTAATACAAACTTATTATGATCAAAGAAGAACTAGTTAAAAGTTTGGCTTAATGGTGCTGCTTAAACATAGAATATATTTTATATTCTTCTTCTTCTTCTTTTAAAAATATGGCTTCCATCAATAATATATCTTATATTAAAAAACAGTCAAGAGTAGTCGGCCTATGCGCAGTATAAAGTTCCGTAGTTTTCTTACTTATTTATGTAGTTCCATAGTTCCGCCGCTTATAGAGGTTTTTATATTTTTATTTTATTATAAAGAAAATACATACTGAATGATGTATTTGAAGAAAAAATGCATTCTAGGGCAGTTAAATTAAAAACTTCTAGACTAGAACTATTTTTTACAAAATCTGCTCAACGGATTAAGTTTAAAATCATTTTCAATGAAAATCTCTATTCAGTTTTCCTCTAGCACTTTTATAGATTTTGGACAAAAAAACATATAGTAAAACTAATAGGGTTCCGTATAGATATATATAACGACCTTATATCACGGAATAAATAATAATATTACGTACGGAATGATTGTGCCATAACACACTTGTTTAAATATGTTAAACGTAGGAGTACAATGAGCAGCAGAAGTTGCTAAGAGGGCGAAATGTTCAAAATTACCTTAACACGACTTTATAGTTAAGGGAATAAGAGCGTGTCAAGATCATCGTGAACACCTGGCCTGCTTAGCAACTACTGCTGCTAACTGTACCTAACCGTTTCTAGCGTTAAATATGCCACTGAACGGGATGATAGGTTTCAGGATTTTGAGGTTATCAAAATCTCGCTCGTATCTTTCTCTCACAACCACAGACAATTTCAAAGGGAAAGTACTTGTACTAAAGAAATTCATACGATAAAAGTTGGATTAACTATACAGATAAGGTATCTTATATATCATACATATTTATAGCTTTGTATTATAATCTTGACTGTTGAATCAGACATTTAGTTAAAGTGGGGTAGATCGAGCTATAATTTTAATATCCACAGAAAGATAGACCTGGGGCCCGTTGTATAACAATTGACAACTAATATTATTAGCGGAATTCTCTTTCTAATAAATGGGATTGGAAAGGGAGTTCCGCTAATATTACAAGTTGTTATGCAATACGCCCCTGCTTAGATACTTTTGGCGTAGCGGAAACTCGTTCAGCCTCTTTAGCAACAGAGTCAGTTAAATGGTAGATTTGGAGCATCCGTAGAACTCGATTTCCGCCGGCATGAAACATTGTCATGAGCAGTTTTTGGTCGGATAGTAAATTTCATATTTGGATTCTGCTATTCTCAGTCAAAAGTTGTTATGCTGCCATTCTACTCATATGTAACGGTATAAAATGAAAATCTTTATCTGTTAGAAAATTGAGATGTACTGTAACTTAAAGTACCAAAATTTTCTTTTTATATATGAAGCCTTAGCGTATGTATTTTTATCCATCTAACATCAAATTACAAAATGTTATATCGTTGAACTGCCAAATATTTTACGATGCCATCAATTTCGTAGGCACCAATACCTACTATCTAAATATTGGCAACGTGCTCAAACTTGACAACTTAATATCTCAACGGGCTTCGTAGCTTTATTGGGCCGTAAGTGTTCTTGTAGATACAAGTTTCGACTGCGACGACATTCGTAAGCCCTTGACCGCTGGATGTCAGAAAAGTCTGGAAACTATTGCTAACAACGCGTTTCTTCCTTAACGTTCTATACTTGTTTCTAGCAATAGATGCCAGGAGCTTATAATACTTAAAACTTTAATTTTATGCCATGTAGTGAGCACTAATTTTCACCAGAAACTTGATGACTATTCAGACAAAAGTAATACAACGCCGCTTATGACTTTATCGCTATAAGCCATTGACTTGAAGAAAGTGATCTCAAGTATAATCTGTTTGAAGAGAGCTTAATGTACAGCTTGTAACGGTTTTACTGTTAAATTCAGTATTATTAAGCTCTATTTTTAGTTGGGATCTAACTATTCGTATCAAAATTGAATTAAAATTGGTTTTATCTGATCACTTGCTGTTAAGGCTGCGCCGAAGAAATTACTGCTATAACGTATACGTCTTACATTTGTAAACAATATATATTTTTTAATAATATAAACGAAAATTTTTAAATTCGCGAGTGATTCGTGAATCCTTACCTGAGCCGTCATGATTGAATTGAATCGAGTAGCGTGAAAAGCTCGGCGCGCCCTTAAAGCGGACACACGTGTGTTAGCACTACGTTCATACTTAAATACTTACCTACGGTATATCAGGAAAACGTGAGTGAATACGACCAGGAGGTTGTAGAACTTATTCGTAATATTTCATTTCATTTTACGAGTAATAAGCAGTTAATCTCGTAGCTTTTTAACGAATTCTTCTGAAGAAACGTTACGACCAAGTGTCAAGATAAGTAAAATACATTAGGTCAAATTAAATATTTAGGTGAAAGTTATCAATCTTAAGGAGATGGATTAAAAAAAAAACATTAGACTGATTTATAAAACCTGAATGCCTAGAAAATTAACGTAGTCGACCGAAAAAGGCTTTCAAGCGTTCATGCGTCTGACCTCAACCGGCATGTGACGCATCGTTAGTGGTAATAGAAGCCGACAGCGTTATTGATGTGCTTGTAGGAAGGCTACGAGTGCCAGTGCTGCGCCGGCCAGCTGGGGCCGCACTGCGAGGAGCGCGACGCCTGCAATCCATCACCCTGCCTGAATAATGGCATATGTGTCGACCTCACGCAGCCTCTCAACGGGGCGAACTACCACTGCCTTTGTCCCTACGGTAAGTAATCTAATACAAATTGTTAAGTTATCCTGTTTGTGCATGACATGTGACTGCAGCATTTTATTACTAGCCTTTGAATATTATACACAAGAAGGAAGGGTAGGATTACGAGTAGTTGTCCAAATCCTTGGCTTCATCGTAATTAGATTATATTATAAAATCGTCAGTTAACATAATACACTTTCATTTTGCATGCAATATGATGACCTTCAAGCAGTCCGTCCCCGTCATAATTAAAAGCTCAAAATGAACAGTATACCCGTACCATGAGTTGTGACATTACGGTTTTCGATAACGAGTATCGAGTTTACTATCTGTGTATCTCGCTTGTACTATTTTAGTGCAAACGAGATGCACAGATAGTAAACTCGATACTCGTTATCGAAAATCTTAATGTCGCAACTCACGGTACGGGTACAGATTCACTCCTTTGTAATCATACACAGATGTTACGTCGACTCATGACGTCATAGCGTGAAACTGAAAATATCTAACAAACCACCAAGACCGTTTTTCCCGCATGAAATATTGCCTGGATTTTATTTTACCAATTTCCTCGAGCCATTTATTTTTCGGACAACTTCATTCTAATTTATGTCGGAGGTAACAGTTTATGTTTTATGTTTAGGCCGAGCATAAAGAATCCCAGATTAAATAATTTATTCCTTTCATATTCAGTGGTGCGATGGCGTGAATTTATTAATAGTAATAAAATGGACAGATTTTTTTGTTACGCAGTCAATTAAGTATCGTTGTGACGCAATCTGCTGCCCTGAATACGGAGCGTGTTATTACGTAATCATTCAGCCAATGGGATTGAATAAATTATTTGGATAAAATATTCATTTCCGTTTGCTGAATATGTGGACCCGAAAAGGGTTTCACGTTATAAGTTATATATTATATTCGTACCTGGCGTGGAATACAAGGAACATATCATTTCAAGATATTAAATAACTTGATTTGCGATGGTTTTATTACATAGACACTACTATACACAGTGAGCTTTAATAACCTGAAAGATTTAAACTGCGTATTTATGATGACAGTACGCGTAAATAATGCTGTATCAACATGGGTTCGATTACGTGTTTTAATTAAACTATTATTTGAGTACAAATTATATCATATTAACTTATCGCTTCTTTGTAAACAACCCTTTACTTCAGAGAGTGAGCGAGTTTGATTAATCTCAGTTGAGACATGGAGCGAACTTAACGAATCACTCATACGTATAGGTATATATAGATAAATTGAAATAGATGACATGACTTAAGCAAAAATGACTTGAATCCGGGTTCAGTGTTTGAGGCCCTAGACACCCTAGGCCCCTCGGCTACCTACTGGATAACTGGGATGAATTAGTTAGGTACATTATTACTTTGTCAGAAGCTTCAGTTACTGACTTTGTTGGCTTTAATACGCTTTTTCCGTACTACCCTGACCCGCATATATCTTGTTTACACGACGCTTTTACTCAACTAGTCGCGTTAAAAGAAGATTTATTTTAGAGCAGTCACCAGGATTTAGTGCTACCAATTATTTGCTTTGTAGTCTGACAATGAACACCGTTAAATTACCTACCTTACCTATGTATATATTATGTTACACCTTGAGACTGCGATAAAAAAAGTCAATTTTACAAATACCCGACCTTGCTGACATATATGTAGGTATTTTGCAGATTTAATTAGGTTTACTGATTTATGTCAATAGCTATTTAAATTTAAGTTTCGTTATGCAATTAAACACACTTGTACCAAATTATGCTCAGGGTAAAGAAAGAAAAAAAACATTTATTGGAAAACCACCAATATACGGGCACCACATTATTATCAATTTATCATTACATATAAGAAGGGCGTAGATACTCGATCATAGGTACAATATTTATTTTTTATATATAATACAATATATGAATATTACATACATTGTAAAAGGTCCTTTATCGTATGTGTGCAGTATCTCCAAACTATAATTCAGGTTCTGTATTCACTTTATTTTTGCATTTGCATACGAGTACATATTTGAGTGATTGTTTTTTTACTTAGCATTACCAGGAATCCTCATAATTTCAGGGAATGAAAAAATAGGGGTTTATATACTACCTCTGTCAATTAGTGCTTTTAAAACGTTTTAAAGATAAAATAGATACATATTTTGACTAGTATTGGCTCGTTATGGAAACGATGGATGTCGACGTTTGATGTCGATTTAACGCGCCATTACACACAACTGTGTCACGCTGAACGGGCTTCCAATGCCTACTAAACCATTAATTCTAAAAGATACCGACAGGGCTAACGTTCCAATATTACCATTACAAACTATATTTGTATTCATAAATATATATCACAAATGATGTATTTTAGTGCACAATCAATATCGGCCAAAGTGCTAGTAAACCGGTTATCTGAGCTGCCATTAAACACTAGTATAAAGTCACCTAGAAAAGTTAAGATTAAGTTAAATACGAGTATAAATAAATACAATACAATATGACGACCGGTCTGGCCTACTGGGTAGTGATCCTGCCTATGAAGCTGATGGTCCTGGGTTCGATTCCCAGTCGGGGCATTTATTTGTGTGATGAGCACAAATTTTTGTTCAGTCATGGGTGTTTTCTAAGTATTTAAGTATTTATATATATATATATATATATATCGTCGTCTAGTACCTACAACACAAGCCTTACTGAGCTTACCGTAGGACTAGTTCGATTTGTGTAAGATGTCCAGAAATATATATATATTTTTAATAAAGTGTTAATTTCGATATTCAAATCGAAAGAAAAATAGAAAAAATTGACTCAAAGCGGGACTCGAACCCACAACCACTGGATCACTAGCCCAGTGTACTACCAATTGTGCTATCCGAGTACCGCTTAGACTTGTCAAATTTTTGTATCTTGTTCTTCGTAGTATACGTCATCATGGGTGACGGTGTACTACGAAGTATTCTTCTTTCGATTTAAATATCGAAGAAATTCGCTAGCAGACATTCCTGCATAATAAAAAATAAAGTGTTAATTCTTGCTGATAGGTGGGTCCTGCAAATTAAGGACCGTATAAACATTGAAGTCTTTGATCGTGGAGAATGTATTATGCATTAGCCTCTAAACGTTTCCTTTTGCTTAGGTTTCACGGGTAGGAAGTGCGAAAAGGACCCGTGCTACTCCGAGCCGTGTTTGAACGGAGGCTCGTGCATGAGCCTGGCTATGAACGGGTCGACGACGTTCCACTGCGCGTGCGCGGACGGCTGGACGGGCGCGCACTGCGAGCTGCCCACGGTGGGCGGCGCGTGCGCTGACAAGCCCTGCGTCAACGGCATCTGTATAGAGCAGACGGACATCGACGCCGAGGGGCACGAGTACCGATGTTTCTGCCTGCCAGGTAATTGATTATCAGTGGCTTGATTTTGTAGCGACACATTTTCTAAGGTCCTCCTTATGTCAACTTTCCATCTATGTCTTAAAGGTTTATTAATCATACGATGCTCGAGCTTACAGCACCGATGTTAATAACAGAGACGCCCATCCTAAACCGTGTCTTCTGGCTATTTAGTATCTGAGCGGACATTCTCAAAATATAACTGCATAAATACTACGTCCTTAGAGAGCGCCACTAAACTTTAAATGCGATTTTTTCAGTTTTTGTGGACTGTCTACAAGGCATCATTGGTTTTTAGTTGCTGGTATTAAATACTGTCGTTGCTTTATCGATCGAGTCAGCAAATGTGTATAATTTAGGTATTTTTGTTAAACGATTGGTAATGCTGTGGAAATGCCTCGTAGAAGGCATTGGCTGTACCTTAGGTACCTACCTTATTAATATTTTTTGAATAGGACCTATAGTTTAATTTATCATTATTTGTACAGATTTAACTAGACATCTGATGATTAAGTCCTTTTCAGACCTTAACGCCTAGTCATTATTTATTTCATTAAAGACTAACTAAGCACTTCTTTTGTAGAAAACAAATAAATAATAAATCGTATGCTTGCCTACACCTACCAAATATTAAAAGTTATTGACCAAAAAAAGAAACTATTAGTTGTGAAACAAAAACAAACCTAAAACAGTTTCATCACCCATCAATAACTTTGACGATTCATACACGGTAAGGCATACATCATTAAACCGTCTAACATTTACATGAATGTAGATATAGCCAGTATCATATAGAAATTAGCAATAAAACCAACTGTAATATTTTTGGTTATTTTGGTTATTACTACCAGTAACTATTTCACGCTGATCGTAGTATTTGCCTCCAACCAGTCTCACATTTCTCAGACATTACAAACAATATAGCTTATATATATTATAATATCTATTGAACTTACTACTATCACGCACTTGTGATTGTGTTTTGGGGGTCGTTTGTATAATAAATCGTTTTGAAGTTAACCGATTTAATAATGGTAATCGTGTTTGCGAACGTCGGGCGAGCGAAATTGTGGGAGTGATTTATTTGAAGATCTGTTGGAAGGTTGCCCGCTCCCGTGCGGTCGCGCTCGTCACTTGACGTGGTGCCTAACCTAACCGCCATGCTACTGCAACTAGGCCTTATTTATTTGGTTAACTTATTGCACAAACCATATGCTGTCCTTTACATGTATCCATACATAGTACGTATGGATACATGTAAAGAACAGCATTTAAATATACTTACTTACTCTTACTTACTTAATATTATAAATGCGAAAGTAACTCTGTCTGTTACCTCTTCACGCTTAAACCGCTGAACCAATTGGGATGAAGTTTGGTATGGGAAAGTTTGAGCTACGAGAAAGGACATAGGACAATTTTTATCCCGCAAACATACTTTGAAGACCGGCATGGCTGGACGACGAAGGCGAAGTCACGAGGATATATTTATATAACTATGATCTGTAGTGATTGATCGGCAGGAATTTGGATTCAACAAGAGGCTCACTTAGCGATCTATGTGCAATTTGTATTCTATATCCTACTTGTAGAAGATTAACTTTGAAAATGCAGCTAAAAATTATATGGGAAATACGTAATTAATATAATTGAATAATATGAAATGCAAATTATATGCGACCTCTGGCACATATGAGCCACGACTAACCATAATTTTATTACTTTCAAATTTGTAGCGTCAGATAAGCCTTATTACCCTTACACGTAGACACTATAAGTACCTGAGTAACGTACCCATAAAATGTTACGACCTTCTTACGTAAGTAATAACTCGCCTTTGTTTTAAAACTGTTTTAAGAAATGCTGATGATTTATGTTTTTTTTTTTAATATATAAAGCGACGTTATCAAAAATACCATTATAGTATAACGTATAATATAGCTCCAACCCCACCTTAAAGACCGACAACGCGCTTGTGACTCCCCTGGTGGTGCGGGTGCCCATGGGCGACGGTAATTGTTTACCATCCAGGCAATCCGTCTGCTCGTTTGCCACCTTAGTCATAAAAAATAAAAATACAATCATCTATCAAATTAAGTTTTATGAAACTTTACTTCCATTCGTCGAACCTGAGGCTTTAAGTGTAAGTTTCTTTTGACATAAAAAGTCTCGAACACGTTAGTGATAATGTTATTTACATGGGAAACTCAAACGTGATAGTGACGTTTTGTAACGTTAAAAACTTACACTCAGGGCTCCGTTGTACGTAGCTCCACGTCACTATGAACAAAAATATTCCTAATAGACGCTATTTTTATTTTCTCTTATTATAGCCCCAATAGTAGTTAGCAGCATTAAGGGTCATAAGTAACCAAATGTTTTATATCCCATGCTTAATATAAATCGCCGTGAATTAATCAAGGGACTTGTTTTCCCGACTGAGAGAGGGAATATACATAGCGTCGGAGCAAACAAACAATCCCCAGGGCAATATTGTCTTTCGGAAGGAGGAACCCAAAACTTGTTTCTTTGAGGGTGTACCTGCTACTATTGTAATAAAGGGAAATAGAAAGAAATATATTCGTTCAAAGAAATAGAAACCTTCTGATGTCAGCATATACATATACCAAGTATAACGAAACACGAAAGAATATATACCATGTACACATGTACATTCTCTTATCTCCCTATTTATTTATTTTTCCGTTTGAAGTATTCTTGTTGCGATTCAGCGACGAAATGCTAAAAAAGATCGAATAGATAAAAAAAAGGTTTGGTTCATTAAATAAAAGAGATTTATTTTTATCACTTTGGGAGAACCCTGCCGCTTAAGTTGCTTTTAATTACGCTATCGTTAAGTGGTACGGAAATCGCTGTCGTATCTCATGGGCTTAACTTGTATCTAACGCTGAAGTTTTAGAAGTAATCTTAATTAAAATGAAACACCGACCGACTTCTATGTGTTTAATCGACTTCTATGTGTTATTTTGCTTTTTAAATAAATTGTTTAATTATGTCGCTCACTAGCCGGCCCAATATAAAGGCGCAATAACGTATGCGGAGTGAAATTTAGACAAAGTGCAATGTTGTTTTAAATAAAAAACACCATTATTTTTTAAATAGTTATGTTTTTATAATAAAGTACCTAATAATGATTAATGTAAAAAGTTTACTCCCATGCGAGATGCTTTACGGTAGTTCTGAGGAACTTTGTCCATCCCTGTCGAAAACATAGATGTGGGCATTTTATACAACTCCAATTTTATTTTACGAATCAAGCTTTGCACATTTTTGGACCGAAAATTATCGCAATATACTCGCCTCTTCAGATTTGCCCAAAAATCTTCAATAGGGCGAAGTTGCGGAACATTAGGTGGATTTGATGTCTTCGGTACGTGTGGGGTGTTTAGCTCCGCCATTTTGCTAAGTGTTTTTTTGGAATAATAGCTTGAGGCTAAGTCTGGCCAAAACACAGCATTTTCTCCTCTATGACTCGTATTTATGAAATCTCGCACTAATGGCAAACAACGCTCTATGTAGCGATCGGCGTTCACAGCTAAACCTGATTCAAAGAACACCGCCTTGGACATTCCGCGTTCCTGATGGCAAGCCATAGCAAAACTTTTTTAGGAAACTTGGTATGCTCAATATATTTCACGTTCTCATCAGTTGGACCATTGGTCTTCTCAAAACAGTAATTGCCTTGCCACTAGTTTCCATCTAATGTGAAATATGACTCGTCATCCATGACGCAACTCACATTGTTTTTGGCGTAAAATATTTCTTTGACCAATTTACGCAGCCGTAGTTTCTGAGTGGATTTTTGATTTTCGGAGACGGTGGATTTAAACTTTCTACACCGCTTATCGATGCCCATGTCTTCAAGATATTTTTTGACAGTTTTTCCGTCACATTTAAATTTTCTTCCGAGCTCTCTGTAAGATTTAGCAACACGGCCGGCGGTAATTTTCTTTAGTCGAGCTCTCTCAGAAAACTTGCTCAAGCTGGGATAATTTCCAGAACCAGGCTTTCTAGCAGTGGTTGTTTTTTAAGGTAAAAGACGCTAAAATATTATAAATGATGCTTCGACTCTCACCCATTTGTACAAAATGTTCCACCACCTTCGATTTCGGCCATAGGGGATGTATACTGTAGAAATTACATACAGTTTTACGACAGCGTTCTTGGTTATTTACCATAATTACAAAATCAAACATCCAATTCTTATGAAACTTACCAGATTGATTGACAGATATATAGACTTGATATTGACATACACACATATTTTTTAGATTTTTATTTTTACATTTTATATATTCAAACTTTGTCCAAATTTCACTCCGCATACGTTATGTATGTAGAGTATTGTATAGTTTATAGCTATATATTTACATTATTTACATACTATAACTTTACTTGTTAAAGTCCTTCATTTCAGCCTGTTCCGGTCACCGAACTAAATTCGCCCCTTTGCACCATCCCCCTACGCTCCTAAAAACTAATTGCGTTATTCATAGTCGCTTGTCAAACTTAAGATGATTGTAGAGAACTATCTTAAATACGCGAGTGGCATTTACCCTAAAACAACATTATTCGTAATGTGAATTCACGATATCACTCTTCTACTCAATTTATTTTATGTATTTATTATATGAGATTTTCATGCAAAACCGAGCCTTGAAAAAAGACTTAGGAGTGAGATGGTTGGCGCAGCCCCGCGTCGGATGTCGTTGCGTAATCTTTATTTACATAGGCGTGTTAAGGGGCCCTTTGCGGCTTGTTTGCCGGAATGAGAAATTTCTCTTGTTTTGCATTTTATGTCGCCTTTGTATTAGATTAACATATTTTACTTCGCTATTACTAATTTCGGCCAATAAAGGAGTTTTCGGGCAAGTTTTTGTAGGTTTTCGTTATAGCCCTTAACTTATCCTCTTTCATAAATTGAATTGGTAAAAGTAGAACTTCAAAAAATGCTACTTCGAAACTACAAGAAAGAATACAAAATTATTACAATAAATATTGATATATTTAATTTGCTGGCATTTTTTTTTAACAGTACTTTTCGTACCTATAATGCAATGTACATATGATGATGATGATAATATGGTTTAATTTCAGTATTTTTATTTACAGATTATATGGATTAACTTTACAGTAAAGAACTTAACGACTAAGAACGACATGCAGCTTCCTTATATCTAATATATCTATGTACTTACTAGCTTTGTCCACGGCTTTGCTCGCGTAGTCACATTGCCCCTATGGGGGCTGATTCTTTAAAATCTGCAAAAACGTGTTTAATCATTTATTGTTAGAAATACTCCTGTAAAATTTCACATGAAATATTTAGGCCAACTAATCTTTGTTTCCCTATACAAGTATTGGACCCCATTCACCCTCTTATTACGTGGTGAATTTTGACATATCCTTTCTTAGTGGGGAGCACTAGACCTTATAAGGAACCTACGTGCCAAATTTGGAATCTCTATAACCAGCGGTTTGGGCTGTGCGTTGTCTATCAGTCACGTCCGTCATATGTCAGTCAGTCAGTTGTTTCTTTCATATAGGTATTTAGACTGAAAACGGTTATAGCTCCATCATGTTGTTGTCGCGTGTTCATGATTTTACCTACTTTAATTGGGTAACACCTACATCGTAAGAAAATAGAAGATAATTATAGACTCAGTCCTATAAGCTAATTAGGAATTGAATAATGGCAACTTTTATCTTTTCTCCAGGGTACACAGGTGAGCACTGCGAGATGGAATACAACGAGTGCGAGTCGTCGCCGTGCGCCAACGGTGGGACGTGCACCGACCGCGTCGGCGGCTTCGCGTGCGCCTGCGGCCGCGGCTTCACCGGCAATACATGCCAGCTCAAGGTACAGGGCATATGTTTTCATACGCGATTTACAATCAGTTACTCATACAGGATTGTTATGTTACTTGCCTATGGCCAACATTGTCATGTGACTCAACCATCCTCTTATCAGTACGAGGGTATATAACTCGTCATCAAAAGCGAAAGGCGGAGCATGCCTGAACTGTATTGACAGTTTCCCATGGGCATGTGGTGGCTTCATTGACAACTTCTGCTAGCTAAAAGGATAAGGCACACGGTTGCTGATACCGGTGATAAGTCATTTGCAGCATTGCAGGCACCTACCGCCGCAACTCGTCGGGAAACTGCCTGAGGTATATAGGCTACGGGCACTGACAGGGTCACACCGCACCAGATCACCACGGACCAGGTTTGCTGCCAGTCTCACTAGCCAGACTAAGACCTGGCTGGCAAAACCCCTCTTGACTATTGAACTGGTACATGGCCACCCAGATGCTGGGTACTGTGAAAAATTAAAAACAAGGGCGAATTGGATCTTCATAGTTGTATGTTTTGTAATGTCTTTACACTCAGACCATGGAGTTTATTGGTAGCTTATGCTATAAAACAACTAATTGTAAATTTCAGGTAGACCTGTGTTCACCGAACCCATGTTCCGAGCAGCGCTATTGTGTAGACCGCGGTAACAGCTACTCCTGCGAGTGCCCCCACGGCTACGTCGGTGATGAGTGCCATCTGCCTGCCAAATCGGTAACGATCACATTTTAATATGATACGAGTACCTAAAGTGTTTTTATAAATAAACTATATCTAGATAACTAGCTCCTCTCTCAATTATTTGTCCAGTGTAGTGCTCCTACAAGGATAGCTGCTATAACTGTAGTCCTTGATAGTGAGGTTAGGTAAAGCGCTCAGTGTGCGTAGCATTGTTCTCTGCTACTATGGTAACTATTGAATTTGACACTAATCTTATTTTAAAGCTAAGGTCAATTTGGGTAAGACCGTCTATCAGGAAAGTCCGTTTACCAACCAATCTCCTACATTATCTGATCGGTACATAGTGTCATGTGACGGACTTCTCTTAAAAATATGTGTGCCGGTCTTACCCACATTGGCCTTAATTATCTTTGTTGTAGGTTCATGATTATACTTTTGGTATTTCAGGCATGCGACAATAATCCCTGCGCACACGGCGGCACCTGCTGGAGTGGAATTGAGTCCTTCTACTGCTCCTGTCGGCCGGGATACACCGGGAAACTATGTGAAGGTACACCTGACATCCCATTAATCGGACTTTAGTGGTATAGTTATAAGAAGCACTTGACATCACCCACTGGTTTTACACCATTCAAGTTTAAATAAGTGAGTTAAAAATGTAGGTACAGTTAGCGTCATTGGCATCAAAGTGGTCAAATACATCGATACATTTTTTTATTTATATAGCAGTCTTTACAATATATTTGGCCAAACTGGTTGCAACTATAGTCGCCCGCCGTTAAGAAGTAATTCCTGACACATCGTTTGACATTCCACAACTATGAAGTTTCTTAATATTGACAATGTTGGTCATAGGAGAATAAAGTGTACTTACTTCTTGCGGTTGGCAGAATAGTAAAGAGTAACAATATATCGATAGACAATTTATCGATTCACGTTTTGTATTACCAAAAATATTGTCTATGGGTGTAATAACTGTTGTTTTTCATTTAATTATAATAGTTACTAGTATGTATTTTAGAACGACTCTCACCGAATGAAGTTATTACTTCTAATTTTTTTTTTAAGGAACCTAATATATTTACGTCAATATTGCTTTGACTTTGCTTACAACGGATTATTGATTTTTTTTGTTTCGCGTATTGGATAATTATAATAAATAATTAATATGCCGAAAAGATAGGAGAAGTTTGTTCTTGCGAGTCAGCCTCGTGAGCTTGTCCCACGAATTGGATACTATTTTGAACGCGAAGCTCTAAATGGCCAACCATTCTTACTCGTGACATCGGTGTTGCATCGAGTTTCAGCTGCTCTTTATATTAGTAAAGAACAATCATAAAAATCATGAAGGAAAAATTGGGTGTAAGCGGCGAAACTAAACTTTCTTCTTTTAAACTACGTTCCCCAACAAGAGAAAAAAGCAAAGATCTCTATCTACTACTGAAAATAATATTCTCGTAACTTTTAATATACGACTCACGCTTGACTCAAATTTTATCGATGCTCAGATGTTGGACTTTGACATGTGTCAGGATTTACTTCTTAACGGCGGGCGACTATAACTATATGATGTTTTTTTTTTTTATGACTAAATGTGGCAAACAAGCAGACGGATTGCCTGATGGTAAGCAATTACCGCCGCCCATGGGCACACGTAACACCAGGGGAGTCACAAGCGCGTTGCCGACCATTAAGGGGGTTGGAGCTCTGGTAACCTTACTCACCATCAGGAACACAACACTACATACCTGAAAGGTAGCAGTGCTATTATGGCTGTGGTCTTCTGTAAGGAGGAGGTACTTTCCCAGTTGGGCTTCTCCGGACTCAAGCGTGATGGTACTTCGCTGTGCCCTACCTCTCATAAACGTACGATGCTGTACGTCACCGGCAATAATATGTCAAAGTTCACGCTTGCATTTTGAAAATTTGTATAATTTTTAAACCTTACTTTAGTGAAATTCACTTGCTAATTTCAAAAAATCACAGTGTCTAACGCGATTGTTTTACGGTATATGTATACTAATTGTAATTGTAATTGTGATACGGGCGGGTTTCCGCAACTCGACGACTGGGCGCCTATTTTGCGTGATGGGAGGCCGGTTAGCTCAGCCAGCCCAACTCCTCGAGGAATCCAACCAGACCTTTAACGTCTCGTAGTACCTCGTGGAGATTACTCGGGGTACCGAGATATTTTGCCCTATATGTATACTATACCTACCTAGATTTTTTTAGCCGGAACGACATATTTACTTAGTTCATGCCACAATAAAAATATCGACAATCTTGTTATCGATTCGATAAGTACATATTACTTCAACGACAAGACGTACATACACACAGTCTAATATAGGCTACCTACCTCGACTCGAGACGCCTAGTGCAACCGATCTTGAAAAAAATCGACGTAATGCGTACACTTTTGATCCAATTTACTTTTATAATTTGCAAAGTATAATTTCCAAATTGTATGTAAAATATAAGTTTGGACCCGGTATGTCCTTAAACTACGTCTAACAATGAGAGATAGAGGGTACAGCGATGACTATCACCCTTGAATCTGGGGCAGCCCAACTGGGGAAGTACCTCCTCCTTACAGAAGACCACAGCCAAAATAGCACTGCTACCTTTCAAGTATGTAGTGTTGTGTTCCTGGTGGTGAGTAAGGTTCCCAAAGCTCCAACCCCTAATTAAAGGCCGGCAACGCGCTTGTGGCTCCCATGGTGTTGGGTGCCCATGGGCGACGGTAATTGCTTACCACCAGGCAATCCGTCTGCTCGTTTGCCGCCTATGTCATAAAATAAAAATTAAAAAGTAAATTGATAGTTTACTTATTGTTTTCTATTTTTAACGCACCCTATTACCCTAGATTTGTCTCTTTGTATTTATTATCTCTATGACGTCGAAGTAGTCCTTATCGATAACAGGACTGTCGATGTTTTTATTTGGTCAATCACTTACAAAAAATTGTCCGTACACACAGCAACACTCTTAGCTGTACATTGGTGGACCTTATTATATAAGGCGTAAGGTCTACCGATGTACAGCTATGAGTGTTGCTGTCTGTACTAGATAAATATCTAGGTGTGATGATTACTGATGTACTATTTACAGAGGACTTCATTCTGGAGTCAGTGGTCCGCGGCGAAGTGATCAGCTCGAGTCGCGCGGCGACGGCGGCGGCGCGGTGCGCGAGGTGCGGCTGCCGCTCGGGCTGTACCACGACCGCCTGCACAACGTGTACATCGCGGCCGGCACGCTCGGCGCCGCCATCGCCATCGTGGGAGTCGTGGTCAGTCCAACATTACCTTTGGGCATGAACTGCAGATGGTGTTAAGCATTGATGATAAACAAGTCGTGCTGACTTGCTACGTATACAAAAAAAAATCTGATCTGATTTCTGCTGTTTTAATTTTTTAAACTAAACTTCACACATCAGTGAAAAGAGCGTACCTATTATCTTTTTCGCCTCACTAGCTCGGATAGTTCTTTTATTTTTTAAAAGAACGGTTTTTATTCACAACATAGGTACATACATACATTTCAGCCGTAGGTATGCAGTCCACTGTTGGACATAAGCCTCCCACAAATAGGACTTGTATCATCTAGGGGGTAGTTGCCATAGTCGCCACGCTTGGCAAGCGGGTTGGCGACCGCAGTAGCTGTAGATTGGGTTTCGACGGACGCTGATGCCCTTCCGTAGGATTTTTCCCTTTGTCGCCTCTTACGACGCCCGCGGCAAGAGATGGGGTGCGGGTGGTGCTATTCTAGTCAGCCGGCATCATACGGCAACAGTTACAATTATTCACAACAGTGCAAAGTAATTGATTACAAACGTCGTGTGTTTTTTTGACGTTAGTTAGTTGGATGTACTAAAATGATTGTAGTTAGTTTTTCCGTTGCAGTGGTGAGGACATTTTTTATTGTCTTTCATTCAGCAGCAAAATTTGTCCCCTCTGGCGCTAATATTCAGACCTTAGCTAAATAAGGATACAAAACATTCTTGAGCGTTGGGAGGGTTTCTTTGGGAAGACCGAGAGGGGAAAAAAACTTTCCTCCCTTGTAAAACGAATAACTATTGTTGTAAATCAGCGTCGAACTGTTAGCTATGTTCTATATCCATACATTATAATTACGAAAGTAACTCTCTCTGTCTGTCTGTTTGTCTTTTACCTCTTCACATTGAAATTTGGTATGGAAAGAGTTTGAGTTACGAGAAAGGGCATAGGATAATTTTTATCCCGTAACCATACTTTACAAACGGGCATGGCTGGCCGGCGAAGTCGCGAGGAAAAGCTAGTATAATATAAAGTCAAGTACAAGTCAGTAAAAATATGGTGACATTGCAGGTGACAGCATGCCACTGCCGCGTGAACAAGACGTACTCGCGGCTGCTGGCGCGGCTGGCGCGGCTGGCGCGCGCGCCGGCGCCGGCGCCGCACTGGCTGCACGACAAGCGCGCGCCCGCGCCGCCGCCCGCGCTCGACACGGCCGACATGTACTACACGCTCGACTTCAGCGACAGCCAGAGCTCCCCGCTCATCCAATAGCAGTCGCTCCTGAACTGCTCCGACGGGGAACGGTTCAAGATTCAGATTTAAATCGCTTCGCACGGTACGAGATATTCATCTAAAATTTAATCGAGGCTATTCAACGTGAGCTTATTGTTGGTCGTTGCCAAATATTTAACCTGAAACATCAATTACAGGTGGATTTAATTAGTTCCACTAATACGTAATTAGTTATATTTATCAGTAAATACACTCAGCATTAGAACAATTATTAATGGCATTTAGTCATTACATTTGCGACTGGTTTTTTTTAAATATAGTTTTGCGTTTAATTAATTAAGTATTGCCGAACTTGTTAATTCACAAACATAAGTCAACGTGCAACTCACAAGTGTGTAGTACCTATTAGGTGCTGAGCATGAAAATGGACGTGCTCTAGAGGCATTTCTTTGCATTTAACCTTTGCTCATTTTACTTAAAGGAAACAATTATTTTTATACATAAACAAAACCGCTTGTCTCAAGCAGGAAGCGAACAAGCTAAAAAGCTTCTTTATGCGACTAAACGAGACAGTAAATGTTACTGATAAAATGTCTCTAAGAAATAATCGAGTAGGTACCTCCAGGGCTCAGTTTTGCCCATACTTTATGTATAAAATAGTAACATAGGCCCTCATATAAATACCATTGTGATTACTAGAGCTGCTGTAATTTATACGTAATATACGTAGGTAAGCTTAGTGATCTCTATTTTGCATATTTTGTGAATATTGTTGAAATGAAAAGTTCAGTGTAAAGGAATGTTGACGTCGATGGCGGATAGATAGATCTATGATATTTTGTGGAAGATACCCACTCGGTAATTATTAGACTTGAATAATATTTTAAATAATTAAGTAACAATTAAGTTATTAGATAAGTAAGTACTTATTACAGTAAAACCTGTTTAATTAGGACCTGGATAGGAAACCAAAAGATCAGGCCCGGTCCTTATCTCAATAATTGAAAAAAAAGAACATTTTTAAAATTATACCGTTATTAGAATTTTCTTCTCTTAAATTTTCCTCTGTAATTCAACACATCTACGCGTATTCGTAAATTCGCAAGGAATCATTGTTTTATCCGATAACTTGCCGCCAAGTACCTATAATATATTACGCCAAGGCGTAGATAACTTCTAGTTGTCCAGTTGGCGTAGATAACTTGTAGTCTACCTACATAGGATCAAATCCAAATGTACTATTTTTGGCAATGAAACTTAGGCCAATATTGGCACTGAATGTAGCTTAGATCAGAAAGCCGATTCGAACTTAGGTCCTAATCGATGTTTATAAATGTCGCGTGGGTGTCCGTTTGAATTTATAAATAACAAATTATCACGAACCTATTAATTGTACACGAACCGGCCTTCTCATCATAAAATATTTTGAGTCGAATAACATATTTATTTATGCTACCCATCGGCAAACTAACAATAAGTTATTTAAATGAGTCTCATAGAGCAATATATAAAGGTTTCCAATTAATCAGGCATATACCTACTAAAACGTATATTTATGTGTACCTACCTATTTTTTATTTAGAGTACCTATTATTTCGCGGGTAATTCTAGTGTGTTCTAGTCTAAATTACAAGTCTAAACGTAGCAAAATTGTATAACCAATGCCTGGATCCTATTCCTCGACTTAGTTACTATATACTACAAATGTTCTAAATCGCATGATATTTTGTTTGTCAATATACTTGGAGTATAGCCTAAGTTGAGGCAAAATAGGAGTCGGTAAACCACGAGTTTGCAAGTTGTGCGGCTCTTTCAACTTCCATAAAATCATTAAAAACATTGCTCCATTAAATTCGTTATTGCTAATCTAGGATAATTAGTAGTTTTTTTTCTGTTAAAAGTTTGCAGACTAAAACGGCGTAACATCACATAGGTGTAATGTAACGTATAGTCACCAAGCTGACCTCCTAAATGTGCCGCGCAAACTTGTGTAACCCATGGGGCAATGGTAATGAAATGTGTATAATTTCATAGATTTAGTTGTCCCCACTAAGTGCCTATTAGGTTTGCCAAAAATGCTTATCGTAAAACCTAAACAAGTAATAGCTTTCTCCGATCCGTCTCTAGATAGTTATAAAATAACGCATAACAAAGCAGCATCATAAAATCGTAAATAATAGTTAATCGTGTATTTAAGTATTTGACTGATCTTCAAATTAGATATTTCCCGACTACCTTTGCGCTTTTGATGTTACCTACTTATTGATAAGTGCGTGAAAACAGTGCGCTATCTAAAATCTATTAACACTTCTCTGTTATTTAAGTAAAAACTTTTATTCCGGATAATGTTCAATGTTTTAATTCATGGTAGACGACTGCAAACGACCTGTGAACATATTATGACCGTACCTATAAGTAGATGCCAGTTAAATATGAGATCGATTGTTTTAATGAACGAATTCTTTACACAATAGATTCAATACATATATGTACGCGTACAGTCGCGGTCTTTATTTGTTAAGCCACTCGGTCCAAGCTATTTTCTTTTGTTTAATACTTACTCGGAGAAATGCCCAATGTAAAGTGCACCCTAAATGGTTTAACAATTAAAGTTCCTGACCATACCTACTTACCTACCAATTTTGTTTGGTTGTGGAGTTATGTTATTTACCAATTATTAACCCATTCAATGCGTGATGAGTAAAAATATGAGGCGTCGGCTATGAATGGGTTAACTTAGTTCCTCAATAACCACCTATTCATACAAAATAGGTAAATTAAATTGTCAGTTAAATTGTTAGTTTTTAATACAAGAGTCATGGCGGCTTTTTAGGGATATATGTAGGTGATTAATAAAATGAAGTAGGTACCTCATTATGCTAAGTTTTTAGTACGTAGGGAACGTTGTTAATCTATCTTAAAATCAACTAGATCTTTGTCTCGATGCTTTGGTGGTCTACGTATCTTAAATACCTTGTGCTTTGTGTAACAAATTCTGGTATTTTACCCACTTATTGTTAACCTCAAGCTCCATTAAATGTTGATGGTTATTATCGTCTGTCTCCGTCTCTCTCTCCCACTTGTACATTGCTCACTAGATTGATAAATCAAACACACATGATGTTTTGAAGAAAAACATTTTTATTTAGATTATAAACTTTGATAAAAATAATTATATTAATAATATTTTATGACAACTTACAAATATTCATATAAAAGAATAACGTAACATCTATTCAATTTAACCTTAAGTACAGTAGAATTTAATAACGAAAATGTGCTAACACTTTCGGGATGTGTTTAACTAGTGTGACTAAACTCTCTCGCGCGCGACGCGGGCGGCCACGACTCGCCCCGGCTCGGGCCCGACCCGACACCGACCCGATCCGACGACCCGACGACCCGACCACTGACACGACATTGCACAACTCCATCGGCCGCGGCGGCCGGCGTCGCACCGTGAGCACATTTAACTACTAACTGCTTCACGTATTTATTGCTACTGACGTTTGTGACTTATGACGAGATTCAGAATCACGATCTAACATCAATGTAAGTAAATATTAAAGCTGCACGATTAAAATAATAAGAACATAAATAAACATTACGTGAATACGTATAAGTAGGTATAATAACAATGTCGTTATAGTCCGCCCCACTTGAGCGCAGACTTTGAGCAATACGCGTAACCATATAAAATTTATAATAAATCGATATACTACGATTCCTTTTACGTAAGCAGTGGATAAACATAACGAGTGTCTTTTACATACGTAAGTATCTTCGAATGTAAGTAATATGAAATACAGACATAATAAGTGTTACGCGATGGACCAGAATAGTCACAACCCTACCGCAGTAACATGGAAGAAACGAGACAAGTAAAGTAAGTAATAGAAAGGTATCAATAACTTTATCTTAATTAAAATTCGATGTCTATCTGCAATTCGTGGGACAATAAAACGAATTATATTTAAAAATCTATAACTAACATCATTAAGTACTCTAAATTATGTCATAATATGGCAGTTAATCAAACCGTCCGCACTAGGCACTTCTCTTAAAACTCTTGGGCATGTCCAAGACTGATCCTTTTAGGAAACAGAACCTGGTTCTGAATTTTGAATATAATCGGTGGAAAAACTTAATACATAATATGATTTGAGCGTCATCCAACACTTTAATGTTAACACGATCACAGTTATCAAACGTAAAGTAGTTTTTGAATTTACTTTGTTCTTTATTAGTTTGTTGAATTGACAAAAGAACGTTATTTTAAACCACTGGACTGGGAACGTGTTAAGCATCTGTTCGTTTAGTATGCCTCGCGACTTTGCATAGCTACTACGTACTGCAATTGCTAACGTTGTAGCAAAATTACCTGTCGCTTGCATGCACAATGTAATTAAATACTAAATTCATGATGAGTGCATACGTGTAGATGTTTGCATATAATCCACACCGATTTGTCTATCGACCAAAAGTCGCTGCAAATTATATAGAAAACCATAAGCAATAAATTCAAACGATAACTTTGGATATGAATTACAAAATGGCTCGGCAAGTTACCGTCATTAGGTACATGGTAAAGTCTTGGACACAGCATACATTTTTCCTTAATCTAAATTGTTGTCATGGCCCGATAACTTAAGTATCGAAATTCGTTTATAATAACAAAATCTATTATCAATAATACCTTAAAATTATACACAATTACCACTCCCGCAGATGATAATGAATTGTATTCCGAACGGATCCGTCCTTTGTGACTATGTTACAATGACTAAATACAAACACTTTTTTTGACATTAGCAGCGGCAAATTCTTATGGACATGATAATGGCAAATCTTGTAAGTTCCTTACAGTCGGTCTTACATTGTATTTTACTCAAAATGTTGAAATGAAATGGGTAAATTAGGGTTTTAAGAAAATAAATAAGGACGTGATTTAGATAAAGATGAACGTAACAATCTACCGGTTCCTATAGCTAGAGTCACCATTACTAAATGAATGAATTGAGCGAGCTTATAAAGCAAACTTACGCTTATAAAACTTAACAAAGTGGATGGCATTTAATTTGACTTATCTCACTTACATTAATTATTATGACAAAGGCACTTCATGCTTTTACTTCCAGTAGATAATATAATATCTACTAATACATAATGTTTTGTGACAAGAATTTCTTACTTTATCATCATGGCAAGATTCAAAGGTACCTGTTGAAACGTTAACTACATACATCTAGTATGATAACCGAGCGAATGGCACACACGTTTTGATAAGCAACAGATAGTCATTTACAAATTACACATTTATAACTAATATATAGTCAGAATGAAACTAATTTCTTCGCATTAGAAATAAGAATTTCTCTGCCATCATTATACCGTAACAATAATAAATTCTAGCGTGGTCGATAAGTATTTACAACGCGGTCCCACAAACGGATGCCGTCCTACGACAACCACAATGATATTTTTGTGACAGTAAGTTTTAGTAAAACGAAGCTACGGTGATGAATCGCTTAAAAGTAAATTTCAACGTGAGATCGACACTTTGAGAAAACGATTTATCAGTATTTCTCATAATGAGTGTAACTGTGACGGAGACTGTTGGAATCACTGTCCAGAGCATAGACGCCACGCGATTGAGAGTCTTTGGGCCGCCGAGGCGCGCGGCGCGGCCGGCTAGTGCTCCAGCGGCAGCTCCACGAACGTGATGTCGTACAGCGGCTCGTCGTCGGCGGCGCCCGCGGGCCGCACTTCCAGCAAGAACAGGTCCTCATTGCAGTAGTAAGCTAGCATTTCATCGTCAATTTTGGCCGTAATCCTGTAAATAACACTTTTGTTAAACGCTGACAACGGACTCAGTACTAGGACTCATTCTTGAACAATGCAACAGTAAATGACATAAGTATTTTGTACTATTTATAATTGCAAAGGCATGCATCAATTTTCAGACTAATTACTAGTGACTATTAAAGAAAATAATTAGGTATTCACAATTAGGAATTCGTCATATTTGCGTCATTTACCCATAGTTTAATTAGTTGGGTATCTAATGCGATTAAATCGTTAGAGTGCTGTTTTATTATTTTAGTTCAAGTGCTCACTGTTATTGCAATATAAATTAGGTAGGGGAACAAGGTCAGTGCTGAGGGACATGATTTTTGTAAATGATACCAATTTATGTGCAGCTTACAAATTGCATCGGTTATTTTGAAAACAACCAAAGTCTATGATTTTTTATGCAGCCTTGATTGTTTTCGAATCAAACGATTCAATTAGGAGTATATAATTATTTGAGGAAGCGTTGCAAGTTAGTGGCGCGCCCGGGGCAAGCGATGCTAGCGCGTGGCGGCCGGGTGTGTGAGACACGTCACAACGACAACTATCTAAGGCCAATGAAAACCACTTACCCTTTCTTGTTCTTTCGATAAAGATTATTAATTGCCGAACTTGAAATTTTGTACTTATTCTCAATCTGAAAATAAGCAAAAACAAACGATTACAAACGGGCCGTTGTTTTTTGAACCGAGACGTCTCGTCTGACGGAACCGGTGGAGTGGTTTCACAACGAGAATGATTCGCGCGCGGTCTGGCGACGTGGTCCGGTGCGGACGCGCGGGTGTTAATTACAACATGCAGTTATGATGACGTGTGTATTGTATTAGACGGGGTTATGAAGCGCCACATCGGTTACAGCGGCGCCGCGGGCGACGGCCCCGCCTCGTGGGGCGGCGGCGCGGCCATGGCCCGCGGCGCGGACGAAGCGTCTCGATTACATTGGTTTATAATTTTGAATATTGGTAAAGTTAACGAATGTCGAGATAGCGAGAAAGCATCCAAACCGATCTCGCTTCCTCACGTTCTGCGGTTAGCCGATATCACCAAGGTTATTCACTTGCTACCGCGTCGAGCGGGGCCCTCGGCACGCCGCATTGACAAACTATGGTCAACGTGGCGAGCCTAAAAGGCAAGCGTGTGCAAAAATAATATGGAAAAACAATACACGTATTTAAACTTTGTTTCTGCCGTGCTACTCAACCATAACCTTCAAACTGAGAGTAAATTCAAACAAGATGAAAAATCGCGGACTTAAACAAGAATCCGTTAAAATTTATGAAACATTATATCATAACTTCGTTTCAATGCCTTTAATTCTAGTTCACTATTATGACGCTACGAAATCTTGTTTAATTTGGCTATTAGACCAATTTACATACGTCGTAATCTTTCAGCATTAGTTACAAGTAAAGATCATAATTAGATATATCATAATTTTCCGAAAACCAAATAAAAAGGTGGTTGAAATAACACGGTGTTTTCACCCTTCAACCGCCAACGCTTTCATTCCTTTACATAGTTCGTGGCGGTTAAAAGGTCAACAAGAATCGACAGTAGTAGAAGACGTATATAGTTTTTCCGGTCGAGTCGTAGAACCGCCAGTAGACCGCAGCCCACTCACCGCGTGCAGCAGGCCCTGCGTGGTGGGCGGCGCGACGTGCAGCGGCGTGTACACGTCGTCGGTGTCCTGGCGCACGTACAGCATGACGCGCTCGCTCAGCGGCGGCGTGCCGGTGCGCGCGCGCTTGCCCAGCACGCCCTCCAGCTCCAGCGTGTCCTTGCGGTCGCCGTACGGCGACAGGCTGCCCACGTCCGACCTGTACCTGGACACATGAACGAATAAATATTTCAATCAAAATAATAATTTGAGAACTACACTTCTTACAGGGACTTTAATTGTTAAGCCATTTAGGGTTCGGTTAACATTGGGCATTTCATAAAGTAAGTTTAAAAAAATGTTTCCAAAAACTGGCTATGTAGAGCCTATTTCTTTACACACGCATATAAATAACTATTTGAAATCTAAGAAAACATTTGTTCCATAGCCGATAACTCACAATTTAATCATAACAATTTGCCAACCTGCCTAATCGGCACTAAAATCGATCGGTTAAAGGTGTAGCATTATCCACCCAGCTTATGAAATTTTACCTATTCTTATTCTTGGTAATTTGAGATATCAATAATTTGGCGTTGACTTAACACATTCGCTGCCACCCTCCAAAAACGTATGGAAATGAACGCACATGTGCGTCGGTGGCAGTGAATGCGTTAAACTAATAACCGATATGACATTTGCTAAACAAATGGGGTTTTATCTGACATCGATTTGATTAATAAGCTCTTTGTGTACTTGGTATCACAGTGAATTCATAAGTATATTCTTGCGTCATTGGTATTGTAGTATCACGTTTCGTGATCGATTGAGCAATCAATTTACCTAGTGTAAGAAGTCGAAAATTTGCATTGTTATGCGGGTATCAAGAGGTTATACCAGCGGCATTTATTAACATGGTCACAATGAACAAACAAACAATGGTAGGTATTATAAAACTATACGCATTTAAGTAACTACATAAGTTTCGTTGTCTAAATGTATCATGCCTCTTATCTGCCGAATTTGTTCCGTGTTTGGGTTTTAGATTTACTACCTAACTATGATAAAAGAAAAATACCTCTACAAGAGCCAGCCAAAATTTGACTGCAAGAATAAGTAGGTACTTACGCAGGCGCGTCTGGCGGAAAGTGGTTGTGGAACTTGAGCGCAGGCGCCTGCGGCTTGGCAGCGTGGAGCAGGAACGGCGAGGCACCCTTCAGATGGGCCTCTGCCAGCGCCGACTCGTCGTGCCCGTAGAACCCTTGTATGTCCATGCCAGTCAGCTTGTCAATGTCCTCCGCCGGGCTGAACAACACAGGCGGCTTGGCTAGATCGGCCATCGTGTAGAATTCGCTTCGTTCCGTCACTGGGTGATAAATCTCGTCCAGCTTCTTTCTATTTGTGGCAGACATTTTTCTTTTAGCAGCTCTTCTTTCTTCGTCCCTTGTTTTTCTTTCCGCACCCTATAATTAAAAAATAAATTTGTCGTTAGTTACATTGTGTCAGTAGGTAGGTAGTAAATATTAATTTAGAAAAAGTATTTCTTGTCTTAATTATTACAAAATTGTCTTACCTTGTCACAAAAAACTTTGATTTGGCAGTATCCTCTGTGATACACTTGTGTATCGCGTGGGTCTTCGAAGGTGTCGATTTGAATGTGTAATGGCAGGCCCTGAAACCAATTATTATACATAAATATCTATGATATAAATGTTGTACATACTCATATCTGGGTAAAATCGCCATCTAATATTTATGTAGTCACAAATTGCTCCGAGTATCTCTACGGGATAGAATCATAAATAAGGATATCCGAAGAACTAAAGTACCTAACCGACATAGCTCGCAGGATTGCACAGTTAAAAAAGAGTCATAGAGTGGCGACCACGTACAGTCGCCATCAGATATATCGGAACTTTGGAGGCATAAATATCTGAACATGCACTTAATCGCCTTGATAATACAGACGTTGTTCGGATTTTTGTGACCACCTCCACAGCTCCGATATATCTGAAGACGACTGGTCATATGTAAAACGCAAACCACTAGATTGTTATACCTAGCAACGTATTAATCGTTGTAAAGATTATCTAATAGTTTTCGTCTGACGCAATTTCACGCTTGGTGCCTCACAGCGAGTATTGTAACAAAAAATTGTTTTAATCAACCATAAGGCATAATTACGTTAAATTTTCGAATAAGGAAAAATATGCACGTGTCTGAATCGAATCGCGTTAAAACGTCTTAATTGCGGCGTTTCGAGGCCGGCGCACGTCACCACGGCTAGGTATTGCCTAGGCCCATCCGTTATTGAGAACTCGCATTTAGCTAACCACAAATAGGTACGCCCCCCGCGTCATCGGCAACAACTATACTTAATCAGATATACTTCAGATGGGTATTACGGGAGCCAAAAACACCGCCAGTGGTAAGGATATTCAACTACTCATATTTGCTTATTACTTTTTAACAGCATGCAGACAAAAATACAATAAATTGCAGATTAAATAAGTTACACAGTACTGTCAAAATCAAAAATAATGGGTTTTCAATGAGAAAGTACGTAATCATTTCTGCAAGGCTAAAATAGCGAGTTATTCTGATCAATTTGAATACTTCACCCGCTTAGTTATTTTTATTTAAGCCGATAAATAAAATATGCCCGTAACATCTGCTGTCAAACTTATCTTTGATTTTATGCTCTTAGGCAAAATTTACATGGTATTTGAGTTTGCTGCCCGTGAGTGCAGTAATTATAGTTACACTTTGTACCTACAACAACAATCAACACGTGACTCATGAACCACGTGTTGAGGTTTATAGAGTATAGCTAAATAATAAGGCTGTGTAAGTAAGGTAAGTGAATTATAAAAATATCTTTATATCTGTTTATGGACGTTAATTTTTTGTATTTCATTTAACTGTCCGCCCGTTGTATCATCGTCAAAATATTGTATTTAAAGTGAGTGTTACTTTTAATAAAATAATGTTACTGACCAATTAAATTAAAATGTATTTTTAATAACCAGTATAAAAATATTACTAAACTCACACTTTATACACAGTACTTCAATTACGCTAAGATAAAATGTATCATCTGCAAACAAACGTACCTTGACTCCTTTTTGACTGCTAAAATCTGTACTCAGACACTGTACTGCGATGTTGATCTGAAATAAAATAAAAACACCATTAGAGCGGCATGGTAAAATAAAGTTAGATTCTCATTAGTTTGAGAACAGTGGTGATGTAAACAGCACACATCCTGACCGCAATGACAGGCGCCAGTGGTGTCAGACTAAGACATGAGAACCGCCCGTCACTAATGCAGTTTTGTAAAAAAAAAAAACATAAAACGACTGGAAATATGTCAATGAATTATAAGCGATCCTTGTAGTATCCAGTGTTGCATTAGGGTCATTATAGCGTAGCAGGCAGCTAAGGGCGGTGCTGGTGGCTGGTCTACGTTGCTCATTACCACAGTCTATGCAAATGACCCCCTGCGTTTTTCCTCGCCGCCACCGATCACTGTCCGAGCGCATATTATCTGTCGCTAACAACTCGCATCCGCTGTGGTTTTGCCCAACAATAAATAATTACCGATATTGGTTACTGTCTACTAAGTAATTTACGGCAATAAAAGAAACCATGAAAAACAAAAATTGCAGGCGTACGTTTATTGACACAGCGTATTAAACTCTCAAACAATAAATATTATATCAAAACGGGTTATCTAAATAACTATAGACAATAAATCCTGCCCGATTGACCAAGAAGTGTAAGTAAGTACAGTCAGCATCATATAGTTAGTAACAGTCAAAGTGGTCAAATATATGATAACATATCCTTATTGATATACAAATAAAGATGTGTACCGACTTAGATACTTTATTTTTGAATTGATAATGTGACGATCATGACTGAAGTTCGTATAAATTTGTAAATAAGACAAACTTATAGTGTAATTAGCTTTCGTGAAATAAAATAAACTAAACTAAACTAAACTAAACTGGTTGTTAGTAACAACTTGTTATTAATTATAAGTCGCGGACTGTACATATAATGTCAGTTTACCTTACCAAGCATATGCCTTCTATATGTACATATACATTACTATGCATTGCACATACATAAGTACATTAGCGATATTGTGCATGAATGTATATTTGTGTGGCTGCACTTAATACTGGTTATAGTACAATGAATTTAATAAACGCAATTAAAAACGGAGACCGTTGTTTATTATTCAATAATTTAATGAGAGCGATCGCGGCGCGGCGGCCGGCGGTGCAGCCACCGTTCTCAGGCGGACGCTTGCAGATTTTTTGCTTCATTTAGTCGTTATTCGGCCGAATAAGGTTGCGGGATTCTATTTAATTACACCGTAATAAGTGTATAATAATATCATGAGCTGCATTTTAATGCTGCTTCATACTGAGAATTACTGGAATACCTACAATTTGTAAAGTGTTCCTAAATAATGAAGGTGGTTTTTTTATAATACTCGCAATAATTAATTTAAAAACCTAGATTCTAACTAGTATACAGTGCTGATATACTCGTACATTTACCATTAATAGTTTTTTTTTATATCCATGTTATAAGTACTTGCAATCAATTGTAATTTTTATTTTATTTATATATCCTTTTTTTACATTATGTATGATTTTATTTGTTTTATTTCATTACAAAATGTATAGTAACAAACTCGCACATAGGTTGCGGGAGTACATTACCAATTTGGCGATTGAAACTCAATTATAACTATGCACACCATTCAAGGATGTTAGCAAAGTACACAAATATAATAAACAGTATCTACTTATTCTGTCATGTAACAGTTAAATGAGACAATATAATAGTTTACCATCAGTTACACTAAGCGTTGGTTACGCCAAACAGTCAGTTAAAGTCATTTTTAAAGTATTTTTCCATGTATGAAAAGTGGGCTGGTTCACTATTGATCGACAGGGTTTCCTAAAGACTTGACTTTTAGTGTCTTTAGGTAGAAACAAAAATTCAATCATTTGTTTTTAACGTAAAGGAGTAGGAAAGTATAACATACCTTTGCAGCGCTCTCGAGCGGGTTCCAGTAGATGGCGATGGCGTTGTGCGACACCTCCTCGATGCAGCCCGCCAGCCCGATGCTGTTCTTCGTGTCTGCAACAAACCACACATTTATCAACGCGGGCGCAATAATGACGACGCAGATTTCGATTAAGATATCAACTCACAGTACGTCATCGCCGACGGATATTTATTAGCAGGGCGTGAATAATCACGTGACGCGATAACATCGATTTATCAACGATTGTGAACGTTTCGACAACTGTTCTTCCTAGGGTTTATGTAAATTGGTGAAGCCTTCTGATTGCCTCGTTAATTATCCTTTGTGCGAGACGAATAACGAGTTTTGACGTAGTACGCATTTGATTTTATTATACTCTCAATCAATTCCAATTTGCAAATTGCTGTAGACAGGCAATGCGTGTATATCACAATTTAAACTTAATTATTTTTAGTCCTAAGGCCCTATACCGCCTAATGGAAACTGAACAGACAGAAGTTTAATATCATTTAATACAATCCTTCTAGAAACGGTTGCAAATGATAAATCAGGTAAGCATTTAATTACGCCTGACATTTAAATACGTATATACCTATAAGGTTCCTGTTTTAGACATATCTGTCACCGACATTAGGCACTATTGTAGGTAGGATTCGATAGGAGTCATTTTTTAAGTAAGTCAACCAAATTTAAAGACTGTGCACGATAAAAACTGGCCATTTATTTATATCCCAAACTTTTTGTTTTTGCTTTAATACTATGACTGTTTGTTTGTTTTTGGTTGCTATAGTAACCGTTGCAATATTTTCTATTAGCATTGTTGATAATTGTTTCATAATTATCACGATGTCCTCAAAAGAAGAAGCTTTCCGGAATCAAATCGTTTCCGAACACTTACTGAATCCGCATTTGTCGTGTCGCAAGCTCGCAAAAAAGTTAAACGCGGCCAAATCAACAGTCTCTGTGGTATTAAAACGATTTGAAGAACGTTTGACGACTGCACGGAAACCAGGCAGCGGGAAAAATAGGGGTCCTGTTAGTACAAGTAAGGATAAGAAGGTCATAGATGCATTTAAGAAAAATCCGAACATGTCGGTTCGTGGGGTCGCAAAAAGTAAAGATGTCCGCATCCTACGTCCAAAAGTAAAAGCTAGAGCTGATTCAAAGGATCTTAAAGTACAAACAGCACCAAACCGTCGCGAAAACAAAATAAATCTGCTAAAACTAGAGCTCGCAAACTGTATGAACAAATTTTGACAAAACACAGTTGCATAGTAATGGACGATGAAACATACGTCGTAGCTGATTACAAACAGTTGCCTGGCCAGGAGTTTTATACAACATCGGATAAAACAAGTGTTTCGGACCAATTCAAGAAAAAAAAGTGTAAATTCCCGAAAAATTCTTAGTTTGGCAAGCGTTATGTACATGTGGCCGTAAAAGTCAAAGTTTCATCACAACCGGAACTGTGAACCAAAATATATATGTAAAAGAGTGCCTTCAAAACGACTCGTGGCTTTTATACGGAGTCACACAGAGCCTGTCGCATTTTGGCCAGACCTTGCCTCTTGTCATTATGCTAAATCAGCAACAGAATGGTATAAACGCAATGATGTCATGATAGTGCCAAAATTGATGAACCCACCAAACTGCCCCGAACTCCGGCCAATTGAGACGTATTGGGCTCTCGTGAAGCGTCAGCTAAAAAAGACTGGCAAAGAAGCGAAAGACATCGATGACTTCAAAAAACAGTGGCGTTCAGCAGCAAAATCGATATCTCGACTACTGTGCAAAACCTGATGATGAAGGTGAAGAGAAAGGTTCGAAAATTCAGCCGAAGCCCGTTGGAAACGTAAAATATCCAATGTAAATAGTTAGGTCACATGTCAAATATTATTATTAAAGTGTAAAATAGAATTTAGCGTACTTTTATTATAGATTTATTAACATGAGAATGTGGCCAGATTTTATCGTGCACAGTCTTTAGTTGAAAGTGTTCGTTCTTTGAAAGTATTACATAAAATGTAAAGTTTTAAGTGACATAACATTTGTTTTAGAAAAATTCTAAAGATCATGTCATGACCAGGACAAGCCTAGCTCCTATTGAAGAGTGACAGCCCTGGTCTAGGGTTATGCTTTATCGGGCGCGGGGGTGGTGGTTAGTGAGTAATCGGCGTGGCTGATGCGGCGTGGGCGCAGCCCTATCAGCGAGGCAGCGATTTGTGCGGGCGCCGCTCGCCGGTGTCGACGTGTTTATGACGACCGCCGCCCGCCCTCACACGGCCTTATTGTTTTAACTGCCTCCAACGAATTTACGAGTCTGGTTTACGTCCTGCTGCGAACAATACGCCTTCTGTCTGTACTGTCAGTCAAAACGCTTCTGTCATGTTCTTAAAATTGTGCTACGATTTAGGGAGTGACGCAGGGAAGAATGTAAAATTTACAATTTAAAACAACTACCACGTAGGTATTTACATTTCTAATGATGGGGACTCCCAAGTCAGACAATACTGTAAATACCTTACATACATTTGACGATTACGTTACAAAAATAAAAAGTAAAACCATAATCGTTTCCTATGCATGTTTTTGTGCATTTAAAAGGATTCGAAACAAGACACCAGTGCGAAAACTTGAACCCTTTTCCCAAAATCACTAGCCCTGACAAAGAGAACTGAAGGTAGTGTTGGGCACACCGCGGCTATTAAATAAAAGATACATATATTATATTAGTGTAGTACCTATTTAGTCATTGGACCGTCCAAATTAATGTTTGGTGACATCTATAGTTGTCATTCCAGAAATTTTCCGAACCCTGATCTAAGCGTACTCATGATGGGACAGATTGTATGTAGCTCATGAATCATGATATACACAGCTACCTCCGATACAATTCGTTTACAATATGATTACATACTGTGTTACTGTGTATCCTTAGTTTTGATCAGTTGAATATGATACAGGTAGGCACTTCAGCAAAACCCTGTCGAAAGGAATATCCAAAGATGCTCGGATGCGTTGGACACGCGATACAAGAAGGCATGTAGTAATCGGAGCCGGCATTGTGCGGGTGCGCGGTGCGTTGCGAGCCCTGCCCTCACCCCGTGCCCTCCCCTCATCCCCCTTCGCTTTCACACGCCCGCGCACAGGTGTCCGGTGTCGCCCTTGACGCTGCTCCCGACTCCAAGATCATACAAATGTAGGAATGTGTAGTAGCTATAGGTGGGTACACACAAAACGCAGATCTAGCCACACATTCTGACACATTCAGATTTTGACACAATTGTGTCCAGGATAACTGAAGAATATGGTAATGTTTTTTTTTAAACCATGTTGATGGGGTAATTAATACGCGAGGCAAAGCTGTTTTTATTTTTCTAACGTTAGACATTATATCATTGTGTATAATAACGCAAACTAAGTAAAAAACAAATCTTAAGTATCATTGAGATAAACTAAAAAACCTTGACATTAAACTTGGCCCGGCCGCGCGAATTAATGGCTTCCATGTTTTTATTTTCCTTGAGATTTAATTTATGGGCAATGCTTTTGGCCGTCGCTTTACTCATTACTAATGCCATATCCACAACTAAGTAATGTTAGAATATGGTGTCGTATATCACCCGTGCCGATGTTTGCTTGCGATAAATTTTGTCGATGAAACATAAGCGCCGGCACTAGACCTACTGCAATTCAACCGATTGACTTACGTTTTCTAGTTTCTTTCAACATAAGAATATGTACGTAACAATGTTATGCACCTAATATTTTTATTAAACTTTATTTACGAAGAGACAGAAATTGATGATGTTCATTTAAATGCAAATTGTTTATTATGTTTTATGCATAGTTATAAAAATATATTTGCATTCTTAGGAAAATATAGCTAAGGTTTGAAGTTTTGTTGTGTGCAACTTGAATTAGATTTGAATTACATGTTTACGTGCCAGGTCAAGCCAAAGTTATTGAGATAATATTTATTGTGCAAATTTCCATACATCTTTGAAAATCACATTGCGCTTAAAAGGGAAGTAGCTATTCGAACGAAGGAAGGAATGAACTATTTTTATTGTAACATGATGAAGAACACAAAAATTTAAACAAATAGGTAGACGTAAAATAAAATAGTGGCAGAAAGAGTTCGTAGGTCAGTCGGCGTGTGGAAGGGCGGCACCATCATCGAAGCCGAATAACTTCGCTGCTGTCTTCCAGCCAAAGTTATTGTAATTGATTAAATTCAAGAACCATACGGTAAGTAAATGGTCCTGTTATTGATTATCTAAACAAAATATCTAAGTAATTAGCCCAAGGCCAAAGAAAACGGATTCCTCATATGGCCATAGATTCAAATCCATTTGAGTTGTATGCAACATGCAATAAATAAATAAATAATGTTACAGGACATCCTTACCTACACAAATTGACTGAAAATCAATCACGTTAAGCTGAAGACGGATTGTTTTATGAGTACTCATCAGCCAACGATATATTGTATATTTAATATAAATAGGTAGGTACAACAAATACTTAAATAGTCGTACATAGAGACACCCATGCATTACATGCCCATAGGAGATTTGAACCCAGGACTGTCGACTTCATAGGCAGGTCACTATCGCCTACGGCCAGATCTATCGCCAATTATATAATAAAATATACTAGTTAATAATCAAGTATAATTGACTAGAGCGAGAAGAGAAACAGAACGAATCGGAAATTGCGTTAATAAGTACTAAACGAATGTGAAGATTAAAGCATCTACTTCGCTTTAACTTTGCACAAAAGAAAATCTTATAGTACAAAAGGCGGACGTAATGCTATAAAGCATTCTCTACCAGTCAACCTTTAGGCAAAGAAGAGAAATTGTTAGTCTAGAAGCAATCAATATTTCGGTATAATTTTGATACTCTAAGACTGCAGTCGAGAATAAGGCCGGATTTTAATAGGCGCGGTCGCGGTGCGCAGGCGCCGGCAGCATCACGCAATTAACATGCTAATGAACGCGCCGCGCGATATCATCGCGGTACTTATGTGTCCGCCAGACTATATTGTATCATTCCTTATGTCTGTTCTTTTCGCGTTAGACAACCCAACGCGCATATATTAAACATAACTGAAGCCATGTTTATTTTGTAGCAATGAAATGCCGAGGTGCAATATGCGATTTAAATTTTCTCGTCTTAGGAGCAAAGCCGCCTGGATAAGTAGAAGACTAAGTATTAAATTAAATACACATGAATTATCTAAGTAAAAGAAGTAAAATAATTTACAGATTTTTGAATACCTTTAATTAAGTAATTTCTCTACTGAAATACTTCTTTTAAGTACGTATAAATCAACGTTTCTTTATAACGTTTATGATTTCCTGTTACTCACTAAAAGTTTAAAGTAGCAGGAAAGCCCATCACGTCAGATATCTTTATTGCTTAGATCGTTTTATTCAACCTGACATCGTGGAAACGTTACATTCAGTTTCATATCTTTAATCTGGTTGTAGGCATGGAATGCGTCATTATTACTAGGTTTACAGCGGAGGTAATATGAGGCTGGCCGCATTAAGCAAGCGGGCAGTGATACTTACGAGGCGGCGCCAGGGGACTACGAATAAGTATATTTTTAGCCGGGACGATTGATAGGTTCGCAGAGTGTGGGCCGCCACAGATGTACGCCTTATATATGCAAATGTCCTAACGAGATAGTAACGGCGGGAGAGGAGGGCGAGCGGTGCGCGGGAGCCCGCAGCACGGTAATTAGACCCCCTCGGCCACGCGAGAGCCACGGCCGACCCTCACGCAACTACTCCCGCATATTTCTGTGTCGCCTCAAGCACGACTGTTTTTGTGCAGGTAATGCCGTGTCTCCGATTCTTGTACGCGCTACTGTCCGATCTACACTCTCGCAAAAACAAAGAGTCATTGTTTTAAAAATTATCATCTTAATGGACACATAATTACTCTCACTCACGCGATGTAGCGTTTAATGTGCAGAGGAAGTCTGAATATGACTTACCGGCGTCTAGTATCCTTTGTTTGACTGAATGTTGTCTCCCGTGCCAGAACTGCCACGCTTTAATTTCATCTTCAGGCGATTTTTCTTCCCTGAACATCAACATAACTACACTCTGAAACAAATAAAAATGAATACTTGTTAAGTAATGCATTTACCATCATTGCATTTTAGATTAGAGAGAAACTGAAAAAAAAGGTGAATTCTCTCTGAAAGGTGAAACTCATACATATATGAGTTTGACTATTATAAGTACATAGTGCATAAATTGAGACAGGGTAGTCATTAGACACACCTGACGCCAAGAAGCTATGCTTTTGCGTAATTTATAGCAAAGTTTTAATGGCGAAAGTGCCCACCACCGCAGCAGAGCGCCTAGAGCATTTCGCGAATACGCAAAATGCGATTACCGACGCGCATTCCTGAGCTATTACGTTAAACGAGTGCGATTACGTCGTTGCGACGGGCATCTTAATTTCATACGCATTTAAATCTCCTTTGAAAAGGCACGTGAAACCTTTCGACCGTTTCCGTTCAGGTGAAAAAGTGAAATATGCTGTTAAGAGATTTCTACAGACGAGTTAGAAAATAAAGTGAAAAAGAAGTGGCTTGCGCGAGGCGTGGTGCCAGACGTGGCCTTATAGGGCTAACGATGAGAAAGCACCTTCGATCGTCGCCTCTGATTGATGGATCGGTGCGCCTGCAACGCTGGCCAATGGCTTAGCCGCGCCCTTTTTGTCTGACTGAAACGCTGCATGACGCTATCGTGAAAACGTAATCATAGATTCATCCAAGAACCAAAGCAATCGAAAAAAAATTGGTAAAGCTCATCTCTCAGTAGAGTACCACGTTGATTAAAACTAAAGATATATTTTATACTTATACCCAATAGTAAATACTACTAAGTTTTTTGCTGCTGTAGGCAAGTACGTAGATTTATGAGGTCACAATGGATTTTTATAAGCGATTACTAAGTCTGAATTTTCCATAAATGAATACGATTACGATTAGGTAACTTTGATTGCCAGGTAAAACCTAATTATGAAATAGAACCGTTTATGAGTACCACAATATAGGTAAACTGTAAAAATAAATAATAACTTATTAAGTCACGTTTTTCATACGAGAAGATAACATATTTACGGCTGTGTCTCCATTATATTATAGATAATTTTATTTTTATAATAGGAAGTTAATTATTAGGTTTCTAAACTTGTCCCACAGTTAATGTATGTAAAATATATATTTCCACAAGGTATATATTTCATAATCTCATAATGTAGTAGTAATAGGTATATATTGACGCGAATGAGATGCGCTTGCTGCGAGATCTGTTAATCTCGCCGTCAGTTGTCTATGTCTGTCTCACTTTTGGGTATTTGAGCGATAGAGAGGTTGTAGATACTCAATTTTCGAAAACGATATTTATAGATTTTCACGCCATAGATTTGTGAAATTCGAACAACGAGTCCAAATCGAAGAAAAATTTCTATAAATAATGTAAATCAAGAGAGATAGTCGTATTGGAAATCAATGAATGTACGAGTAATTTATGTCAGTAAATAACAACGTATGTATAAGGCACAGGCTTTCTCCGGAGATCGGTTGGTGTATAGTCAACGGCTCTGTGCATACTAATGTATAGCCCATGTATAAAATTGTAACGGTGCATCGCATCGCCTCTAACCGTCGCTGTTCATAAATAAACTTTACCGTACCACTTTATTAGAATTCTCCAAAATGTCGTCCATTTCTCCAAATATTAAAACGTGCTTAACAGTAAACGCCAAATAGGTTTACGACTTTGATAATGGCATTCAAATTGCAGATAAGTATTGTTATGAAATACGTTTATTTTAAGCTAATGTGAATTACTGTGGAATTATATATATTTTATAGGCTACCGTATTTCTTCATCGTTAAGTTTTAATTGGGGTAACATTTTGTTTATTATATTGCAACTAATAATTAATAAAGTCTCACTCACTAATTTAAGCGGTAGTGCAATAGTTTACGTAAGTTAGTGCCTATTTTGAAATTGCAATTGATACGAAACAATGTTTGCAGGCTATTGTTGCTTGACAAAGATACATTGAGCTACGCAGGTAATTACTGGGTAACTACGACTATCTTAAATATTCCAATTACGCAATTTATCAAAGACAAGTTTTACTCCGATTATGTTTACAAGTTCAAATTGCTTAAGTTATTACTTTTACAGCTCAGTGCAACCTTTTGTAATATAATGCAGATTAGAAGACATGAAATCAAGATACATATTAGTATGATATAAGTAATGTCCAGTAAGAACAATTGACAACAAATGAAGATCGATGCGATTATTTTTTAATGTGCACCATTTAATCCTCCGTGAGCGTTAAGATTGGTTGCAACAAGCGTGGGTGACACAAACAGCCCACGTTTGCCGCGCCGTTAATTGGATTTTTAATCCATATTGACATTTGGTAAATATGCGGATCTCATGTATACATCATAAGAACAATATATACCTGTTGTCAATGTTGTAATACAAATGGTAACTAAGATGAAACTCCTTCGCAATTATTCAATGTTTATTTCTCATTTATAACATGCAAAAATGGTACTTAAATACAGTAACATTATGAAAGAACCCTAATTAGTCATTATCCTTTCTCCATCGAGGAGATGATGCCGACGACGGAAGTCGAATAGTGGCGTTAAATCTTTTTAATAATTATACTTTGGAACTTAACTTTAAAAGCTGTAAGCAAATTTACAACATTTGCTCATCATTGATATAAGTCATCGATCTTTTAATAAAAATATGACTGATCACGAAACATTATTATGATTATATATGTAATTTACTATGTAAATGATAAGCTGATAATATGCTTCAATATTATTGTTATAAGTAACTAAGAAGAATTTATTAAAAACATCCTCATAACTTAACATCCTCAAAACACCAAAGTTGTGAAATAGACTTTTAATTGCCAAATATTTGCATAAGTCTTCGTCAGTTGCTTAATTTATGGAAAATATGTGGGAAGTTGAATTAATGGGTTTATCACGAGTGTTCGCAAGTCCAATAGTGATTGGCTTAATTTGTACCTAACAACAATATGTACCTAAGTATTTCCTTAATCCCAAAACAAAAATATATTCAGAACACCAATTGTTTTTTTTTTTCGCTAATTAATGAACCTTCAATTTACGCGGCCGGTTAAGCGTGTACACTTCGCAATTAACCAGAGCCAAATTGAGCTTATTAACTTTTTAGTAGCGTCGTTCGCTGGTCGGCGCATGTTTCATAAGAGTACAGTTTTGGTTTCTTGGACCAGTTAGCTCCAACTTTTCGGACCGTCAATTAATTAATCGAGTGTATCGACATTCGACCCGATTTCAGGAGCTCGGTTGACAATCTGTGTTATCTGATTAAGCACGCTTTCTCTTGCATGCGCGCGCTCCGTGTGACTAGTGTCACATACGCTCGGTGACTGCTCTGCCCATGTGTAGCTCGCCGATTACCTACTGACAGCCACTCTACTTTAGTTTCATCATTCCATTTGAATAAAACAAGCATTTGCATATATTTCAGGTACGATGTTGCGTAAGCTTAAGCAGCAGTGACGATTGTTATCTTTGTGTTAACGTGTGACAGAGAGTGAGCGGTCATCAATCTAGGCAGCCATCTTAAATTGTTTTTATTTATTTTTGCAAACTTGCACGCACTTAGGCTCAAGGACACTACTACAACTTTCTATGGAAATTTCTTTTGTGTTCATTTGCAGTCCATCACGTTTTCTTCTGACATTCATATTTTAATGTCACTTCAATTTAATAAAATTGTACAACGTCTCATAAAATAAGAAAAATTAAAAGTTTAAATAAACAATAAATATCTGACAAAGAAACGCTCGCCAGTAATGCCGCACTCTAACATCACAATATCATTCAAATCACTTTCTTGGCCACTCAAGCCGTACGGTGTCCGTGTATTGTATAGGATTCGTGATTAATTGGCTAATTAGAGTCGAGGCTCGAGCATGTACTCACTTTATTCCTATATCAAAGCTCATTTCTCACACTTGTGGAGAATGCCGCTCAATAAAACCTCCGTCGTTTTTGTTTATGGAAGCAGTGATTCAGTGAGGTAGTAATGTGTCAACAAAACAATTACTGTTTCTGATTTTATCTCTTCTTGTTACGCTTTTGTGCGTCTTCGGAGAAGTAGTGCGTGACAGCACATATAGCGGAACGGTGTTAGGTAGGTGATCGCATCATCTGTTCGTAAGCGAACAATGCATGCGAGGTGATGCAACGCGGGCGCACGCGGCGCGCCGGTACAGCGCGGCGGCGCCGACGCAGGTTCGTCCTCGTCCTTTTGCCCGCGAACTTCCTCGTTAGCTGCCGGGCGCGGCCATCCATCAGACCCTATCTACTTTATGACAATTATTTATGTTCCCCGTATAGCAAAACTATTTCACTTACCGTTGAGCTTTATCGATAGCGCAAAAGTAATGTCCTGCCGTCTAGATACTCTATATCTGATACGGTTACGTCTGTTTGTTAAGTGCGCTAGTTGTTCGTGCTAGTTGTTTTAACGCCTAGGTTATTTGCAGCAAATGTTCTCTGTAGCGAATGTCGGTTTCGACATAAATTCTGAGCGCAACTGTGGGTGTAACTGCTGCAGTTGCTTGCGATCTACGTGTTGGTATTTATTACACCTCAAGTGAAATAAATATATCAATAGTCATTTTTGCATCGTAAACAATGCGTTTAACTCATGAGGCAATATTTCATATTTTTGTACTTTCATTCGAACCAATAACTCCGAACATTTTTTTCTTTAGGTTTCGGAGCTAGTTAGGGATAGCGTGTGTCTGAAAGCGTGCATTAAGTTATTAAAGCCTGCGTGCATGATATTATGTGTTCCGTGGCTCGGGAGGGAGGGCAGCCGCCGCCCGCAGGCGCGGGGAAGATTGCTAGAGATGTGCAGTTTCCGCTCGCGGACAAATTGCACTGCGCCCGCGCATCCGGCGAGAACCCCGCGTTACTAATTGAATATCAAGCACGAACTAAATTATAATTTCTAATACTACACCACACTACTCAGCCAAATTACAAGAGTGAGTTTAAATGTTCTTTAATAATTCAGAGGATATTGTTTTAGTTTGTTTAATTATTGGAAATATAACAACGCTATCATTTTATTTCATAGTACTCTTAGTAGCCACCAAAATCTCGATTAAATCGGAGCAATTCCCGCGACCGTCCAGCGTCGGATTAACATCCCAAGTCGCGTCGTAACACTAATCTGCTTAAATGTCGAAAGGAAATGTCAGATTGTAAAGTGCAGGCTCTGGACGAGCGTGATGCGGCTTAATGTAGAGCACGGCTCGCTGTCACGCGTTTCACTCACACTCGTCGCTACCTCATTAATGTCCACTTCTTATAATAGAAACATATTTTTCCAAACAACTGCATGGACGCAACTTATTATGCAACTTTAAATTTAGATTCTACATGACATATTTTATACATACGTAAGTATTAGACATACGTGACATGGGGAACAAGTTGAGCATGGAAAATATTATTAAATATTTTCTAGTGATGTAGTACTGATACGATCATTATAGTTTGGTAATAATATAAGTTAAATAAAATCTTGCAAAATAAACATGAATATATAGTATGAATACGAATACGGATAAGTATCCTTAATCGTTAATCCATTATTTTAAGTCGAATATCATGTAACGATTGCACAATAGTTCTTTAATCTAGCATTGCGTTTGATTAGGACGCGTGTCCGTGTGCTGTCGCGGTCGCGCGATGCTATCGCGATTGACGCTAAATACGCGCCCGCCAAGACGCGATATCGACTCGAGCAATGACGGACTTCAGCTTACGTAATGCCATTTGCGTCCAACTTTGCTGTCACCTAAGTTGAGGAATTAAGGTTAAGACGAGTGAAAGTTGATCTATAAAAACAAATATAATTACGAATCTATCGAAAGAACGCAATGTGATTGATAATGCGAAAATATTTAGCCGGATGAATATCGAGCTCTTATGTGAAGTTACGCAGTTTCAGCAGTTACGTTGCACTGTATTATCGAATAGCACGTAATATTTCGAAAGCATAATGGCTATCGTGTATTATGCGAACCTGAAACCGAACGTGGAAAGTTCACGCTCGGCGAAGCGCGACCCGCGTGCGTAGACGCGGCTACGACTCCTAGCCACTTCACCTCTTTAGTGCAGGCCGCTCCACCAGCTACGATATCTCACGATGCAGACAAACATTAGGTATATTTCTTCAAATTATCGACTTATCCGTGTCTGTAACGTAAAGTAACGCTTAATTCAGCAATCTTTCCCCCATTAAGCATTGCGAAAGTGTTGTAGCCGTCACAAAATTTAAATCAACTTGCATGTTTTCCTGTACTGAGCCATGAAGAGTTTTAGCGTACAAAACTTAGTAATGGTTAACATTTTAATATTACCGGGGTACGTCATTTGCTGCGCTAAATAATGCATTTTTTATCACAAACAAAGTCACTCGGAATATCATTATACTAATAAAAGCAATGAAATGTTATTATTGAAAATAACTTAAATTGTCTTTGAAATATATGGCAACTAATAAAGGGGTTTACGTTTTAAAAGTAACCTTTAGAAATAAAGATATGCAAAACAATTTTACGCACCGTGATCAGCTTTTTCATTATATTTCGTTTTATAATTAAAGTATGAATTAATTACAGTACGCACATATTTAACACACATATACTAATAAGCTGGATTAACCTTCAAATCGCCCATATATAGGTATTAACATTAAATCTGGAAAGGCACAGCATAATTTTATAATTAAACATATCTAATGGTATGTATCTATTCAAAGCAGGTTGGTACCTAATTTATAAAATGCCGTTGCTCATGTTTTCTGTCGTATAATTTCGCAATTTATAATCATTAGCGTGTTTCTGAAGCGACGTGGTCGAGCGGCGCGGGCGCAGGGTGCGCGAGGGTGCAACTTAATTGAGTCATCTTGACAAGTGATTGATTACTGCGCAATCGTGATTCGCAACACAACCGCCAAAATGGGGAATGCAAATTCAAAGCCGCGTTTTTATCCCTCATTGTTGTGAAGCTTTTTCTTTAAAAAATTGCATAAGAAAATCATTACACCCTGTGAGAATATTTCGAACAGTCTCAGATGACAGCCCTTCACTTGTCCGCGACGGCCGAAAGGTGCCCGCGTGCTCTGAATACGACCGTTATAATCCCTCATCGCGCATAACATGTGCAGTGTAAAAGGTATCATTAACGATTGCCTTAAAAAGGCAAACCGGGGCAATCATTAAAATTGTAAAATATTGCAAAGAGAAAAGATTGTATTAATAAAAAAGAGACGTATCTCGTTACGGGAGTTTCCGTTGCTACGAAAGTGAACACAATGATGTCAGTATGCGATAAAAAGCTAGTGTAAAAAATGCTCTGAATGAGTGGGCGAGCATTATATGGACGCCACTCACGACGCGCCCGCGACGGAACACCATGTTCTCGATAAGCGGAAGTCTTACTCCTACTTACTAATAAATACTATTTTAAGTAACCGTTGTCTACGATAATTCAATGTTTAACATATATAACGTTTCATATTACTGTGGCGCAGTGCTCAGATGCAAATGCTCAGAAAAAATAAAAATAATACTATTGTCTTTTCATATGGTAATCAAGTGTCGTCTTTATTTGTTTAAATTTTAAATAAAGTAAATGATTAATGAGGTAATGTCGTCTAATGTGCTGCACCCAGTTTTAACCTTGGGGTTACCTGCTACGTGCAGACTCAACCCTTCGAATAACACGGAAGGTTAACAAAAAGTAAACTGTTTTACTACCAAATGATTAATTGGTGCTGTGTACTTTGATCGATTGGTCTTCTTTCATGTTTTTCTTGCGACCTATTAAAATGGAAAGAATATTTGCACAGCTTAAGTCTTTCGTTTTAAAAAACGATTTGTAACGCGCATTAAAAGCGTGATATTTTCATATAGCGTGCGAATGTTTCGAGGCTGGATGTGAAATTGTGTCTGTCGTTTATTGGGACGTTGCAACGGTGTTTAATTAGGTGCAAAATGTTGTATTCGGCGCGGGGCGGACAGCCGCGATGGTATCGCCGAAGCTGCGCCAAACCAAGGGCGGCGAAATAATTACAATTCCGCCACGCACAACCCGCCGCGGAAACCCTCAACTCTACTAAAATTTCTTAAATCTCCTAACCGCTCTTTGACACGCAAAACGTATTCAGATTGCGTGTGAATTTAAAATTGTCAGCCACGGTTTACAATTAAATAATTGCTTGTGTTGGTTTAACAATTAACTCAAAAAACATAAAATGTATTTTGTTTTCTGTAATATTTGTTGATCCAAGAGTAGATGACACGAAAAGAAAATATAATAACAGTGACAATGCCAAAAACAGAACACAGTTACAAGATGTAATTAAATGTGACAAGATTCTCGTGTAACATAAGTAGTTTAATACCTAACTTATCTTGTACCGGCTTAGATCGGACAGAACAAAAGAGACCACTACATTTCCAGCTACGACAACAGCTTTAGGAATGTAAGTTTTTTCAAGCTGGAACAAAACAAAATGCTCGTTAAGGAAACACGATGTTTGCCGCATTGAAATTATTTTATCATATACAGTAAGGTTATTGTTTAAGGGGAGCGATATTATCCGAGCCGAGCGCGCTCCCGGGGCGGTCATTGTGTTCCTATATGGCGAATGTCAAAAGCGTCGTCTTAATTATCGGGCGCGGCTTTACAATGCGGACTCGATTGCGGCGAGATAAGGCCTCTATACCTACTATCTGAATCAGTATTGAATGCGATACGCCGCTCGCGGCCGCGCGCCCGCGCCACCGCCGACTCGCACTCGCCCCACTTACTTGCCTTAATAATAACTTCAAACGTATGTCGCATTGTATCTTTGATTATTCCGATCTAACTCTATTCAATACAGATAAAATATGTTTGATCATGGAACGTACAAGAAAAAGGAAAGAAACCTGAACAACTGAATAGCTATGCATTTCATTAACTCACATAAATAATAATACTCATATAGCTATACTATATAAGTAACTCATATAGATATGTGATAAAAAAACTGCTATATTAATATTTTTACGCGTGCGACGTTCAAAATCAGAACAGTGTCGGTATTTTAGCGTATTACTCAATAGTATTCATTTATAAATGTTTTCAGTAATCGCTTCGAGTAAGAGCTCAATTACCTTGAAATAAATTAATTTTCATATAATAGCAAAGCATTTAATAACAGTAATGGATGATTAACACTAATGACCGAGCTAAGTATAAACATTAGGCGACAAAATGTTCTGTACGCAAATTCGTTTTGTTACTTATTCCGTGGATAAACCCCGAACAGTTCGGTGAAGAACCAGTAATCTACCATTAACATGTATTATTATCCACTGCCAATTATGGGTACAATTTAAAACAATAGTCGGTACACTTACACCGATAATCTAAACTAGAACCAGATTGCAATTCTTGATTTTCTGGTTTTTCAAGAAAACTAACTAAACTAATGCAATTTCATTGTTACAATGGCCTCGTGTTGGACTCTAATAAATGATATCATTTCCTGGGATGTATCAGGACAATAATGTGAGGGGATTTCCGATTTCCACGCTAAATGCGACGTGTGGGTTTATCTTTTGTCTATTGAACAGTGATAATTTTCTCATGGGGTAATGGAAAACTTGAGTCACGTAAATAGACACGTTCTAACTTAAAGATTGCGTTTTTTAAAGTTGTTACGATAATTCATAACTAAATAAAGTGTAGAAGTAATGATCAAAGTATTTTTTTAAAGATATAATGTATAATTTGAAAATAAACACCGCGGTGTTGAGTTTTACAGGTTAGCTTGTAATTATTTTGTGGTCAGTTCGCGAAGGCGAGAGTAGCAGTGCCCGGGTGCAGGCGGGTAAAACTGACACGAGATGCGTGCGTGTATGCGGTTGCCGCTTCCTGGGCTACCGAACCGACCACTTGTTGCAACAAACCCAATTAACAAATCTGATAACTAAAATTGACAACTCTTTACCAATCAAAACGGCAATTATATATTTGAGTCTAGCCAGACGTAAGAACCTGTAAATGCCATTTTGTAATGACACTTTTCACACTGATAGGGAGCTTTATTCAGCCTTCATAAAGTGACAAGTGATGCGCGATGCGCTCGACGTGGCGCGGCGTAGGCGCTCGGGGCGTGGGCTATCTAATAAAATTATACACGGTGCACCCCGCTCGTAAATATCGATCAAACACCGATTACATTTCCGCACAGGAGCAATAATTTCGAACATTTTATTATTCCGCGCTAGAATTATAAATTGAGATGTTCGGTGAGAGGCGGCGTGGTTCTGTTTTACGATTGACTTCGCCTCTTAAAGTGCGGTGTAGCTTTCTAGGGTCCGCGGGCAAACATCCGGCCGGCCAACAGTTAACGCCGATAGCTTCGATTGATTTTAATAATAAAAAGTCATCAACCTGCAACCACTATCAACGGTAACTACTACTCATGTTTATTCATGGAGTGTATTTCAAGCGCCTATCTACCAGTCCATTCGATAGCTGGCTTGCGGTACACAAAAAGATTAATTTATGTAATTTATGTAAAATGTTTGATACTCCGTAGTTGAAGTAAAATGATAATTTTCTTAACCATCGATCGATATGCGATTATATACTAAATAGTTTTTAAAGGCGACTTAACAATAATTTAAACACCATTCTCTGGTTTTTAGTAAATTAAATTTATTTATGGTTAATTCGCGTATCGTACCTATCACGTTTCTCATCACTCTCACTCACTACAAAACCAAGCACTAACCGACCATTAGCGAAAAATTAAAGAAAAAGCAGAAGTGTTGTTCACACAAAGTCTTTTTGATGTGATTGATTGAATATGTATATGAATATTATAAATTACGCTTGAAGTAACCTGCTGTTTCCTTAAATTTTCGCTATACAAGTTGGTACCTATTGTATAAGTTTAATATTAATAAGTTTATGCTTTTAAAAACTATGAGCACTAACCTTAACCGTCTGATTCTTTAGGGGCTTGTCAGGGTCGTGGACGTACTCCAGCGTGATGCCATAGAACTGGCCCTTGTTGATGTAGGTGATGCGGTCGTCCTCGCGCCGCTGCGAGCTGCTGCTCGCCGTCTCCAGGTGGTACTTGAAACCGTACGGCGAAAACCTAAACAAAGTCAATACTAAAATAAGTATATATTTTTTATTACATTTACAGACACTTGTACAGTCTGTATCAATAGTAACGTATGAAACAACGCATCAAAAGTGTCTGCCATCCTGCGTGTTATTTACAAATGAGATATTTTGTACAGTAGTACAGTTTTTGTATCAAAGTTTCCATCCCGTTACAATTGATAAACACGCAGAAATCTGAAATCATCGCTGGTAATTTTGGTGCGCTGTTTCATATACCACTATTGACGCTGACTACACTAACGTATACATATATGTGTATAACACTAGCTTAAAAGTATTATTTTAGAAAATAAGTTAAAATTAAAATCAGCTAATTATCGCAAGCGTAGTTATTGTTGTGTGTTTTCAATAGGGAACATAAAAATATTACGCCTTTCAGCAGTAAATAAATTATACAAGCCAATGTGGTCATATAATTCTTTTAACATTGTAGTAAAATCCTCAAGAGTAGTCAGGTAAGCAAATTACTACGAAACTGCCATACCGTAGCCATAGATCTAGGCAGATAAAAACGTAAGGCAACAGTACTCGTAAGCGGTAAAGTTCATGCATATGATAATAAAACGACAATGTTCAGAGCCGACTCGACAAGCATTTAGAAAAAGTGCGATTTCTTCTTTGAGATTTTATCTACAAATACAAGTTCTTGACAATAATTTCCATGAAGTGAGCAATAAAACTGTGCAAAAAGTGGAAATCTTAATTGCGCCGCGAGCAATGCTTGCCGTCCGCCGTTATATAAAGTCGCAGAGATCCAGTTGTTAGTACGCGATGAAAAACTGTTTTCTCGCGACTTCCTGAGCTTGGGATCTACGGAAGGAAAACCCCGCTAATCGGTAATTTAGTTGATCGCGTGTCGCGGCTCGTTAGCGCGGCGCGCGCCGCGCGGCGGCCGCCCGGCGCACGCGCACCGCTGCGTTGTTGTCGCCGCGCCAATCTACGCCTACGACACCGAAGTGTCACACAAAATGACACTAGGAAACGTCATTATCAGCCTACTTTATTGCAGCTCTCGCATTAAACAATGCAATGAGATAAACGCAATAAATAATTATGAAAGATTTAATCCGGAATGTCGGCCCGCCAGTTTACATCGATTCAGTTCTTGACTCGCGGTTGCACCATTAAAGCTTATTGGAAACAATTTGGTAAACAGGCCCGCTGATGTTTGCGATTTAAACCGAACACGGGCAGATAAAGGCTGTGTAATGCAAACGCGGGCCGACAGTGACGGATCGGTCGCGGCGCTCGCCTATCTGATGCTCTCTAAGTGATTCCAAGCGCAATTTCCATTTGAGACGTTGCTCTCTATTGTCATTTTGACTATTCTTACCCTTTATGTTCTTGCAATCTGGTTTTACATTAAGTAACGGACGAATGATTCAAAACAATAAACCGTATATTACACAACATCATTAAACTAGAATTTTTTTAATACCTAGGTATTTTTATACCTTTTTTAATTTAACTTTGTTATTGATCGGCCTACGTTCTTAACACAAATCATTAGGGAGTGTCAAGTGAACAGGTACGTGTATCTCATATCCAGTAATAAATAACACATTGTTTTCCAATGAGCTTCATTACAAATTTCAGCGACGCACCAGCCGAAAAAAGATACTTCCTGCGTGAAGACGAGGATCATTCATGAATAAATCAATCGGTGAGGCGCGGAAATTGATGAGTGCACAAAAAGCCTCAGAACTCCGCGGCAACAAAGTGCTCGCAATAAAAACGCATGCCGAGATAAGAGCCCGGGCGTCCCGTGGAGGGCTCCCGGCCCAAATCAGATGCGCATAATCCTCGCGGCCTTATACAGAGCCCACCGACTCCACACCGCACGACTACCAGTTGATACTTTATTCTCACTACGCCAGCCCCACATGTGGTACACTAAACCACCACCACATATGGTAATTTTTTTGTTGAAAGCAGATCGAGTAATTAAAAGGATACAGTAGCTCTCGTTAACCACGGAGGCCATATCAGCTAACACAGGTAATCGGAAAAGTGCATTAACAGCGTTAAGCTATCGTCTCATCATTCGTTGATGGAAATTAAAGCACCATTGTGTGCCCGAGACGAACGCTGTGACTGATACAGTGCCTTGAATGCCTACGTACCTCAGGTTTTGTTCCATTGAAATTTATATTGCTTTTGTTGCAACTTCAGCGGTATTGTTTGCGTTACATACCAAATACTGCAGCTACCTTAAGTCATTATGCAGTTAAGGGCATCGATTTCGTGGAATGTAAACATATGTATAGTGGAAAAGGTTGTGCAAGTGAAAGGAGGTATATATTATTGAGAGGATACTGATCGAGGTCACTCCCGGCTCAGCTATTACTACAGCTAGAAAATTAAAAGATGGTATCTGATAATGCTAGGGTTGGTGCACGCGTGATAGCATGTTAGCAGGGCGCGGGGCAGCGGCGGGCAGCAGTTAATGAGAACGCTTAGGCGGCATAATGGCGGCGTACTGATTGCCAGGTGCACTACTCGTCGACACACGCACCGTCACAACACCATCATGCTGATGCACTACTATTATTAACCAACTAAGGATTTGCCAATCGTGTGGGATAATGTCCTATCTTTTTAACGGGTTACATTTCCGTAGCAATTTAGGTAAGCGGTTGTCGAATGAAATTTACTGAATTGCTACCTGATAGAATTCTGCGTTCTATCGTATTAAACTTATAAGGGAGTAATAATGTTGATCAGAGTAATTACTACACGACACGTAAACGCCATTAGTGTTAATTTAAAAAGTGAATCAAGGTAGATGGAATTTAATATTCCGTGAAAGCGTTGGCGTGTACAAAAAATTATATTATAATAAAAGTGCTTGCCGCTATATATTTGCAATGCCGAACTGCCGACGCGATATCGCACTTCTTGCCTCGCTAATGAACTCATGAATTAATATGCGATTTAAACAGCGGAAATGTTATCATTACGTATATATCGTCATGACTACTGAGCTTACTAATGACATTTTCTGAAATAAACCAAGATAACTAACGGTATACAGCGTTTAAAGATCCGATTCCGTGATACGGAGAAGGAATGTAAATACCATTTTGAAGTGATAATCACATACGCACACATTAGTTGATTAAGTCACTGGCTTTTAAGAGCTCATTTCTGTGTTGAGCATCGGATGGGTAAATAATGTGCCTGTTGGTAGTATTAGTTCAGCTAGGCGAGGATCTGTCGAGTGGCTAACCGGCACGGTAAGTAATAGGCCAAACATTTGTGAGGGCGTTGGAATACCTCGGTAGATACGGGGCCGAGGGCTGATTATCGGCCGGGACCGAACGCCGTATCGGTATCGAGGTAATTTAAGACGGTAGGAGCGACCGCGTTATTTGGGCCAAATGCAAGCAAGTAATTATTATCCAGATAATAATGCTAATGCACTTATCGTGTCGACGAGCGTTTCCGCCGCTCCGTCGCCCGCTTTCGTGCCATCGCCATGCCGATTTGTTATTAGGGTGCCGATTTGTGTTAAACGTCACTTATACTTACTAATTACATTTCTTGTTATACGAAAACATATAATCAGATAAAACTCTTACTTAGATAATAGTGAGCATATATTTACATAATCAGTTGCAATCTACAACTATAAACAACAGTAGTAAAGGCATATATGTACTTACGTTTCCTAGCATTTTATCCACATATTCGGTTGCGTGAAAACAAATTTATTTCCATTATTCAACAGGTACTCAATATATGGTGCGTGTCAAATACTCGTTTACAGTGCCTATTAGACGGTGCTGCTGTTTGGTTACAAATTTTAATTTACCTAGTGTCGCATATTTACTCACATTTGCCTTACTTTAATTTTAACTTGCCTCCTTTAAGCCTTAATTTTCACAAAAAAGGCAAATTATTTAATTAGCCAAATAAAAAGTGTTGTAGCGTTACTTCGGCTTTGAGGAGTAAGTAATTTAATTGTGACTTCATTCAATAATAAATATGCAAACCAAATAGGTGCAGCAAAGCAAGCCATTCGCTGTAGAGAATGCGTTGCGGGACAGGCATTCTTGCAGGCATTTATAATAGGCATAAATATTAACAGCGAGGACAATATTTTTGTAATATCTGTTTGTATTTTATTTTTTATTACGGCTTCTGATAAGTTGTAATGACTGTAAAAAAACTAACGAAATTAAGGGATACCTATATTTATTCTTTGGAGTCTTAGAGGCAAGTTTAATCTCCGTCGTACAAACACAATTAGCGTTAATCAAGGAAAATATAAATTTACACACCTTCTAACTAGTACAGTCGATGGTCACGAAATGGCATTTAGCACCTTTTAGAAAAACTATCCCTCCCCGATGGGTCATTGTAAGTGAGAATACACGTACCAATACACACACAACAGTGACAAACAGTTATGTGTTTACTCTTTTCCGTTTAGCAATTCCTAGTGTGGTTTTTTTTTTTAATTCTATGAATAATACGCATTTATATGTCGTGGCAGAGGCAGACCTAAAAGGAGGTGGCGGGTTGACCTGGATGGATTCTGTCACGATTGGCGGGAGCATGTATTAGGCCGTCACGAGTGGCTAAAGTGGGGGGAGGCCTTTGCCCAGCAGTGGGACACAACATAGGCTACGAAAAAAAAAATACTGTGCATACATTATCCACATATTTTTTTAAATGTAATCGATATGATTTTCTTTTTCACTGCAAAATAACTGTACAAACTCTAATCATACTTGTAGAATTTACAAAATTTCATATTTGTAATTTTACATTACAATTAATTGGTATGTACAAGTCACTTCGTTGTAGATCCGAATTTTTGGTGCTCTTTGTTTTCTTATTGAATACGTAAATTAAATATTTTACTAACCGATGTTCTCTTATTGTGTGCCTATATTAAGTTTGAAATATCAGAAAATTGTTGAACTGTATTTAGAAAAAGATGGTTTTAGACATACAAGAAAAATAACTGTGTGCTCAATACTTTTGGCCAAGGCTTTATTGATAGTTCTGAAGATACAATGTTGATGATACATAGGGCCCGGAATTTTGCGTGCGGTTTTGGAAAAGTCTAAGGGAGAGAACACTAACATTTATCGACGTATCGATAAATCGGTCGTGTACTTAAGCTAATAGTTACAGCTAATAATACTTGTATTCTTGCAATCAAATACCTACTCGGGCTATCAACTCTTTGTAGATAAGATACCTATTTAATAAATTGACACTTAAACTTAAACAACATTCGCCATTGAATGATCATACTTATAATGTATCATCGGAAAGTTTTATTTATTAATATTTTAAATTGCTTACAAAAAACTCGGTTTATCTATACATCGATAAGTGTCAGCGTTCTCTCCCTTAGACTTTTCCAAAACCGCACGCAAAATTCCGGGCCCTAAAGATAAATACTACTACGACGTTATCATTTACGTAGTTAAACATCGTCTTGCTATTCCGTTGTAAAGTATGGCCAGATCTACTAAGTTATCTTGTATTTTGGGTAACCTGACTCCTGCAAGTTTACGACGGCATTGCGTGTGTTCACAACACAAAATGTTTTCCTAGAAAGGGCCTGGCCGAGCCACGCGGCGAGGTGCGAAGTGGTCGGTCAATAAGGTCGCTCGGGCATTAGACGGTGTGCCAGTACACACACACCACACTTACTTACCAACAAACGATTTAATCAAACTGTTTTATGCCAGTGTTTACTCTATCTATTTACAGCAATTTAGTAAATTGTTCCGTTTTGGTACAAGCGCTAATTAAGGACTCCAAATTGAAAGGGAATTGCTTTACTAATTTTCAAGCTTTCATCAATACATGGAAGTTTCAAGGTTTCCTCAAATATAAGGGAATAAGCATATTAATATTTAAGATTACATGTTTTCTTACGTATTAGCAAAATGTGGATTATTTGAGCATTTCTCAAAAAGTTTGTACATTTGGATCACGTCTTCGATTTTGATTAAAAGCGGTAGACTGATAGAGTAAATGATGCTTAGCAAGATCTACCATATTTCCCAAAATGTCCCATAAAGTTTGTATTGTACTTTCCTTTTTTGTTACCGAAAGTCTATAGAAATTTGGTAACAAAAAATAAAAGTTCCATACAAACTTTATGGGACATTTTGGGAAATATGGTAGATCTTGCTAAGCATCATTTGGTATATCATTGAAATTAGGAATATTATTACGGTGATTTATATTGATAGTAATGCATAACAAACATACACCTTTGATGAAGCAGTGGTGAAGCAATATCGATTATGACATTTATGACGTGTCACTATTCGTGTCTGCTATTTAGTCTTATGGAAAACTACTAAAATTATGTACATATCTTATTATGAAGAGTATAGACACCGTCAAATAGTAGAACCATAGCAGCCATATATATACAGACCTATTTTATAGATGTGGTGGAGATTGTGTACACATATATGTAGGCACGGAGCTCTATAAACGTATAACATGTATTAGCATTTGTACGACAAAAAAAAACATGATTTGACTGATTTATATTGAATACTAACTATGCACATTAGACTTTAGTTGGATATTTACGATACGTAGTTTAATTTCTTAACACATTCGCTGCCACCCCCTCCGACAAATGTATGGAAATGAACGCACACGTGCGTTGGTGGCAGTGAATGCGGTAAAGCCTCTTGTGTATAGAGGTAAATAATAATTTATTTGTACAAATAAATTTTCACCCTTTTTGCAACTACACCATCCGATCTCGATGTTGCAGAATAAGTCTTGAATGTCAACTTTAAAAATACGAGTGCGAGCGACGTATCCAAAAAACTTTCCCGTAGCTCTCACGCCGGCAAAATAAAGGCATAGGACATATTTTTGAGCAGATTACGTCAATACATATTGCTGCACTTGACTATACAGCCACCGGCACTATATCGCAAAAACATCTGATAGTTAGCACTTTATGTCAAGGCCATAAGCTGCTCTCAGATATCGTAAGATTATGATATCAAGACTCATACATTAATAATATTTGTCTGTGACTATACAGTAATTTATTTTTCACCTCATTAGCTCGGAAAGAACTATTTTATCTTTTAAAAACAAATAGCAAAGTCGCATTTTATTCACAAGAGTGCATAGTAATTTCATACAAATAGTTCACTACTAATCAAGTGTTTTTTTTACCTTAGCTGATTGGATGTTCTTTTATTTAATGTTTTAAAATGATAAATGATGGATACCTATCAATAATTTGACTACACTTTTTAAGATTCAGAGGCAAATTTTCGTAACGGTAGTAATGTGAAAAATTGTGTGTTGCACTCGGTAGCAAAGTGTGTTCCGCTCTCGTGCCTTGAGGGTTCAAAGAATGGAATCTTGAGCTTCGGGAGGGTTCCCAATGCTCAAGATTCCATTCTTTGAACCTTTCGATATCTCGGAATCTTTCGCTAGCTCGGGTCTCAATATTAGCAAGAGAAGGTAAACACTGACTTTGCTCCATTGCCATATAACAAATAACGATTACCTTATGAATAACTTATAATGTTCACATTTATTTACTCACAATTTGGCAATTTGGATCTTATCGGCGTCATTTTGTCTGCCAAAGTCGTGCCAGGGGCGCGTGCGCGGCGGCTGCACGGGCGAGTGGTGCGCGGACGGCGTGCCGCGCCCGTCCTCCGGCGGCTGCTGGCAGATCACCGTGTAGTCGAACGACTGCACCAAAACAAACCATTAGCTCAAACCACTCAACATCATTCGAATAGTATTAGGCTATGAGAAATAGATTCCGATCGCCATTAGGTAACTCAAATGGACCAGAAGTGATAGAAATGTCACAGTCGGTAACCATGTGTTTACATTAAGGTGTTTTTATTTCTGTACAGATGCTATTGATAATGGGTTATCCATTTTGCATTTGATATTTCTGTTTGATGTAAAGACACAAAATTAATCTGATGCTTATAAGAGGGTTAGGATTATTACATATCTATATCGAGTTTTAATTAATATTTTACGGAGTCAGTATAATAAATTAAGTGCCTTTCATAAATAGCAAAACTGAATTTGCTAATCAACTGCATATTTAACTCTTATTGTTATGACAAATATTTAACTCAATTTCCTTGTCACGATAAAGCAAAGTCGTGCAATTGTTCACCCACTTATTAACATTTACTAACAATAACGTTCTGATAGTAAACGTCGATCAAAACCTAAGGTTCTAAACATGTTAAATACTTACTCGGCGAATACAGAATACGGCGAGAAATAAGTAGAATAAACATACAAGTACCTAGTTAGTAGCGTTTAACCTTTTAACTGATTGGAGACTAAAAATTAACTAGTACTTCATGCGAAAGTGGCATCGTAATTGTTTTTTTAAATGTACTATATAACGGGGTTAAAGGATTAATAAGCTAATACTGGACTAAAAAAATCTTAATAAATAAATGCATGCAACTACTCATGCCAGCCCTATGATATTTGTGTGTTTTGGTTTTGTTTGTGTAAATATGATTCATCTAACTACATAAGTACATACTAAGCAACTACATATGCTATGTCGCATGGTTAGTATCTTGTACATTCGCTTGTTTATTCATCTTACGACGGATATCGGATTCAAAGTAATGTTGCATATGCAATGCAATGTAATGTATATCCCAAGTGACCGCAATTTGCGAATAGGATTGAAATTTCAAAGCACGTTCGTGCAATTAACTCTTAGGCATTCGGTTAAAGCTCCATTTTTAGTCGCGGCGTGGTTCGGTGTCAGAGTTTCCTATCGTCAAATTCCTGAATTTTAAGGACACCTGGCAAAGAACGCGTTAAAGTCTTCTTGTACAATTTCCTAATATCGTAGCACCGTAGCGCTCTCCCTTGCATACAATTAGGGTGCTACGGATAGGAATTTACGGTTTTTTCACTTTGTAAGAGCCTTAGAGACTTGATTGCAGAATAAATTTCCTATTTACTGATTTATGTATTTTTTTATGATTTTATAGTAATTATATTTTAAAAGTTACCGGTTAGGTATGTTTTTTATAATTATTAAATTTGTTTATCGTTCGTGGTTTTAACTTCCCGAGTCAATTAATTAGTGTCATTTTTTGCATTTGTTAGAATATTATTACATTAACATTTATAAAATAAGAATAAAAAATAGTAACATAGAAAACTCAAATTAACACCGATATACTGAGTTCATAAGTAGTATAACATTTTTTGACACGGGTGTACATACAGGAAAGTACATATTTTTCTGTGTGAAAACATATTTTGTGTTACTATCTTAATGCTATTTAAATAAATGATACTTTACGTTACAAACGTAGGGTGTAATTAAAGTCTCGCGAGTTTTCCGCGTTGGACGGAAATTGCTTCGATAAATAACCAATTACACGAAACGGGTGTTTTGAGAGGTACTCGGTTACACTAATATTTAATGTTGAAATCTTCCGTGAATAAAGTCCAATTGGCAACTAATTTATGATAATCGTTTCTCATTAAAATTTCATTGTAAGTGTGTCATCGATATTAAGTAGTTAGCTGCTATTTGCAGGTATGACGTTATTTCAATACCTTTGAACATCTTACATTTTATCTCTTGTTGATGCTTCTACCAGCTTAGACCAGGTATGTATAAGTCACCCATAGCAAGTATACCTACTTATTTAATGTGAAGGTGATTTAAATGTTGTTGTGTCTGCTCTATTGCCTAAACAAACTATTAGGGGAAGGTATATTCCTAAACATAATTTACGCGAAATGCCGGTTACGGTCAAATTAAAAATATAGATATAGGTATGAATAATGCAGTAGCGTGTTGAGAAACAAGGTTTTAAATTAGGTACACGTGTTTAAGCAAATCGTTATAAGTTGAAAAATTATATTGTTGTTCATTCGGTATTACGTGTTGCAAATGTTATTAATAATTTACGATTGAGCTGTAATATTTTAGCACCAATATAGAAAGATCAATAAAGGTAAATATGATGTGCTTATTAGATTCATAAATGTCATTAAAAATCTTTTTCTATGCTATAGCAATTTCATTGAATTGTCTGGTGCCCATCAACAATAATCGCGTCAATTAATGCGCTGAGAATTAGGTACGTATTCTACTCGCAGGCCATGTCCTAGGTGCACTTGGTAAACTGTACAATTGAGTTAGTAGGGCCGCTGTTATAATTTACATTTTAGTATTGCTCTCATTTAATTTGATTAGCTCATATTTCGCTCACTAAGGTGACAGTAAACATCAAGCAAAATTTATTTGGTGCCAGACTGAATTGCAAGCTCGAGTCGGCTCAACAAGAGGCAAATTAATAAACTCTATCCGGTGACATTGTGGTGCTAGGTTGTCAGTTGCCCACTTCGTGCGCACCGCGCCCTAAAAACTGTCCTTCAGAGCAGCTTATCACCGAACTAGGTTATGGTCTAGAACATTTGTTATTCCAATTTGAAGGAAACATTGTTAACGCTCGGGGACACTCCGATAGGCACATGAATGACCCTGAAGGTTACGCCGCGGCGAGCCATTGTCTGACTCAAAGAGCAATTACACTAATGCACTTCATACCTACATGTTTAAAATGTACTATTAGCATTGCTTACATTCCAATATAAGCGTGTTATTTTTAGGGGGTCTTATTGGATTTCAAGTGAATTATATTTGCTAACTAGAAATATTATCATCGACTTTGGGACCTACTTATAAAAAAATATATACATATATAGATGTTCAGGGGTATTAAAATAAACTCATGCCACAACATAAAAACATACGTATCGTCTTATCACCGTTGAATAAATTTTAGTAATTAGAGCTGAGCGCGGGTGGGCTTTGATGACTTAATTCATGAAAGATCACTTGATCTGCATATCTACCAACATTTAGTAAGAAAATGTACTTAGAACGGTGTTGACTAATACGACTTGGGCATCGAAAATAAATTCCACTATCTGTCATAAAAAGATCTAATGAGAATACGACCTTAAAACCGTGGGTGACTAATTTGTGTAAATGTGTAGTAAGTGTTTGCAGTGTATGGTGAGAATTGTGGTGTAAGCATCCCGCCCGCCCGCGCCCGGGTGTGCACCGACCTGCTGAACGGCGGTGTGGTCCCTGGGGGTGACAGCATCCGCGCCGATGCCGCTGTCCGGCGAGGGCAGGTCCACGGTGAGCCCGGCCGCCGCGATCACGCTCTTGCTGTGGTAGCGCGGCGCCGCGTACCGTTCACCGAAGGCCGACCCCGGCGCCGCTTCTGCGTCCCCGTAGGGTGGTGCGGACCTCTGCTGGTAGCCTTCGCCCACAAAGTACTCTCTATAATAGGGCTCAGTGGCAAAGGTGGCGCCGGAGGGCTGTCGCGAATACTGGTCGCCGTAAGGCGTCGGGCTCGGAGTGCCGGGCGGCGCGAACATCTGCGCCGCGTACATGGCGGCGTCCGGCAGCAGCGAGCCGGCAGAGGAGGCGCGGGATGGCACCGGCGACGGCGACGCCGCCTCGCTCACCTCGCCCACCGCCACCTGCGGACACACGCGTCTGTTACACGCGTTCTCCCACGACAACTGTCCGCTCCGTAACGTCGACGCGTACATGCCGCGTCGAAGCACAGTTCACAGCTTCACGTACACTAAGGTTTATGGTCGATGTCACGTTCACATGAATAATCCCGGGAGAGTATACAGGTCCTGGGGTTGGGGTGCATTAGGGTAAAGCGGGTTAGGGCGCGGGCGGGCGCGGCTAGTGCGTCGCGAGTGCGGAGCTCGGCGCATCGTACGAAGACCGCGTTAAATAAAACATGAGTGACCGGTAAGAAGTGTGTGAGTGCGTGCGCGCGCGACGGCGGCGTGCGGACGTGTGACGCACCTTGTGTCGCGGCGGCTTGAGCGCGTGCGCGTGCGGCTCGGGCTCGTCGGCCACCTTGCGGCTCAAGTCCTCGGGCTCGCGCTTCACGAGCCCCGCGTGTAGCAGCCCGGAGAGCTCGCCCAGCTCCGCCCCGTGCGCGCCATTGGCCGCCTTCAGCGTCGAGCCGGCCCTGCGGAGGGAGACAGCGGTGATTGGCGCCGTCGACGCTGCGCGCGCGCTACTCGTGTCGCGACCTCGCGCAGCGCAGCGCGCAGCGTCGTTACAGTTGATAAGTGTACTATTCGCGCTATCATTATCCTGCAACTGCGCTAACTGTCATATTGATAATTTACATTCTACAAACATTCATCGTCGACTCGACAATTACTTTCATACTTAATTTTGTACTACTCATAAATTATCGTCGAAGGGTAAATATTACTAATATAAATACTAAACACACACAATGAAAATAAACAACACAATCCGATTTACGTAAGGGAAGTTAGTAGAACCAGTGGTTAGGTTAATTATCTACCACTCTGGTTCTACTAACTCTCGTGAGACTATTTTCCCAGGAATTGTAGATAGATATTAAAACGTTTAACGCAATGAAACGAAAAGTTCAGTATTAAAGCAATAGAAATACCTGCGAACAAAGACGGAAAGTAGCACGTACGTTACCCATATCAGTCCTTTCTACTATCACTAACCACCAGACAACTGCTTAATAATTCCGAATCGAATTATGGCATTTTTAATATAGGTTACCTGACTAAGAATATTTTAGAATTAAGTAAAGTGGGTACTTAACTATTGATTTTAATTTTTTTCATACCTATGTCACTATTTACCCTTCTATTTCTACCGTACGTTACCTAAACATGACCTAAATATAAAACAGAATAAGTAACACATTTCCTATTAAAATAAATCGTACCTAATAAAAAAATAAATATTACATGAATTATGAGCTATTTGTTATAGGTTTGTGTTGTGGCTCTAACCTATATAACAGAGGTCAAGCAAATATTTCTACTATAACTACTATTTCTACATTTATAACATATATACATTAATAAAATCATTGCAACAAACAATCGATGGCTTCTACTGGTAGCATACAGTGCGTAAATCTAATACGGGCGAATCTTTTGCGGAGGGTAGCACAGGACATAAGTAATGTATTTAGATCACTTCTGCTTAGAAGTACCTACAATACAAAAAATATCCATGCAAAATAATTCGACCCCTAAAATAATGCAACACTCGAGTTAAACACTCGTTGACAGTTTGTTTCAAAAGCTAATATCGCGTAATGTTCGCATTACATTACTGCTCAGAAATATTACAAAAACATTTACATTTGTATACTCGTAATAAAAACAATAGAAAAATATATATATTAATTATTAATATGATTATACTAGTAAATCCTACGTCTGGTTTAATTATTCGTCCCGATTAGACTTGCACACAATGTATGCAAGCTTCGCACATTCCCGCGTCCGCTGTACCTATAAGTACAGGTGTCATTATCTTGCCTAATGTGGTACTTGACTACGATGATTTATATTATTATGTATTTTAGATACAAGACAATCAGGCTTTACTTTTATTAAGCCCTTTTAGTAAGATCATAATTACTCATTTGATGGAAATGGTACAAAAAAAGAACTCTAATATATAGAATATCGAATAGAATAGAATAATGATTTACTGCCACATACACTATACACAAAACACAAGAAAAGAAATTAAAAACAACCAAAGACAGTAACCGTAATTTGCTTATATAACAAAAAATAACAATCTAAGACAGTGCGACAATAGAGATGGACTCAGCGTTTGCTGAGTTACAGACTGGCTGTCACAGCGCTGGTTTGGAACAAAAATACGTCATATCGTAAACACACAAATAAATCCCCTTGCCAAGAATCGGACCCCCCTTCTTCGTAAGAAGGGTCACTATATTGTTAACCTACTCATACATTTATATGGGATATTTATGTAACACCAATGAAATCAATAATGAAAAGATTAGCAAAGTCTTATGCTATATCTAATTGAGCTAAGTAGAATTTGGACTTGCACTCGATGTGAGATATTTACACAATACACGGCGTTGTATTAGGCCATTGTCAGTCGTATTTAGATCGGGTACAATAAATCGTATGTCAAAATTTTGGACATACCAATTTAATTAAACTGACAGGTCCATCACGCCCCGACACACCACACCCTATCGAAATCAGTATGCCTTCACAGAGAACACCGTCACCGTCATTAATGAATGATGTAAAGATTTTCAGCGACAGTCAGATACCTAAGCAGGAGCATGTATTCTTCTTTCTACCTACATGGTGAAATTTGATGATCGATTCGCCTGTCGATAACATCATATTGAATTTGCTTATGCGATGTGTATTTTAAATAATAGTCATTTTTGGGGGATAAATTAGGAAAAAAAAAGGTTAGCTATTTTTAATATTGTATAATGATGTCCGCATTACGAAGTGCGACAAGAGCGGCTGCATATACATGTGTTTGATTTGTTAGGATGCGGCCGCCTCCACACGCCGAGCGCAGGCGCGGTTTTCGTCGGCACCGCGAGTCAGTACGCGCCGATTTATGATAATTGAAGACAAGTTTCATTGGCGCTCAGATGTTTATTTTAGATAAGAGTCTCGCGCCGCACTATTTCATGCGTCCGAATTGCTCAGGACGCTCGACCTCCCGCAAGCTCGCTCGCCACCGCCCGTGTCCGATTGCAATTCTCGCTTTGCTCATACTTAACGATTTATGAAAGCGATTTGTATGAGAAACACGACGAGTGTGAAATCGCTCATCCGATAAGATAAACCGTGTGTGCAAAATGTTTTGGTAAAAGTCGACAATGTTTCATACACAAGAGAATCGCTGTGCGAATTTACTGGCATCGATAGTAAGGGATATCCACAACTCAACTGTAGGTACTCTAAATAAGTTTTTGATAATGAGCGTCGGGATGGCGGAGTGAAGTGGCATAGACATTGTTATTCATGTGAGTAGAACACAAAGCGATGTTTGCTTGTCGTTCATTGTTGGCGCCTTGCAAAAACGTTACACAAAGCGCGCTCCGCTGACAGCTGAGTTGCGGCGCCTCGAGACACGACCGCCAACTTCGCTCGCGGCCAAGCTTGCTGTCGCGACCCAAGCTCACTATACCTCCATTGTACCGAGATAAGTCTATACATCGCAAATTTTGAAGAGAAGTACTCAATCGAAGTTATGATGCCTGATGGGGCCTAAAATGTCAAAGATTTTTTTATTTGCATTAATCGTTAGATGGTGTTTTGGATAGGTGAATTAAAAGTAATAATAATAATTACGCGAAATAAAACAACTAAAACTGATTAAATCGCGTATACTAATTTCAACTTCATCCTGACGTTTCGAACCCTTGAGCAGCGTGCGTGGTCATCAGGTGGACTGTATAGTCATATAAAATGAACTGAATATAAAAGTAATAATTTTACAAAAAATATCTTGAATATTTTCGCATGCTTGAATATTTATGCTTATCAAATATATCACTACTGTTGGAACAGCTTCAAGATGGGAACATTCGTACAACTTTCGTATTTCGCAACTAAGAACAAATCAAATTATTTTTTATGAAGTATTTATAAGTACATATTTCAACTTTGGTATTTCGGTTATAGATGGTTACATAGGTTTTTAAGTTATTAAACGTGACACAATTAGTAGGAGTTTTTGTCCCTGTCGGTTTTTGAAAACTCGGCTGAGAATGAGCGGTACCGCGAACATCGAAGTTCGTATATTTCGGGCATCATTCTCTTTTACTCCAATTAAGGTGTCATATGAGTGACAGAGACTATCGTCCGAAATATACGAATATCGTCATTCGCGGTAGCGCCTAAGGACCGGTTTCAATGCCCATGTCCCCTCTTTCATACACGGATATTTTCGGAACTCTAACATCATAGCATGTAACTTGCTTCCAACCTACTCGTTAACCACTTTCGTTTCATATAAAAAAACAAGTAGATGGTAGCCTTCTTATAAACGGTGAGGTTATTAAATATTATAAACAAAAACTCGTCTAGAAATTGGCATACGTATCATTAATGAACTAGTACCGTTTATTAGCAACAGGTTTACTTGTATGAAATCGAGCTAAGTTGTGCTTTGCATTTATTTAACTCACTGTTGTATTTTGCAAACAAGCATATGATGGTAAGCAGTTACCGTAGCCTATCGACGTCTGCAACTCCGGAGGATTCGCATGCGCGTTACATAACCTAAAAGTTGTTGGAGCTCTGTGAACCTTACTCACCATCAGGAACACGACACTACATACTCGTACATACCCGAAAGGTAGCAGTGCTATTGTGGCTGCGGTCTTGTGCAAGTAGGAGGTACTTCCCCAGTTGGGCTTCAAACTTGAACTCATTGTTGTTGTCAACGAGGTTTTTATACTTTTAATATCGTCTCTGGTTTTGTAGTGGGTATTTTTTGTTATTCCATTGTTTTACAGTTGTCATTATATTTTTGCTACGGTCGCCTTTTAGTTCTCAGTTCATTTTAATATACTCTAAAGCTATCCAATCCAGTTGTATAATAGGCATCAAAAAGTACCTACTACGTATATACATATACGACAGAGAAATAAGCCGTTACATTTTTACATATTTACGATTGAATACACTCTTCTAAAATGAAATGTATTTGGTTAAAATTTTATGATAAAAGATCAGTATCTGATTCTCACTTTTACTAAGAAAATAATAGTATAAGTCCCAGTGCTTACCTGCTGGTTACCATAAATTTAATTTCGGTACGGAATAGAAAGGATTCCGTTATACATCCGAATCCCAGAGTTTAGATCAGATATCAGTGTCATGTTGCAAATGATTACCATAACAGTACGAGTAATAAAGGGATAAGAATGAACACCTCTAGCATCCGACTGCTACATTTTACATGCAAATAGCTATTTTCTTATCAAAGCAAATCGGAATACGCGCGGATGCAATTGCCATTATAATTATTTGCAATGTTTACTTAACACCCCTTCACACATGACGAGATCGCGACAATACGTGCAAGGGTTGCTCTTGGGCAACCCTATCCTAAACATCAATCCGAAAAAAGAATTGATTAAAAAATCCTATGAATTACAATAATGATAAACTTTAGTAACCTTAAGCACAAGTAGGTATTTATACTGTAATACGGTCGATTTAAGTAATTTGACTGCGCTTTTTGTAAAATATATGTATACCTAGAGTTTTCAGACCTGCACTATCATGACTTAATATTCGATTCCAATATTTTAGAACCCTTCTAGTAATATTAACATCAGTAAGTATTTGCTCAATTTAATATAGAGTTGGTAATTGCGCAATTAATAGTTTCTAAATAATAAACACCGACTAAGTAGATGTCGGTCATGTAATATGCAACGAACTGACTGTTAGGAAATGTAAAGAAGCTTAATGATGAAGAAAACCAGTGAGATAATGAAGTGAATGAACACTTGGTAGTGGTATCGCGCGCGGTATCTCCCGCGGCGACAGTTTATCCGTTGCTTGACGAATAGATTAGAATCTATCGCGCGACGCAGCCCGCGCCGGGAGGAGGCGCTTGCAGCGGATGCCCGCGTCGTAATATCAATGCTATTTGAATATATCATTCCACTAAATGTAGGTTTATTGCTACTTTTCTCACGGAACTAATACATTATCAAAAACTTTAATTGAAAACGATTTCGCCATTTGTCTAAGCCATTAAAGAGATTTTGGTTACACACAGCCGTAACGGTGATTAGTTAGCCGTTTAACTTTTTCCCGACACTAATTAAACGAAAATGGCGAGAAGGTAATAATAAAAATGAATCAGCCTGTCTATGAGCAATGTCGCTAATAATAATTCGCACGGGTAACGACTGTTAATTCAAATTCTTTAACTGACCGTTTCAATGGGAATGTTCGCATTATAAAGAATGGTCAGCCCCGATTTGATATTTCGCTACGTGATGGCCGGCCAGGGACATAACGATGTTCCTATCTTTTTTATGCATTATCTTATAAGGGGGTTGAGTCTTTCCAAGGGAATTGAATGGTATTAACTGCTTTGCCATTAACAATACAGTTGGATCGTCAAGAGAGAACCGGTTCTGGTCCTAAATGGGTCACACGGTTCCAGCTCCTGAGTTTTTGCTGCGGCATTACCGAGCGTCGCACAGCCAGAGATCCTTATGAAACATTTTGTATTTACATTTCAACATTGCAATTTTCATTTAATAAACTGCCAGTTTGATTCAAATAGGTACCTACCTAATACCTGCTTATGTACGCGAAACAGAGGTAGGTAACATATAGTTATCTTTAGTTCCATCATAATATTCATAACTGATTCATTACATGTTTATTGATTTATAGGAGATAATTTATTCAAATTTTTAGGGTCATATCAAAAATGGTAATTTTATAATTAACGAAGTGTCGCTTTAGGATTAATTGGCGCGTCGATAGTGGTTTAGTGGAACCTTCGCAATTCAGCACCTGGGCGCTAAAGATTTTTTTTTGTACAAGGAAATTAACTTTATTTATATATATATACGTTCTCAGATAATTCCAATGTTTATGTAATGTAATAAAGTGATCCGGAGAGAAGAGAAAATGTTTTCCCGTTAGTGGTGAGTGTGAACAGTGACAGGGTCAAAGGGCGCGCCCCTCCCCGATACATCCCGTCGCGCGTTTCTATGCTAATCTTAGAGTTAACATTCGACAGCGTCCAACTTATATTAATGGTTATAGCTGCCCGTTTCCACTTAACAGCCGTAATATCCGTAGTCCTGGCTATAACGGCGGCTAGTGCTGCCTGCGCCCGCGCAATACGCAACGCGTTTACGAAACATGCTCACGCCTACGACTGATCTCGAGGATATTTATAAAGATGGAACTAGTCCGTGTTTAAGTATATTGAGCATTCAATTCAAATAATACGAGCGATTTAGACAACAAACACTGCAAGCCGAACCTGACGATGAGCCTGGCGCTCAACTAGAGGCAGATTTGCATACAAACGCATAAAGTGACACAGCCCGGGGAAGCGGGCAGCGGGCGCGGGCGAGCGAGCATTCGTTATAATTTTGAATGTATGAATGAGCAATAGCGCGCGCATCGTAGCGAGTCGTCGCGTGGGCCGCGCACCGACAATGCACCAGACAAGTCCTGGGCGTCCTTGTCAATGTGAGCCGCTTCCAGCCACATCCGTCTATTGTCATTATTTGTATTTATGCACTCCTGTAAACGGTGACGAGAATGACGAGCCGAATCTGGCCGCTGTCACATTCCATCCGCGCGCCAGAATCGAGGGCGACTTGTGCCCGTCGCCCGGCCCCTCGACGTGTGAGGTTATGTAGGAGGCACCATCGTAACGACATGTATTTTTACACCCTCAAACTTTAAGTGAAGGCGCAATGAGTTTCTCTAAATGTATAATGTAAATCACCCTTAAATAAAACATCTATGAGAATAAAAAAAAAAAGAATTGCCAATGAAGACTGCGACTCGCAGTCATTTCTATCGTTTTTCTATCTTTTCGTGGCGCATATTCTTAATCCTCAGCCTATTACCATCTTCATAGTTTCAAACTCGTTTCTTTTATTACTGCGTTACTGTGTTTATGGAATATAACAAACCTCCATAAAAGTTGATATAAACGGTTTGTGGGGTCAAGTTAACATTATGCACTCCTTGTGTTAAAATATGACACGGCGTTTGCTCATTTTAGGCCGCCATTGAAGGGATGCTGTTAACAACCTCTTTCAAAGAGCGAGCATAATTTGGATCGGGGTCACATTTCTATAGGATATCTTTGAATGCAGTGACATTTTGAGTTTGAATTGCACGTATTTTCTCGAATAATATGAATAATAAGAAACCATTTGACTGCTTTAACAAGTTAGACCAGTTGTATTTAATTCTTGATACGTATAAATAAATATAAGTATAATATATTCGTAGTACCGTTCTAGTTATATACCTACTCGTAGACCGTAGTACGAGTAGAAATTTATTAGTTTATTACTTACCAATTTATTTCTCTATCGCCAAAAGTTTATAATTAATTTATTTGGACTCATATAATACTTACTTATAGAATCAACAAACGTGACACCGTCGTGAAATAATATTGAAGTTTGAAAAAATAATAACCCAAAAGTAAGATAATATTATGCAAAATATACCTATCCATGGTCGTAACGTGGGGATCGAAAACATGCGCAGTTGCGAACTCTCAATTCGTTAATCCCGCCATAGGTATTCAAATGAGTGCTTGTGATTTATTGAGTGGAACATTAACATTTTTATTATTTGTTATTCTTACACCTTTCGGCAGGGCCGGAAGCCACGCGGCCTCTGTCTCAGCGTACTCGTCCGTGAGACTCGGCAACACAAACCCCATGCGTCTTCAATGTGCATAAAAACTCTCTACAAAGATTGCATATTATCATAGTTTACATATAAATTTTACGCAAATTCATTCCGTATTCACTGCGTCTCGAAATTTGTCGATTATAATGATAATGCCTCCAATACACGAACGCGATGATGTACGGCCGTGAGAATCGCCGATTGATTTTCCGCGATCGATCTTGATTGAACTTTGATTGTTGTCGATATTCGAGATTCGTTTTGCATATTCGATTGTTTTTTACAGAAAATAAGTTGTATTAACACGATTTTTTAAACTCGAGAGTTTGTCCTATGAATAAAAAGTATTTAGGTATGGTACAATGGTATTCACTAATAATTATAATACTCGTATTTATGCTCACTTCTTTTGATAGTAAGATGAAGGTAGTTAAATTATAGTAGGTCCACCCTAAGAACACCTACAATGTGTTTTAAATATCTTATATTGGGTCATATTTTTCACACTAGTAACTGCTTAATTCTACTTCATATTTTGAGAATTATGTTTCACTAATTAAGTTACATTACGTTTGTCGGAGTTATTCTTAAAGTCAAATACCATGCTAAATTGAAAGACGCTCATTAACTGAAATGGACCAAATGAACGGTTAATGATTACCTACTACGTGCGTCGTGCCAGTATGCTCAAAGTACTACAAGGAAACCGCTACCTATATTTTTTTAAGTACCTAAACCTACAGGAGATAGGCAAGTAAGAATAATGGGATGAATTTTTTAATAAAATTAATGACAAAATAAAAATGTCAAATGTTCTCGTACATCGAAATTGCGTTATAATTAATTCTGTTTAAGGTCGTAACTCACATACCTGACAAAAAGTCACGAGATATTGCTTACAAAATTATTGAGTTTACGGCTATATACCCGAAATAGCAAAAGAAACCCATTATAGTATTCTCATGTCATGTCCGTATGTCACAAGAATTTACTAACAGCAAGCGTGTTCTAAAATATTATTAGTGCAAAGATTATGAATACACTTGTATCTAAACGTCTAACATATGATCCAGCAACTCAAAAAATCGAAAATACACCTTCAGAAATTTTCGTTTCATATACCAATACAGCTAAGGAACCCGGCATAATGCGTGGCCAGACAGGCACTTACCTAGTTATAAAATAAATATAAAGAGTGAAAACCGTAAACATAAAATTGATTATAATAAATACGATACGGCGTGTAAGTTATCAACGCAGCTCATCCGTAATTTGTAATGCTTTTCAAAGCAGCTACAGCCGCACCAAGATATATTATCTACTGCAAGGCAATTTGTTCACAGAGAGGAGTGATGCTGGCTAAGACATAACATAGCTCACATTATATAAGATAACATTATTTTATTTACTTTTGGCTATGTAATGTATAAAGAGATAAAATATTCACTATAAGTATATACATCTTCTGAGAAATGAGCTCGTATCATAATAATGTATCTAATAGTATGCAAGAGGTGAGGGCACGAGGGACACTTACATGTACAGTCTGTCTAGGTCATTATATATATTACCGGTAGTTCAAAAATATTTGTACACTTTTATGATATTGCCAATAAGGTGTAAATGTTTACATTTAGCTGCTCATATATGTATGAACTCGACAGTACAACTAAAAAAGCAAAACTAACATCTCCTCTCCAAATCTGCACAAGCATGTTTGGAAATTTAAGAAATTACATGATGTTTTGTAGTACACGGTTATTATTTCTGACGCATACATAAAATATGCATTTTATATTAAAATTTTAATTAAAACAAACAAAATGTAATCATCGTAATAAGGTGCCCGTGGTAATTAACGTCATTAAGTTTTTAATAAAGTTAGCATTTCAAAAGTTGAGACTCACGTCCAGACGTCAGTTAATTTCCCGTCCTTGTGAAGATCCTGCGCCTGGAGCGGCGGCAGCTTGTAGTACTCGGTGACGAGGGCCTGCGGCTGCTGGTCGTCCACGCCCAGCACCGCCGACGACGCCGCGCTCAGCGGGTGCTCCGCGCTCGAGTAGTACGCGCGCCACGACTCGCCGCTCACCTCCATCACCTCCTTACGTCTCCTATAAAAAAAATCACCATTAGGAACTAGTCTACTAAAAGACATGATGCCAAAACCTACGAGTCATCACCAAAAGCGCAATGCATGTAATTCTGTCTACCGTATTACGTAATGCAAATGGGTTTTCATTCAGTCTATCGAATCATCGAGTAAACATAGCGTAAAATACCTGTACCCTGGCCTTTAGTTGTACGGCGCGGCAGACTACAACTTACGAACCAGTTATTAGGCGTGACCATTTTGGTACGGATACTGACCTCTGGTGGATGGTGGGCACCAGCAGTCGTCCGTATGACGCTTCGCGTATTAATTGTTGAGTACACAGGCGTGAGTCAGCAAGGCGAGTGTCCGGTTCAAAAGTAAACCAGTAGCGATCGGAACGGGACGCGAATAAGCGCGGGGGCGTCGGCGACTTCTAATTCAGGAAGTTTTTTGCGAAGTACCGCAGAGCCGGGCTCATACGTCACGCCCGCGGGTCACCTGGTACCGCAACCTGATGTAGAACAGGTCCGTGCCACTTACAGAACCGGAAGGATGCAAGGCAAATCCCTGCTCCCTCGCTAACCAGTTTAGGTCGTCTGACGTCACGCCCAGCGGTAACCGACGATGCAGACAAATAAATAAAAAATGTTGGAAGCACGAGTCGGACGGGTTTGACCGGATTGTAGTTCTACCTGATTCCTGTTCCTGGTCTCGTGTTGATATCATGGGATCACGGTTTCACGGTAATTATTTGCACCACCATTCAAAAACTATTTTTAAGGTTATGTGGGCCTAAATCAATGCCTAAGTGTAAAAAAGTACCTTCGTTTTGACAATCTTAATAAGTAACTAACTACTTTTCATTTGAGTTAAACCCGTATAACATTCAGTTGACGTAACTGTACTTAAAAGTTCATTCTTAAAAGTTCAGTTCTTTATGCAAAGAACCTGTTAGATATTTTACGTACTCGTACCTACGTTATAATTATACTACCAAGTACCTACTAACATTGTGTGCATCTGTATGCCGTCTATAAATGAATGGACTACTCATTTAGATACTTGTTCAAGGAATTAAAGTTCTATATTAGTTTCAAGTAAGAATAGAATGTGCGAATTCGATCAGAAAACTGGAAAAGCCAGCTTCTGGCATTTAACCAACCGAAGCGTGAGTCATTTGACGAGTTAACTGGCAGGCGGCGCGGGGCCGCGGCGCGGGTGCAGCACGTGAATGAGATTCCGGTAGGTGCGCACGTAAAAATCGTGCAACGAATCTAACAGGTTTGCTGGGGTCCTTGCGAGGCCACCTGGACTGGTCTAACCTGCCCTGCGCACCTCAGCCACGAATTTCCGAACGTTTCCTATCGTAACGTACACATTACATATCCAGTTTAAGTATACATCAGAGTTTGTTTAAACGAGTTATGTTTCTACAATGTACCGACTCATTCGAATATCTGGGATACCGAGTCACCGATTACATAATCAGGTTGACAAAGCATTTGTTGACTCTCACGTCTATAAATAATTAATTGATAAGTCTTTTCTTTTCTGTCGATTGTTCGAGCCATTTAAAGTTTCGCAAGTCGCCAACTCCTTGTCTGTTTGTTTGGTATTGAATGGAGCGATTAGAAAGTATAGCGCACAGCTGTCACGACGACGTGACGTATGCAAGAGCGGAACGGATGGCTCAGAGCGAAGGGTTGGAGGAGACTTATTCAAACAAAACATTCGACACGGCCGTTCTTAACACGACCGTTACTCAGACAACATGTAGGTATCCTTGATGTGTACCTGCGACACAACGGCTGATGTATATGTAACGTGAGCGAATCTTTGTTGCTGTGGCCGACATTGCAAAAAACCTGAACTAATTTGTTTTAGTAACTACAAATTAGGATCAAAGCAGCTACGAATAATTTCTTACTGTGGGGTTAAAGAAATCTTCAGAGTTATTATTAGATTCAAACTCATAATGTTGGTTGTATGTGTAAAGTTTTTAGCACGAGACTGATAAAGTTCGCAATTCGGAGGGCAAACATGGCGCACGCGGCCAGTCTGGCCGGCGACAGCGACGGCCAGTTTCGAAAGGCAGCTAAGCCACGTCCACGTCCGGTGTCGCGTCCAACTATCGATCATTCGGTTCGTTAATAAATAACACGTTGGCGTCTCTTGCCGCTTATCTTAGCTGCGCGGGCATGTGGAAAAATTCGGTGTCGGTGTCGTAACGGAGTGGCATGCATGTCTCATAGGGCTGCGTGCGCCCGCCTGGCGTGAGTGCTCTCCGGTCGTTGCCTTGCGCCTGCTTTGCTTTATTATTAATCTCTTAATTAAAACTCAAACACCATCTACCAAGCGGAATACTTGCTTTGATCTACTTATTACTTATATTATAAACCGATCGATGTACCTACACCTCCGCTTGTACGCATATGACGCGCAAGTAGCGTATATTAACATTTTTTTATTCTTATTTTTCATGTTGTTTGTGTATCAAGTTTATTTTATTAATTCGTTTTAAATTTTCCATCAGCTACTCATACTCATAATTATTAGATATAAAACAATTACAGATAAGGAATTCTCGTCGCCTGTAGTGAATTAGGAAATGCGACGGCCGTATATCTCGTAAATTATTCATATATGATATAGTAAGGAAAACTTTCACGTGGGTTGGTTTAACCCGTCTCGTACGCAATAACCTCACGTATATCCATAAATGTTAGATGTGCATTGCACGGCAGTATGTATTGAATCATGGCGTAGCGCTGAGCCACCTTCACCTCGGCCGCCCGGCAGACGGCGCAGCAGGTGCAACGAGTTCAGGGGAAAGTGCAGGGAGTGCCGCACCACACGCATGTTTTATCATCACTGATAAGAGAAACCGCTATCAATCCCCGACAACCTCTTATGACGAGCTAACTCTTAAATTACCTGCTTCCAACTTTAATATCTAATAACCGTAAGCTTTATTACTCCGGATCTCATATTATTATAACACGATAAAAAATGTATCATGCACTGTAATTATTACAGCAAAAGCGTCAGCTAAACGTATTTAACTACTACCTTACCGTCTAGAGCAGATAGACTTCGAACCATAAAAGGTTTAAGTACCTACTTCGGTAGGTATAAGAAGTTCCTACTATTTTAAGATACTTAATTAAAAGTAGCTATGTTAGCGAACTGCATGCACACTGCATGACGGTGTGCATGCCAAATATATAATATTTATTCAAATCTAAAATTAAGGGTTTCAACCGTAATTTAATCACACTAATAACCTTAATAGCCCTTATTTCAAGAATGCTAGTTTTTACTAATAAAAAATGTTAACATTCTCTGTTTCAAAAAAAAGCTTTACTGCTTATTTGAGGTAATATTTTTGACTAATCAAATTGTTCATACTACAAACTGAAAAAGTACGGGTATGATTTAATTTTAAGATTAGCACGGGTCATCGTTTGAAGTAAAAAAAATACATTTAAATTTTACCTAAACATTACACAATTATAAAAAGTATCTGTTTCCTCGTTTGAGCTAATGTCGCAAGAGTGAAATGTGTAAATTAATTACGTCTAGCAATAAGGCATTTTCGTATTCCCACATTAAGCCTAACGATCCAACTGGAATGCAGAGTCGCTGCATTTCGTCAATTAAAGAATTCGCTGGATCGGATTGTGGCAGCGCTGGACGCGCTGATACGGAGGAACAAAAAGCGCATTCCTGATACCAGTATAAATAAATAAGGGATGAGTACCCAGCAGCCAGCGGACAAGCGCGAGCTAACTGAACGACGGGCATTTTCGACAAACCACTTTTTGCCTTATGACGAGGAACGCATATGCGATGATTCATTTACGGAGTTCTTTACCGTACAAGTATGGCTAACATTATTACTTCTGTTTTCTTAGCAGCATCATGTGCGCCCGACAAGAAATGTTTTCTCGGAAATATGCGCCCACGCAGATTAAAGATGGAAACACAACATGGGCACTAAATAAGTCATGTCTCCTGTCTGCGTAACTAGTAGCGCTCGAGTAATCTTAAAATTAAATGGCGGCAAATAATTATACTTACCTTCGTAGAAGCTTTCAATTAATAGCTTCAACGCGAGACAGCTCCTCTGTCTATTATTTTTGTTTAAATAAACAATACAGAGAAATATCAGACAGTGGGCCCGATTTATAACATGTGCAACTCGCTCACCGTATTTCGTACCCCTCGAGGCCCCTAAAGAAAGGGGTGTCATTGATACTTCAATGTTCGATTAAGAGCTTTTTTATTATCTTTAACGCTTACTGCTATAAATATATCTTGTATCTCTCGTAATTTATTATCTTACCCATAAGAATTTAACGATTCCTTTTTATTGAGTATTTACATATTTAGCACAATAAGAATATGATTTCGAAGTTATAGGTATTTAAAAACTTTGTAGAGTCGTTACCGAATTTTGAAGAAAGGTCGAGTCAATAGCTTGCTTGATTTTTTTTACAAAACCGTTGGATGACCGTTGAGTGACAGCTCTCGGGAGGTGACGTTGACGCGAGCTCATTGAATATCTTTGCAACGTCAACTCCCGTTTATATAAGTGCCCTTTGCATTGTAGTCGCGGAAACGGCTGGCCAAGACCACGGACCGTCATTCAGATCCATGCTTCGGAACAATAATTGGCGTTTTAAACTGCACAATGAAACTCACACAATATCGTTATTAAAAATGATACGTAGGAATCAAAGTTACTTTATAGATTTTATGCGAAATGTCGTACATTTCAGTGTTGCTTTTATTAATTATACAATTATCACTATATTGATAAACATATACATTTAATTATAATCTTTAAAATTACTAAAACTAAATCTAACTTTACAAATAAACTTTTACAAATAAAAAATGACCACTATTATTTTACACAAATCTGTCAACATTATAAGGAAACGCGAAAAAGAGCGCGGTAACGCGGGCGTATTAAAATCCCCGGATAATCATATTATGACTTATGAGATGAGAATATGTAGTTTGTAGGTACTTTTACCCTTTTTCGACGACGGCGCGGTAGAATAAACTTACTGTCAGAAATATAATTTAAAGTACCAATATATTTTCCCTTTGAACAAGGGTTATTTTTTTACATAAACAGTGAGCAATATTCGATTTTACTACGAGCTTGAGACAAAATGACCTTGAAGTAACCTTCAAATTAGAAAAACAATCCCACCCGCTAGATCTAACTCAAAATCCAAATACTAAATTTCACGACACCGACAATAGTAAAGGGAAAGAGACAGATTACATTTTAAAGGTCATTTGATGGTTCATGCAGGGCCTGAACCACTAAAGTTATAAATATACCTAGATATTTTTCTAGCACGAACGATTTCTTGTAAGTGATTGACAAAATAAAAACATCGACAGTCCTGTTATCGATAAGTCCCCTTCAATTTCCATACAGGTAATACAAAGACAAATATGGGGTAATAGGGTTAAAAATAACTAACAATAATAAAAGTCAATATATATTTAAATACCTACTTCAGAAAACAATTTGGAACTATTCATTGCAAATTATAAACGTAAATTGGATCAAAAGTATACGGATTACGTTTAATTTGTTCAAGATCGGTGACACGCGGCGTCTAGGTAGGTAGCCGATATAAGACTGTGTGTACATCTTGAAGTTGAAGTAGTATGTACTTATCGATAGCAGGATTGTCGATATTTTTATTGTGGCAAGCACAAAACAAATGCCGTTCCTGCTAGAAAAATATCTAGGTATAGTTATGAAGCTGCTGTTTTGTACATCGGGTGATATTTATGTTTTGAATAACAAATAATAACTAACAAGAAACAACGTTTAAATCAACCGAAGAGGATAAAAGAGTTAAATGTTTATACGTGCCAAGTTTGAAATTTTAGTTAAGAGCCTTGAAACTTCGTAAGTAAATTACCGTTTGCGAATAAGAAAACTAATTTTAGATCTTCCTATTTTTATCCTAAATTGATATGAAACGAAATGAAAGTTTATATAGATAATGTTTTTATTAGTGGAGAGTGTAATAAAGGACTCGTTTGTCCAGTAAGTCATTGTTATAAACTATATATACGAGTGTTAGTGTTCTTATAAATCAGTTTCGGTTGGAAGAGGGTTAATGCCTGTTACAACAAACGTAACGCGCATTCAAACGGGGTGTTAGGTACTACTATTAAAACAATTTTAGATAAATTTCCACCTCAACGAAAGTTACTTGAATTGTTTTAACCTCTAGCCAGAGACCAAAACTTGCCAGGACAAATGCATCTATGGTTTGTCATAAATAAAATTCGAAATGGCATTCAATGGGAGAACTTTTATAGGTCACCAGGCGGCTGGGGTTAAAATAAATATTTACTAGTTATTAAACTTTCTGAAGTTTGTATCGTGAACTTGTTACGAGTAGTACCTATAAGATTTTAGTAGTACAATTAGCATTATTATACTAATTGTACTAATTTTACATATAGCTACTACTGATAAATTAGCTAAACTACTTCTAATCACTAAATCTAAAATAAATTACTAAATTATAAATAACCAGATTAGCTCAACTACTTCTAATCTGCACTAAATTAGACCACCTAAATAAATAAACCGTATTACGGTTAATAGGTACTGCATTAATACAGTTTAGTGGTTATAAGTGGCAGACGAAGTATAACGTACTCTAATCGTCTTAGTAGAACACGGAACATGGCGGACAAATGTTTCGGTTTCGCCACAAATCATAATGAAATATTTAATCGATGTTGCACGCATTAGGCGCGCTTAAAGGTGTCTTATTAGAAGAGTTACGAGCTTAAAGAGAAGAGACGCCCGCGGTGTTCGGCTTACATACGAGCTACGATAAATGCATCATTTCCGTTAACATTGACTTTTCTAATTTGAATGCCCGTGTGTGGTCCATTTTCAGTAATAAGTTGTTACCTAATAGCTTAAAGCAATCCTTATAAATCAGAAACAACTATCTGCGCAGGCGGAAGTAAAAGTATTTGAATTTAATTTAATGTCAGAGCCATGGGTAATGTGTTTCTTTAAACCAATTATAGCACACCTTAATGCGATTGTGCGAACTAAAAATCCTTGTTCGAGTTAATTTGGCCTAACAACGTTTACTCGCGTAGACACAGATTGAGTGAGTTGTATGGCTGATTAAACCACTCACGTTTCAATGGGAATGTTAATGCTCTCAATTGTGTGCTAAACGCGATACTAAACAGAGTTCTGAACAATGAGACGATGCTGTATAAATTTTATGGGCATCCGAATAAAAGCTTATGAACCTATTTGCAATTCTTTAGAATCAGATTTAAAACGTTGATACGTTATAGTTTTGGATGAATTCGGCGGCTTTCAGTAAACAAGCATGAAGGTATAAATTAGGAGGATGTCGCCCGCGCGGCGCACAATGCACGGCGCGGCGCGGTTCGCATTGTGGCGTGCGAATTAAAACAGGTTGCGCTGGCAGGTATCTATACGCCGTGATTTATGCCCGATTATGCTATACTCCTGCGACTATAATTAAATCTCGGTGCCATTATACCCGAAAGATCTGCAACACTACGCTGTGCCAGCGGATCTACGCGTGCTTGATTTACTACCCCAGCTGTTTGAGTTTAGGTATTGTCGACCTGGCATGTCGTTAAAAAATAAAACAGCATAATTCACTCAGACTTTGGATTTAATACTATGAAATATAATACTTTTTTTAATAATGTCCGTTAGAAATTAGAGAGTTGTGTTAGTATAACTGTCATAAAAGTCTGAACTCAACTCAATCGAGAATAAATACCAACTGTATACACTACCAACAAATGCATCAATAAGTACTTGCATACTAAAAGACTCCAGCAAAACACGAATAACGAATATTTGTCGTTTAAGATAAATTATCGGACACCGCTTTGAGAAAAAATGGCAATAAGCTGTACAGGGTAGGTGTTGTAGACAGACGTCTCGACTCAAACAACTTTTTAACTGTACAAAACTTGCAAACAACTCATCAACCTGACAATTGTGAGAACACGATCAATTATACCGCAATGTTGTGTAAATATAGTAATTGTCAACAATAAATACAGTATGAATTGAACGAGGAGGAACGTTTTCATTATCGGACCGCTTCAGTTAAAATAGTGTGTATGTCAATCATTTCTTGGAGCCATCCCGGTCAGCGGCGCGGCGAGCCTGGCAGGGCGTGAGATAAGCTTTTAATTGCCTTCGACGCCTATTTACATATTGTAGTAGATACTGCTGGAGATCTCGCAATTAGGGGCGTATTCGTCTTCCTTTTACGCCTCGGAGTAGTCGAGGATATTGCGTCCGATAACATCTGTTTGACGGAACGATTAAGCGCTCTCACGAGGAAAATCTGCACCGGCTATAAAGGAATGACACATCACGCATAGTCGCATATTATACACATATGTACTTACTAAGTAATGCATATAGACACCTGTAATTATGTATACATACAGTTATATGTAGACTGTAGGTATTTCTAGCATAAAGCACGCATAAACACCGTTTATAATATTATAATACTATGATGATTAATAAATCTACACGTCTAATGGCCGGTTTTAGCATGCTAACCATGCAAATAAGCATGGAAATGGGTAAACTACTATTTATAGCTAGTTAATATTAAGTATAAATATTTGATATGGGTGACTTATCAGATTGTTTTAATTATCTCCAACTGTTTGTTGAATATTTTCCAACTTTAAGGCGAAAACTAATATGGTAAAAACTTAACGATGACTTAACTATCTCGTGTTTCTACGTTTTTTACTTCATCAATAAAAGAAGATAGCAAGCAGGTGCATGTGAGGTAGATAGGTAGATTTTAATGATCAGAATTGACTACGGACAGATTCAGTGTACTACTATCGTATAAGGGTTTTAATATATAGATTTGAAGTATTTAGCAAATTTAAATCGTATTTAGTTGACATAGTCGTCATTACATGCATAAGACCTGCCTATATAAAGATAGCTTTATCTACTAAAGATGTGGAAACCTAAGTGGTGAGTTGGCTATATGTTAAAACACCATAGCGGGTGCTGTATCTGTGCGCGTCCTATGACACGGATAGAGGCAACATCCGCTTAGTGTGTGGGGAGGGGGGGGGAGTACACTTCACATATCGTAATTGTCGAAAGGGCCTCAGTACGTTTGCTCGTCCGACTCCGCATACGCTTCCCAAATGTCCGGAACACTATTGTTCCGTGTACGGGCAAAACTCTACTAAAGTTACAGTTTAAGGCATGCACGTATCCCACGTGTGTTCGTTTTGATTCATGGAATTTACTCGTTACTCACTTACTACCTATTAAAACCGAGAACAATGAAATAGTGATACATTTTGGATAGAAAAAGATAGTATGTCAATAGAACATTGGGAGAATATTAAAGGTAGCTCCAAAGTATTAGTATCAATCGATTATCGTTCAAAATTATTATTTACAATATCAAAAAAAAATTGCTCCCTTAATATAGTGCTATCTGTTTTTAAAAAATAAAAACAAACTTTCTGAGTTAGTGAAGTGACAAATCATATTTATGTTCGTACGAAATGATAAAAATGGTTCCCCGTCATCTTCCGTCTACATAACTAACATCAAAAAAGTAATTTAATGTACTTATAGAGAATATGAAAAGGCTGGTTTACCGCAGCAGCCGAAGGTAACTTATAATACGCCAATTCGGCGCCTGCTAATTGCGGAGGTGGATAATTTACGAGCAGCCTGAATACCCCTCCGCTCTGCCCCTCTACCTCTCCCTTGTCTAATAGCTTACTTTTCCGCCCTCAGAAAGCCGTAATCTGTTGATATTCTAATATAAACGGTATCGCAACTGTTGAGCAATTAATGATTAATGCAATTACTGACTATAAATAGTTTGTTTAAGAGTAATACGTTATGTTCTATGTAGCACAAATTGAGCCATATTTAGCATAAGCTAATAAAATAGTTCGTTTTTAAGCTAAGTATATTATATAGTAGTATAAAAATCGATATAAATATCTATACGAATTCAATTTATCATGTTCATATCTTTATTAGCTTTCCTAAATTATCATTACAATTTTACACTCATAAATAGTTAGTAGAATGAGAATTACATTTTCCATCGGTGCTTACATTATCAACATTGACAATGCCGTTAACCAAATACCAAGTCCTACGAACAGTACAGTAAATAAAATTTACGACCATTGTAAGGAATTTTGTTCCGTAGTCCCATCCGCGAATACCCACGATCTAATCAGTAAGTGTTCCTTTCCTTTAACAGTCTTAGTTATTTGCAGAACACTGAGCCTGGTCCGTTGATTGGACGATTAAATCTCTCATTTATGGGATGTGAAGCCATCTTGATTTTTTTTGCGCAAACATAATTTTATAGTTAATTTACGTGCGATAGAGTAAAGCGGTCGTCCGTTCTCGGCGCTCGCCCGCCGCCCGCCGCTATCTAAATGCAAATCGGATAGGTTCGGTGGATGTCCACGATAAATCAAGACTCTTGCGCACCGTTACACCGCCCGGCCCTGCGGCGCCCCGCGCAACCATACGTCGCACATCCACAATACGGCACACCACTATGCGAAAGCTTCCCCAACACATTCACACCATACCAACGCGTATATGTTGTTAATGTATTTTTTATAATTAATAATCGCATTCCATTAAAATAAAGTGGACAATCCCATTGTAATTAAATTCAGGCATAAAACCATTTACGGTTGATCAAAGAATACTGCCACTCACCAGTACCTACGTTTACGATCACTATACTACTGTTATTTCAAAGCGTGTATTATAGTTTTCAATTGATAAGCACCGCTATCCAATAATAATTAATCTTTGGGCGATACAAACTAATCTTTAAAATGTTTTATGGGAAGTTAGGTATCGGCGACATCTGTCACGGGTGGCGTCACAGCTCTACTCGCACTAGCCTCAAATCATATTTTGAAAGTCATCATGAATCCGCCGAGGAGCGTAGGTACTGGAAACCAAAATTATTTTATGTTTTTTTTTATTAGCCCATGCGAGTGTCCCATTGCTGGGCAAACGCATTCTCGCCATTTGGTCGTTTTTTTTTAAGTTTTGGAAATAACTATTTGTGTACTGTTTTAAAACTGAATGCGTACGTATTTTACATTCGCAATATAAAACTAGTATATATAAATTTCAGAGCGACAAAATGGTCTGGTGTAATTTGAAAGCCAATAAGAAAAATTACTCCAATTACTCGTGTACGGCTTCATCTTGCGTCTCCATTTATGGGATGGGCATCTTATTAGCACATTTTCTCTGGTAAAATACGTATATTTTATCATATTTAAAACTAATAAGTTTTCTTTGTTCATAAATATTACATTGTTTTGATCAACGCCATTCAGTAATAATAGCATAGATTTCTCTGTATAGATTGTTTTTTTCCGTGGGGTCATATATCTCTGGCGTTAACTATAGAAACTTATAAATTGTATATAAAATAATATACATGAACAATGACCTTGATCATGATACTTTTCTAGTATAAGTATACAAAACTTATTAGAAACGGAAATCGATTCACAGATAACAACTTTCTGATTGGATTTTGCAATATGCGCATTTAAGTCGAGACACGCCCCGGCTCTATCTTCACAGCACTAAGAGCAGAGTGACATGTTTCCAATAACGCGTAATGACTGCCTCGGATACATACATATTTATGCAATATCAGGTTGATTTCGATTCGGATTAATAAAAGTATTCAGTGGCAACAACACAATAATCGTGGCCGGGCCGCGGCCGCCAGCCCCTCTGATACCATTACCATTTTTATAGACCCGTTCAACTAGTCGGAATCTTATTAGATTATCCGCACTCGGGTCTCGATGTTTAAAAAAATCGGATCAAACGGAAATGTCGTAGTAATAAAACAGTTTTCTGTGGCACTTTTTTTCCTCTTCCGTTCTTGTTGACGTTTTTATAACGCCTTTAAACGATAACTTATAATAAACGTAAGGCTAAATAGCGGATACATAATCAGTTTTATAAATCATATTCAAGAATGTAAGCGGTGATTATACGTTTTCTTGCTGCTAAGTTTCTTTACTATTCATAGCTTATAAATGTGTAAGCCTGTGAGGTGGGTTGGTACATATTTACCTTGTAAATAGTTATCAAAGAGCGCGCAGAGCCCCGCTCGTGCAATGTCCGCTGAGTGTTCGTTAATGGATCAATACATTTATTTACATCTCAATCTGATCCATTATACATATTCATTTGCAGCTTTATCTGTGTGCCAATAACGGATTAACCGATCCGTGGTGAAATAAAATATTCGAGCATTTGAATAACAAAATTGATTGTATTTTACGATATGATAATGGTCATTAACAGTTTTTCATGTGACACCATACTCACAGTAGTCGTAAATTACATGAAAGCAATTATTATATGTATAGTCATTTGGTAGGTACCTCACGTCAGAACTAAAATGTCCAAGTATAATACGCAGCTACTAAACTTTAATTAGAAATGTCAAGCAATCCCGAGGAAATTTTCGATTAAAGCATTTTTGTCTTTGCTAAATATAGGGGAGTTGAGAAAAAGATGCAATTTTATGTAGATACAGACACTTAGCGGACACAATTATGCAAATCTGCTGCGCCGATTATTACATAGTAACTACCGACTAGTTACGAGAATTGATCGCCCGCTGCGCGCGCGCTAATTGCTCGCTACTAGCTTTCAGGAAACGTTCGGACGCACTTCAGGGTAACATTCGACTTGGGTAGACTGTCTATTTCTGCCACAATAGAACTATTAATAGGTAAGTTACGATTACAGAAAGGTAAAGTTAAAGGAAGAACTTGATACAAAACACCGGGCTATCAAGCAAGTTACGGCTCCGATACAAATTGGAATTGTAACCTTATAAGCACCACCCGCAGTCGTGGGAGAGCTCACCGCGAGACTATACGCATGATAATTTTTCACCAAAACTCTTTGTATAAGCAATTATAAATGCATTTTGTCGGTGTGTCTGTCATTAACTTAAACGTACGATGTTATTTTAAGGGCCGTAATGGCGGCTCAGCGTGCCTCCGCTTTTTGCGAACGCTCACGAAAAGCTATGCATTTAAACGCTTGAATTATGAAATTACCGTATTGAGTGTAAACAAGAGACGCGGGGAAGCGCAAGTTGGGGGAAGAATTTAGCTGATTTCTTAGCGTTATACGTACGACGCTTGTTCATAAAACATAAAATTAATATTTTCACTGCCTAGCAAAATATTGTAGGTAGACAATCTAAAATTCATAATGAAATTGAACTAATTTTATCTATATTTGAGTAAATAAAGTTAAAGTAAGTAACTATCACGTGACTATTATTTACATATAGGTACAAGTTAAATTAATAAATTGCTCTTAAGCCGAACAATTTTTTGTTTGTGTTTACTGCTCACTCGTAAAATAATGTTAGTGCCTTAGTAAAATTATTAACCTCAGTCAGTTGAAGTAAACATATTACTTAAATATACATTTGTTTATATATGAGGCTCGTTGAAGTCTTTTGTTAGGAGCGAGGCGCGACGCCCGCGGCGACCGTCGCATCTTATTATCGATCTGTGCCGCAACAAACGAGTCGCCATTGTCTCACTAAAAAATATACTGTTACTGTTTACACCAACATCCTAATACATACGTTACGTAAGCTCAACACCCAGAAACAATAGCCGTCTATAGATCAAATTACTATATTGATTCACAATGCGTAAACTCATTCTGTTATGACAGGCGAGCATAAATTCTCGCCAGGACCCTCGGATGCTGCGAAACAATACGAATCTCACATCGGGCGATTGTCAAAACTGTGAGACATTATCATAGGCCGTCGAGACCCATGGACGCCGAAGAAAGGGGTGAACGGCACAAAGGCCGGGGTCGCGAATTGTCTATTTAATTATAGGGGACACACAATGGTCAAGTGTGCACCTCTCACCGTGTGAAATCGCTGCCAATTTCGAACCGCCACGACTTAATGTATTCGCAATTTAAATCTAAGCATAGCCGTTAAAATAAATGGATGTAAATTCGGCCTTGATAATTAAAGTCGGTTATTAATCGGGGCGTCCAATGCTAGTGCCGGTCGCAATGAGTATAATGTAGTAAACACCTGCATGTGACCGCAAAATTATATGTTCTAGCTCAAGCGTACAATGGCGCGCCGGCGCCGCGACGGCGCTGATTGCCAAATTACAGGGTGGGTAGCACCACCGACCGGGCGGCGGTCGGCGCGGGGCTCCCGTTGCTGGCCGAGTGTGACGCCCGGACAACCAGTGCCACTATAAACTCGAATGCGTAACAACTATGTATAGCCGGTGAGTGCAGCGAGGTCTTTAGGATATCTCGCTTACGCGCGGTTAGCAATTAGAATAACAATTACGTGACATATATTTTAATGCTTAACGGCCACACCTCTAGCAAACTTGTGTAAGGCAATCCCATTTTTTGCTCGAATGTTTCGGATTTCATGATCAAATTATATTAGGAACCTGCGATATACTTTGTATACTGTCTCGTAGGCACACGTGAGACCACATCGCCCATCTGGCTGTTAATTGCACGGCGAGATACAGGTACTTAGCCCCTCCCCCCGCCGTAGTATTTACTGAATTTAATAGCAATCATTCTTGACCTTTATATAAATTACTTGACTCCAAGCTACTGTAGCCATTAGAAAACGGTGTATAAATAATAATTTCAACTATTTATCAAACCTTAGATACATTAATTATGCTTATAAGTCTTATAACTAATTGCTCAAGAAGGTCACGATAAAGTTGATTACCTAAATAGTTACGTCTGCATAAAGACTGGCTATCGAATCTCCATAGTTATTTTTCTCAATAGGACTCCGCTCCACCACTCCGTGCGGATCTATTTTTAGTTCAATAACGGTAAAGCGTCGGCCGGGGATCTCGAGAATAAACATTGAAGGTACAAATTATAAAATAAAGTCCCCAGCCAGCAGTATGCGCGCAGTGAGAAATGTAATTTTCATTAATGACACGTACGGTTGCACAAAAACCCTAAAGCGTTGCGGACCCTAATAAAGGGTCTTATAAGGAGCGGACAAAAAAATTAAGAATCGCCCCGATGAGCCATTATCTTTGGATGTTAAAAATAATATGGTCATAGGGTAAGGTACATTCATGCGAGGCGCGTCCAGGAGCGCATTTGAATATGGTTTGGCTCTTTGTTGCCGCTGCCGCCCCTCGCGCCGGACTTCACACGCTCCCGCCGAACAATACCGCGACCCGCCATTATTTGATGCTATTATTTTTGTGACTCATTTGCATATCACAATTATCATTTGCATTTACTAATGCCAAATTAATGTTAGATACCGAATGTCTCGCTATTAGTGCTAATATTATTTAATAATATAAATGCGACAGTTTGTCATTGTTTTATAACAAATAGACTTATTAAAATGTCTCACAATCACAAGTTGTTTCTAACCTAACCTGAAGTTAATTATTTTTTATTATGCAGAAACGTCTGCTAGCGAATATCGAATATAGTACAATTGGAAGTGCACTGGGCTAGTGGTCCAGTGTTTGTGGGTTTGAGTCCCGCTTCGAGTCAAATTTTTCTATTTTTCTTTCGATTTAAATACTGAAGTTAATATGATATAAAATATATATAGTTTAGTTACCTAGCATGATTTTATTACATATTACTATAGATACTTTGATTTCTAAAATTCTCTCTAAAGAGAGTGAAAGATTCTATGAAATTAAAATAATAAGTGACATTATATTCCATTAAATAACAATTACAGCTAATCGATATTCATTGCCACACATCTCAACTTGCCTATTCATTTAAATTACGAATGTACCTAATGAAATAAGCGCGGAGAAAATATCATAGGTAAACAGTATATATTTACAGTATGTAACGAGAAGCAAAGCATTAACCCGTAAAAGTGTAAGTAAGAAATAAAGTATTGAAATACAAGCTTTTATTTTTTTTCCTTCATATGACGGTAAATCTATTTTAATTGTTAAGCAGATCCGACAAGTCAAGGTTAAGATCAAAACGAAAAGACAGTTGAAGAAAATTTGTCAATGAAAATGGTTAGCCAACCAAGTTTGTCAATATTGTTAAGAAAAAAATATGACATTGACGTGACATCTAAGATATTGATAACGTATTAATGGGCACTGTTTTGATGATATGGGTAGTGTTAAACGACTTAGAAAAGGAATCATTATAAATAAGACGATAAATCGAAAAATCTAACAGAAAGAGCGAAATAGTATTTTATTACATATTAATTTGTCATGGCCATTAACGGGTTAAATACTTTGCCTCTCGTATTGGTACATACTGTATATACACGAGTACAGTTTCGGAGCAGCGCAATAATGATCTCCTAACACCGGCATTTCGGCTGACTGACGCCAGATTGTCCGATGATACGTATATATTCCATGTGACTAATTCCGGTACAGTTGGCCCGTAACCGCTGTCTACTCAAAGAAAAACGGCGTATGATCTTTAATTTCTCAACAGTATTTGTGTCTCTTTATGATTAATATTCGATGTGGATGTACCAAGCCCGATACTGATTACGTCGAGTTTGATTACGAACTCGATGTCAAAAATTCAAGTGTCAAGATCGGTTAAGCACTCTATAGCAGCGATCGCACGCATTGTTCGGCTAACAAACTGTTAAACAGCTTATTATTAGCAACGTATGTTTACGCAATTAAAAGCTCTATAATGTACATGTTATACGTATACATTTTATTTATTTATCCTCACATTGTTCTGTTACTTTGATTGATAATTATTTTTAATTGAGTCCAAACTCTGATCCCAGTATAATCACAATGATATAATTAAAATATCATCCGGAATACAAATTAAACTAAACACAACAACGTAAACAACAACAAAAAAGCCTTTTCCGCAACTGCTATGAAGTTCTCGATTTTATGACTACTTATTTTCGATCGTTAATGAATGCGTGTGTGTAATTAAATGAATCTAGATACACGTCTAATCAGAGGCAGATAGAGGCTTTAACGACGCGCGCCGTATAAATGTGTTTGTGGCTTCGCTTTGAAGCCGACTTGTCGTGTTTCGGAATTGAAAGTAATTTAGAAAAGTTAACTGAATGCAATAAATTTTACATCCCGAGCCGTTACAAAAACTGATCCACGAGGCAATCTGTTTAATAGACGCCGAATAAAAATGTAAATCTTGTACAGCATTATACACTCCTAGTAATATCTAATGTGTACCTAATGTATACCTACTAGTACATTTTATCTGATTTTCAGATGTTTATCTCAAGGTCAGTATCATATTTATTTCAATAATGAATTGACGTAAACGAAACATTCCTTTGTCCACTTTGTTAACAATAAATCCCTACATCCACCTGCCAGTCACAACGCATTTATATTTGAATATGCTGATAATATGGGTTAAGGTGTGTCATAAAATACGTGGCGTGTAACATCGCGTGTCGTTTGACATTCGTGAGTATTCAGCTTTAGCGCAGGCGCAGGGCTTTAGAAAGCGCGCGCACCAATAAATACTCGTCCGATTATGATCTACGGCGCGTAGCCCGTAGCCACCAGGCTCCCAGCGTCCCGCGCACAACCCGCCACTTTGATGGTCACTATTCTTAAAACCACATGTATTGTTATTCTTGAATAGTGCAACCATCAAAATAAGTTACTACAACATTAGTTAAATTATTTTTATCACCAGATCTGTTTTGAAAATCTCTTTAAATGTAATTGGAAACAGTGGACATAATAGATTTTAATCATTAAGAACACAAATAAATGCATGCCAATTATGTAAGTACGTTTGGTTTTAATATATACTTTTTAAGTTCTAAGCGACAAGATTTGATATTTATTATTTAATGGCAATCTGGATTATATTTGTATTTAAATTAAACTATTATTTTCGAGTAGCTCAACTTAATTTAAGTTCTAGTTTTTATAAACTTTACTTTACTTTTACTTATTTAAATTTTCTGCGACCTTAAATTTTAGAATTATAAAGTAAAACTTCAACAATTCTCGCCGTGGTATCTATATGGTCAATCTCTATTAAAACAGTAGAACTGTCGTTATATACAGTGGAAAAAATAGGCTTTCTATGGCAATTTTAAAGGCGTTTGAGAAAGAGCGTGTTCTCGACAGCATTCCTAGCTGCGTTCACGGTGCTTACGCGTCGTACGTGGAAAAACGTACCGCGGGCTTCTCGGGAAGACTCTAACTAAACAAAACACGTATGTGTACAATAAATAGATACTAATGTCATTACATCGACGATGTTTTAATACTTTTACCAGAAATCTATTGACAAATGAAAAAATAAAATAATTCGCTTCCCAGGAAAGTAAGGCATGATGGCAATATTATCCGGGGTATACTGCCATAATGGAGTGGCTTCTCAGTGAAGTCTCAGTAGAGAATCCTTTTTAAGTATGCAAATACCTAATAACACTAAGAAGTGATGGCCGCGCTGCTCGTCCCGGGCCGCGGAGCGCAGGCGCCCGCGGCTCCCATTAGCATACGTGGAGCCGCGCACATGCAGCCTCCATCACCTACGGCGCAGAGACTATCACAGAGGCCGCATTTAAATCGAAGGTGTGCCAATTTCGATATGTCGTCGATGTGCGTGGGAGGCTATATCGCAAATGTTTTTAATGTAGGTCAGCCGAATATCAGATCGGCATCGAACAGTAATTGGATATCGAGTGTAATTGTACACCTATGAAACGTTTATGTTTAACTTCACCAAACCCTGTGATTACGATACGTGTTCGATGATTTATTCGTTATTGCTTGCAATTTAGAAAGATAAATGATTTGCAAATTTGCGGCACAGTTCTTAGTGAATCATTTATATTTCGACAACTGAATTTATAGGTCAATTTGTACCGTAGCTACCTTGTAGGTAGTCGACGAAAATTTGGCGAGAGTGATTTACAATGACTATTTGCAGTTTTCTCGTGATATTTTTTCCTGTAGAGATTACGTATAGTTATTTATCTCGGACAGGTATACGTGCAGGCGACGATATATATGTATAAGTACAGGCATGGTGCTTTCGTCCGCGGTCCACACATGAGCCGCGTCGTATCTCTACTTTCACGCAAGTCGGGCGCGCCCATATTAATTGCTCCCGTTCTTCGACGAAGCTTTATTTATTGCGCTCGCCGGTGATTGTGAAAAGCTTTGAGTGTACATTAGTTTAAGTTTTATCTCTTCTATTTGATCTGACGTGTGACACGAGAGTCCGTTGCGGATTATATCGTCCGCTTAGGCGGCGCAGCGTCGCTGCGGGTCATGCACAGATCACCTGACTTCCTATGTAGGTAGACAATTCAAGATGCGATATACCCACCATATATATATTACAGCTCCCATTACTATAGCACGAACTGCAACTAAAATACATAAGCCATAGAGCGCCCAGGTGTGATGATCTTCGTAAATCGATCATAATGAATCTTAGTAAACCTTTTATAATACAGAGTCTGATGGGTTCACGTCCGTTGACAGGTCACGCGCCGTGAGAAAATGTCCCTAAAAACCATTTGCCGTTGTCTCAAAAGAGCATTACATCGGAGAAGTCAATAAAAAAACAATGATTAGCCAAACAAAAAAACGAACGGTCGCGCGCCGATGTCGACGTTTTTAGAGAAATAAACATTAGCTGTTTGCTTAGTGACCGCCGCCATGTCCAATATTTGATATTCGAAAATACTATTCTAATGTATGTCGTGGTACATAGGTACCTCTCAAAGCATCTGGCACTTTAGCGGCTCTTTTGGTCTGTGTCTATATTATTACGTGACTTCTTAGCGCTATTATATTATGTTTAACGTTAATGGTGACGTATGCCTATTATTGAGGTGGAAGTTCATTCAATTCCTGAACAACATTGATAAACATTTTTTTTTATACGAGATATATTTATAACTATGGCATAAGATGACTTATTAAGTCATTGTATCTTGTTACCAACCGCTTATGCGACGAACAGAAGAATATATTAGCTTTTAAACGCGGTTATGATATATTTGTATGTTTCGTTTGTGTTTCAATGTTAATGCCATGTAAATTGTGGGTATGAATAAAGAATTTATCGATCTATCTATCTACCTCCCAAACCTCTTATAGGACAGAACTCAACATACATAATCATTAATATTCACTGCTCTTCGATATTTATTGTGTTTTTCTTTAAGTTTTGACACAAATACCAACTTATGTCATTAAGTTGTGAGGTTTTACAATCAAATTTTAATAAATAACTCATTAGGTAGCAGCAAAAAACAGCCACGCTTGGGGTCTCACGGTCAAACGCGCCGTAAATCTGTGACGACCAACGCGAGCGGAGCCCGAGCGAGCACACGGAAACACCACAGGCGTCGTTGCAATCCCTTGACAAGCACGGGCGAGTTCTTCCACTAGTTACATAGTATTATCGCTCTCCAAAAACGAACAAATCTCGAGATCACATTTCAATAGTTGTAACTAGTTATAAGCGCGATGGCGTATGCAATTTGAATAGATGGCAGGTACTGATGATACTTCCTCTGATTTTCAATCCGGATAAACGGGCAAACGATTGTACTTATTGTTAATTGGCTTTACCTTATTGTCCAATTAGAGTAGCAACATAGCAAGTTACCTACAAATAACAAAATATATTATTGATCTCGTAACTTCGAGGTATTTACCTACTTCAATGCACGTCGACACGTAGTTTTTGACCTAATTAATTATACAAAATAATGCTCACTCATTTACACCCTATTTTCCAAAACCCTGCTATTCTTTAGTGGTGTGATGAATCAGAATTATGATGCATAAATAAAATGCAAGATGTCGAGAAAAGGGATAATTTGGAATTTGAGTTACATTATATAGCTATTAAATATCCTGTATAAAATGCATACCCAATGTATTTTTTTCTAAAATTAGTTTTTCCAGGATTATTATAAATCAAGATTTTGATGAATTATGTAAAATGATGAATTCAAACACCCAATTTTATGCACGACGATACCCAGATTTTTTTAAATGAGGTGTATTTCTATATTTGCTGTATCGAGAGTCTATTTTTTGATAAATTAAGCGACACGTAATTAAAAAAAATGTATAAGATTATTGAATATAATATAAAGTTGCTACCGATAGCGAAAAATTGGAATTGGCATAGTAACATATTACTACTCGTAAAAGAAGATTGATATTAATATCCGTGATATATTAATATCAATGTTGTCAATTAAATGCACGAGAAATTAAAACAAGTATTTATTTTAATTCTTATCTTATTTCATATTATGAGTATCAGTTTAGTTACTTGTAGTTGGGCATTAATTGCCTGAAATAAAAGCTTTTGATTTTTGTTTTGATATATATATAGTATTAAAAGACTAATTAAAAAAACACAATGAATTGGTGTGAAAAGAATAATCTACGCAAATGAACTTGCAGGCAACAGCTTGTAATTTATAATGAGTAACTAAGTATACTCGTAACTTGGTTGATTCTGCAGTGATAAAAAACTTGATATAACAATTTAATTTGAATTTGCCTACTTAATTACTAAGCAAAGACACAGTTCTTTCCTGGGTGGAAAAATAAAGTTAATCTAGTCAAGCAATAAAACAAAATAAACATATAAAACACATTTAGAACAAACTATAAAAATGATTTATTGAATTCTAATTCAAAGTCGTAAACGCTTAGTAGGCATTCAGGCGCTGATCAACAGGCGAAGATCTAAATATTAGTTCATTTGTTTTTAACTTTTAATTAATTAGTGACGCCATCAAAGATGATTCAATGTTTATTAATGAATTATCAATAAGAACAGGTCACTGGACATTATCGAAAATACCTGTAGAACGAGTCGCTATGCAGTCGCGGGGGGGGCGGCTGGCAGCCCCGGATCAGCGGCTGAGGGCGGCGGGCTCGCCGCGCGGTGGTCAGTTGCCGGGCTCATCCAATAGGGGTCACTAGTGCACAATGGACTGTCCGGTGTCCACCCCACTGTCCACTCAGAAGGGGTCCGTCGGGGTCGGCGTGGGGTGTCAGTGCGCAGCCGACGGCGGTGCGGTCCGGGTGCGGCGCTGCTCGCTACTGCCAGCCTGTCCGCGCCCGCTCGCCCCACACGCTCGGCCCGCTGGCGCTCTCTTGGCCCATTCGGAGAAGGGTGACATCGGGTCTTCCTCTTTATCATTTCACATAAAGGGTTGCTTAATGCGACCTTTTTATTGTATTGGGACCCTTAATTTTAATTCTTTCGGAAATTCGCTCATGTCATGATTTTACTCATCTTGTAATTTTAAAGTATGGCCTTGGCCAAAAGTGTTGAGCACACACTTTTTTCTTCTAAGTCCAAAAACTATGTCTTTGTAAATGCAGTTAAACAATTTTCTGATATTTCTAAACCTTAATATTTGTACACATTAAATAAGAAAACAAAAATCACCAAAAATTCGGATCAACGAAGTGACCAAACACCACAACGACCAATACCTAATCTGTTTAAATTGATTGATAACACGTCGTCAGAAAATTACATCTTTTCTGATGACGTATTGTATATAGATGAAATTACAAACACTAAAATATCGAGTTTTAATATAAAAAGCATGGGTGCTTCTGGCCAAAGCTGTGCCTATATACAAACAAATAGCCAGTGTTCACATACTATGATTTATGCCCGAGTAAAACTACAAATACGACTTTACGACGTCCAAAGTCATTAAGATTAGCATGCTAAGGCTTATTAGAACGGTTACCGTGTACCTAATTGTTATGCTATTAGTGCACACTGTGTAAATAAATCTTAACTCTAAGCCAATAAAACAGCGTCAGTACTGTGCATCGCATCATTGTTTTTTATCAATAAAACTTACTTATACTAACATACCTGCCTCTATTTTAAGTTCGTGAGAAAAGCATGTGTGAGCCCAACATTAATTAAGGTTATGGCGTAGAGGAAACATAAAATGTTGGCAGTGGCGAGATAATTAGAATTCGAATCTTGGTCGGAGCCCCGGCGGAGGAAGCCGCTGCGCACATAGAGTTATTAATTTCAGTTCGTACAATGGAAAAGCGTCGTTTATCACTTTTTGACCCCCTACTATGTGTACGACAGACCCTAATTAACTTTACTAGACGTACATAGTTACTAAACAAATAACAACCAGCTATTACCAACTATTACGTACCAACGATGTAATTTTAATAATTGATTAATTCCTTAAAATATATTTTACAAATCACTCAACACTCATGAAATCCAGGAAATATTCTTTCGACAGACTTAATACAAGGAAAAATATAAAAACCTCTCTTTTGATGCAGTTGTATGTTAAAAAAATTATTGCAGGTTTTTGCAAACTTAAGGTATCTTTTAACATAATATTACTATTTTAACTAATTTGTATGCCCTTCATGGTTAACCCTCCTGAAGACTAGGGGACAAAACTAGTCGTTTCAATATGAAACTTTGTCGGCACATATACCTCAACTAAAGATCAATGACCGAAAGCTATTCTAGGGGTCGTAATAGATAATTACCAATTTATAGTTTAGTTATTAGGTAGTTGCATATATAGATAACAATATAAACTTATCTACTGCAATAAAAGGCACATTATACAAAATTAATGTTTCTCGTAATAACGATAGTAAAGTAAATGTGCTTATTTGTCGTGAGCAAATTCTATTCCTGGCTATTCGGACCTCTTTAGAAACTGAGAAACTTGAATGGAAATAAATACTGCTTTTCTTAGTTTTTAGCTAAGCTTACACAAATTGTATCTATACACGTAGCAGAATTATGTATTGTTGACAAGAAACTTAAATAAATTCTGCCGCAATTTCCCGACCGACCGGTATAAACGACTGTCTGCATAGAGTTGTGTGACACTATGACATACTCGTATACCTATTAGGTGCTTATTGTCCTAATCTATAAAATAGAAATACAAATATCTATTATTATAGACTAATAGACTTGTTGCCTTCATTTTGGAAATCCGAAGACGACAATTCAACATCTAAAAATAAGTAGCCGAATAATATTTACAATAAAACATACGGAACCCGGGCATGTCTTTTAGCATCGACGTCTGGCAATTAAGAGTTTGATTTCCTTGACAATCTAATCGTTCATTTAGCATGTTATACTGTAAGCTTAATTGAATAATAAAAGTAGGGCATTTGAGTCAATCGATTGAAACGAAAACAACTTAAAAGATTTGCCGTCGCCGAGTTTTATTATATGACCGCCATTAATTTATATTGCGTTACAGATAGCAAACGATTCGGACTTGGTTTTTTTACCGTTTTACATAATTACAAAATTATGCCTTATATTTACGAGTATACCGGTCTCCGGCGCGCCCACGCTCCGCCGCGGCTAATAAGAGAATTAGAGAAGCGCGTAGACCGAGATGGATTGCCTTAGATAACGTGTCATGTTCGTTTACAAGTAGCCAAATAACAACTAGGCCGCCAAATCTCTAAGTGGCCGTCTGTCTCTAAGTGTAGTTCCATTGGCATTATGAGTAAAGCTGAGTGGGAAGCTTTCAAATTAGAACATAGGTACGTAGGGAACTTTCGTATGAATAAATAATCTTAACAGAAACTATGTTTTTTTTTTAAAGTTCCGGTGTCAACTAGGAGCTCTTATAGTTACGACATGTCTGGCTATCTGTCTGTCTGCCCGTGGCTATGCTCAATGATCGCGCGTTAGTCCTAGAAAGCTGTAATTTGGTATAAATATGTAAATTAATCACGCGGATAAAGTAGTAAATCAAACATGGAAAAATAACGTGTAAAGTTTTATTAGATGAGTATTTGTAAAAGACATGGAATTTACCTTAAATATGTTTGGTAAAGTCGGAATATTTTCGGAAATAAATTTTAAACAGAAATGTATCTCTCCCCCTGAGCATACACACACTGAGCATAGCCCGACATACTCTTGGCCGGTTTTTTAAGGCTACGTAGTATTTTAATATTGCAATTAGTGATTTCCAAAGTTATGACAGCCAATAAACACAACCCTGCCATATTAGTAATGACCACCTGTAAATTTAAATTTACTAGCAGTCAAAAACATACTTATAGAAGAGTTATACAAATTAATTAAAACAAAAATCGTCTTTTCTGTGTTATGTCTTAGATGTGGTATATTGTTACGTAACAGGGAGAGCGGTTTATGTTCATATTTCATAGAATCAAATATTTGGCTTTTAAACCCTTAAGTTTCACAATGTGCGCTGGATAGACGCGAACCTAATTGTTCTGTATGACCCAGAAAGCAGTTCTGTTCATTTATTGTTCATACATTGTTTATACGCATATAACTACACTAGCAGAATTTATTATCTTATACTAACGTCAAACTCCAGCGACACTGAATATTTTAGTAGGTTGTTATGTTCCTAGTACTACCTACTTAGTTACCATGGTGAAGTAACGTTATGCGTGGCAGTAAGTAACAAATCAGCGGACTTGCAAAAGGCTAATCGCACATAAAACTGCGATTAATATCTATCTTTTACCACGTTATTCAATATCATCGATCCTATTGATAATGATTTTTAAACGAGGTAAATAATAAACGGGAAACTTATTTTATGTGATTGTAAAAACACGATATTTTAGAAAGCTCCGTAGTCAAAAGGATATTTTATAGCTTTATTATATTGATTTGTTGTAGTTCACTTTATTCTACTTAATAGCTACAAAGCTAATACTTTTATGGTGAAATAAAATGTAATGTAATCAAAATAACATTGTAGATAAGTATAGGTGTAATATCACGACCCGTACTAATAATATAAGCGTTAAATTATTGCAAAATTCGTTTGAGCTTTATTTTATTTACTTATAGCTATCAAGCATTTCTCTTGGCCCTCCTATGTAAATATGTTTTCCTTATTTGTAAACATCCTTATAATGTAATACTAAAGTACTAGTTATATGATAGCATACCGCTACATCTTTATCTCAGTGTTGCAACCTTTGCATCGCTTAGTGAAATGTATTTCAAACTTAATCGTATCCGCATATTTACGCCCTAAGTGGGAGTATGCATGTATACAAGTGATTCGACGTAAGCCTCGACAAATATGTAAATGTCCTTTCTGTTCATTTGTGTATGTGGGTACACGTAATCATGTAACGGAGACACGTACGACGCGAGTACCTACGGGGGTATGATTGGCGTAACAAGCGCAGGTACCGATTTTGGTCAATAATCGCCATAAGTATAGTGAGCACTTTCGCGTACCGAATGCGTGGTTAATAATTGGAGGGTCCGATTTATCACATTTCTGTTCTCCGAAATGCCTGAACAGTTCTTGTGCAAGCACTTGTGGTCGTGCGCACGGAAATATCTCGAGGAGTCCATGCCGAGTGCACATAATTATAGGCTGGAAAAAAAAACGGCCATGGGAAGTTCGCCGAACGTTTATTTTCATGTTCTAACCGTTAATATCAAGCAAAAAATAAACAAAAGACGATAGACACAAGTTTCAATAGATTTAGTCCCCTTTCGCTATGAAACAGTGAAACTTAAGAAAGGGTCAAGTCTCACAAAGACATGTGCGGGTCTTCCCACACTGGTCATCGTCGGTACTGGTCATCGGTGGTCATCGAATGCTTTGTTTAGAAATAAGCCCTTAAAAATCACCCTTTCGAATTTATATGAAAAGAACATTTAGTTGCGCGACACCCCTTCGAGGGAAGTTAACGGTTGCTATTCATCGCTGAAGCTACAGGTACCATGCACGTTTATTATACGTTATTACTTATTATCGGTGCGGCCCGGTGAATGAACTATTAACGTGCAATAATGGATACTAACATATTATGATGCAGAAATTGTCCTTTTGATTAAAACACATTTATGATAGGTAGTAATAATTTACTAGCAAACGAACGAACGATTAAGGAAAGATATGACACGTAAAGTGCTTTGCATTACGCAAGAGCTTTTTTCGAAATTTGAACATTTTAGTGTTAAAGTAAAAAAAAACTATTTTACTGTTTTTGTGCGTGGTCGCAATAGTTGCAGCATAAGAGAAGAAAAATCGGAATGTTTACCTCCTTTTTGTGTATTCTCCAATTAAATATGAAATAGGAAAGTAAAAAACAATAAGGAACGAAATAATACCGGTATTTTTTGTATGAAGTAAATACGGGTTCCGAGCCCTGTGCAAGACACAATTTTATCGTTTTAACTAACATTTTGCGGACCGTTTGCCATGAGACTCACGATGAAGTACGGAAATGTAGGTACACCGACATGCTTACTAGACCGACTGTACATTTGGAAGTATAGATGTGGTCAGAGATCCCGTCTCGGGGCACACGTGTGTGCCGCCTTTACCGCCACACGGCGTATATCGACACTCGGAGAAAGTCGACGTGATCATGATAAGCCGCTCCCTGGCGATAAATTTATGCGCCCTTTGTTTCTTTTCAACGATTTATCAAAAATACTGCTTTTGCGGCTATATGACGTCGTATGTAACTCTTAGGTAACGTCATAAATAGGGTTATGTCTTGTGCTGTTGCTCCCAGTGGCCCCGTGCGAAGCTAAATTTTACCCCTAGATGAGAGATGGCTAAACTACCAGACGACAACGGATTTCAATAAGATACTATGATAAACTAAGCCCCAAGACTCCGGGACGTTAGTCCTGGGGTTTACTTTATCATAGTATATTAATGGTCTCTAGTTTCGCCTTTATATGTATGCGAAGTCGAAAGTTTGTGCTATTGCACAAGATAATCTAAGATATACATCAAAAAATGCATTGATTTCGTTTGAAAAAGAAAACTTTATAAAATAAAATCCAATTGGCAAAATTTTTCATCCATCCAAAAATCATCAGTCAGTATTTACCGTCAAGTTTTTTGACATCATCATCGATTATAGCAAGGTGCGTAGGCAATATGTGCAACAATTAGGTACCGACATAAAAGGATATTTGTTAATTTTTTATTGTCTACTTCATGTTACTTGTGTAAATAACTATACTACTACGAAAGCAATTTTCGTCATTAATATGCCGTCTATATTTCACTGTCAGTCAGGCCAGCTCGCTTCAATCAGTTTGTAAAGCAATTAATGAAGATGCAACCCGATAGGTATTCAGTTACCTACCCCTCCGAATGAGAGCCAGCATGCGATATGAACGGGCACTGTTATTACGTCTCGACCGCGCCGCCGTAACGAGATAACCGAGTAGAATAATAATAAAAACCGTAATGTATCGAGTGCCGTAAATTGCTTGTTTTGTTCACATAGGCCGCGGGCGGCTCAATTTGACCCTTATCGAGAAAATAACCGACGAAAGCGCACTCCCATTAACCGTGCCAAGAAAAAATTAATTGTCCGTGATTATGGATTGTTGATAATTGATTGTCGGTGAAGACGGGATGTGTCGTGGCCATCCTCCTTCGGTGTGAAATTAGTCTGCTACCCGAGTAGCCCTAGCCGGCAAATTGAGTGGCACTTACTCACTCATTACTTTGTTATCTACTGGGATTATATTGAAGCTATAGGTACATACGATAAAGTTTCCCAGTATGGTTCTAGTAAGTGAGTACATCGCTAATTATTTTTACTTTTTGTAATAATTTGTTTAACCCATTATGAATTTATTAGGCATGATAACAATCTACATTCTGACAGAATTGTGTGCCCTAATTGAGGCAGTTGTATGGATACGAACTAAATCAATGTACATATGTGGGAATTGAAGTTAAAATAAATTCTAATAAGAATAGTGGGTAATCGAAATCGAACGTTCTCATACTCGTATGCGAATAAGTTTTTGCAAAACCATGGGAACTAATTTAATTATCAGATTTTCCAAATGGATTCCTATCATACAAATGCATCCGCTCGACTTAAAGAGAGGCTTATAAGCAGGTATAACCTAATAAGTCATGAATCTAGATTGCAAGCTATTTAATTGCCACGTCCCGCTAATCCCAATATAGGCACGTTGCACTTAGTGCAAAAATATGCCACATAATGGATTCAATATTCATAAATCATCGTCATCGACAGCTCCTGCCCGCCCCGCCTGCCGACGTCCTTTTGACGATATTTGCTTCATCGCATAGGAACTCGTAATCTGCCACAATTGTGCCTTTCACTTGAAACAACTGGAAATGAATGAAGCGTTTCTGTAACGCTTACTTTTGTAAAAAATACTATAGTTACGCAATTCATTTTCGAGTTTAAATATTTTTTGTCATAACTTATTTTCTATTTTTAAGTTTTTGTCATAGGTAATTTGCATAAATTATTTTTTTATAAAACATAAGAATTAAACCACTAAAAAAGCCTGTACCAAAATCATGTTATTACGGTTTTTATTGAGTTTAGGTATATTGATATTAGCATACATACAGGTAGGTATCTAAGAATATTCGTATTTTCCAACACAGTTGAAAACAGAAATAGTATAAATGTAAACCATTTTTTTTTTATTAGCCTAACAAAGGCCTATAATAAACCAACTAAAAATGCAAATTACAAATAGCTGGAATTATATAGACCAAAGTGGTGTTAAGTACGCATTCTGATCCGATAGTTAATTTACATGGTCCACTGATGACAACTGTAGTATCAGCTAATTAAAGATCATTCTGAGAACACATCGAGTCTTAGTCTAAAATGTTAGTGACGTCCCCGTTACTGAACTAATAGATTTGAGGGTTTAATGTTAGCTCCTTGAATCATTAAAAAGGAATATTTATTGGTTATAATCCTATTTATGATTTTTAGCTATGTCACTGACGTTATAATTACTATAGGTACAATTTATTAAACACAAATATAAAAATAAGCCTTGTAAATACCCCGATGATAATCCTAGTTGTAATCAATATTACAACTAGGGTTATTATCGGGGTATTATGGATAGCTGGCCAATGCCAGTCGCCTTAAAATGAGAACAGTAAGCATATTGATTCATATTTTGTCTCACCTTTTCCTTTCTTATGATATACGAGTACGTATAATAAAAGTACCTGAAAATAAAAATAACTGTCATCAGTAATATCACAAACACAACACTGCACACACGTAAACGCATAAAAACGGCAATTGCACCAGAATGTTGTTTGTTCTTTTATTGTTACGTATTAAACAATAAAAAAAACATTTGACATTTAAGTTCCAATATAAAACTAAAATGTCCAAAGTTTAGTGGGTTATTCATATTATGAAATCAGTTTTTACGATAGCCAGTACTTTATAAAAATCAACGCTTTCATCGGTTGCAGGCAAGTGCGATGTTCGTACTTCGCCCTCGAATTGCATTGAATATTTTTAGCCTGGCTCATGCTCGTAACTAAACGCGGCTGTACGGAGGCACCGCAGTAAATCATGACATTTGACAGTGTTGATAAATTGTCCCGATCCTAGGTGGAAATCACACGTGACCATATACGTATATATACAAGTACTGTTTCCATGTATTATTTATGATACGGGACTCATAACTTTTGATTTAAAATTACTTAACATAATAGTTATCACTTTTTTATCAATTTATGTCAATTTCTAGTAGCAGAAACAGACAGTTCTCATGGCAAACACTGAATTGGCTAATGCAATAATAACAACATTTTAGAACCAAACGTACTGTATAAATAAGATTTACATATTTCCATCCCGCTATGGGAGAGATAACGATATCGGTTTACATTGTATGTCTTTACATCGCGGCGTCCATCGAATGAAATAAACATTTTCATTCTCATAAACAAAATGAATTATTAACGCGTTGAATATTCAGAAAGATCATAAAGTTAATTGAGTACTTACACGCTTACTGCTACCTAGGACTTAGGTACTATTAGTGCAAATACCGACAGGGTATATAACGATAATGGACGGATTCTACGTAAGTATTTAATCCTTCCTACAAAGTAAGGCTGAATATGCAATATACAGTCTTCCTTATTTTTAGGATTTAGTTATTATGTTAATTTTGAACTTTAATTGATATTACGTATTATGTTACGTAAAATAAAGATTCCAATAATTATATTTGTCACTAATGACAGCTTTATCTGGGATATAGGTAAGTGATGTATTACTGTACTTAAGCAGGATTCTAAGGATATTCGGGAAGAGCCCTCGAAAAGTCCACTGGGGTATGACAATATAATCGAAGTCGCGCTGTTAATTGCGTACGTCGCTTGAATTAAAAAATGCATGGCATTTAAATGTCAACTCGGTCGCCATTTTAGTTCGACGCAAGAGAGACTATCACCTTGAACACGACTTAAATCTGACAGCATCGAATGTCGCTCACGGTTAGACCAATTAAAGTCAAAGTAGTGTCATCGGCTGAATAAAAATATAGATATTAAACAAATAATACATAACTATGCGTGTGTAAATCGTAATAAACATTTTATTGTATTATCGAAGACCATAAATTACCTCAATTGGAGCTCGAAAGTGAATGTCAAACATTTCGTGAGACATTGCGAAAGTTTAACGTGAGTATGATGTGGAACGACAAGGAAGAAAAATGCAAAGCAGCCCCGAAACATGGCGTGATGACGACCGCGAGATAAGCTTCCAGAACACCTACGGTAACGAGAAAAAATGTGTGACGGCACTAACACCACTTTATACGTTCGCTGATAGCCATCGTTTCTTTCTGTGCACCGCTAAATTGCGTTTCTAGTAGCTGTGTAGCGCGTTTACGACGTACTTTGGAGATGCTACAGTGTGTCCGTAATGGCTAATGCAATATTATACGGTCAGATGCCCGAGTGATATCCATACGCGCGGCTATATAATTTTTAAGCATGAAATACTTCTGACACTGGTTCAAGTAAAGTGATACGAATGAGACACTCTCTATGACACCTAGCATTATCTACTCTACAGCTACTACATCAAAGCTTTCTACGAAAATTATATATTGCTAAAGTTTGTATTTACCCACATATAACATATTATATTTACGGTGTTCTACATCAAGAGTACATATGTGTTCCAGTAGGTAATAAGCCGTAATATTTGTGTTAGTTTTTATATGAAAACATGTTTTGAATTTTAAGACAAATCATGTGAAAAGGGAAGCAAAAATTACTATTTTTTTTACTACTACAGCTTTTGACAGTCAGTTAATTTTTAAAAGAATTTATTTTTATTTTGTTATTACCATTTTCAATTTGTTAGTTGAGTCCTTTATTCGTAACTACATATAAGTCCGTTCATTTATCCTATAATTAAATACACTACATGATGTATCTACATGATGGAGATTTACAAAATTGTCATAATTATAAATTATACAAGTTTAAGAACATTTCAGTAGTTAATGAAACAACCTTGAGATTCCTAAAGCACTCGATGTAGTTAAAATGTGCAACAAAACAATGAAAATCGATCTAAAGGCGACTATCATTTATTTTAATCTACTGCACGTGTACATAAACACAATGTAACGGATAGCATTGATTTTAAATCATAATAAATAATTGTTTATAAAACTGTAGACAGAAAACCGATACTGCAGTTCTGCAGATATTAAATCTGTGATTAATCGTGTACTTATTGCTAGTTAGTCGTATAATTAGCACTTTAATGGATCATTCTCTCAAAAGCAGAACAGCACCAATAGCGGGCCTACGCAGCTGTTCGATGCCTACACGTGCCAATTCTTCAATCACGATGCTTATCTTGGCAGCTATGTTTGATGTCAATAGTTACTTGCACGATTGCAATATGCGAACGGTATGTTTATTTTACCTGTCATAAAAGATGCCAGTTACTTTAATATATACCGTATATAAATACCGTCATATAAACAGTATTGTCTGAGAATTTTAGTAGTAATACTACAATGAATGCTTAACTTAAGCTTTTACCAAAGATCACTTACAAAATATGGTTACGCATAAAATATGTCTAGTAAAACACAAAAATATCATATCATAGCACTACATATGCATTTCTATAGCATAAACTGAAGCTACTGGATATTCAGTGAATGGAACTACAAAACAATGATGATGATAATGAGGATTTCAGCCATAAAAAAACTAAGGCAAACACAGAAATAAATTTAGCAAACGCTATTAAATTTATTGTTATTTCAACTTTGAGTTTACTGAGTTTACATACAACGTCAAATCCGGAACGTTCAAGAACGCATCTTGGTATATGTCCATAAGATTGGTATTAACGATTGTTCTCAACAGATAGAGAATCTAATAACTCACGCAATACCATTAAATTGCTTGCTCGATGTTAAATAACGTAATTTTTCTTTCGGACGTCTAATGCATTTCAATGCAATAAAACTAGCTACTGGCATGGCACCTCTCATCTTGATACCGGGCCACCGCTGCCTACCAATTAATACACTTTGTATAAGATAAAGTGTTTGACGTTTTGCAATCAAACGACTAAGTGCGGAAGCGACCAGCTTTGGGCTCGCTGATTAATCAATCATAAACGCTATCGTAAAACTATCATACGTCTGCAGGTGATGGGTGCCTAAATGAGAGCCGGCGGCGGCGCGGCGGGCGCCGCTCCACGCTGCTGACGTTACATTACACCTTCCACTTGCTATAAATTTTATGGACCTACAATTTTTGAAGCTAATTAAAACTGTGGGTCACTATGAAGGTTGAACCGATCGTGAGAGAGTAGTGATAAAAGTTCTAGAGAAGTAATAGACATTAAACTAATATTCTACACAAACTTGAACTTGGTACTTTACACGACGCTATATTAGGTACATTATAAGTACCTACTCATATTGTACCTAAAATAATATACAGCTTTGGCCAAAAGTATTGAGCACACACTATTTGTCGTCTAATTCCAAAATCAATCTCTTTCTAAATGCAATCAAACAATTTTCAGATATTTCAAACCTTAATATATATACACAACAAGAGAACGTAAGATAATAATACTTAAAAGTACGTATTCAATAAGAAAACAAAAATAAACAAAATTCTGATTTACAACGAAGTGCTTAAAGCTTGCAAAAGCTTTCTATGCAATCACCAGTCACCGCGGCACCGTATCGACCAATCCTAATCAGCTTAAATTAATTGATAATATGTTACCAGAAAAATGTAATTACTACACTAAAATATGGAGTTTTTATATAAAAAGCATGGGTGCTCAATAGTTCTGGCCAAGGCACTACTACTATGCTGAGAGACAAAAATAACTTTGCTGTCACTAATTACACCGAACGAACGCAGTTATATAACACGAGGAAGATGTATCCTACTATACTGCAAACATTAAAAAAATCCCTTTATTAATTACCCGCATGGAATAAATGTTAAAATATAAACCTAAGTAGGCACTCAAGTGCCTGTATTAATGAATTCACGTCCAATCCGCATAGAATTTAAACGGGACCCAACGCGGCAATATTTATTGTGACCCGGCCGGTCAGACATGGGTGCAGTGTTCGTTAGAGCGCGGTGTAAATTACCGCGGCTTTGTAGCCCATGACCCATTAAGACGTAAGGTTTTAATAAATTCTGTGTAGCTAGTGAAATAAATAAATATAGTGAAACCTGGATAATTGCATACTGTGGAACATATTCTACTGTTTAATTATATTAGTAGTATTAATTAATAATTATCATTAGCCAACGTAACTTTCCCTGATTTTCATATCAGTTGCTAGGTACCTACTTGCAAGATTTTTTTTTCTCATAGTTAGCTATATAGCTAGTTATAAAAGATGAGACGATAAGGTTGGTTTAGATTTATATTACAATATAAAATTACATTAAATAATAATAATCAACAAATGCATTTCAAATGCACTGTAAGGTTATTCAAATAATCTGTGTCACTATGTATGTACTTGGGCTATTATTATAATTTAAAAAAAATGGTGATATCACGAAACATCTTAAAAAGTGGCAACGGTTCTTTTCGCGTGTGTAATTGCTATGCTGTATATTGCGAAAAACCTGCAACTAGAACTAACTAATCAATCAGATTTACAGTTCACAAGGGAAGCAATAGAGTGCATTATTTTTGGTATGGATATATAAACATTTATTATACATGTTACAATAGCCAATGTATCGATCGGTCGGTCAATGTGATGTCGGTCTAGGAGCAGGCTTACACCTTGGCAGGTCACGTTTAACACATTCCTATATTACGCAGGTAATCTAGAGCAGAACCTGCTTAATGTTGAATAATATCAACATCAACTAATATTACTTGCAGTTACTGATAACGAGTGAAAATTTTTATCAAATGTAGATTTATGTGACTATTCTTGGATAGACATTTATGAGAGGTAGGGCACGGCGATGGCCATCACGCTTGAACCTGGAGCAGCCCAACTGGGGAAGTACCTCCTCCTTACAGAAGACCACAGCCATAATAGCACTGCTACCTTTCAGGTATGTAGTGCTGTGTTCCTGATGGTGAGTAAGGTTCCCAGAGCTCCAACCCCCCTTAAAGGCCGGCAACGCGCTTGTGACTCATCTGGTGTTCCGGGTGCCCATGGGCGACGGTAATTGCTTACCACCGGCCAATCCGTCTGCTCGTTTGCCACCTATTTCATAAAAAAAAAAGACATGTGTATTTTAAGTTAAGGTACCTATATACGTGATGCGTATATTACTGTGCACATTAATGAAAAACAATCATTATCCCTTTAAATTAGAATAAATATTAAATTAATATATTACAAACTTTCTCCTCTAGTAGGTATCTATATAAATCTAAAATTAAAGCCGCACTTTTAATTAAAATGCTCGAAAAGTTACATTTTATAAGTTATTATACAAACGTAAGCTAATTTGATTTATTGCACACGCGAAACGAATCGCTTCAAATATTGTCTCATTAATAACAAAAATGGTTCTACCGAGCCACGCTGAATCCGGCTTGTATTCCAATCGCTAACCGGCCGCAGGCAAGTATTCGTCCTTTTTAAGTTAATTCGGCTGATCACTGATCATAATTATTGTTTCACTCCTGAAATCTCAGGGGCCGCAGCCAAGACAATCGTTAGTCAAAAACGCAATAGAAAAGAAAAATCTATATGGCAAAGATCATGTGACATTTCATTCCATCTGTCATTCATTCCATCGGTGCATTAATTATCGATTGCGTTCTCTATAAACAATTAGTATTTTGGCTACGAACCATTACCTCGACATGACTGTTACACAGAGCGATCGACTAGCAATGCATTCGATACCTAATAAGCAGGAAAACACAGCCATTTCCAACTACCTAAGGCGATCGATCCTTTACCATTTTGTTTTACACTGGTTCGCCGAGCCAGATGTTAGCCTGCATCATCACAGTGAAGCAGATTTTAGTCACGCAATTATTATCTGCGGTGAACCGTCCGTCGACATTCACATCTTTCAATTTCTAACTATTACGCCCGTGTTCATTTGCATATAATCAACGCGCAAATTCAGACGCTGGCGCACGTTCTTAGATCAAGTAACACAAAAATTTCTCCACACGATCGTCATTAATCAAAAGCTAACGTCCAGCTCACCTTGCAATCGCATCGAATCGTTATCAAATGGAATAAATTTATTTAATGAGCCATCTAAGTGGTTCGTTTAGTGTGTTGTTATAACCAAATCACGTTCGTTTTTCAGTTGGCGGGCGTACAGCGGTGACAGATGGCGACAAGATACAGCGAGCGCTCGGAGATTTATGCTTGGAGTAAATTAGCGCGAAGGGCGGAGAGGGATAGCCGTGTCTAGGCATGACCCTCAAGCACGCAAGCATTTACCGCACATAGGGCACATTTCTCGATTTGTTCGTGGTTTCCTAGAGCTTTTGTGTTCAAGTTTTACTTAATAAATCTTTTTAATGCCACTGATAAGTTTAAGCGCCTTTTATCCTATTTGCCGAATTATTTTTGATTAATGAAATAATTTGAGTAGGTGACAAATGTGCCGGAGGGCATGCTCGCAGAGGAACAGTTCGCGTGCGCACAATGACCTATCTCTCTGATCACTTGATACCCGACATGCACATTGTCTGTGCTCGACATTACAAATGGCACCTCCCACAAATGGAACCAAAGTCGTGTGTAGGTGATTTTAATCTGTTGTGCTGAGTAAATGTCTCCTTGGACTTGTTATCTACAAAATAAAAATAGGTAACCTTTTAATTTCCACGGGTATATTTTTAGTATTTTTTTTCCTCTATCGGAATTACATTACATTAGTTTCGCAATAAAATTACTAAAAACTAATTCGGTTATGTTAATAGATATTAACATTTAATAGGCATATTGAGTACCATTAATTAATTTATTCCGACACGTAAGCCCTCATTCGGAGTCTATATCATGAAGATCCCTTTTTTCAAGCCTATTGACCACAAAGTATATGCGCTCGTGGTAGCTATTTTATGAGTGCTAATTAAGCTTCTTGTTTCGAGCGAGCTTCGACCTGAAACTAATAATTAGTTCTCGGTGAACTTTTTATCTGCCGCTTTCGAACAATGGGAACGTGACCGCACTGGCGATCTGCGCCCGAGGGCTCTGCCGTATTATTACTCCTGTGCCCTTCCGTACGACATTCAAACTAAATCGAGATACAAGTTAAAGTTTAGGTAAAAGCAAATCTGGTACTCTGAATGTACTGATCTCTACGGTTTTATCATTTTATGTGATATCTATAACTCTTTAGTTGCATAGCAGTTGGAATGTGTTACGATACTAATGGTAAGTTTGACTGCTACTAACTTAACATGTTTAACGTACTTGGCTGATAGTAATTTAAATAATGATTTAAATAGTTTGACGAGTCAGCAGCCACGTTGGTAACCGGCCGACTATTTTTCCAACAGTTTATACAGGAAATGGCATAGGTTCAAGGTTTATACCTTACATGTTTATAACTTTATTTAAAATATATTCTACGAATCGTACTTCGAACTTCCGTTCATATTAACAAATTAATTGGCATACATAATCGCAGAGTACCTACATTTAGAATGGTTATTGGTTAACTTCAGTCAGTTCTGGATTGAACTGACTGAAGACAACCTAGTTAATTCAATAGATATTGCTACTCGGATGAGTAGCAATATATATTGAAATAACTTGTGAAAAAAAAATTAAAACGTCCAAAGATTTTCTAAATAAGCGCTGGTGGCCTAGCGGTAAGAGCATGCGACTTGCAATCCGGAGGTCGCAGGTTCAAACCCCGGCTCGTCCCAATGAGTTTTTCGGAACTTATGTATCTACGAAATATCATTTGATATTTACCAGTCGCTTTTCGGTGAGGAGAACATCGTGAGGAAACTAGACTAGTCCCAAAATGCCCTATTTGACCCTCTGAGCTGGAAGTTCAGAAAGCAGTTGCTCTAATAAAACTAGTAACTATAAGCCAATTCCTGGGACTAGTTGTAATATGATGTCCAAAGGTTTTCTAAGGTCCTGATACGAGTAAGTATGTAAGTAAAAGTAAAAAACTGAACTACATTCTATTTACCTATTTATTTTATTTTGAATATTATTGTAGTAATTTTCTACTAAAAACGATTTACTGAAAATTACAAGTGCTCTAGCTATTTTATTAATATACACCTAAAATAATTATTTATAAAAATGTATAGAACCGATTACACTAACATATATAGGAAACATACGGTTGTAGACAACCAATCACTGATAAAAGGAACGGGGCTGTAGGGTAAATTAAAACAATACAACGAGTAGGCATAATGTACCCACAAATTAAATGTGGTTATTGTATGATCAAAGAGGAAAACACCTAAGTTGTATGTAACTGCAGTAATATGATACACGTATTGGTTTTTGTTATCGCAGTTAAGTTTATGTTTGCACAAAATAGTTTTCTGCGAGTCTCTCGCCATTTACAAAGCTAAAATGCAGTGCTTACGCAAATATACACTCATGCTTCGATACTATACAATGGCGTCTATTGCTTGGAAACCGGCGGTCTTTATCTATATAAAGAATATAAACTAATAAATAAATATAAATATGTACTAAATGTCTCTTTCTCCTCCTACTTAGTTCTGATATGAAATCCTTCCTAATTTTCAAATAGATCGATATTACAATATGTGTCACATAACATAACAGAAATAGTTATTTTTTATTTTGCAGAAACGTCTGCTAGCGAATATCTTCGATATCTCGCTTCGAGTAAAAAATATATATATTTTGCTTTCGATTTACATATCGATAACAGAAATAGGTTAGGGTTACCTTTTAGCTGTTTCTAGGTACTCAATTCGAGTTGTTTTATTTACAGGTCGAGACATGGTATTTAACTAAACTTTTCAAGGTTGTTGATATTACCGACCGTCCATCAATCTTTTCTGTTCTAAATTCGTAAAATCCTTAGGTACAAGAAAAAATTGTATCATCACGATTATTTCTCGATAATTGTTACCTTCGTTAACCTATGAGCATTAATTGCTTATATTTTCTGGGCACTGGGCGCAGAACGATTGTCTCTGTCACTCCGATGACGCTTTAATTAGAGTAAAAGAGAAAAATGCTCGAAAAGCACAAACTTCTTTGTTCACGGTACCAGGCCAGTTTGAGGACTAAAAGTGACCGTGGCTGTTTGCATCTCGTGATAAAATTCATACAGCGAAATGCTATAAAACGCACTTATATACGTGTTCTCAAATAACGACTGTTAATAAAACGTTTATGGAACTCTCTGAACTAAATGACCATAAATTCTAGAGATTAGGGTCAATAACGCGATGGATATCATAACTGCAAAAAGTAAGCATGGTCCATTCAATTCGTAGTTCTAGCCGTATTAAATTGACTGTAATAGGAGTTAAACTGATTTAACGAATAGTATAACTGATTTAGTTTATTCATTAGAATCTAAAGTAAAACAAATTCTCGATATAAGTTACAACATATCAATGTGCATATCAATTCTAGACACTCGACTGCGATTGTGAATCACTCTTAGTTTATTTAGAGTAGATACACGTGCATTTGAATATGTGATAAGCAACGCCATCTCTCGGCGACTAGCCGAATTTCAACGTACAACGCGCTACTAGCATACCATCTGTTGACAAGCGGCAGCATTACGTATTGTATCCTACCGCTGTAGCTCATTGATGAGATTACGCTGACGCAATTTTTTTAGTAATGTAAGTATACGAAAGACAAACACATACATGTAGGTAACTTAATTAAACCTGGCACGTTTATCATGATATTAAATAAAAATTAATAATAAATACCTAGATATAATAACGCACTTCGTATTCCCATAAAATGTAATATAGGTATGCCAGAGCTTATAGAATAACTAGAATAAGTTAAAATACAAGAATTGTTAATGTGCAATAATTAAGTTATAAAGTTCTTTAACACTCTGTTGCTTTATAACCGCTAAGCAGTAAGGTATTGCAGTATAGCTCGGACTGCTCGGAGCAGTATAGTATTTGCGTCAGTATCAGGCTAAAGTATTTAATATCAAATTGAGAAATGATTTATAAAGTTTGAATGCTGCTCACGATAAGTCTCCTATATCGCTAGCTAGGCCAGCTTTTTTTTTCAAGAAACAACAGATACAGCATTACGAAAATGGTCCTTGTCTGGTTATTCTATATAAAGTTTTTATAAAAATCATTAAATCAAGTAAGTATAAATTATAAATTGGTATACATACCTTAACCTTAAGGCAATGTAAACTAATTAGGTGTAAAATTATATACATATTTATGAACATCACGAGTGATATATTTAAACAGGGTGTTTCAAAAATGCTGGTGATCCGTTTAAGGGCATATTCGGTATCGGGTTCTGATTAGGGAAAACTGGAAGAAAAAATTTTTTGACGCGAAAAAAAAATAGTTTTTCTATGGGGCAGGTCATCCAACTCGCCCAACCCTCCATACAAAATTCAAATTTTTTTTACCAATTTTTTTCAATCAGAACACGATACAGTACACCAGTATTTTTGTAACACCCTGTATAATACATAATTAACTAACGAAATTAAAAGCTTAAATTATTTTGAAACTGACGAAATCGCGGGTGAAGGCAGTACGTTTACACATATACAGACAGGCAAATTTAATGTTTCAAAAAAGTCGTATCTACATTATTATTACTAATGGGCAAGTAAATTGGTACAAGTAATTTCTTAATTAGTTTCTCCTTGATTTTTTCGATTTTTTTCCAAAAGCTCGTTACTCTTCGGTGACTTAATAAGTTTAATGAAGCCCATACATTATTAATGGATTCCAATACCGTAAGGTACCATCAGAAAAACAATTTTGCTGACAATATAAACTCATTGAGCAATAATCATCATCATGGACATGTCTTTGTAATTAATGTAATGATTTTACAAACCGTTTTAAATGTGTGGGTTTTAAATATACAGGTATATTATAACTTAAAAAGTTTACTAAAAAATACAAAGGACTTACTTCGGATCTATAATATACTAAATAAGTTTACCCATTGAATAAGGGTTGTTCTTATTTACTCTATCTATTTTTTGTTTTAATACCATGTAAAATAAATTGATACATCATAGTAAACAATCTGTAAATAGAGAAATGGACCGGCGTTAACCCATTATAGACTGAGTTTTTGAGGTGACCAATTTTTGTAATTTTTTAATATGTTCTTTATTAGAGCTTATGTAACGAAATTTGAGTAATAGATTTTATTTAATTATATAATTTATTATTATTTTAATTATAAAATTGTAATATTATAAATTTACATATTATAATAAATCACGCGAAATTAAAAGTCGTAAATAAATCGTCCTATATGGTACCGCTAGTCTATAATGGGTTTATATTTAAAAAAAATAACAAGTTAAGGATTAAAACTTTTTTAACGATAAGATTTATTAAAATACATAGCTGTTTTGTCGCACGCAGCATTGGTTTGATAACAACCTAATACTTTACACGGTAAGTATGGTCACAAGTATGGCCGATAACTTAACTTGCGTATAATATTTATAACTAATTATTTAAATATATTAGGTAGTGACTAAATGTCACTCAGAAAAGACAAAAAACAAATTGAGTGTCGCATGCGAGCGCTGCGGACGGTACACCCGTAATGGGCATGATGGCTGCGTTTGTTTTGTTACCGAGCCTTACTGTGATGATTGTATTTATTCTCGGGACTGGCATCACAAACTATATACAACAATGCCGTAGCATTTAAGCGTAAGTAATTTTATCTCAATTGGCAGTTTTTTTTCTGAAAATAAGTCAATTATTTACTTGCTGCCTTATTTACAACAGTAGGTAGCTGATTCGTCTACATTTCTTTGTAACATTTATTTTGTACAAGATTCTGAGTCCAATTATAAAATAGTAGTACCAGTAGAAATGTATTAAGATAAGATATTTGATTATATTAGTGGATGTAAGCAAGTACTAATTAATTACCTTCTAAAACTACAAATATATCACATACTTTTATTAAATCCGCACTAATATACATACCTATACATTTTCATTGCCACTTACATACAAATAAAAGAAATTTAAATTATGACTTATGAGTAATTAAAATTCTATTATAATGACATTGGTTCCTTGGAGGATGGGACGGCCCCTCCTTTGGGATAGTACATGTGTCGATACCCTGGCGCCGCCATCTTCATGGGACCAGCAGCGGTGCTGGTCATGCTGCATCCGCAGCCGAAGACATCAAACGCCGCAAATATGCTACCCTCGGGACTGGTTACGTATACGAGGCGTTTGGGGTCGAAAAGCTGGAACCGTGGGGACAGAGTGCCGGTAGGATATACAAGGCTTTGGCGTAACTTTTATTAGCACCGGGCTTTATCGGTAGACAGTCTGAATTTTAGCTATGATATAAGTCCTTACTAAAAACCTGCTTTTACATACACTGAACGGAAAAGATCCAATAACAATATTTAAGTTAATCGTATAATACACACCTTACATCTCATAATTACATGCCGTTTCAAAACTTCTGTCTCAGAGAGTTAAATATTCTGAATACGCGTACGTTGCAAAAGTCGCCTATTATACGTAATTATGTGGCCGCATAAACCGAGCACTTTGCTCGAATCCCAATTACGCTTAGCGGGGCTCTTAATATTGTTCATTATGCTAAGGAAATGACAAGATTTTGCTAGAAGCCATTATCCTTATAAAGTTACAGACGCCGTTTGCGTATGGTGCGATCAAAGTGACAAGCTAGCGCCTCACGTTAGCGCGCCCGTAATGGCGCTGCTCCTCCTCCTAGATCAGCTTACGTTTCTCTATCGGTTTAATATTATATTTTAGGTACAACTTAAAAAAACAGATTTCTCAGTAACTAACAACTGAGGTAAACTAGCACAATATAAGACGTAATTACAAACTCACCAATGGTTACATAGGCTAGTTGCTCAAAACCATGTTTTCGCCTAAGTCATCAACGTGATTAAATCATAAAATGTAAACAAATTCAAGAACCGTAAGGTTTGCTCTCCTTATAGTAACAATACTCCTTTTTTTAAAGTTTGTCATTAATTTGTTAAAGAATAAGAATGTTTAATTAATGAACATTTTATTTCTGTTCTTATCTTTTTAGAATTATAAAAATACTCCGGCAAAATTTGTACGAAGGAAAAATATTGACAACTGTAAAATTTCTGTACAGTGCTGTTTAAGATAGTAAAATGTGTTCAAAATATGAAAACAATAAGCACTATTTTACACACACAGATGAATATGCTTAGTAATGTAGGCTTGCAAAGAAGAAGGACATCAAATAATAGGTGTGCGATACCTTTCAAAGGAAACCAGAGTTGAGATAATAGCTTTTTGTATACAAATTTTTGATATGAAGTTAAACTGTATAGAAAGTGTTAAAACAGAAATACATTAATACCGTGTAGGTTACCTATTCGTTTCGTAGATCAGCATAGTATTAAAATATCATATTACCATATTTAACTATGTACTACCTGATCAAACGTTTAATATGTACAGAATTTTGAATAAATTTATCATTTTATTATTAAGTCCGCCAGAGACGCATCCTTAAAGGTCGAGCTCAAGTTATTAGCAACTTGCGAGACTATTTTTATGAACTGAACGTATTGTACGAAATGTGTTTACAAGAGTCGAATATGATTCTGTAGATCAGAATGGGATACGGTATTACCATTTACGGTATGACGAGAATTCTGAGGCTGCCAAAGATACTTTATTGGTGTTGTATTGAAAGAAGATTATGTATCATACTTTCGGTATTGTTATAATTATTTGTAGATTTTGAGTGGTGTATTATATTTGATGGCCTATTCTGAAATATATCAGGGCTTACTATAATTATAATAGGCCCTGAGGCATAAACTTATTTATCACTTTCCACCTGCTTCATAGGTAAACAATGACCCACTTTCCGAGCATATAAGGGAATAAAATGTTTTGACCAACACACGAAAGGTACAGAACTTTGCTCTCTTGTTAATCTTATAAGTTTTCGATACACAGAACAATAATTCGGAGCCAAACACATTACGCAGAGGCTATAGACAGCTGCCTCAAGCGAATGCTGCCCCTTCGCGCATCATTAGATCATTACTGTCACGTGAGACGTTTTAGCAGCACCCGCCAAAATGTAATAACCGCTAGAGTTATGGATTTATAAGCGCAATCTACTATAATACCGTTTAAGAACCGAAAGCCGAATCAAGTACGCTACGCTATTCAATTTCTTTTCCTGTAGATGTGTCTCGCCGTCCGCAAGATTTTGTTTGAAGGGTTTATCTTGGACAGAGAGGTCGATTTTAAAAATAGTCACTTAAATTAATACAATATAGTATTACTGTCAAAACAAGCGGCAAAGTTCCATTTTGGTGATTCAAGGTGACTGGCTGAATTTAAACGAAAATATACGATTAGACGCTGAGTGAGAACCATTTTGCATAATTTAAAACGCTGATAAATGATGTATTTTATATATAGCACCTTATATATACCTGTTATCGCTATTAGCACTAAATGTGATAAATGTTTAAAAGCAATACAAGCATTGTATATCGGTTAACTATATTGTACATAGATACCAAACTTATAACATTTATATTAATTACTACCTACCTATCTACGTTTTTTTTTTTATGATATAGGCGGCAAACGAGCAGACGGATTGCCTGGTGTTAAGCAATTACTGTCGCCCATGGGCACTCGCAACACCAGGGGAGTCACAAGTTCCGGCCTCGTTCTCTGTGAACCTTACTCACCATCAGGAACACAACAATACATACCTATACGTATATTTGTTTGTATATTTAGGGAGCAATCACACCTAAAACTATGCCGATATTATCAATTAATGAATGGATTTTAAGAAACTGTATATTTATTTAGATTTGTTTGAATAAAATAATTTATTTGCTATATTATTTATGAGCAACGCAAAGACATGTTTTCCTTACAGTTCTAACAAAACGCGACTAGTATCCGAATATCAGGTACCTAAGTATAAGCTATAGCTGATGGGCCCCCAGTTAAGTTTCCAGCAAGCATTATTGGTTTTTCATATACTCAAAGCAATAAAAATCTATGATGTTGGTATTCTCATACGTGGCGGAGATACAAATTGGTGTTGCAGTATTTAATGAGGAGCATTAGCGTGTGTAAGCTGAGGACGTGCTCCGAGCGATACCATCTGTGGCGCTCATTACTACTTTTGACCAAGTAAGGCTGTAACGGTATGGAGTTTTCTACATGATTTACTTAGCTCATTTGCAAAAATGATTGCAAGGTTTTCTTTTTGCACCTACAAATACGTAGGTAATAATTTATTTACAACTTACGATCAATGCAATGTAAATATACGTTGTTACTTATAGTATGCACATGAGCAATTGGAGGAGGCAAATGAGCAATTGCCGGGTGTATTTGTAGTTAGTTTGAATATACCAAAGCAGCCCTTTCCTACGAAAATAGTGTTTTTCTAAAAAATCACTGTAACAGTATTTGTATGTAAATAGATTTTTTTTTACAATGTAAGTGAAAATATTTGCTTTGTGGCAGTTTTGATTATTTTCTACTGTTTTGACTACTGCATCTGCGTAACATCAGTACTTCGATTACCTTATTTTCAATACTTATAGAGACTTTCACAATATCTTTATATATTATGTTATTCTTAGACGTGCGCTACATTAAAATGATTTTTAATTTATTTAGCTATACAATATGTACTTAACTGCCTGATTTGTATCCAGAAAAGTTAAGTATAACTGACGTTTTTATAAAATAAATTAAGTTATAACCTAAGGTTATAACAGTAAATGAAACAAGTAAGAAGACAATACAATTATTATTTCAGACCTTTAGGCACTAATCCCACCGCGAGCTAGTAAGCTAGGAGCTATCAGTTATTTGAAGGGACATAAGATAATCGCTCCCGTGTAAATAAAAGAGAGATATATATTTATAGCTGCCGGCGATGAACTACGATCGCCCAGCTATGACATATGTCTCTTTTATTTACACGGGATCGATTATCTTTTGTCCCTGGAAATAGCTCATAGCTTACTAGCTCGCGGTGGGACCAATGCTTTAGTTGGCGGCTATTTGCATAGGATTTATTTTGACAACAGTCTACGTTATTTGGTAGCCGAGGTAGGTATATGTAACTATAATTTGATTATAAAATAGCACATTTATTTGACTCGCTGGAAACCATAAATCACAAATCAGTGGTACATTTATACATTCATCTAGTTTATGCCCGCCAGTAGGTAAGCCTTACATAGTAATCAGCAACTGCCGGCGCGGCAGTACAAATGTGAGGCGACTCTAACTACAGAATGCCGTAGTACAGAAAACAATTTATTGCTGTGCTTTGTAGGAATATAACCACCTTCTAACTTGTCAAAGTGGTTCTACTAATAATTTATCTATCTGCCTTGACTCTAATGCCCATGGGACCGTTATTAGCTATAGTAGTAACCAAATTTTCATTGGAAATAGAAACCGTGTCGCCAAATGGGTGAATAATTAATAGGTATGATTGGCACCTCCTTTACTTAAACATGAGTGTCTCTTAAGTATTAGGAAAGTTCACATGGTTTTAGGAGATGTCCATAGAAAACTGAGTAGTTCCCTACAACGGTACAGAAGTACATACCTAGACATTAAAGCATTTTCATGAGTAAACATCATTCATTTAATTTATCGCCTATACTATACCGTATTTCAAAGTAAGATTTGTAATTTAACGTTTATTACTGCTCATGGAATGGATACCCGCGAAGCGAAAGCTTTCGAGCTACCTAATGACCGTGCTCAAGTTTGACCCCGACCTGAAAGGTCCCACCCATCCTAGTAATGTATCCGTGTTCAACAATGACCCCTAATTTCCCACACTACATTTATCCATATTCTTAGCAATAGTCAGTATCATACACTGTACCAAAAAAAAATACAAGTCTGCTGTAAAAATAATATAAGTAATAAGTATTCCGTTAAAAACTGTATTTATGTGCAAATATATGTTTTAATACAATATCTATAAAGCACAAAGCTTGCCATTAGCATCAGCATAAATAAAAAACGTATTTTGGTATGTGTGGTACTTTAGGCGTTAGATTTTTGCATGTCAGCAACTAAATCAAAATGTTGGATGTTGTCTTTTTAGCGATTATACATTTTTGGCCCCCTACGCCCTACGGTGTAGATTTTACAAGTTTATCCGGTTTTCAGATATCTGATAGATTTTTAGTTTTAAAAGAATCTCTGTTAAAAAAAAACCGAAGGATGGGCAGGTCGAAAATGAATCAACAGCTGCTGCGGTCGCCAATTCGCTTGCGTGGTGCCAGCTCCCCCCATGATAAAGTCATATTTGGAGGAGGCCTTTGTCCAGCAGTGGACGTATTACGGCTGAAATGATGGTGAGTCAAAAAAGATGCTTAAAAAGTAAGAAGTCAGTTGAGATTGTAATTCTCTTCTACTTCTATAATTTTCTACTTAAGAATGTAGAAAATTATTTTAAAACATTTCGATTAAATAACGGAAGGGTGCTGCGCTGCAACGAGGTACCGGCGCAGCGCAGTCACTTTGCTGTCCGAGCGTTTATCTCTCAAGCAAACCAGTATACGTTAGTACTCCGATATGACTTAAAAGTTAATGTATATGTACCCATTTTTTTGCTATAAACATACTATCAAGTCTTGATTAATTTGTTTTGTACCAATAAGGTTAAATTATGTGTAGTAATTACTAATACTCATAGTATTATCTTCCCTAACAAGTTACAGACATTTGTTATATTCGTCTTAATGTTGTATGTACATGACTAAAGGGTTAACAAACTTAATTAAACACAACTTGTGCCGCCATTTTCGATAGCTATAAAACGTTTCACTGAGTGCAATTGTTGTACCAAATGGTTAGCACGTTAATTCACAAATGTTTTCAATGTCCAGACCCCACATAAACTGGGTACCGCGGAGGCGAGGGCCTGCGCTCGGTGAAGGAACACGCGGGAGAAAGTCCGCGCACCGCCCTGTTATGGCGGCATTTCTCATTCCTCGAGCCTTTTCCCCTGTTACTTGTGTAAATCTGTCTCTTTGGTATTATAATTACAACCATATTTCTCTTCGTTGGAATTGTTAACATAGAACTCCTTCTACGCTAGACGTAAAACTAATTTTGTATTATTTATAGAACTGTTACTTTGACGTTATTGTTGTAACTAAAAATATTTAAAAGCACAACAATAAATTATATAAAAATAAATGAAATGATAATGATAACGTTTTTTAACCATCTAATAAATTTACAGCGTCCTCTTGTAACTACTAACTTTTTTCAATTTAAAATACCTTAATGTAACAATTATGGTCATTAAAAACGTAATAAAAACGGAAATTGTCAGATTTGTAGGAACACACGCCGTTTATTAGTTTCTACTATAAAAATATGCAATATATACTATCAGTAAAAGTTATTAGCATAAAAGAACGTATCCTGTGACTTATCGCTTACCTATCCTTTGAAAAAATTCCTCCGACGTTTTGAGATAAAACAGTGAAAATATAAAATGTTGCTAAAGTTGTGACATTTTAGTTTTATATAATAAATAATAAGACATTAACCCCGAACGAAGATTTAGAAAACGAATAACAAAATACATTGTGCCAAATTTTATTTTTCTGCCTATTTATGATAAAATATTAAGCCCGGGCTGTGAATAGACGAACAAAAAACAAAGGTTAAATAATAATGTTTCGATTATTACTCTTCTCATACGATTTACAATTGTTTTACAGATACCCATTCGGAAACTATGTATGTATTTAATAATTGGCCGATACTGTGATGTATATACCAATGAGTCATACAGATCAATTAGGTACGCGTCTTTTCTGTGAACATTGTGAAAGTTAAAGGTTTTAAAGCCATATATTTGATTCTGTGAAATGTCAACATAATTCGCTCCCCCTTACGTAAAATTATAACACAAAAACATAATATTGTCTTCGGTTGCCGCGATAATTACTCATGAAATAAAACAACTAAAACGGATTATATCGCGTATACTGATTTAAACTTCATCCCGACGTTTCGAACCCTTTAGCAGGGTTCGTGGTCATCGGGTGGACTCTTTACCATACGCGATATAATCCGTTTTAGTCGTTTTACTTCACATAAATATAACTTATACTCACATAAGCCGGTAACTATTGACCACAGATAAGACGATTTTTAACCGACTTCAAAAAAAGGAGGAGGTTATCAATTCGGTTGGCATGTTGTTTTTTTTTTTATGTGTGTTACTTCAGAACTCCGTCATTTATGGACCGATTTCATTTTATTTTTATTTTAATCAATCTGTATAAGTCTTGTATATATTTTTACCTATTTATTTAGCTCACTGAGAAGAGCTATTATGTAGTTTTAATACAGAATGCGCGTCTGATCCCCCGCTACCCCTAGACAAGCACAATGTGTGTGGTGGTGGGATGGGGTCTGACATCTAGCGCATCAACACAAGAGTGTGACCTCTGCGCGGCGCGCGCGGCGGCAAGGTCACGACCGCGCGTGCGCGTCAGTCGTGACCCGATCATGCGCTGTGCTCAGCTCCACCACCCACATGCGACATTCACATCTAACTCACTACAAATAAAGCTCATAATTATATCTATCAAATTTCGCTAGGGCTCTGCTTCGAATACTGTACCATGTTAAAGCCGCATAGAATACCTACATAATATCACAACGATTTGATTGCAGCGGCAGCGCCGTTTTGCAGTTACTTATGTAGGTAGTTACATATTATTCGTGTCCTGTAGGTCGACAACATTGAATCACTACCACCGAATAGCGACACGCTGAGATCATAGATGGTTTTATTAGCAAATATATTTTGCGAACAGCTTCATGAAATGGATTATCATTTCAATACGATAGCGTGGGTTTGTACTGCATGTTATTTTATTTTATTAGTTTTGAGTCACTGCGAACAGTTATCATAATACGCCGGGAGGCGACACGTATTTATTAGACACTAACCCGAGGCCGTGAACTCCGCGTCATCTTCGAGGCAACACGAAACGAAATTATTGTGTTTGCATAAGCACAGTATTGTTTTAACAATACGTTGTGAGATAGGTAGTTTTCAAGGTCTCATGTGACCTTCAATAACCCTGACACACGGAAGTGTTACGGCAAGAGCTAACTAATAATCCTATGAAACTTTACGCCTTTAGATTAGGCAAGCGCTTATTACTATTTCAATTTGCATAGTTAGCAGTTAGTCGTAACGGTCGATTGTCGAACGCCTTATTTGCTGGTGGTGGGAGAAGGCCAAGAATGGTCATACATTATACTGGGGATCATTTACATCGCGGTGCCACGGACGTGCGGGATTGCGACTCCATGTATGTAAGTACAGGGTGGCTGCTATGGCACTCAGTCACCACTGCTTGCAAAAAATGCCTACATAGCGCTCCTTAAACGCTTTCTTTTTTAATGTACTTATGGTATCCGCTTAACGATTGAACCGTTCGTCAGTGCGATAAACCCTCAATGAGCGACAAGTTTGACTTTACCGTGTATCAAAAAACATTGTCACGAATTGTTGTTTTAGTCATATACGTCGGATGAAAAACGTTAAGTAGTCGGATGGAAACTATGACATTTGATCGAGACGTGCTAAATAGCTATATTAAAGCGACATCTACACAATGACAAGCAGGCACGTTAATATGTCCGAAACTTTAGTGGCGCGAGTGAGAGGCGCGCCCTCGCGGCGGCGGGTCCTTGCAGCAATGTGGTCGTCGGAGTCGGCCCCTGCGCAGCGCGCACCCTGCCAGTGCCATGCGAGTGAATGTCCAACCTCACTAACCGACCACACTACTCTAAAAAACGAAAGCCTTCGATCGCTTTACGCTTTTGTTAATTAGGTTTGGCGTGCACAAAAAACATTGCATTTATAAAAAAGGTTGTGAGAAAAAATCTAGATTTTCGGTTTTTTTTTATCATTTTACTTTTAATAAGTACCTACAAAGACAACTCTAATAACTAGCCTTTCAGTTAGCAGTAGAGATGTGCAGGTATTGATGTGCCGTGGCCAAATTTTTCTTGATCCCATTGGAGTGGTGGTTAAGGGTTTTGACCTCCGGGTCATTCCTTATGCAGAGGCTGTATATTCCTCAGCGTGGCAAGGCGCGAACATGATGGGTACCTTTGCGCCTAGAAGGACTCGTAACGGGTTTTTTGACTAGAATATATATTTTTTATTATATTTTGAGTAACGTTTATTTAAAATTCCTCTAATGTATAAGTATTAGGTATATTCGGTGCCCATATTTCATTGAAAACAATAGTCCAAAAGCATTAAGTGCCATACGTCATTTCCTAATTAGCACCGCTGCGTGTATTATATTATCAAGGCAATATACGTGTTACTAATTTACACTCTATTCTTTAATGTTACGACTGTACACAATTATTGAGTTACCTATCATCTTAGTTTGTGGCGGTTATAAAATGAAACACAATAGCAACCTAACGTCAATTTTCTTTTTCATTCATATGGTCATTAAGTAGTTGTTAACACACCGCTATCCTTTAGTCCTCTACCGACGGCGTTACGCTTTACACTTTGTTTGCTGACTGCAGTGCGGTATGGGCAATATCAATATAGCACATATAAAAAAGTGACTGTTTTATCTATTTACCAGATGGTATGTTATAGATAAAAAATATTCGACCCACAGCACTAAATATGATTTTTAGGATAAGGTTGGACTCATAGGGATGGATTCTTCCTTGTTTAGTTCAAGCTTTTTCTCAAATATTTAAATAATATCACATAAAAACTCTTGAAAATATTAAGTGCTTAGTATCTCTAAGTATGCGTATTTAACTAAGTAACAGAGTATCGCGGCGTAAAAAAGTTAAACATGTCATCCAAATTTGACACATGTACTCGTATACCTAAATATTTTTCTAGCAGGAACGGCATTTGCTTAGTGCTTGCCACAATAAAAATATCGACAATCCTGTTATCGATAAGTACATACTACTTTAAAGACAAGACGTACACACAGTCTTATGTCGGTTACCTACCTAGACGCCGCGTGCCACCGATCTCGAACAAATTGAACGTAATCTAATAATCCGTACAATTTTGATACAATTTACTTTTATTATTTGCAATGTATCGTTCGAAACTGTTTTCTGAAGTATGTGAAATATATATAAATAAATTGATAGTTTTGTTATTGTTATTTATTTTTATCCCTATTACCCTATATTTGTCTTGGTATTACATGTATGACGTTGAAATGGTACTTATCGATAACAGGACTGTCGATGTTTTTATTTTGCCAATCACAAGAAATTCGTGCTAGAAAAATATCTAGGTATACACATATGCAGAAAAAACAGCCTAGTATTTAGATTAGGAACTCATCTAAATCCAGATGCTGACCTAAACTCTGATCCTAACGTGGACACAGAGTTGAACTCGAACATCAAATCAGACCTTGTATCTCGTTCCTGGCATGGACTAAGTCTGAATCTCGATATACTATCGTCATTATCATTATTTTCAGAACAGATGACATCATCATATTATATCCCTTGTATTCGTAAGTGTGTTTGCGTAAACGGTGCGTAAAATATCATAAAATAAAAAAGATCTGCGAAATTTAAAAAGAATCTTCGACCACATTTCACACATGTATGTAGTTGCCTACATAAAGCTTTATTGGTTCACATTCTTGTACATTCTGAAACTTTGGAGGACAGCGTATTAACTACCTACCACGCTTGGTAACAAAAAACCATAACAGGAAAACATGCATCTTTTTCTTTTTTTTACCGTAATCTTTAAACTGAACTCAATTACGATTATATGTACCCATGTATTATAATGTTGAGCCGTATAACGAATCAAGTTAATAAAAACGTACATTCATATACGAAAAAGGTAAAGCTAGCCTTGTTGACGTCTGTTTTTCTCCGTTGCACTTATGGCCTCGGATTCTCCGTCTTTTTCCCTCTAATAAGCTACGTTTCAAGCTCGTAGATACACACGCAGATACCTATAGCATGTCTGTGTGAGTTGTCTACGCGATGGATGAATAAACAGTTTCTTCGATTTTACGATTCAATGGCCATAGATAGATTAAGATATGCAAGATTTGGTAATAATTTTGAGAGCCATTCATTTAATGGTTTGATAAAGTATTAGAAAATAAATGTTAAACCAAGACTCGTTTCAGGTGTGAAATAAATGTCAATCATGAATGCCATTTCCACGATAAAAATATTACTTATCTGTGCTGTGAGTAATTAGTAATTATCTACTGACTCGTCCATAAACAAAGGGCAAACAACGGGATTGAAATCTTCGCTCGACCCTTTATGGGATTCTAACCACAAAGGAATCCCCGAACGACAAAAAAAAATGTATCCCCATTAATGTCCGAAGCTCCTGCGGTGCGTTCACTCCCGATTTCAGCCTTATCCCCCTTTAATAAGAAACTGTTTTACATAACTGGCACACACAAGCACTATAAAATATTGATGCCTTACAATTTCAAACCTTGATATAAGATAATAAAATGCTATAATGGATTTGCTCTTGTACGGCTGTGGTTGTGAGTGAACAAAAAAAGAACGACCGATTTACCTACTGTATATGGACATGGCCACTTTTAAATAAATTGAGCATTTATCCATCATGCAATTAATATAATTATAAATAACAATATTTATTTGCGAATGAGGAAAACCATCCAACTCCAAAGGCTATTTATTGGCTACCTGTTCTGTAGTGATTTTATTAACACGCATCAAATAAAAAATCGTAGTCAACTTACTACTTAGTGTAAACAGTAGTCATTATAATTTCTTAGTAAAATATTAACATATCCGCCTAATCTGAACTTTCTTTAATACATATATATAACGGTGCGGCCTGTAATAGGAGCAAAACATTTAGGGATCGCTTCTACACCACGAACGTAACAACATTTTTTCCACAACTTTAAATAATTGGGTAATTTATTACTTGTGATTTTTCAAACAAACTAAATAGTATTTTCAATGAACAGCATCCAATAGTCTAGTTGACGTTTACTGTCAGCCTACAAACTTCATAGTATTTTCCAATACATTGCTTGCTTGGAAAATCTTTTTATTAATATTTATTAAACTATTAATAAAAAAGTTGCTACGTTTGTGGTGTAGATATGATGCCTAAAGTGAATGCTCCTATTACAGGCCACACCCAGTATACTTTGCAAACGTAACCGAGGTACACTATTTATACCGAATTTAAAAATGATAACCGCGTTATTGGATTAGTGATTGATATTAATTTCTTACACCGAGTAGGTTGACAGACTAACGAAGTATATTTTTTCATACAAGTCTTCGATATTTCCTTAGCGAGTTTTATCTCATCATTTCATCCGTAAGACGTCTACTGCTGAACATAGGCCTCCCCCAAATATAACCAACTGTATCACCTTGGGGGTGATTTATCTAAATTGTCAAATAAAACCGTAGCATCTAATCTTTGTAAGTACAGCTCTTGTAGGTACTTTTTAAAGACAGATCTTGGGCTACTGCTAGCTTGCTATTGACGATTCTTATTAGTAAATAGGATTTTTGTATTTTATCTTATATTCAATGTACATTTGAATTTGGAAGTGTTTTTTATACTTACTTAAAACTATACTGATTAAAAATTGTCTTTTAACTATGCTTATTGAGATATGGTAGGGTATATGGTATATCTTATATGATTATTAAAAAACATACTCGTATTACAGTTACTTTTATATGTGACGATCTGACGATCACGATATAAATTCATATAACGTAAACATGAACACATAATTATAATGTAGGTAATTGTCTTTCGTGGGATAAAATAATCTAATCTAGGCAATTAAAAACAGATGTTAAAAGCATTGAAGCAAAACGAGCTAAAGCCGAATATAGTCGAGTATGAGTACTGATTGAAATAAAGTATGAGGCATATTTAGTTTTAATACATAAATAAATGAAACACAACGTGACGTATTATTATGCACATGCCCGATACCGTTCAATTCTCGCAAGCCCCTCATTAAAGGCTTCCAGGAGTAATCAATAAAATGTTCACTTTGACAGATCCATGTTATGCTCACGGTCGGAAGAAATTTTATCCCCCGTCGAGATTTCTGTCGGACGCTGCGAGCCTCGCTGCCTAAAGTGACGTCGGCGCGGCGCGTGTGTGGGTGCCGCCACGTGTGTGCGTGAGTACCTACAGCCTCCATGTGATGGGAAGTGAACCCTTTGCGCGGGGAAACCGTTTTTTATTTGCACTCGGACAGCGGCATCAGGTAGAAAGGATGATCGTTAATTTTTAAAGGACATACTGAACTTTGTGTTTATACACGCGGTCATGATCTGATACGTTAGTGCGATCTCTGGGAAGTCGGCAACGAGTTTTTGTGGTGAACAATTATCATTGAACTCCTAATAATACCATAACATTAGTGAACAGGTTCGGTCTATACAGTTAAGGAAGTTACTGAATTGTCACTCAAACGTACACAATATCAATAATCTATTGTCATTTTTGTGTATTTTTACTTTCAATAACTTATGTAAACGCTGTATCCTCAAAATTCGGCACATAGGTATTTTTAAACGTATAATTACGGCAACCTATAATTTCTTTATTCCAAATGCTATGTAAACAAAGATGAATATTTGCATACATACAGTGTGTGCTGTACGTTTTTTTAGTAATACGAGTGTGTTCACTTCTATTGTTATTGTATTTTAATTTCGTTAATAAAAAAAGTTTATATTCAATATAATTTAAAGATCGTCGCTTTATTCGCGGAACGATTGGAGAATCGACTAAATAGAAACGATTGGAAAAAATCTAAACCTTTCAGGTATGTAGTGTTTTGTTCTTGATGGTGAGGAAGATTCCCAGAACTCCAACTCCCGTTAAAGGCCGGCAACGCGCTTGTGACTCCACTGGTGTTGCGGGTGCCAATGGGCGACGATAATTGCTTACAATCAGGTAATCCGTCTGCTCGTTTGCCGCATTTGTCATAAAAAAATCTCTGTGTCTTCAAATTATTAGAGATTGAGTTTATTTAGTGTTGTAATGTCATACAACTGCGTCTACTGATTTGCATCACATGGACCTCACGCATCAGTGGACGCCGCGATATCAACTCACTTGGTGGTTTATTTTTACATTGCTTTCGCCCGACTTACTAAGTAAAGAATTGTTCTAGCGCGACTCGATAACAAACAACGAAGTGAATTACTGACAGTAGATAGCAGGAGCTGGGACATTTATCTTATCTTCATTCGGAAAACTACAGAACCAAGAACCACGATAACAGAATTACTTAAGCCCAGTCGAACATTTGTTACGAATTTCTAGTCGTACGCCGCCGGAAAACACTGTTTATTTTATCAAACGAACATCACAGATTTTTATTCGCTATAATGTTATTTTTAGTGTTATCTTAATGTTTAGAAATAGATAAAAAATATATACCACAAAGGTGGCAAACAAGCATCCGACCCGCTTGATGGTAGGTGGTCACCGCAGCCTTTGGACGTTTACCGAGGCATCATTCACGCGTTGCCAACCCCAAATGTAGAAATAGATGTTTGAGATGAAAAAATTAAAATTATATTATAATACTGCATCAAGATAATATAAGATAGATTATAAGGTGATTTAACGTAGATTATGTTGCTCGTCAATGAAAATGTTAACATTATTTGCATCCATTCTATTCTATTTAATGAAGAACTCGTTTCCGATTCTCTATAACTTTGGTTCAATCCAGAGTATCCAGACTTCCAGACTTTTTTTTGCCGTGTGATGCCGGCTGACTAGATTAGCACCACGCCATCTCCTCCCGCAGGTGTCGTAAAAGGCGACAAAGGGAAAAATCCTACGGACAGGCAGCAGCGTTCGTCGAAACCCAATCTACAGCTATTGCGGTATCTGCCAAGCGTGGCGACTATGGCAACTACCCCCAAGATGATACAAGGCATATTTGTGGGAGGCCTATGTCCAGCAGTGGACTGCATACGGCTGGAATGTATGTGAATCCAGACTTCAGACTCCACGTATCTACTACTTCACATCCATCGGGTGCGGTTTAACATTGATATGCAAAATGAGATACTTACGTTTTGTAATATTCGTAAGTGTTCATTAGTAATATTCGTAAGGAAACGTGTGCTATGTGCGACTATCCTTAGAGACGTATCGCCTAGCATGGCCACGGCTCAGGCCGAGAAGGGCTATCCCCAGTAGGGAACAGCCTTTATCGGCGCTACTTAGGTCACAGATTAGTAAATTGTTACTACCTTAGGTTTCGTAGTACGTCGTTACCAATGCGAAAGCAATTACATTAATAAGTATATAGACTTAAAAGTAAAGAAAAATAACCATTTCACATTCGTATCTACAGTGGATAAAACAAAAAAATATTTGAAGAGGGCCTTGTGTTGTATAGTCAGCGTCAAATATTTAGTTACAGTCAGTATGGCCAAATAAATCGATACACATCTTTACTGCTGTATAAATAAAGATCTATATCGATATAGGTATCGATTAACTATATCACGCTGACGTACATAATCTAACCTAAACGTTTTACTAAATGCCACGTTATAGTATCACTATGGAGAGCTATGGAGCGCAGCATATTAGGTGTGAAACTCAGGGATCGCATCCGGAACACCACGCTGCGCTCAAAAACTCAAATAGAGGATGTAGCTCGAAAAGCGGCCAAGTTAAAGTAGGACTGGGCTGGTCATGTCTGCCGCATGCCGAATGACTTGTGGGCCAAGTTAACCACGGAGTGGGTGCCCCACGAGTCAAACCGGGGATCCGGCAGACCCCGTCGGCGATGGCGGGATAACTTGGACTCCTTTTTGAGAGACTGGCCAGATGTAGCTCAAAACCGGGACGATTGGAGGAAGAGGGGGGAGGCCTTTGCCCAGCAGTGGGACACAATAGGCTCACAATAATAATAATAATAATAATAATAGTATCACTCCAAAAAATGTCGCCCACTAATATATCACATTATTTCTGACCCTTTTTCTTGGTAATAAATAGTTGAAAGATATTTCCTAGTACTTGATGGTAGTTATTGAAGGTATTAGGTATTTTTTCATTGGTAGCATATTTTACTAATTTACTGAATATGCTTACTGGGAATAACCCGCGCGGAATGGCGCGCCGTCCGGGAGTGCGAGACCCCGTTGATGTCTTTTGCTTAATGTCTCCCACTTTCACGAGTTTCTTGACCCTGTCTCTTAAGATATTTCGCGTTAATCTCTTTGGAGAAACCTTTTGTGCAGCACAATGTGAATTCGAATGTTTGTTTTGTTTTATAATATATATATGTATATTGGATTCGAGCTTATTGACTTTTGATTATAAAGTCCTTCGAAAATCCCGATATGATTAAACTTTAAGTAAGTTAAATCTGAAATAAAGCCAACATCAACTTATTTCTTTAGTTACTCTGAATGCCACTTTCGCCTCACAAACGTAATTTATAATTCAGTACTTTTTAGTAAGCTTGATTAATGATTACCGTATGTAAGTACGCTGTCGGTACGCACTCATGTAGGCTGGGTTACATTCTGAACACGATTTTACAAAATTTTCTCAAACTTAATTACCTTCACGACCGCACTGAGGCCACGAAGCGAGAGAAATACAAAATTCGCATAAAAATATTCATAACTGTTAAGATTTAAAAAAAAAGTTGTTTACCGGGCAGATAATTACATTAAATAATGATTGGGGGCAAAAGGCACGGCGCTCATCTCGAGGGCTCGCTGGCCGCACGATGAGGCAGTAAAATAAGGCTTCGCGGCGCGGGGCCGGGGCTCGAGCGACGGAGGGGCGGGCGGGGCGAGGGACACGCAGCCTGTCGCCCTCGGGAGAAACCTTCGGCGGCAAGTCAACACCGGTAGCGATTTCCGCATTTAAAGCAACTTACAAAATGGAATTCAAATTGCTTTTATTTCTTATATTTCGAATCCAATGAACTGGTTTTTTGATAATAAATAATATTTACAGCCTTTACAGCTAACATAATTTATCAATAGATATTGTTTTCTGTGCCGTTGAGAATATAATTAAGATCTCGTTCAATCGTTTTATGCCACACTGTAACTATAACATATAATTGTTTAATATAATAAAATAACAGATTAGTATGCACTATGTAGTTGATAAAAGTTTTATTATGAAATTATTAAAAATTAAAAATCGCTGTCAGCTTATATTAAAAGCCGCTCCTTAACAAAAAGTCATCATTAAAGTGTTGGAGGCGGCGAACGCAGCCTCCGCCTAAACGATCCAGCCGACTTTTTATCACTCGACCTACCGACCAATCCATATCGACACTTTTTGTTTTCTCTACTGGAATATTCCATTTTGAAAACTTATTGTAATTATCAGCACACAATACCCTATTTGAAATAGCTGGGCCGCTCCTACTGGACGCCGAGCCTTATAGGACCGTGACTCACAGCGCGATCGGCGAATATTGAAACAATGAATGAAGACAAGCTTCAGAAAACAATGACAAAGCTTTACTACTTAAAGAAAAGACGTAGAGCGTGAGAAAATATAAGGGAATTGATAAATCATTAATAAAGGCAAGAATAACTCAAATATTTTTTTTCTTAAGTATGAAGGACAATACAAACTTCAGCAGTGATATCTTGTTCCACAAATCTCAAAAACTGTTCAGGTTTGGTTAATATACTTGAACAGCGATGGCGAACGTCGCAAATTGCCGATTCTCATATCTTGAAAAAAACTTTTCCATCTCTGAATAAGTAATTTATTCTTAATAATAAATTGAGTCTGTGCAAATTCGAACGCCGACAGTCTCGCGATAAATGATAATTACGATAACGGCTAGTAATTACAGTCGAATCGCAAACGACAGCAGGAAATATATTAAAATCTGTTATTTCAAAATTATGCATTAAAATTTTTCTCACCACGAGTTACATCACAATATGTGAAGCTCATACCGCCTACTAACTAACACTTAATACCTATTACTTTGCCGATAAGGTGAGTGGATGGAGCAGTTAAGAACGATCTTAGTTAGTGGACAGAGATACGTTTAAGCGTTATTTATTACGGTCGCCGGAACACAAATATCGGTTTCGTAACAAGAGAGTAATAAAGTCCAATCTTTGTAATTTTCCACAGTTGAATGTTTTTCACATATTAATGCTTGAAAAGGTCGCCATGTGTATATGTAATGAATGGGCTCCGACCATGCGCGCGGGTCGAGGCCAGCCGAGGAGTGCGCGTCATCTCGCTCTCGGAGCCAGGGGGTCCGGACCCGCTCGCTCGTTTAAACACCTACAATACACGTAGGTATTACACTAAAAGTCTAAGGAAAAATAATTGATCTAAAGAGACAAATCCTAGCGAAAAGCAGACACTATTAGAGCAGACACAGAACTAGACATGTGCTTAAAAAAATGTTTAATCAGTATAATTATTAAGTCCATGAAACCCAATACAGACATCCAATAACGACCACCGGGAGGGTCAAAATGGGGGCCGAGGTATTCACATTCACATGACGGAGCTTCACTATTAAGATACCTATCTGACCTAACAAGGCCCGCTTGTAAACTAAACTCTATTGTATTTATACAAATGTTAGACATTCAAAGTATTTTATCAAGGAAGTACCTTTAATATAAATCTAATTATTACTCGTTTTAGACAGTTTTAGTACCTACTTATTAGGAAAAACATACCTATTTTAGCCTGAAACTAAATTTGGTCGTACAATCACACTTTCTAGGGATGAAATTTCAATTTTCATTCATTGTAATAATAGTTAAATTAATTATACATTAATATAGCAAAAAAATAAACATAATAGTTTAATTTGTAATGAATTTTGAGAATTCGAGTTAGTACAAGGTATGAATAAAATGGCTAGTGTTGTGTTGTGTAAACAACCAGGACATGGTGTGGTATCAAAATTGTCCTAGCACCCTAGTCATTGTATTTTTTATTTTCACGTTCAAGGGTATTTCTTACCCATCTATCGCCTAACCCGTTATATCTAATTAACTTTAAAAAAATACATTTGGCATTATATAAAAATGTATTAATTTCCTTATTCATACATATGAATTCGGTATAATAGAAATCTTATAGTGCTGTATGAAAACATGACAAAACTAAATCACTCTTTCATTAATTTACAATGAAGCATGCGAGACGGACTATTAAGTAAGCACATAATCTAGCAGTCCTATCTAGACATTGTTATATAATATTTCCGAACACATTCATTAGGTTAGGTATAAAACATAATAAATACATGCATTTAAACCCAAAATCAATAACCATCATCTTCAGAATATATGATGGTGACTGATATCAAGTATGATGTCACAGCGCGCCAGTGAAACATGAGACCAACGATAAACTGAATATTTAGTCCGAGGATGTAGAAACCTTTAGAAAGATCAGTAATAATAGTATTGGTTTCGACGGGCAGGCTATGGCTACATCACAGCATCGAAATGTGATCGGCTCGGGAGCGGCGCGCCGCGGGCCCTCGCAAGTTCAAGGTGAACGCGTCGCTCCGCCCACGCGCCGCTCCTAGCACAACCGTTATACTGCAGGCTTCAGACCAGAGCAAACACTATCACCTGGCTTCTAACAACACCTACCCACTTACCACTTTAGAAATTATTGATCAAAAGAAATACCCACATATAAATCGCGTTGATTCAAACATATTAACTTGTTCACTCAATGTGTACAAAGTAAATTATATCAATCTAACTGGTGGACCTAAATTGTTAACAAACAAAACGCAATTAACACATAGGGTGATGGCACTTTAAGCTGACAGGCACAAATAATAGACACTTAGTTCTTAATTCAAAAATGATAACGTTATAAATTGATTATATCCCAACAAAATAATGCACAACACTTGACTCCTTTGAAATAAGCACTAATGTTAATTATTGGATCATTGTACATTACTGGCGCCGTCACCCTTATACTTTCTTCTTTACGTTTCACGGTTTCGTTCAGGCGCTCCTAACACCGCTTATAGGAACTGCCTCAGCCTAATGGCTACCGGCCACCAGCAGCCAGAAAAGGGGCAAACATTATCAATTTATCACCAAGTTTCTAACTATATACCTTTCCGACCATTCTCGTATTAAGTAAATACTTTACCAGCAGCGAAGTGCAAGGAGACCCCAAACATTATTACTAAGTTCCGTACAACTGGCTGATCACCATTGCTTTTAAAACTAAGTAAAAATTTTGTTTTAAGTACATATATTTCTTATGTTCTATGCCTTTTTTTACTAAACCTAACCTAAAGAATGTGTTCAGATATATTATATGACAATGTCAAGATAAGACTGCTAGATTCTGTGCTTACTTAATTGTCCGTCTCGCATGCTTCATTGTAAATTAATCAAGTGAATGTCCTGGCGCGCACCTTTAATAACTGCATGCAAGCAATCTCCAAAACGCGGAAGTTGCTCAAGGGTACTTAATTGCCCGGCTCTAAAGCCTTAATCTCGCATCGGTATCACTAGCCTGTATACATAATAAGCGAGGCCTTTCCATCGCAAGCAACTAATATTCATTTCAACTGCATATTACATTTTTGTCGTTGACTCTTAATTAGTTTTTAAATGGATGCGCTGATTATTTCTCCAGTTTGCTAATGCGCTAACGCAAATTGACAATTAACGAGCTTCTCGTTACATCCTCTAACACGAAGTTGCGACACCGGACTGCGCAGTGTCACACGCGTCACACCTGCGGTCGTTATCAGTGCAACCAGTGCTGATATTCCAATAAGACCCAGAACTAGAGAAGGGACGCTACCGGTAAGTTACCAATTTTAGTATGGGAAATGTTACCATTTGAGAATATTTCCTATAGTAACTTTGGTAACTTACTGGTAGCGTCCCATCTCTACCCAGAACCCAGAAAAAACGTTTGTTTATGACGACGAGAGTGTAGTTAATAACACTCAACGCAACTTTGGAAATTTATAAAGGCTTGGGCAGATAGGCGCGTTTTGTGAGCGTGGCGGTAGCGTAGCGTGACACCGATGTGGCTAATGTAACGAAATAAGGCACACATTCGGACGGCAGCGTCGCGCCCCGCTGCGCCACGCCACAAAACGCGCCCTATGTGACCAAGCCTTAAGATTAAATAATCTATTTTCTTTAAGTTTCGTACTGGAAAGATCTTACTAGCCAGTTTTTAAAATCAACAAAAATAAAGATAGATTTTTGGATATTATTAGACTCATAATATATTTAAGATTTGATTCCTTCTCAAGACATGCAGGTAGGCTCGCCTCGCTATGCGCGGTATGCGTTCCAGCACGATCTAGCTAAAATTAATTATCGATTTGTAACGATATCTAATTACCATAATATTATTTAAATATAAATGCCGTTGCTGCTTTAATTTATGTTATAATATATCAATACTACCAATACACAACACTTTTCTAACCTAACTTATCCTCGTCTCTCGCGCACATTACCATACCACGGCTAGATACTTGGTGAACACACCACAGACAGATTTTATAAAGGCAGTTGAAACAGTCAGAAAAAAAGCAGAGCCGGATATCGAAGTCCGTATATTTCGAGCATCTTTCTCTTTTACTCCAATTAAGGCACCATGAGAGTGACAGAGACAAACGTCCGAAATTTACGAATATCATGTTTCGCGGTAGCGCCGCAGTTTTCGCTGCCATAACCAGTATAGGTAATGTAATTAAATAGCTAATGTAGAATTATAAGTCAAATATCTAACTTCATCTGACGTGGTATTTAGTACTATATACTGTCAGCAGCAAAAGTGGCTAAGCGTTTGAAGTATTCAAAATTACCTACACGCGCTCTTATTCTCTTGACAATAGAGATGTGTTGACGTCATTTTGATTATCTCATACGCTTAGCCACTTCTGCTGCTGACTGTACAAAAGAATAACAATGTCACATATCACCCTAAAATAGTTTCTGACAACAGCCGCACGGCTATATATTTTAGAATAAACTAATTAAGAATCGCATTATTAAATTTATAAATATTACAATCATGGATTTCACACGGAGCTCAACATTTGTATCACATGGCGTGTTCGAATGTAAAAAAGCAATTTACATTAAGCATACCAAATTGCACCGAGATAAACAACTTATAATAAATTAAAAGTTTTATTTAACCTCATACCTACTCAGTTCGCTGAGATGGAATTTCCCATCTTGAATGTTTTAAGACACCTGGCAACGCGATATTTCGATGCCGCCTCATAAATCTAGGCAATAAAATACGACGTAACCACGACTATTTAGAGTTAATCTTATTTTATTCGAAATTTGATAACGGGCTATAAAACGTGGTCGATGCGGTCGTGTGTCTGCGAGCACCAATACCTTTTGTTTTCCTTAATACTTAGTTGTTTTCATACTCATTCAAACTAATTACCTTCCATGTAATTATTATTTACGTGTATTATTCCAATCCGATTTGTTTTTAAGTTGTAAATACTGTATACGAAATTTTATTAACCGCAGAACTGGCCTTCCCACGACTGACTTAAATTTAAGGATAATTGCATCACATATTTTTAAATCTCAGAGTATTACTCGCCGCGTCCTTCATTGTTTTTAACTACAGCATCCGCTCAAAAAGTTTCTGACTATATGTGTAAGTAGTGATACTCGTACGTACCTGACACTACAATGGTTGTGTGGATTTACTGGGAACATAAATAAATAAATAAATATTTCGGGACAATCTTACACAAATCGACCTAGTCCTACGGTAAGCTGAGTAAGTCTTGTGTTGTAGGTACTAGACGATGATATATATAATATATAGATACATATAAATACTTAAAAACATAGAAAACACCCATGACTCAGGAACAAATATCTGTGCTCATATCACACAAATAAATGCCCTGACTGCGAATCGAAACCAGGATCATCGGCTACATAGGGTTACTATCCACTAGGCCAGACCGGTCGTCAAAACGGATTATGAACCGAACATGAGATTAATAAAAGGTGATGAAGTTACCTGGGTATGGTGATGACCTGGCCCAGCTCGTCGACCACGTGGTCGGCCAGCACCAGCACGGTGCCCTGGCCGGGCGCGCCCACCACCACCGACACGCCGCCGTCCACTAGCTGCCCGTCCTCCAGCTGTCCGCTGATCATCTCCACTCGCTTCTGGTCCGGCGTCGTAGTGTATATTACAGTCTGTTTCTCGTCTTCATAAATGAGATCAATAGGCGTCTTCTCGTCTATGGACTCCATGCCCTGGTCGTACACGTCCGGCTGTACGGGCACCTTGTTGTCCGGCGCGTACGCGGCCAGCTCGTGCGGCGAGTGCCGGTACGAGTGCGCCTCGGGCGGGTAGCCGTCGTCGGAGTCCATCTCCACCTTGTGCGGGTAGTAGTCGTGCGGGTGCGCGTGGTGCGCGTGGTGCGCGTGCGCGGGCTGCACGGGCGTCATGGTGGCGAGCACGGCGTGCGCGGGCGCGGGCGAGCGCGGCGCGGAGGCCGGCGAGGCGGGGGCTGCGCTCCGGCACCAGCGGCACCGGGGACACGGCGGACATGGCGCCGCGGGGGGAGGCCGCGCGTGTGGCCCCACTCACCAGCACCCCGCGTAACACTTTGACTCCCCCAATTTCAACTTCTGAAATAATTTCCCACATTGGATAAGTCTGCGTGGACAACAAAAGTCTATGTTATATTAACACTTGTATATTATGTTATTGTCTTCTCGTATTTCATTATTTGTTAGGTGTGCGTGAACTACTATTTTAAGGTTGTTAATTAAAGACCAGCGGTATGACGTGTCCTGTTCGATAGTGACGCGTTGAACTCTTTTGTTCAGGAATTCAGCACGACGCGCTGTTGCAACGAACGATATGAATCAAAACAAGTTTCAAGATATGACAGAAACCCAATACGGAACAAAAAGTAAAACTAAATTAAACAAAAGAAACTGAATTAAATAAAAGAAAAACGTAGGTCAATAACTATCAACAACTGCTAATAAATCAAGTTCGAACCGAACAAATCAGAGCACTACATTCATAGAGGTCCATAACAATCGAGATTGCACACGAGTGAGCTAAGGGTGCCACGGCATCAGCTGATGCGAGTCCAGTTAGAAGAACTGGTATCGAGGCACCTGACGCCGAAGCGCCCGAACTCGTTCAGAAGCCGCCCTCGGCCGCTCCGACCACCGCGCCCGTACGGTACAAACTGGTAACTATTGTACCACGTGCCTGTCAAACAACAACAATATGCACCTAATACATCAGGCTCATTTTATTGTGTACGCCAAATTGTAAACTCGTTCGATAACAACCGGACCTCCGAACTGGAATCCGATGAGATTACCGCGTATTAGATAAGTTCATTGAAACGATTGACGCCAAAACACGAAGTAGGTAATCTGGGGTCTAAAATATAATTTCTTATCACTGCGACAGCATGATACTGACTGTGCCACTTTCTATCAAGCTGTGTTAAATAGTATAACCAATACTGTATCAATGTCTACCATACCAAAACACTGTAAAAATCTGAATACATAACATATAAGTTACAATTAATATAAGCTTTTTCTTAGGTACAGCTTCTAAAGAAAAGCATAAAACTAAGTTCCATTTTAGTAAGGAGACTGCTTACATAAAAAGATAAGTACTGCCCTCTCGATGAAGCCGGGAGGCTGCCATCGAACGAAAAGGAAAGAAAATACGCTCCGCTGCTAGTACGAGTGAACCAAACGTAAATCGGTCAGTTTCTGTATTTTCACGATTTAAGATTCTCTTTGTCTGTCTACCTGATATGGTTGTCTTGCACTTATAAGAATCCGCAATGCTTCTTGGAAGAATCTACCATGAATATTGACATATAGGTAATAACTTATCATAGTAATTATCTACTACTAAGTAGGAACACAAGAACTACAATAACCTATTACCAACTAGGAATATAAGTAAACGAATAAAATTGTTTAAAAGTCTTTGTTAATTTGTAGCATTGGAATATTCATGACCTGGAAAAATATTATTTATTTAGGTAAGAAATTAACATTGTACCAACAGTAGTACTTGAACTGTTTTACTAGGTTATGAGTGCACAAATTAATTATCTGAATGTTTTCAATGTTTTAGTGTGAAGAATATTTAATCGAATTATAATTAAATATGATAATGTTCTTGTTTATGTCAGGGCTTGTTATTTGACTTTCAGAATTTTTAAGATGACGACCTTGCCATTCGGTTCCACCAGTAATGCATGCCCAGGCAAGCGCCATTGCCTCTCTGCAGGAGGAAAAATAAAATTACAAAAAGGCTTTGCCGCGGAGCCGACAAGCTGCGCTAGTGTGCGGCTCGCACACACTCACGTGCACGAAGCTCGCCGGCATATCGATACAGCAAGAAATGAACGTAATTCACTCACACACGCTAGCAAACATGGCCTGTCTGCACTGACAGTGTACCTATGTAGTTTATACGAACAGCACACACGTACACGTACGTTACACATGGATATCGCGGCCTTTTTATTTCGACTTAAAAATTACGATTATTTATGTTTGTTGATCCCCTAAGCTTATTGGAAATCGACGCCGATTCCTACAGATCCGAACCAAAACAAAGAAGTGTTTTCTGATTATGAATACATCTCTGCCGGAGAAGGCATAGAATCTGACGACGACGACCATGTTGTAACCACGAGCACTACGAGACACTTTCGAGTTCAGCAAGAACGTCATAGCACTGGTCTGGTTGAGTCGGGGGCGGCGGCGGCGCAGGCGTCCTGACACAGGCCGTCACGCACGCGCGTCAAACTAGTATCGTGACGTCACGGCCCACCCGGCGAAATTACAAAACCGGCCGGCGGCAGCCGAGAGCGCCAACAAGCGGCGCTGGCGCGGCGCAGTGGTGGACGCGCGGCCGGCCGACCCCGACGCGCCGGCGTTACGTACCGTGGGTGGCGTCGCGACGCTTCGCGGCGCGGGACGCGGGCGCGGGGACTGAGCACGCGGCGTGCGGCGCTACGGAGCGCGGGCGCAGGTGCTCTGAGCGCAGCAGCCTCCGCGGCCCGGCGCCGCGCCCGCCTCCCCGCGCCGCCCCCGCCGCGCTACACGCACGCACCAAAACGACGAATTTATCTTCCACGCATGCTGACTGACCCTCTACCCGAGGACGTTGTCCAGGGTGCCGCAGCGATTTGCCGCCAGCGCCGGTCAAATTTACGATTATGACCTGAGAATAAAATGTTTTTTATCTTCGGGCTAATCTCGTTATTTACTTGATGAGATTGGAATTTAAAGTTGAACAATTTATTTTCATCTTATGTCGCTAGTTAGTTTGTTGACTGTCGTGTGGTAGGTATATGCCTACGTAATAGAAGTCTGCGTCGACGCCGGCGTCGCGCCGCCTGAGGCGACAGCCGCGGTGCCGCTGCAGCCGTTACAAAACTGCGACCTGCGACGCATGGAATTACCCAACTTTACGCAACTTCCTTTATCGGACTTTCGAGACAAGTTATAGCAGCTTATTTTGTTCAATATCGATCAAAACAAAATTGAACTCCAAACTGTTGAAATACAGAGATCTCGATACAATTACATTCACGTGTTCACGTCAACTGTATCAACATAAAGTCCAGAAGAGAAAATGTCCTATTGTATATAGCTTTAATTTGTGTAGTTATATTTATCATGAGACTTATCGATTCACATATATTTTTTAATAAAATTATAGATAAATTAAATACTTTAAAAACTATGTAATAATTATTGGGACACAAACAAATATTAAGAGTAAAAAAACATGTTTTAAAAACTAAATCTAAACTTACTATTTAAGTTATTGTTGCTTTATTTGTTAAAATACCAAATTACAAATATGTATAAAACACCCTTTTAATCGCATTGTAGGTATTGATTAACTCTTATGAAAGTTATGAAGTTTTATAGCGTATCACGGTTTTTAAAGTATACACGCATCGAAATGTTTATAATATTTACAATATTTCGATCTTTAAACGAATATCTTTCTTTTTGTCTAGTACTATAGTCAACGTCAGATCTATTTGTCTCTTTCTCTGGCATATAAACCATATTATATTATACTTACTGAAATACTGAATAAAGGGTGCAATAGACATTTCCAACCAATGTCATAGAACTTTCATCATGATTGCTGACTTATATTATGAAGTTATGAATTCATTTTACACAATAAAATTAATCCTGATATTCCTTCCAAATCGCCACTTTAGACTGACATACAGAACCACAGATACGCATTTTTAATTTAAACACTTTTTTAAGTATCCGCAGATAAGAGATAAGGTCCTTGATTGTCCCATTGATATACCAAGGATTTTTAATATATCTATGAGATATAATAATGGTATAATATAGATTACTATATCTATGAGATTTTTATCCACATGGTACATGCTTATTTTACAATAATTTTGATTATCGCCAAACTGTAACCAGTTTGTTGGCGATGAAGCGCTCAATACTTAAATCGAACCATGCACCTCAAGAAAAACTAACATGCAATAATATAATAATTAAAAATTCCTTTAATTGTCCTTGATTGTACGGCCAAACACTGCAATCATAAAAAAAAAGATAAAAGATCTTTATTTTTCAATTTAGGCACATTACATGCACTTATGAACGTCAATGAAAAATCTAACCCTACACCTCTGGAACTAAGAACAGAACGGCAAGAAACTACTGTTGGACGTAATTTTTCAAAACAGTGATATTTATATCAAATATGTAGTCCGAAAAGAAAACATATCAAACAGTTTATTACAAGATACAACTAAAAATACTAAAATATAACGCATAGACAAATTTAACTTCACAAAAATTGACATACTTTGATATGCTTTCTTACCTGAACTATGTCATTTAAATAATTAGGCAGTACATATTATACAATTGATGATTTAAATGTCAGGCGGTTTAGTTATAGTTTCTGGTTTGGGCCATGCCTGTTTGTCTGTTAAATAATCCTATACTCTCTAATAGCCTTATGATATCAAATATTTTTTTAAGTAATTCTTAAGTACATATACTACCACCTAACGTCCAATTCTGATCTAATTACGCAAATTCGCAAATTAGACATCGTAATGTCAAACTGAGGTAATTCATTCGCAACTCATTCGTTGCTGAGATTATTTTAGAAAATATTATTACTAATAGCATATTTTTGTAAATGTTTATACTTTGCGTTTTTTTAAAGTATATAAGTAGCATATTAAGTGACACTTACTGCGTAATCCAGGAGCGAAAGGTTATATTAGTTAACGCTTTTGGAAAACTTTAAATAAACTGATTGGATATGAGATATGAATATAAAACAGAATGAATTTGACGACCGGTCGTCAAATTCATTGGGTAGTGACCCTGCCTCTGAAACCGATGGTCCTGGGTTCGAATCCCAGTCAGGGCATTTATTTGTGTGATGAGCCAGATATTTGTTCCTGAGACATATATATATCGTCGACCAAAAATTGTGACATCCATACCTGTAACACTAGAAACAAGAATACGCTTGCTATCAGAAAGTGTCGTGTGCGTAAAGTGTATAAATCATTTTTTGGGCAATGTATTCATTTATATAACAAGTTACCTGATGATGCCCTAAAATTACCCTTCCCAGTACTTAAGAATTACTTAAAAGTCTTTGATGTCTAATCTAAGGGCTATTACAGAGTAGAGGATTATTTGACAGACAAACATGCATGGCCCAAACCAGAAACTAACTAAACCACCTAGCAATTAATTCAACAATTGTATGTACTGCCAGATCATGTAAATGACACAGTTCAGGTAAGAAAGCATATTAAAGTATTCTATCTATTTTGTGAAGTCAAATTTGTTTATACATTATTATTTTTACTTTTATATTTTAGTATTTTAAGTTATATCTTGTAATAAACTGTTTGATATGTTTTCTTATCGGACTACGCATAATTATGTAAGTACTTTAAGATTTGATGTATCACTGTATTGAAAAAATAAGTCCCGCCGTAGTTTATTGTCCGTATCTTCTCGGGTCAGAGGTGTAGGGTTCGAACCGGTGTAGATTTTTCTTTGACGTTCATAAGTGCATGTAATGTCCCTAAATTGAAAAATAAACATCTTTTATCTTTTTGTCGTCTACCTATACTCCGTCTGTTTAGGTAGTTAGTTTAAAAAAAGGTTAAAAATCTTGACGTGTCTTTTTATTGATAAACGATTTAAAAAAATCAGTGACTATTACTATTTACTTACGAAAGCAAAATAATGTAAATAGAGTCTGGCTATTGAAATAATAATCAATGTTTTGGCGGGAAATGAATAAAATCTTAGGATGGTCACACCTTGTATAGTAGGACGTATAGTTTTGATACTAGCAAATATTTTTGATTTTCTGTCCACACGTAAGGTACGTAAGGAACTAAGGGCGGATTGCACCAAACCATCTGCTAATGTAGGCAAACAGTTACGCTAACGTGGGGTCCTTACCAATTGTTTTAAAAAAATGGGTTACACCAACAGAAAGCACCAACAGAAAGCATTTCACTAACATTTTTACAATAGCACATAAAATGTTATAGGTACTTTTATTATACCTAACATTAGTTTTTTCAGATTTTATTTTGACCACATGAAATGGAAACAAAAAAAATAAATGCAATATAGAAGATGAAATAGATAAAATTGAATGAAAGCATACAAAAATATGTAATTAACTCAAAGTTGTGTCTTCGAACAGACAATGAGTGATTTTAACAATAAATGGGGTTAGCAATTGTCAAAATCCAAGTTTGAAATGGTAGCTTGATGAGGCCGCTTTTTCCCCGGAGTACTAAACTCACTATTGTTTTGTTTCCCTTCATTTCGTATATTTTTCAAAGTTGAAACACAAAAACCTATACGAAAAAAAAACGTGATAATGGTAGGCTTAACAGTTTGCATGGGAAATTAAAATTACTGTTTTTAGTATTTTCCTCGCATTTTTTTCACTTGATTTTCCATACCCTAGACTTCCACGATCATTTCAAGACCAAAATTAGAGCGCGTTCGTGGTCAACGGGTCGACTAATCGATATAATCCGTTTTAGTCGTTTTATTTAATGAATGACTATAATAGCGGAAACCGAAGACAATATTTTATGGGCAAATGTTAGAAGTCTTACTTAAAGTATCAAAAGATTAATAGAGTACCAACCTACTACATTGTTTACGAATTGTAAACATTGCAGTTTTTCCTTGAAAAACGCTTCTTGCCTACTTCGCACATTTTCGTAATTGTTTATTATCTTATCTTAAATAATAGGTTGCGTACCTCTCTTGGTATCGTCATTCATTATTAATATTTTTTAAATAATCCTGTAGCCACCGCGAACAATTTAAACGAAGGACATAAATTGACAACAGTTTTTTTTTTTAATCATAGACAATTAGTGATACAACAGGGAGTTTTCAAAATTTGGTGCACCCAATTAGCGAAAGATGTAAAAAAAGTTAAATCACTGTCAGTTTCGTGACGACAATTAAGCATTAAATCTTTATGAAGATCGACTTGTTGACTTCTATTATGTTGTAATATCGATTGAAGTTTATAAATCGAACATCAAAACCAAGCTTTTATCGATATTTAATGCTTAATTGTCGTCACGAAACTGACAGTGATTTAACTTTTCTTAACAACTTTCACTAATTGGGTGCCAATTTTTGAAAACGCCCAACAACGAAATTTCTGTCAACTAAATTTGGTTACAACAACACCAGCCTTACTGAGCTTACCATAATACTAGGCCGTTGTGTGTAAGATTGTACCGATATATTTATTTATTATTATTATTTAATGAATATTGTGGAATAATTAGATAATTAACTCTTTTCCTGTGACATTATTATTTTACGAAAGCGATTTTTTTATCTATATCGCTTTAAATAAATCTAAGATTATTGAAAGATAATTCCTAACTACAAACTTTTCATCGGGAAGTAAATATTTTACAAAATATATAGGAGGCATTCCTTTTTTGTGCTGTGATTAGATTAATTCATAAAGAGCATTTATTAGGGACCAAAATAAATATTCAAATCATCATTTCAGCCGTAACTTATCCACTGCTGGTCATAGGCCTCGCCAAAATAGAAACCAAATATGACTTGAATGATCTTGGAAGGTAGTGGCCTTAGTCGCCACGCTTGGCAAGCGGGTTGGCGACCGCAGTAGCTGTAAAATGGATTTCGACGGAGACTGCTAACCATCTGTCGGCTTTTCCCCATGCCGCCGCTTATGACACCCGCGGGAGGAGTTGGGGATAGTTCCATTCTGTTCAGCCGGCACCACACGGCAAATCATTCAAATATTTATTTACATGATTTCAGGGGAAATGTTAAAAAAAACTGTTTTTTTTATTTGCCTTTTTTCCATACACGTGAAAATAAATTGACTGAAGTGGGATACTTCGGATCCCCCGTCTATTGTGACATGTTGGACCAGCTTTAGGTACTACAAGAACCCAGGCATATACTTTTGTAATTTAATGAATGAATACTTTTCGAAAATTTCAAATTTCAACCTTTTATGATTTCGAAAATACAGATACAGCATTGTGACAGATAGACGGGCTAACAAACAGCGAAAGTTTATTAATAAAGCCCCGTCGTCGGCACCCTTTGAGTGAGCCCTTGAAATTGTACAAGGAGCACTGAAGGTAGTTACAGTCCAAGTTACAAAATATGTTACAATACTTAATTTAGGTCCAATGACATTATCCTATCATATTGCGGCCTGGATTCTCACGCAATATATCAGGAACAATGTCCCGAGATAATGAAGTAAGTTGCAAATCGGCACAACAATTTAGTTAGGTAAAAATATCAATTCATTATAGTTATTAATTAAGGCGAGCAAATTGTAAAGTGTTACCTCAAAATGGTACTTATATGAAATGTGTACTTTATTTCGTGACCTTATATTATTGCTTGACCGTATACAAAATGTACAGTATAATATAAGTATGTATACGTAGTCCCATTGCAATAAAGTAATGGTTTTAGTGTAAACTAGGGTTAGATATATATTTTGAACAATATATATCATATCAGATTGTAAGATGATAATCTTTCGAAAACATCGTAGATCAACAGCGCTCGAATAGTAAATAATCATAATATATTTGTATCCACTGCAGCGATGGTCATAATCATTTTACGTGGGACATAATTTAAAGAGTTTCGTAAAATGGTACCACATCTACCCATATCCATAATGTGGTACACACCTGTGGGCTTTCACCGCTCATTTAAACAATTCTTGGAAGTTAAATAAGCACGTATTTATGTCGCATTTTCGAGGCAATTCGATATTTAGATTGGGTTTGTCTTGGAGCTTATTATATTATAATAAAACTGTTAATAACATAAAGTTATTTAAATTTTAAGTTATAAAATATATTTTGCATATAGAACATAATTCTCATGTTCGCCAGATGGACGAACTAGCAATAAAGTAACTGCGTATTACTCGTACCTATATATTATATTAGTATAAGTAAATACCTATGCAGTACGTACCTGTTTAGTTGAAAAACTTCTTAAGGCGAATAACGAAGCCGTTAAATTTAGAGAAACTATTGAGCCAAAGCATATTTATTATATTATTACATCTTTCTAGTTTTATTGAAAATCTGTATTTTATTTTTAAATCATGGCATATAAATTATTACTCTAAATACTTAGGTAATACTGAAAGTTGCTGGATTGAAAGAAGACGAGACTCATAAGGATGTTTTTGATGCGTGTATCCGTTATTATTTATACGTTTTTGCACACGTTGTTGGATTCATTGTGTTAAACAGTGAGACTAGTATTCAGTGGGAACCTCTTCAATGACTTCGTAAGTTCGTAAAAGGCTGTAACCTGTCACCTCCACTTCCGGGCTTGTAAATCGGAAACAGTTATCTTCGATTTTAGGAAATAGAACGAAGCCACAAGTTACAACGTCTAGACTATAAGGTAGATGAATCATCAGTTCTACATTTGCGAACTTTTTCTAACATTAAAGGCAAAAAAGTTTCGATAAAATCGATGTTTATGCTCCAGTGCATAAAGCAAGATTCTTCAAAAATTTGTGACTTAGATATAGTTTTACGGGTGTATAAAAATTGAATAATCTTACCGGGCCCGGTTTTATGTATCTATATTTTGTTATTGTGTACCGCCAAAGGCAGATGCCATAGCGCCAACATTTAAAAGGTAAGTGGATTTTTTTGGTGGTTTTTCTAATGTTGTATATAGTAATTATACCCAGACTATTTATGATAGTCATTAATTATTACATCGAAGGCAAAAATACTACAAAGCGGGATTGGAGGGAAATTTAAAAAACTTTTGTCGTGAAGCTGTTTTGTTGAGTGGTATTTTTTTATTTATTTAATTGCATTAGTTTGAGTAAAGCACTATACGAGTACATGCCTAGCCGTGAAAGGGTCTTAAAGGCTTCTTATACTATCCGGCCCCCCTTCGGTCGACCGTCTATATAACTCAGCCTTCAACCCCGTTTCCCGGCGGTTGCAGTAATGTACTATTATGTTTCAGCATTTAAAATTGTTACAAACCCTACCTATAGGGCCGATATGTAATACATATACAGGATGATTTCTCGGTCGTGATCCAGAACCAGTTTTTCTGACTCAGTAACTGGTTAATATTATGCTATTGTCTATTTATCAAAACAACGTTGATTTTTTTTTTATAATCTTAAACAAACCAAATTATGGTCACCCTATGCCTTTTGACATACGCAGTATGATACAATTATCACGGTGACTGAATATATATAGACACAGCTCTCCATACAAAAATGCCTTCCAAAATTGACCCCAGGCGCGCTGACACTGACAGCTATCCCCTCTTCATGCATATGTCAGAGCAGCTTGGAGTTTATCCAATAGACATATTCGCGCTATTAAAAAAAGTTGTGATTGGTTAATAAAAGTTTTAAACGTCAAACCTCATGCGTGGCGTTACAATATTATGGCGTTGTCAAACTTACAGGGATGATACTAACCGAGATGGAACCAATTTATATAAGTATTATTCTGACATGATTTTGCTATTAAAATTACGTTTGTCCATACTTATAAAAAGGTATAGGTATAGTCAATAATGACGTATTGGAGAACACTCCCACGATTTTACGTTACGACATTGCCTCAGTATTTCTCCAGTCCACGGGATAATGTCGCTCTGGAATATCGGAGGTGAATTTTCGTAAGTTTTTGCGCGACTAAATTGAAAAGTTGAAACATAATAGTAACTATGTGTAGTACATAATATGTATTTTGGAATAATAGTAATAGTGTGAATACAATCAAGGAGTTTAATTTCCAACCCATCTTAGGTTCTATATGGTATAGCAAACTGTCACCATAAGAGCAAGCTAAAATAAGACGTTACTTTGATATATCACACGCATTGTTTTGTTTACTAGGCAACATATTAACAACATTGACGTGGAGTACTGAAATTTGGGACGTCAAGGAACTTTGGCAACAATAGACGACTACTGAGTCTATATTCATCTTTTTCGTTCTTGCAATATTCAAATGATAGTGACGCAAATAACGAAATTTCGCTCATCGACGTTTGCAATAGACAGAGTCGTAAAGAACTCACTAAGAAGCTGACACGCTTTCAGAATTAGAAAAGAAAATGATAACTTTTCACGAAGAGGTTATTTGTAATATGCAATGACAGATAATAAGTATTTCAATCCTATTACTGAAATTACTATTTTTGACCTTAAGGCATCGCGAATGTCTAACGACATTTCAATGATTGCCCATTTGGGCAGGAAATTAAATTCCGTGAAAAAAATAATACATACTAAATTCTTTCCGCGGCCTAAGGCGAAACTAGAATGATTCTGACAAAAAGTTTACATTTATTTTATAGTGTAGGTATTTGTTTTTTTAAATAAAAGCAAATAAATAGGAATTGCTCGTTACTTGAAAATAAAATTAATAGTTTACTTACTAGTAGAAATGTTGCATACCATTATCCCCATTTTGTCACTGAGCATCATAAAGGCCTAAGTCATTATAAAACTAGTATAGAGTTACGACATTTGGTTCAGCGTATTAGTCTATACATCAATATGTTATTTTAAATATTTTTTATCATCTTCAGGTAAAACTTACACAAGCCAACGGATCCCATCGATTTTCTTGTATTTTTTTAGAGTTGTTTAGGTACCAATTTACCGCAGAAGAAGGCATTTAATATGGTTTATTTAATTTAACAATTTTATATTAGCTGACATCTTATGTCATAGAAAGCTTCTGTACTACTAAAGCTGTCAAACTAGATGTGGGGTCATATTTGAGTTCGAGTTAGGTTTCTATAGTATTACTAGTTCGTTGAATTATAATACTGTGTATGCGACAAGACGCCACATTGAGTAGGGTGACCAAATCGTAAGCAAATAATATATCTTTTGTAGGTACTTACCATTTAAACAATAATTATGATTTTCGGTGATAAATAATGAATGATTGTCATCGATTAAATATGGCCAAGGAACATAATACAAGACATGCACCTACACAATACAAAACCGCGTTCCCTGCATCCTGACAAACACATTAGCGACATCTATCATGTTTCACAGCAGTACGTCTCAGGGCTATAAGGAGCGTGCACGACGATGCTGCCGCTGCCTGCTGACGTTAATTGGAACTATTTAGTCATAACCATGTCATAACGTAACGTTGGCATTTATAACTAAAAAACAAACAAACAAAATACTACCCTGGCCAATTCTAATACATTTTCCCCTCACTAGCTCGTAAAGCGCTTGTTTATCCTTTAATACAAGCGGGTAAAAACGCATTTTATCCGCTAGTGATTAAAGTAAGTTGACGTCGAGTATACTTACAATTAACTTCTCATAGCTCTTATTGCTATGGTTTTAAAGTCTAAATTTCGCGAAGTACCTACAGCTCACCCACCCCGGTGGGGGCGGCGGCGGGCGCGGGCGAGCCTCGGACACGCACCGATTTGAAAATCGAATTAGAACATTCGAAAATCGTACTGGCTACCACAAGCTAGTAAATTCTATAAGGCACCTTTGTTTTTTGTAAAAATGTTGAATGTATTCTAAACGCAAAGAAAAAGTCAATGCGATTTCAAAACGTTTTTTTGCATGTTTCGCTTTCCTCGCCATAGTGAGGGGAAAAGCTTTGTGTTACACACGGGTGCAATTGTAATTTACTTCTCGTGTATAGAAACACTCGCTACGCTCAGGATTATATTTTAGAACCACTCGCTACGCTCGTGGTTAACAATAGAATCCATTCGCTTGCTCATGTTTCAATCCCAAACTAGCAGTTAAAATACAACTTTGCACCCTTGTATAACAAATAACTATTTTACATTTCTGGATACTTTATAACTTTAGAAATTTTATAACTTTCCACCGAATAACACTAACAAGGCATGGTTATGTAAATCCCAGCAAAAAATAAATGTAAAAAGGAGACCCAAGTTCAATGCAAAAATTACATTGTCTGTGGGCTTCGCCGTAAAAAGAATGGAGATCTAAATGAGTGCCAAGTTCTATGCAAAATCCAAACATATATTTATTGGAACAAAGTAACATTATGTTATGAACAAGTATTAAACTCTATTTCTTTGCTTTATTGTATACCTATATGTATATGAATAAAAATTGGTGTTATTTAAAAAAAATGTGAGATCTTAAAGTATGTTAGATTTGACTTTGGCCGGTTTTCATTACATCGCTTATTTTTAAAAAGTTATTCAACATAATAGGTATAATATTTATATTTTAATTCTGATAAAAATTGTGTGAGCGTCATTCGGACTACGGTTAATATGTAGTTATTACTTATTACATTTCGTTTCCCGCTCAGTCAAGTTTACCAAATCATATTAATTTTGCCGCAAAAATCGAAAATCTCGTTCTTTCAAGATTAAAATGAAAGAGGCACATACACTTTTATTTCGATGTTCGTGGAGACACAGTTGTTTTGATTACGTGCACGTATACCTAATACTACAATAGTACATTTCGATACTAGTGAAAAAAAAATTTTTTTCGACGAGGGTGAACGTTGGAGCCCGAGTGAAACGAGGGTGACAATCACCCGAGTCTTAAAGAAGTTTTTACACGAGTATCGAACCTAATTTTTCATAGCAAGTGCCTTAAAAAGTGAAATTTACGCACGCGAAGCCTGCGAAAAGTGCACTTTTTACGCACTAGTTAGGAAAATTTTATTACGTGACAGTGCAAGTTAATAAAATACTGGCAGCGTATAAGCAATTAAAATTATGAATCAAGTAAACACAGTCTGTGGAGTAAACATAGTGTATAGAATTATACTCGATATTTCTACTATAGCAACATAATCGTTTGACATGTGTCTTGTCGTCGTGGAAGAAGAAGAGGGGATACGCTCTTTTTTCGAAAAACCGATGCTTGGTGCGGTTCTTTCGTGATTATTTAGGAACTTTTATTTCATTTTCTTCGGTTTTCTAGTGCTAGTGTGTATAGTTATCATCAATTTAAAGGTAACACTAACTAGATATCAGTAATTATTGCTCCTTGTTGATTACTATCTAAAGAGAAGGTAACTTGATAACTATAACCTTAAATTTCCATATTAGAATTCAAAGTATTCTAACAGATTCCTATATTGTAAGACGTATATGAGTAAAGTAACAAGGGGAGTATTCATTTAATTATAAATACTACATTTTTATGTCTGTAACTAAACTTACGATAAGTAATTTTGCTAAGTACATAATTTCATCAACATATTGTTACACTTTTAATTTATTCTATGATTGTTTTTAGACAATGTCGGCCCTCATCCACGAAAAAATTTGGTTAGACAAGACCATCTACCACGACGCGGAACGGGATTATTACGAGTCCTTGTCAAAGGTCAGTGCCATCTATTTCAGATCAAAGTGCATCTTGTTATTTCTTTTTCAATTTACGTGATCCGAATTTACTATTATTTCCTTTTAAATTATGCAACTTTTACCCATACACTTAATGTTTTAGTTACACATACCTACTGATCAAAATCTTGAAAATGTCTATATTTATTTACATATTAAATATGTTGTTGTAGGTCCGAGTTCCCCTTGCCTCTACTCAGTCTTCTTTGGCTAATGAAGTGGCAAAAGCAAGGCAACATATCAAAAATTCTCTAGAATGTGTGAGTAATTCATATTTTACATAAATTCACACAATATTTTCACTTAACCCTTATAAAGAAGTACCTACAATGAAAAAAGTAGGTTAATTAATCAAAATAGTAGCAAATATGAAATAGTCAATAATAAATTATTCATTATGGGGGTTAGTTAATTAACATGCATTACAAACATTAAGCATAGCAGTCAAAATAATGCATTATTTAAAAGTAACATTTCCTTTGCCACAATTACTGGAATATATATTACATGACTACATATTAATATGTAATAAAATTATTTAATGACTTTATAATGTCAATACTTTCAGATGGATAGTGTTGCTTCTTTGGCTGGGGTTCCAAACACAGAGCTGACCAATAAAGTGAGCAACTTGGAAAAGGAGAACTCCGAGCTCAAAAAAACCATGGATGACTTGCGCAAGCTAGTCATCAGCCTCCAGGCCAGAGTCGAGACTCTTGAGAGCAGCAAACCGAACCAGGTCAAGGCTGAGGCTCCTAAGGTAAAATAACTGAATGAACTGTAATTATGGATTACTTAGTGCAGAGAGCAAAATGTAGTGTAGGCTCAAAACCCCTAAACCAACTACTTATGTATAAATGCGTCATTAGCTGAATGTAAGAAAAGTAGTTGTGGCCAGATAATTAAGGATGATTATTTTTAATATTAAATTTTTGTTGTACTATTAATATTTGAAAAATACTGGCATATTGTGTTTTAACATGATTTAAAGTTGTAAATAACTTCTGTAAAATTTGAACTAGATGTTCAAATCAAAACATTTTGCAATTAGGAAGGATGTTCAATACATTATGCCTAATTATATTTAGTATGAACTTGTAAAAAGTGTTGGTTTGACCATCTCATTATTTTTTTTATTCTAGTTTTACAGAAGTTGTTTATGACCCATGTTAAATCTTGTTTAAATGTGGGTATGTCGTTATGTCATAAAATATAAATATCACAAGCTATATTTACATTTTTATCAAATTTAAAATGTCATATCCATATGCAATTGTATTGGAAAACAATCTTGCCATTCATTTGTCTACAGGCCTGGTCTAGTGGGTAGTGACCCTGCCTATAAATCCAACAGTCCTGGGTTAACATCCCAGTAAGCATTGATTTGTGTGATGAGAGATATTAGTTCATTAGGTCATGGGTGTTTTCCTTGTATTTAAGTAATTTTACACTATATAATTTATATATGTATATTGTTCACCAAGTAAATTTGTGTAAAGATGTCTGGTAATATTTATTTAATTATCTGACTGTGACTGTATGTTAAATTAAATATTTTATTTTTCACTTACAGGTTGCAGCAAAAGAAGCTGAAGACTCAGATGATGGTGTGGATCTATTCGGATCTGATGATGAAGAAGAGAGTGCAGAGGCAGCTAGAATAAGAGAAGAACGTCTTGCAGCATATAATGCTAAGAAATCCAAGAGTATGTTTAGTTTATATGCTTATTAATTCTAGTCTGATCAAGATTTAAAAATGTAATGATAACAGATTATTTAGGTAGTGCTAAATCAACTATTCTTATCACTGTGCCATTGGGGGATGGTCCATTGAGGTTGTTATTTAAATTACTGTTTTATGGCACCTAAATTCACAAATAATGGAATATTATAATAGTCTTGTGCTCCTTCCATAATGAGTCAACTTGTTTCCAACCAAGCTTGTTTATATAACATTATTTTAACAAGCTGTGCTGTTGTCATCCCCTGGCTGGCCTGGCACATTCCATGTTTGAATCCTGGCTAGGTCATTTATTTGTCTGTTTATCACTAATTTTCATTCCTCAGACTGACTATAAATATTTAACAAATGATTTGAACAAACTTAGATAAATTTACCTAGTCCTCCATAACCTTAATATAGATTGTTGTTGTTGTGCATTTAAGTATTTATATGATGACAATATATATTTTATATTCCCCAGCCTCTTATTACAGTTATAGATATGGACCTGAAAAAAAAAACTAGTTTCTTCATAATATTCTTGTATTTTTAGGGTTCATAAATTTTCTTTACAAACAAGTTCTTAATTACAAACAAATACTGCAAAAGGCAGAAAATGTAACCCTAAAGTAAACATGGCCATGTACAGAAAACATTGTGCACTATTCCACTGTATTAGATTGATTCTAACTTTTCCAAACAGTCATAATTATTTAACTTTTATTTTCAGAGCCAGTACTCATTGCCAAGTCAAACATAATTCTGGATGTCAAACCTTGGGATGATGAGACCGACATGAAGGCTCTGGAGGAAGCAGTGCGAAATATCTCCTCTGATGGTCTCCTATGGGGAGCAGCTAAACTAGTACCACTCGCGTATGGCATCCACAAACTACAAATCTCCTGTGTAGTGGAAGACGACAAGGTTTCTGTGGACTGGCTCACTGAAGAAATTGAGAAGAATGAAGACTTTGTAAGTACTTTATGAAATTATTTATTTTATTATTTATGAGTAAGTATCTATCTACCACAAACGTATAGTCCACGAAGTAGAGCATAGTCCATATAGAACTTTATTACTTACCACTCAAACTTGAGTACCAAGTTCGCAAAAATAAATATACTTGCAGTGTAAAAACCGAATCTTATGGTGAAATCCTCAACCATGTAAAAGGATGTCTACATGAAAGAGTGTCTCAAGAAAAGAGCTGTAGCTTTTATCCAAAGCCACAAGACGGACAGATAACCTCATGCCGAGTCTGTCGCTGCAGTAGAGATCACTCCCGCGGTTAATCGGGGACACCTATGTCCAACAGTGAAATACAGGGCCTAGTAGATATATAAAAATACATTTACATATATAAATATCTGTAGGACCTAAGTAGTTGTGAATAAATGCATACAATCTTAAAAATATTCACATATTTTAAGACAACTACATAAAATGATTTCTATTCAACTTGTATTTTATTTACAGGTACAAAGTGTTGACATTGCAGCATTCAACAAAGTATAACAACTAAGGTTTTCTAAATAATAATAAATACTTGCACGTTATCTTTGTTTGTTTGTAATTATAGCTTTATATTGTAAACTAGCCGTCATCAAACTTAAATGATCAATGAGGACATCAAAAAAATCACGGAGGACAATAGGTAACACAAGATTTTTTTGTCAATCATGAACCACCAGTATCAACTTTACCACAGTTTAGCTTTTACCATTTTACTCTTATCTTAAAATGAAGATTTAAGCCAGGGATAGACTAGGGAACAAATGTCCTGCAACCCGTATCGCCAGCGACGTCGGGTGACATAGATTGACGTACAACGAGCAACAAGCCATGACTATGCCTGCAAGTGTCTGGCGAAGTCGCCGGACTTGTCGGTCCAGTTCGTTTGATATCTCGCCGACAATTGTCGCCGGACATTTTTCCCCTAGTCTATCCCTGGCATGAAGACTGTAGAAGTCATACAGATTGATTAAAACAAAAATTAACGGCTTATGTGATTACAAGTTATCTTTGTGTGGTATAGTGTTACGTATGACCTCTCTGAATCTACATGTATGAGCGGTTGATGTTGATATTTCATAAAATCAAATGTTTGGCTTTAAAACCCTTAACTTTCCCAGTGTCCACAGAAAAGACGCGAACCTAAAAATATTTGACCTGTATGACCCATAGACACTGACTATGAGTAGTAGTAGTACCACTTTTATTTTATTGAATAATATACAATTTTTTAATACATATTATTTTCAAAGGATCATTTATCACGTCTCATGGTCCACAGCAGCGCCACCGTAGCTTTTTTGAATATAGGAAAATATCTACATAATATCTATAAAATTCTAGACTAGTTCAAAAAATATCTATATCACTAGCATTATTGTGAGCTTTATTTCATTGTGGCGCTGCTGTAGAGCATACTTCACAGCAGCGCCACCATCAAACGTCTATTACTGCTTATCGTAGAGCCACATGTATGGCATCAAATAATTCTTTAACAATTCTATACCGACCTAGCATATGAAATTCCTTATTTTATTTTGAATATACGGACATTATGGTCCCTCAAACTTATTGTGAGAAATATTTTTTGCAGCGCCTAAAGCAATAGTGGCCACACTTGACAGACGGGTTGGCGACTGTAATAACTTGATTCGGTGACGCTGCTGCCCATGCTTCATTTTTTTCCCTTTGACATCCTTTACGATACTTGCAGGAGGAGGTGCTTTCTTAGCCGGCTCCACACGGTAAATAATTTAATACTATGGCAAGAGACAATTATAAGTTTCCTTACTTATATCTTACTGTTCTGTGTACAATTTAATAACAAAGACATCATTTACTTATTTAGTTTGAAAACGAACATTGTTCTCATCTATCAATTTATCGCCAAAAACATTTTTACGATAAAGCGCCTCGGGGCCGCACTACGACTGCAGCCATGTTTAGTGCTCATGTTTAGACCAGCAGTGTACGTCTAGCGTCTGAAATTACGACGATGATGATGCTTTAGCTTGCTGAATCCTTGGGCTAAGTCGGTTCTCTAGCTGTCGGATGACCTCATGGATGCGATCCTTTAGAGAAACTCCGAACTGAGCGACTTTGAACTGGTGAACCAATCACACCGTCGTCGTCAGTGTCAAAATTTCTCCGTATAATATTATTTTACTCGTTCGTAGTTTATGTATCATCATCATTTTAGTTTAAGTCGCCCACTGCTGGATATAGGCCACCAAATACGACTTGTATCATCATAGACGCCACGCTTGGCAGGCGGGTTGGTGACTAGTAGCTGTAGATTGGGTTTCGACGTACGCTGGATGCCATCCGTCGGTTGTTCATGTGTGCTTGGCATAAAAGGTCATGCCCATAATCGTTACGGCAGGTTGGTTTTAGCGATCCCAGAATATTGTTCCGCACCCAACAAGCTGCTGCCAATCACCGACCGACCGCCAAGCCAGAGCTGTGTTTTAAGCCAACCGAGAAATCTATCGGAAGGTTTGGAGGTTTAGGGCGACACCGCCAGTAATGGACGAGGAACAACGATCAAAATTATTATTGCTTGGTCGAGAGAAGTCTAAACATTTAGTAACAACATTTTTCGGATTTTCTCCTGTATCTACTTGAGGAGGGAAGGGCATGCAAATTTGTACTAATACAGAGCCCTGAGCCTCAGTTACTGAAACTAAAAAACCAAACAGCGCAGAGAAATAGAATTGAAATATTGAACCGCTTAAAGGGTTAAAAATAATGTGAAAGGTTATACGAGGCCGGTTTAAAACTTAAAGTTAGTCATAGAAAGTAATTAGGGGGATAGAAGTTGTTGGGTTGGAAAAGACTGTCTCAAATGATGGACACTTATTTCTTAATTCAAAAACCATAACGTTATAAATTTAATATGTACGAACAAATGCACAATCACAATTAAGAAAACCAGTTAATTTAACGCTTTGAATTCGAATGAGATGTTCGTTACGTAAATTTGTTTTAGGGCTTTAAATCGGCAACAAAGCAAGTTCAAGAAAATAATATATATGCTAAGTAAAAATAATAGAATAGAAACTCTACTAAGATCCCTACTTGGGGGAGAAAAGGTACCCAGAGAAGGCTGGAAGGCTCCGTCACCCCTCAAGTCTGCCGACCTAGGGTAAATACACGGAATTCACCCTTGCCCATAAATCTGTTGGTTTGGCGAAAGGAACGGCAACTCCAACGTAATGTCTTGAAATCATTAGTTTTTGATTGTTTAAACATTACCTCAAACGAATCTGAGGATCGACACGACACAGCTATCAATGTCAACATGACATATCAGCATATCACATACCATACCCTATAATATAACCTAAATTTGTTTAGTTTGGTTTGGAATGTTTTATTTATACCTAAATCTACGTGTCATTGGAACCTTATAAGCGAATTATCTATAAAAAAATATTCTTTATTTCAATTTAAACATGAATTGCAAGAAATGTGAATCCCTTGGTACTATAATTTTAAGACAAAAAGACCACTACTGTGAAACTTGTTTTACTACTAATATTAATCATAAATTTAGAGCTATAATTGGAAAAAACAGAGCAATACCACCAAATGAACGGGTACTGGTTTGTTTATCGGGTGGACCGAGCTCCACTGTACTGCTAGATCTGGTTGCTAATGGGATTTCTATGAGTAATCACAAGAAGTTACGAATTACACCATATTTTGTTCATTTAATAGGTAAACATAAACTTTTTACATATCATTCGACAAGGTGCACTTTGCATGAGTAGACCTATATTTTTTTTTTTGTTTCAGATAATATACATGACAAAGATCCCGAAGAAACTGTAAATACTGTAATAAATCAATGTAAACAATATAATTTTCAAGTTTATATGATTAACCTGTCTGAATATGTTCAAGCAAAAACAGTTTTACTTGAAGCCAACTGTATACCTGCTGATACTAATAAGGCAGAATTTCAAGCTATGCTTAGTAGTATGCCTGTTTCAGTCAGGAATGATTACTGTATTAAAGTCAAGTCTCACCTATTTATAAGGGTAGCAGAACAATTGCAGTGCAATTATATTTTCACAGCAGAAACCACGGCCAATTTGGCAATAAAACTACTGTCCAACCTTACTATGGGCCGAGGAGCACAAGTTCAGGATGATGTTGTAAGTATTTTATCTAACAAACTTTGAAATTTTCTTTAAAATAGCAATACATAGATTTCGCACCTACTATTTCTGCTATATTTTAGCACACCCTGCATTGAATTTTGATTTGTAATTATAAAATATTAATGCTGGGCAAAATTTCAACACGCATATACTATAATTTTATGATATGCTAAAAAATAAGTACTCAACATCAATGAGTATTATTTTTATGCCTGGTTTCTAACAATGGGGTTCTGGACATTTGGGAGGCATATGCAGAGCTGGATGGAGCTAACACCCAGAGGCCCTTTCAACAATTTAATGAAATGGAAAGGAGATAAAGGATAGGATAAATGGATGTTGTCCCTGTCTATATTATGGGATGCTGATGCATGAGAGACAGCACCCACCATGGTGTAAGGGCTGTTGAGTTTTAATGGAATCTAACATGTACTAGGTTATTGAGTGGAAAGGATGGCTCACTATTCTATTGAATAATAAAACCGGATGCCTGTCTAATAAAATGGTACACAATTTTATTTTATATCTGGGAGATGGGCCCCCACAAAAAGTGATCAAAGATGGCTCAAGGGCAACACCGATGCAAGGGGTAGTGAGGTGTCACTGGACTTTAAACATATAGCCAACCCACCACTCAGGATTCCACATTTACCTTCCAGAATGCAGCTCTAGCCAGCCCAATCTGGACAGCCGTTTAAGGCAAGCCAGTGGGCGATGGAGTCGTCAAATCCCTACACCTTTTGAGTATTTCTTTATTCATCTCAAACCTTATACTAGGTTATTTTTATAAGTGGTTAAGGCGGCAGAGAGAGGAACCGCCGGACTATGCGCGCCATGGCCACAATTACCGCCTTCTGAATCTGACTCTTGACCAAACCACAACTGTATTATTATTATTAGAGACATACTGTCTTAAATGTAACATTGACCCTATTACTAAGACTATGCTGTCCATCTGTCTGCCTGTCTGTCTCTCTGTCACCAGGCAGCATCTCATGAACCATGATATCTAGACAGTTGATATTTTCTCCTTTCACATATAATGTATTTTTGTTGACGCTATACTATATAACAACAAATACTAAAATTAGGATAAAATAAATATTGAAGGGTCCCATACAGCAAAAGTGAATTTATTGCTTGTTTTTGCTCGAATTTGATAACGGCAGCAGGTAGACGTGTGAAATGTTCACTGGATATTGAGTTATACATATAGTTCAATTTAAAAATAAATAATAAAATTAACTAAGACAACAATTGTGATTTAATTGTGATTTTGGACCCGGGTATGTCCTTAAACTACGTCCAACAATGAGAGGTAGGGCACAGCGATGACCATCACGCTTGAATCTGGGACAGCCCAACTGGGGAAGTACCTCCTCCTTACAGAAGACCACAGCCATAATAGCACTGCTACCTTTCAGGTATGCAGTGTTGTGTTCCTGATGGTGAGTAAGGTTCCCAGAGCTCCAACCCCCCTTAAAGGCCGGCAACGCGCTTGTGACTCCTCTGGTGTTACGGGTGCCCATAGGCGACGGTAATTGCTTAGCAATCCGTCTGCTCGTTTGCCGCCTATGTCATAAAAAAAAATATATATATGGTCTAATTTTGTACGGAGTCCGACTCGCACTTGGCTGGGTTTTTTTTATTCTAGTCGCTGTTAGCTTGCCTGACGTTCAAACTATTTGTAAGTTTGTTCTAGTGTATGGTGTATACCTTATTCTGTGAGAGTGGGGTTGATAACGGAACGATAATTTAAGTTGAACAAGAAAACATAGAAGTGTGGCAAGCTAACAGCACGGTCATGGTCTGAGTTGACAATCTTTTATAATACCTAACTGACACCATAGTAAAATGTTGCTATTTCTTGAATATATGCTTATTTCAGAGTTTCTGCGATGGAAGGCATGATGCTATCAAAATATTGCGACCTATGAAAGACATCAGTAAGGAGGAACTGGACTATTATATCAGAATTAAAAACCTTCAAGTCGCGGATCAGAACTTCATACAGCAAAATAGCCTGCAGTCCGTAATTGGAACATTTGTAACCGAATTGCAAGACAGCTTCCCAGCTACAATATCAACTATTTGCAAAACTTCTGACAAAATTGGTACTTACAATAATGACCAAGCATTAAAAAAATGCGTTTTTTGTAAGGTATGTAAAATGAAGGATAGATATGGTAACATTTTATAGGTATATGTAGCAATGACTATTGGTTCGTTCATAATTCGTGTGATCGTTTAGAAGGGTGGGAAAAGTATAGAAATTTCAAAACAATCATTTTCACAACATAAAACCCCAATAAAAAAACATCTTCGCGAATGTGAGGAAAAACATTGTGTTGACAGTAAAGTCACGTTTTCACTTAATAAAATACACCTTATCTACGTACATATCATTAGTGCTCTGAAATGCGTCCAGAAACGGTAGGCAATGACCAGCATTACCAACCATCAGAAATTAATGACGATGTAAAGTTAACATTACCTCCTGAAAACAGTAGGTTATGAGTTTAAATCTGGAACAGCTGTCAAATTCAAGTGGGGTGTCTATTCTAGTATCTATAGATAATAAAACAGTAATTGATACGGAACGCCAATTCGTTGTTTTTTAATATAAATCGAACGACATTTGAACTCTAGTGATAATAGAATAGGGAGTTCATTCGCTTGTCTATGGTTTAAAACAAAAAAAGCTGAGATACGAAATATGAGTACGAAACGCCGCCATTTGTTTTGTTCGTTGACTTTTTAATGTTTACAATTAGCACTAGTAATAATGCACGTCATGGAGGTTCCTCAACCCATTTTAAAACACTTCTGATATGTGTGTAGATAAAGTAGTGTATGCAACTATACTTAATTAGTCATTACAACACTCGTGTCATGTTATAAACATAAACTACTATTACCAGTCGCTTTTCGGTAAAGGAAAATATTGTGAGAAACCAGACTCATCCCAAAAAGGCTTAGTTTACCCTATGGGTTGGAGGGTCAGATGGCAGTCGCTTAACTAGTGCCTACGCCAATTCCTGGGATTAGTCGCCAAGCGCAACCGAGGCCCCCAGGAGCCGTGGCAAAATACCGGGTCAACGCGAGGAAGTTGATGATCAGGGTTGCATTATGGTGGATACTGAATATCACCAAGATGAAGGGGGTACCCAGATAAGGCTAAAAACGATCACATGATTCTGGACGCGCTCTATTCTAACAACTGAAAAATCTAAAAATCCGTTTACTCAAGAATAGTTGAATGGTTAAAAATTTAAATTGAATCGTCACGCATTCCATTAAGGTTTGCTATGCTGCGAGATATTGAGGGGAGTTTTCAAAGAATAGGTAGTGTAGGTACCCAATCAGCATAAGTTATTGTTGTTGACCAGGCCAAACCTTATCCAATTTATATAATGATAAATCATAATTTTAAATTATAAATAAATGGTACGATTCGATTCGTTACGTTTTACTAAAAAAATAATAGTATATTAATGTTAGTAATTAATGGTAACCTATTATGACTATGAGTAATAATTTAATTATTTTTCTATACTTTTATTTGAACTAGTTACAGAAATTAAGTCAGTTACGTATTTTTTTAAGGAGCTTCACTAGCGGAATGTGTAGACTTTAACTCTCATTTATGACTTTTGTTATAGCTTTTACTCAATTGATCCCATAGAGACTTTTAATAGTCACAACAAATCGATCGATCGGTACAAGTGTCCTCGTTTAAAATGTTGCACCAATATAATTATTTACAGAAAGTTTTCTTTTCAGAGCTTCCTCAAAATGAAAAGCACACAGTTCACGGCTTTAGAAGCAACTAACTTCTCCAGAGTTATGTCCCAGCAAACTCCTAGTGACATAGATTTCAGGAACATCGAACATCGAGCGAACTACAGCGATGAGCAATCTATGTTTCCTTTTGTCAATGATCGTCTTTGTTATGGTTGTAGTAGAAATTATTTAGAAATTGACCATTCAACGTTACCGCAGTACATTCGAGATACAACTATTCACAGCTAATTAATTGCTGGGTCAATCAAACTCGCACGATAACAATATTCAATTCAAAGCGAGGCATAGTCTTTAGAATCTATGTCGATGTACTTATGGTTACAAGAGTTTAGTACCTATATAAAGTTGACATGGAAAATGTAAAAACATGGAAATTGTATTTATTTGTAAGAACATATGTAAATATTGTAATTATACTTTCTATACTTCGTTTATGTTTAATTAAACACCAAGTTTGAAACCTCACTACCGAGAGGAAAATAGTAAGTAAGTAGGTAACTCTAAAACATTAAAATTTACTACAAATTATTAGTATCAATCATATAAAATTATTTCCTACTCAGGTAAAGGCTAAAAAACATAAAAAATGGGTATGAAATTACTTGCTCCCTTGTAAATAAAATTCAGTTTGCTATCTCTTTTGAAATACAATAGGGTTGAGGCGGAAAAACAATCAACACTTTCTCATGTCTACGGGAGTTACCCAAAAAAAAAAACATTTTCATAACAAAAGTCGGGGTGATAATTTATTAGTAACACGGAACTTATTCAAAACACGGCACGAGAAGACATTGGGTACATCCTTTTACTGCGCCCGAATGTCCATCGATCATGTCATTTTTTGCTAAGCGATTTTACCTATTAGGTACCTATTATAGTGAACATAAATTTAGGACTTTCATTTCAAAAATTAATCCGGACGGCTCGGCGGAGCGCGGTGTGGAATTAGTGACATACTCACAGATATCCTGCGACCCGCACCACGTCGCCGTTCGAAGGTGCTAACCACACGACAGTTCGCGATTTCGGACGGCGGAGCTACTGTGACAGCCCTTGCGGTTTTTGTATACAAATATAGATTCTGCAATACTAAACTAAACATCGAAGCATCGCACGCGTCGCTGCGAAGTGCGGAGCAGTGTGACAACCATCTTAGTGAAAAAATATAATTTAAAATGTGCTTCCAAAATCAGCAGCCAACTACAGGCACTTTGATGACCACCAAATTTTGACAGAGTTTATCAGTTTGGAGGGATTGCAATATCAAGCCAGTTGAGCTTTAGCTGTTGTACCTACGTAAGTAGATTCACTCAGCATCAACCTGGTCGAAGTCTTGTAAACAATGTTAGGTGTAAATCTGAAAAAAATTTCGTTGTTATAGTTGATGATACGAAATGTAAATTCATGAGTCATGAATACATTTTCCATCATCATCATCATCAGCCGTATAAAGAATATTGATAGGTTCGATTCCCGGTTATATAAAAAAAAAGTTTGAATGTAATTATTATTAAATCTAAAATCGACGTCATGGTTCCTAAGAACAGATCTCGCTATCTCTCATAGTTTCCGACTTCACCATGCTGACCCATTTGGATTGTACACCCGGTATATCAGCATGCTCTCATTAGTGCAATAATAAATTGTCTCTGTGAATGTGGCGTGTATTAGACAGAGTAATAAACACAAAATTATGTTGGTAAAACTGATATTTGTGAAAATTTGGTCCATTCTGTAGTGTGAAAAACGTACACGTAATGGGGGGTCTCCGACCCCAAACCCTAATGGTAAAAAGGGCTTTCAGATTGTGTAAGGAGTAGTCGGTAGACAGTAGGTAAACATCTTAATTATTTTTATCTACTTATTATTTCATTATTCTTACGTGATTCAATTTATCTGATAAGTGAAAAATTAACCCGTTCCAGGCCAATGACAACATACATGGGCCGAACGCTGCAGCCAGGCCCGTGACTAGTATACGCGTCATGACGATTCGATGAGTAAATTTCTTTTTATTAAACATAAATTATACGTATTAAGATTAATAAGAATTATCATTAGTTTATTATCACATTAACAACCATGTTTATGTGATATTTCATTTTCAATAATAATCGTTTTTTTTCTGCTATACAGGATATCAGAAAATGTAAATAAATGCGATTGCGTGTAAATAAAATATTTTTTTGAAAATTAAATATAGGTGTAAGCTTCGCCTTTCACATAGTGAATTTATTTACAAAAAATTGAATTAATTAAAGAATTTAATTGAATTAATGTTGAAGTATGTTGAAAAAAAATCAGCGTCGTGTTTATATTTTTGTTTTAGCGGACACTGGTATCAAACCATGTTCAACAGACATCCGTAGAAGCACAGTCCACTACACTGGGAGTAGGAAGATGTAAGCCTCGAAAACAAATTTGGACACTGCATATTTATTATCAATAGCAACAAAATTTAGAATAGAAAGAACAAAGGAGTACCAAGGACTATTGGCGTAATGCCCATATTGTAACCGCAAAGTAGCAAGCTAAATTGTATAGATGGCGCTGTATATCTGCGTACGTAATTAGTCTTAGAAACCTTGTTATCAAATGCTAACTATGACAATTCAATTGCCACATAACATGTGGCGTCATCGACTTAGTCGCCAAATTTGCGATTACAATGTTTTGCACTATGCATTCTACGTATTGCTTTGTCTTCATCAATTTTTTTTTATCTTGCAGCAGTGTTACGTGTCACATTTGAATCATGACAATCATGAGTAAGCACAAGCCTTCAGCAGCAGATAACTGATCTTATGACGATATACCTTAAAATATAGTGGCAATTTGGTTTTTGGCAAGTCGAAAAAATGTTCAAGCAAAAAAAGTTAGTATTGTTTATTAAGAAAATTTTGACGCAACAACTTGCAATTATCATAATAAAAATAAATAATAATGAGGCTCACCTTTAAATTGAAGATAGACTTTATTCTATATGTATATAAGGACAGCTAACGTAACTTACTAAGAACATAGGTACTAATAAAAACAAGATTTAATCGACATTGTCTATTAATTATAAGTTACTGGTCTTTGTTACCAAAATGTAATAAAAAAGAAAACAATTGACAATTTTAAAATTTTGTATTTATATTACACATATCTACATTTTACTTCTATTACATAAATACAAAATTTTAAAGGTAATCAACGAAAAGCTGCTAACCAGTTAAACCAGTACTTGCAAAACGGTATGCAGTAGGTGTTATTATTATATCATACAAGTAATTACAGTATCAATACCATAGGTTAATAAATGCAAATTTCAAGTGCAATAAAACTCTGAAGTACATTTCATCTTGTTCAATAACATTAAATTTTGTTTTAAAAAAACGAATTCTTCATAACTTCAAAAAAAAATTTAAAACCCACCACTTGATACCTCAAAGTAACAGTAAAATAAATATGCAGCTTTAGTTCATGTTCACTTTCATAGACTTGTTTTAGTAGTTTTACCACAGAGATGAAACACTTTAAAATAAACAATAAACCAGATTTACTAATATTAAACACTAAATTATATTGTCTTTCCAAACTATTTCCATTTATCAAACAATGGAATTACTTGTTGGTTCTCAATGATGGTTACTTTCACAGATGTGTCACTCTGGGTAGTCCACTCCTGTCAGCGGCTCTTGTTTGGTGTTTAGTGTCTCTTCTGGAATCTTGTACAAGTATATATTCAATAATAGCATATAAAGTGTTACGATTTATTTGTAACAGTTTATGCTGCAGTGTTGATTGGTCCTTGCAATGCATTGGGAGTTGGAGAATTAGATTCAACTTTCAGCCGCCCCTGCTCCTTCACAATAGGGTCTGTAATTAAATAAATGATTTAATATTTATATCCATTCTATAGACAGCTATTAGCTGAAGTTTTAATCATATCCATTATGATGTAACAATAATATGAATTGAAAATATTATATACATAAGGAACAAGCTTCAACAGTTATAACATACTCAATCAGAAATATAGTTAATTATATATAATTTTAGGTAAGACTGCAATAAAAACAATGAGAAATGGTAAAGTCAAAATTATGTAATACTATTTTGCAAATGTAGAAGAATGAAGAATGTTATGAATACTATATTAAAAAAAAAAAATTATACTGTTTATTGCATTATAGAACAAATTAATACAACAAAAACTCTTAATCTATTTATAAAATAGGTTTTTTAAAGTATGACTAGTATCATTTGGGGGGAAGAGGGAGCTGAGTTCCGTAGTCTCCACGCGTGTTGGCGATTAGGATAAACTTATTTTATATTTTCACTACTTACAGAAGTATGGATGATCCATGGCCTCACGTGCAGTGTAGCGTTCATAATGATCATAACGCAGAAGACGATCAAGGAAGTCTAATGCTTCAGGAGAAACAAGATGCTGGTTTTCAGAGTGGACAAATCGTTCCCACCTCTTACGGGAATGCCTGTAAAATAAAAATAAAACATCAAATACTGAGACAATTTTTTTCAAATGAATCCACATATTTGTACATAGATTTTAAATATACATACCTGCCAAGTATATCATTAAACCGGGGATCCAGTTCTATATGATATTTATCCAGATATTCAAAAAGCTCTTCGGTGCCCAGCACTTTTGCAATTCGCACAAGCTGATCATAGTTGTCATGACCATGAAAGAATGGTTCCTTGCGGAAGATCATGGATGCCAACATGCAGCCCAATGACCACATATCCAAAGAGTAGTCATACATTTGATAATCCACCAAGAGCTCGGGGCCCTGAAATAGTGATTAGACACACATTTTAAAAACAGAAACAAGATATGTGTTTACACACCAACCAAAACTTATTATATGGTAAATTAGTTCAGAAGATTATGACCATGACATTGAATGCTCTGCAGCATTATGAAAAAATTCTACCTTTTCATTTTACATTATGGATTCAAATCACCCACCTTGAAGTATCTAGACGCCACACGAACGTTGTACTCTTGGCCTGGGTGGTAGAACTCAGCTAGCCCCCAGTCAATAAGACGCAACTTTCTGTTGTCATGGTCAATCATAACATTGTGTGGTTTAACATCTCTGTGCATGATGCCCATACTGTGGCAGTAATCTAGTGCCTTCAGAAGTTCATACAAATAATATCTGAAAGTTTAAACATCCAAGTTAGAGGATTATAGATAAGTAATACAAAATAGGAAATATTTATCTATTTTAGTTACATACCTTATATCATAATCTGACAATGTTTGATACAACTGTTTAAAATCAGTGTTGTTCACATGTTCAAAAATAAGTGCCGGAGTTCGGGACACAGGATCTTTGACAACCGCTTGTAAAGTTATAATATTTGTGCCTCCTCTTAAATTTTCTAATATTTTAATTTCCCTTTTAATCTTCTTCTTTTTTACAGGCTAAAAACGAAATTTTACTTAGTTAACAACTGCAGACAAGAAAGTGATCTTAAGTAGTCATTTAATGTTTACCTTAAACAATTTTACAAAATAAAAATATAATAAAGTATAAACTTGCCTTCAATATTTTTACTACACATTTCTCGTCATTTGTGATATTTATTGCCTCAAATACTTCACTGTACTTTCCGCGGCCGAGTTTGCGGACCAGCTGGTAGTCATCCTGATTGCCCCAATCAACTACGTAGCTCTCGTAGTCCCAGTACTCTCTCGGCTTCTGTGAGTTGACATCGGCGTATACCCGCGCTCTACTAGGTACTGCCATCGTACTATACCTCTGCCAACCTAAGGTTTTGTCGACGATAGTCTTTCCGGAAATTGCATATGTCTTGAGTAATGATACTGCAAACAGAAATATTTACCACGTCACTTCATCATAATCACACAATATCACTTAACGTACAAGTTCAAATGCTGATTCGATTTGTCACTTAGATTATGAGCCACGGAGTATTGTGATGTATAACCTAAAAACGACATCCAGTTCGATACGATTACGAGCTGAAATCACTAATGCGTCGCAGTTACAATTTATTTACACTATCTAATAGAACGTCCATTTCACACATTTAAACTAATTGATAAATTAGGTTAGACATGAAATATTTGAAAGTGTCTTTGGAAAGAAAAAACGCACGCCATTACTCGTCAAATGTTCGAATGGTTCAGTAAAGTACATGTTCATACCTAAAACATTACTGTAGCCAAACCTATCTTAAACGACAACAAGTAACAGAAGACATTAAATCTTTTAAAACTAACAATTAACGTAGAGTCAAAGCTACAAAATACACTTTTATCACAATTGAACCGGCTCAAATCTAGTAAAATTCAAGATGGACGCCCATCTACCTATGCTATAACCTCCCGCCACTCAGCACCATTTTGTGACTGACTCGGTATATTACGATTGGAATCGATTTAAACGGACATAATCGGAACTGTATGAATCGTTTTTTTTTTAATAATGCGATTATTTTATGATATTAAGTTATATTGTTACAAAGACTAAATTGTTATAAAAAGACTTTCTTTACAAAAACTAGTATTACGATAAACAATATTAAAAATCCTTTTTTTTTTCTATTACAGAATGTGTATTTTTAGCATATACCGGATGCTAAAAATACACATTTTGTAATTTTAGGAACAGCCAACATTACAACAATATTTAGAAAAAATGCCATAAAATCCTATTTCATTTATTATTTTATAAATTGTATATTTTACCTATTAGCACAGAGTGTCAATGAGTTTAAGAACAAACTTGACAAACAAAAAGAAACTCCAAAGCGCTCCAAAGCTATATTGACTACTGCGGCGGTACCGCGAAAAATGATATTCGTGAATTTCAGACGATTGTCTTTGTCACTCTAAGAGAACGATGCTCGCAATTTACGAACTTCGATGTTCACGGTACCGGGCCTATTTAAAAATTATACTGGATTACAGGCGCTATCAGTTCATACAACTGCCTGCCTGCTTTACAAACAAATAAATGTACTACAGTTTCAGTACATTAAATTACTACACATTAATTAAATGTGTTAATAAATATTATTTCTTGCAGGTGCGTACAATTTTTTGTACTCATGCGAAACAATAACTTTAATAAAATATAAAATCATATGAATACAATTACAAAATGACATTATAATAAACGGTATATTATTATTCATGAAACGATTGCAGCTAGCTAGACGATTATCGATACTAATCGATGCTTTGGAGGACCGTTCAAAAGTCGCATAACGCAAGCCCAAAACCGTTCAAATTGTTACAAAGGCAAATTAAAAAACCGTTCAGCAACCATGCATAAAAAATATAATACTTCCCAATACTACCACCATGCACATATAAAAAAAATAGGATATTAGTGCCAAGGTATAAAATATTGCTCATGCTCTACAATAGCAATGCAGTTTATGAGTAGGTTAATATGAGCATGCTCCTTAATGCTTTATTTATCGAATAATTTTCATGTTAGTAGTATGTATCTCCATAAGATGTTCAGGGCATTTTGAGCTATATTATATTCCTATTATTGAGATTGTAGATACCAGAGACCAGTTATTTTGATAAAAAGTTACCTCTGTATATCTTACGATTTTAGTATCATAGAGAACCTTATACATGTATAATACAATGTATTTAATAGTATCTAGGGTATTTTATCATCTTCCAAGCGAGGCATATTGGCGAAGTTGCACGCGCATACTCGCTTCTATAGTTAACATCAAATTAATTGGCATAGTACCTACTCACTTAATTGCTCATAAGTACAAATCCCCTTTTCGCGCACGATTACCCAGTATGCCTTTCTGTTCTGTATTATTATTAAATACACATCGAATATGTCAAATACACATCTTGTATTATTATTTTAAATTTTGACGACCGGTCTGGCATAGTGGGTAGTGAGTAATGAAGCCGATGGTCCAGGGTTCGAATTCCAGTCGAGACATTTATTTGTGTGATGACTGTCAGATGAGGTCAGATATTTGTTCCTGAGTCATGAGTGTGTTCTATGTAGGTATTTAAGTTTTTACATATTATTTATATTTATCTATTATGTATGTATATCGTCGTCTAGTAAGTACCTGCAACACAAGCCTTACTGAGCTTACTGTATTTGTGTAAGATTGTCCAGAAATATTTATTTATTTTTATTATTTAAATTTTCTTGTTGTTAGTACTGATCACTTAGAACTAACTTTTAGCAGTAAAAAAAAATTTAGTAAGTACCTATACTTTTTACTTTTGAACATAAATATTCTCTAAGAAAAAAGTACCTATACCAGGTTAAGTCCTCGTTTTGAAAGAGACTTCATAGTTCGGGTTTCATCATTAGATATCTATAGAATACGGGGGCCTTAGTGCCCATCCAAAGTAGCGAATCTTGAAGTGTTAAAAAACTCCTTCGTTAGCGCGGAAAAAAACGCACGACAGACACGAATGAACACGAATTGTGAATCAGTAAGGAGACAATGGCAGCAGCAATGTTTCCGCTCTCTATAATTTGCCAGCGGTACCTATAATGAAAAAAAAATGCTTATCGATTTGCGGACTCAACACTCGTGCTCGAAGGTTTCGCACCTCAATTCACTGGTAAATATTTAGGGCACTTAGGGTAAGAAGATATTCACGAACATCTGATGAGAGCTATTGGAAAAACTGGCCAAGTGCCATCGATGAACGATAGAAGAGCAGCTGAATCAACTCTATAGTGAATAATTTTGGGTACCTAAGTATAAAAAAGCCATGCATCTTACGCCGAGCTTCTAGATGCCAATGTTGAATCTATTCAAACGACTAACTCTAATATGATTTTAAGCCAAAGTTATGATTATGACCTAGGGTGTACTTTAAGAAAAGTATCCTTGAAATATATCGAAGAGCGGATAGATATTTTCCCCACCACACTAAATAACAGAGTAAGAACGTACCAACATTGCGCCATCCCGGATTGCTTAACCCATCACGACGACCCAAAAATCGGCGACCAAATCTTTTCTAGAATAGTTTCATATTAGAACGTCGATTTTGGATGTTTGTTCGCGGTTAACCTAATACACTGCTCCTCGCTTCGCTCGTCGTCGCACCTATCTGTACTCTGTCACATATGATATTTCTGTGTTCCAATTGATACCTGTACCAATAATGCACATACCAACAATTCAATGCCAAGGGACTCCTGATTGTTGGACGCGGACTGATGGGTCGGACATTGATGCCCTGTACAAAACATGGCTTCGGTTTGCTGCACCGTAACGCATTTGTACGGACCGAGAATTGATGACCCGGTAATCCGAGTACATCATGGTCGCCAATTGATGGGCTGTTCATTCCGGGGTCGAGCGTTGATGGTCACTCCGCAGAAGTAAATAAGATAGTGACATTGAATTTGGATTTTATATTGACGGTAGATATGAGTGTACCCAGCGAGGATGATTAATAAATAAAATTAAAAAGCATATTTATAGGTATTCCGTAACCAAATTACAACGTATTAAGTAAAAAAGGCGTAGGGATGTGACGACCCCATCGCCCACTGGTTTTGTCCAGTGCAATCAGTCAACGCAGGGCAGCTTGTGGCGAGCTGTTGGGGAGTAGCGACTCCACGTACCTGAGTGCCCCTGGGGTGCCCTGTCGGACAGGTGGGACAGGTCCCCTGCCTCTGGCTTGCCTTCACCGGCCGTCCAGAGTGGAGTCGCGAGAGCTGCGTTCTCGAGGGTAGATGTGGAAACCTAAGTGGCGAGTTGGCTATATGTTTAAAGTCCAGTGACACCTCTCTACCCTTAGCCCTATGCACCGGTGTTGCCCTTGAGCCATCTTTGATGTCGCTTTTTGTGGGGCCCATCTCGCACAGGGCGAGTCACCGTCTGCCGGAAATAAAATTGGATACCATTTTATTAGGCAGACGTCCGGTTTTTTATCCAATAGCCCAGTAGCTAGTCCATCCTTTCCACCCAATAGCTTGGTACATTCTAGATTCCATTTAAACTCAATAGTCCTTACACCATGGCGGGTGTTGTCTCTGTACGCGTCCCATGATACGGACAGGGCAACATCCACTTTGTGTACCCCATTTCATTAAATTGTCGAAAGGGCCTCTGCGCGTTGGCTCGATCTGGCTCCGCGTATGCCTCCCAAATGTCCGGAACACCATTGTTCCGTGTACGGAAAAGACATACATATTATTAATAATATTAAGTGCATTTTAATCAATGAATGCAAAAAAAAGTAACGGTTCAACCATGCATTATTCCCGTTTCCGTTGCGTTTTCTATAAAAGATAACTCGGCGTGGCCACGGTCCTATCAGGACTCGCTTCGTTACAAATCAACAGAGATAATAGTTTATTCAAAAATATTTCTTCTTTTCATGACCACCACGGGACGTGACCTCCATGGCTGCATTTCAGGGATTGCAATACCCGACCAAAGTAACCCGGGTATATCCCGACTTTTTGTATCCTCGTAAAACCCACGAGCTTACCTGTAGTACTAATTTTACTGTAATGAAATTTGAATTTTATACAATTGGAACAAAGTTGAATTTCATTTGTTTCTTAGTTTTTGATACAAAAGAGATTATACTTTATTTCCTACAAAATAAAGAACACATTCGAGTAGGATTTTACTTGTATGGTGGGCCTTAGAAGGATATAATTATGAAAACCCTGGTACCCGGATATAATAGTATATTACGTACCCAGGGCGGTAAAACAAAGAATGGCTCAGATCGCGGGTATTATAAACAAGCGATCTGAGGCTTTCTTTATTACCGCCCGTAGTGTGTACCTACATAGTTTTACGTCTTCATCTGGGTGTAAAGTGAGATTTTTCCGTCGGGCCCTAGTGCGGCAAATCTCTCTTACCGCCCAATGTGACGTAAAAATAATTGTGTAGACACAATTTTTTATGTGATTCAACACAATTTTTGTTAAATCCGGATATTGCGCGGGATCTTCATTTTAAGATTTTTATCAATTCTATATAACGCGCGTTACTATTTACTAGTCCCAAATTCACCATAAACGGGAAAATATAAAACATTAAAATCATAGAACGCAATTTAAACTAAAAATGACAAAACTAGTTTCAACAATTTAATCGTCTATTTTTACTCAAAATATGTTATAAAGTTCTTAATACATCTTTCACGCCGTTCCCCGTGATACCTACAAGTGACGCCCCCTAAGATGATTTTTTTTACTATCTGCAGTGCTACCGCGAAAAACGATATTTGTAAAAAAATAGAGTAAAAGAGAAAGATGCCCGAAATGTACGAACTTCGATGTTCGTGGGACCGCCTGATATAATACATTATGATAAAGTGCCTAAACTTATTGACTATTTATGCTACGGAACCCCATAAACACTTCTAATTGTAATTCTGTTTACTATAGCGAGCGCCATGTCCGTCAAAGGTCAACCTTCGAAGCCGACCGTAAGTATATAATTTTCCGGTACTTAAGTAAGTATTTCTCATAATAACTTTGCCCGCGATTGCTGCAAAACCCACTACTAAAGGGTACCTCTTCGAAAGCCTTGCGTGGTCGAAGCGCTTGGGTAGGACAATTTGCTCAAGAAACGTATGACACCAACCAACTATTATCAACATTATCTCTGTATGAACTGGCTTAACAAAATATTGGCCGTGACGATTTGTTTCTCTGGTAAATACTAAGCAAATTTACATGTGGGATATTGTTAACTTAGCTACGGTATGCAGAGTGAAATAAACTGTGGACCACGATGGAATTGCGTGGCAGTAGTCTAACTTTAGTCTAAACCTGGCAGACCAACTTAAAGTGGCCAGTCACTACAAAAATTAAGGAAAAGTATTTCCCGCCAATGAACTAGTAGGTCTGAATTACTAGACTTTCGGTAAATAATTGTTATTTATTAGAGCGCATATAAGTTGTTGTTTACTACTTGAACATGAAAACAATTCCAAAATTCAACTATGAATAATACGTTAGAAAATTACGTTTTTTTAGCAAGCATTTATTTATGATATTTTTTTATTTATTCATATCGATTGTAAACGTTATTCTAAGATTCTATATAGGGGGACTAAAGACGAAATTCGAAATTTAAACTAAACGGGAATGATGTATATTCACTACTACGAGAAACACAAATATTACGAGAAAAATTCATACTGTGAAAAATGAAAATACTGAATCAATTTCATATTCATATAATTTATAAGTTTAATTTCTATTTAAGTTTGTTTTAAACACAGTTTTACATATTTATTAAATTACATTAATTATTTAGTATGATTCAAATATATAATATAATTTAAATTTTTTATTGCTTAATTACAGTTTCATTACTTAAAATCATCGCTTAAAATTTAAAATCATCCCAAGAAGTTGTAATTGATGTAATTCTTTTACGGAAGTTATAAAATAAATTAGTTTTTCCCCACGTTCAAGTGATAGACAGCTATTCCGAGCGGGTGTGGTCATAAAATAATTTGAAGTCAGAATATTTCAACTGTTTTATTTATAATCTACTATTGTGCAACATAAAATATCTGTTTCGCTTTTGTACCTACATAGCCACGAATCGTATAATAAATTCTACAAAATATAGATGCAAGCTGTCGATACTCACCCGGCACAACGGCGAGCCAAATATTAAATATCGTGATAAAACGACCCATATTCACTTACGACTCGACACCGATCACAAAGTTAATTTAATAATATACGCGACAGAAAAATGAGCCCGAGATAAAATAGAACGGGCGCTACTAACATCCGGCAGGTATCCTCTCGCCTAAAGTTTACCTACGATATTTTGCAAGCGAATCGCGAACGACCGGTTGCGAAACGGTCGTAAAACTCCGCACACAATATCAACAGTCGAGCGGCACCGAGGCAGTCTACGGAGTCTGCACGACGAGCAGAGAGGTGTCGGCGGGCGCGTGCGCGGGCGCCAGCGCGGAGCCTGCGCGCGCGGCCGAGACGCCGAAGGCCGCGCCCGCCACGTAGGCGCCGGGCGCCGCCGCCAGCGCGCGCAGGCGCACCCGCCGCGCCTCCCAGCGCCCCAGCTGCAGCGCCAGCCCCGCCACCCCGCCTGGCCGCCGCCCGCGCTCAGCGCGCCGCACCAGCCCAGCGCGCGCCCCGCCTGTCCGCCCGCCCTGCGCACATAATCTGCTGTCCTTACGAGTACATATATAACACGAATGCTTTAACGGATTCGCACACCCTTATTCAAATTTACTATTCCCTTTAATTCTATTTCAAATGGTTCAGTTGTGTATATAATGCGCCATGTCGTCGTGTCCCGTCATAATCATAAAATGTCACAAGTTCATGCGCCGTATGTTGCCGGCTGAGAATATCACCACCCGTCTCCCCCGGCGGGTGTCGTAAGAGGCGACTAAGGGAAAAACCCGACAGATGGGCGAGTCCGTCGAAACGGAATCTATCATAAGTAATGTATCAACCATAATATAAGTACCAAATATCAGAATTGGAACTTAACCAAATACTAACTTATTATGTATAAAAAATACTAACTTATAAATAAATGAAGACAAAGTTTAAATAATGTCTATACTAAAAAATAGGCCTTAAAATAACTACTTAAGGTTTCTTCTAGATTTTACAGAAAGTCAATATAACTATGTATGGCGCAATCGTAAACCTTGATTAGTACGTGATGATAGCACACAATCCGTCAGATGACCTCAACCGGGGAATGAAATGTTAATTTTGAACAAGGTCGACAAGTTATGCTAGGCTTTTTAAATAAAGCTGTTTGCGGAAGACGTTCGCGGCCACCGAATTCGGGCGCGTTGCTATTGATTTTTTTTAAAGGCACTATTGTGAGTATGACATATACTTACAGTGACCTTGCAACTTATACTTTGGTTCCTTTTATAAACTTGTTGGCAAATCATCTGCATGTAGCGAGCAACAATAATAACAGGAGCTGAGGTTTTTTATTCTTTGTGTTAAGGAAGAAAGTAGAGAAATTAATACTTATTACCAAAAATACCTAATAGAAAAATGATGTAGTAAAATAAATAAATATTTTTTTTTATACGTGACTGTGAAATAGTTAATACCACCAAAATAAATGAAAGTATGGGTAAATACACCTAAATAACAAACTGTCACTATATAGTACATTACTGCAGCCGCCGGGAAAAAGGGGGTTGAAGGCTGAGTTGTATATACGGCCGACTGTAAGGAGGCCGGATAGTATACGAAGCCTTCAAGACCCTTTCACGGCTAGGCATGTATAGTGCTTTTCTCAAACTAATGCAATGAAATAAATAAAAAAATACCACTGAACAAAACAGCTTCACGACATAAGTTTTTTAAATTTCCCTCCAATCCCGCTTTGTAGTATTTTTGCCTTCGATGTAATAATTAATGACTATTATAAATAGTCTGGCTATAATTACTATATACAACATATAGAAAAAACACCAAAAAAGAATGCACTTACCTTTTAAATGATGGCGCTACGGCATCTGCCTTTGGCGGTACACAATAACAAAATATAGATAAATAAAACCGGGCCCGGTTAGATTATTCAATTTTTATACACCCGTAACACTATATCTAAGTCACAAAAGCATTGAATCACACCATTTACCACTATTTAGTCTTAATAAACAGAGTTTTACACGCCGAGAAACTTTTCCATTCCGCCATTATTAAAACAAGTAAAAGTGTCCTGTGATTGGTTGAGTCAAAAATGCGTTCAAAAACGCGCATGCGTGGAGTAGTGTTTGGTGTTGCCAATACAATTTTAAAATTGAGAGCATGAATAATAAATATAATAATGTAATAACCTGATGATATGAATATTCAATTACATGATAAATAAAATAAATCTCTTCATACCATTTCGTCTGAAATAAGCGAGATTATTTTTTAGCCCGCTAATCATTTAGTCACTAAAAATGATAAAAAAATATAACTCAGCTGTTTGAACAGGCTTCATGAACACAGACGCCAGGTATACATAAAATTAAAAAAAAATTACTTCCCGGCCTAGGCCTTCAATTTTATATGAAATTCGTTACCTGTCCTCTGGAGTCGATCCGCCCTAAACGTGATACTTCGAAGCCTATTATGACGCACGTAACGAAGACATTTCATTGCATGTTTGAGAAAAGTATGTTGATAGTCAACCACTAGTCCGCATAATAGTACATTACTGCAGCCGCCGGGAAACAGGGGGTTGAAGGCTGAGTTGTATATACGGCCGACCGTAGGGAGGCCGGATAGTATACGAAGCCTTCAAGACCCTTTCACAGCTAGGCATGTATAGTGCTTTTCTCAAACTAATGCAATGAAATAAATAAAAAAATACCACTGAACAAAACAGCTTCACGACATAAGTTTTTTAATTTTCCCTCCAATCCCGCTTTGTAGTATTTTTGCCTTCGATGTAATAATGAATGACTATCATAAATAGTCTGGCTATAATTACTATATACAACATTTAGAAAAACCACCAAAAAATAATGCACTTACCTTTTAAATGATGGCGCTACGGCATCTGCCTTTGGCGGTACACAATAACAAAATATAGATATATAAAACCGGGCCCGGTTAGATTATTCAATTTTTATACACCCGTAACACTATATCTAAGTCACAAAAGCATTGAATCACACCATTTACCACTATTTAGTCTTAATAAACAGAGTTTTACACGCCGAGAAACTTTTCCATTCCGCCATTATTAAAACAAGTAAAAGTGTCCTGTGATTGGTTGACTCAAAAATGCGTTCAAAAACGCGCATGCGTGGAGTAGTGTTTGGTGTTGCCAATACAATTTTAAAATTGAGAGCATGAATAATAAATATAATAATGTAATAACCTGATGATATGAATATTCATTTACATGGTAAATAAAATAAATCTCTTCATACCATTTCGTCTGAAATAAGCGAGATTATTTTTTAGCCCGCTAATCATTTAGTCACTAAGAATGATAAAAAAATATAATTCAGCTGTTTGAACAGGCTTCATGAACACGGACGCCAGGTATACATAAAAATTAAAAAAAAATTACTTCCCGGCCTAGGCCTTCAATTTTATATGAAATTCGTTACCTGTCCTCTGGAGTCGATCCGCCCTAAACGTGATACTTCGAAGCCTATTATGACACACGTAACGAAGACATTTCATTGCATGTTTGAGAAAAATATGCTTTACTATAAGAGCTATGCAAAAATGTCTATGCTTGTTGCATCGCAATGACGGCTGTCATAGCAGTATACGTTTTATGGTACATATCGAACTGACCGCCACGGTGGTATGCTTTACCTGGATGGATTAGCTGATATATTAATTACCTGTTGGGTTGTTTTGAAGTGTCAATAAACACGTTCACTGGGACGTCATGGCAGTTGACGATGTTGATGGTGACGGGCACGAGGCACAGTTTATTTTTCTGGAAATCGTGTTTAATTAAATTCGAATGCTCCAATCTGAAGACAACAATATTGTCCTTATGTTTCTTTTTACTATCATGAGGGTCTAGTTTGATCTCATACTCGTCGAGTTGTAGTGGGGCGTCGGGGGAAACGACTTCTCTTTCCCGGGATAGGACTTTAGCAAAGTCTTCCAGCCAGAGGAAATGCTGGCCATTTATAGCCGTCCCTTTCGTCTTATGATGAGCTCTCCATCTCACCACAAACATAGATTGTATCAACTGTGCTTTGTCATCGTGCGATTTTGCGTCTGTTTCTAAATTGTCTATGGAACTTGCATGGTCGGTAACAAAATAAGAATACGGCGATACTGTGATATTATCGTCTGGATCGGGCTGTCCTGTCGCAATTTTTAATCCCGACCACCCAACCTTACTGTCTGTAGGAAAGTCAAAGATTCTGCTAGCTTGGAAGACTAAGTGCATCTTTTCGCGCGATCTGAGTTGATTTTGTTGCGCGGCAATCATGCTGGTAATGCGCCACTGCCGGCTGAGCAATGACGCTTCTAGAACTTCTATACTAATATCATCGTCTTTCTCTCCGCAGACATTCTTGATCTCAGTGACTAGATTCATGTTTTCGAAAATGGTATCTGGAGTGGTCTTTATGCTTCGTCGAGGAGTGACTGATATTTCTACTGCTTCCTGCAATATGAGATACAAAAGTATATTCGGTTTCAGTTTTATGCTCGTGCTTTTTTATCGCAAGCATGATTAATGTAATGCGCGTCAAGTCGTCAGTCGGAATAAATTAATTTAGTTTCATAAAAGTCCGCTAAAGAGACCATCATTCTTAGACATAATGGGATAATCAACCGGCTCGGGCGAGACTAGAACTCGAGACTCCGGGATAATATGCCCGCCGCTCTTCCAACTTTGACAACCGGTCTGGCCTAGTGGGTAGTGACCCTTCCTATGAAGCCGATGGTCCTGGGTTCGATTTCCAGTCGGGGCATTTATTTGTGTGATGAGCACAGATTCATGTTCCTGAGTCATGGGTGTTTTCTATGTATTTAAGTATTTATATATATCTATGTATAATATATATCGTCGTTTAGTACCTACAACACAAGCCTTACTGAGCTTACCGTAAGACTAGGTCGATTTGTGTAAGATTGTCCCAAATGTTTTTTTTTAACTGACCTACCTAGAGACACGCCCGATAGCTGCAAATTTCTGCACCATATCTTTGAGTTTTTAAATTTATTACTGAGAGCTACTTAGCCAAATTAGCTGTAGCTTCGCGAGACTCCGAAGCTACACAGAGACCCGTGTCACAGTACAACCAGTGATAAATCTTCGAACAAACTCGCGCCCCGCGGTTTGTATGCATCAAACAAACGGTTCTTAATTGATACAATACAATGTTATTCAATTATAAGAAGACTTAACCTTGAGTTTCCTTAATATTCATACAGGCAACGGGTGACACTGACATCAGGTAAGTGAACTATACAAGCTAATAACAATTTTTCAACGTGTATTTCTTATCTTAGGAAGTTTAAAGTTAAACAATCTGCTCGCTATCTGCTTTTTAAAACTATATAAAGTCGCGGAAAAAATATCAACATCTTTGAAAAAAATATTGTCATTACGCATTATAAAGGAGTGTCTGGCATATTTAGTAGCGCAAAAATCGACAGAAGCTAAAGAAGATAGGTACCAAAGCTTACCCTTCGCTTCGCCTAGTGCGACATAATTACACGTGAATTTATCCGTTTGTAACTTAGTAGAAACATGGCTCATAACAGTTTTAATTATATTATCGATAGACAAGTTGGTTTAAAACGTGAAGAGGTACGGTTACATTTAAAATTAATCTTTTCTAACAGTGCTGGAGAACCCGTCTAAGATTTTACGATTTTAAAAAAAGTATGGAATCTGTAAATAAATATTTCCGGACAATTTTACACAAGTCGACGTAGTCCTACGGTATGACTCAAGAAGGCTTGTATTGTAGATACTAGACGACGATTTATATAATAAATAGCTATACATATAAATACATGACTCAGGAACAAATATCTGTGCGATGTGTGCTTGTGTGATGAACACAAATAAATGCCGCGAGCGGGAATCGAACCCGGGACCATCGTCTTCAAAGACAGGGTCACTCCCCACTAGGCCAGACCGGTCGTCTAAGTGTACATGTAGGTATTTGTGATTGAACGGGAATGAAGCACTCGCATGGTTGTTTTGTTTAAAGGCTTCCTACAGGTTACACCGCGGCCGTGGCAAGTTCGGACACTCACGGTGGGCGCGAAGCGGAACACGTGTCGCAGCAGCCTGTAGGAGCGCTGCGCGGGCGCGGGCGCGGGCACGGCGGGCTCGTACATCGCCAGCAGCGCCAGCGTGGGCGCGGCGCGGCGCGGGCGCAGCACGAGGCGCGCGCGCGCGCGCAGGCCCCGCTGGCCACGCCCCCGCCCCGCCCGCCCCGCGCAGCACGTGCCGCGCCGCCAGTGCACGCCACGCGCCCGCGCGCGCCGCCCGCTCGTCTGGAACCATCAGGACGGATATCATTTCGACTCAAAAAATAAAACTACGAAACAGTAACGTGCGCGCCCCTCGTGTGACGAGGACGACTGAACACGGGCAGCACCGCAACGGAAATCTTAGAAAGGTATAACATACCATCAGTTAATGATTTATTATTATTATTTTTTTATATACTTTTTATTCCCATTTTTTTTTTCAATTTGCAATAAAATCCTAATTTCACTCTAAAATATATGGTTGGAATGTATGTATCATAAAACGGTAAGTAGACTTTCTCGGACAAGTTAATTACTCAAAATGTCGAAGCACGATATCGTTATTTGTATAAGCATATAAGAACTTAAGCTCATTGAAACACCTAATTGAAATTGTTAAATCAATGTCTATATACAAAATCGTATACAAAACGGTTCACAAATGTTACAAACACTGTAATACTAGTTTGTTAAACGGGACTCACCCGAATAAACCGTAGGCTCTTTATACTTTTCTTCGTACAAAGACTGGAACAGCTCCACACTGTCAGACGCCAGCAGCTGCACGCAATCGGGGCGCGACACGGCGAAGTGCACGGGCCCCGCGTCCACGGGCCCCACGTTGCGGATCTCCACGTCCACCACGCGCAGCTCGCCGCTGATCACCTCCGCGCTGCTCTCCGTGAACGTCATCTGCCACATGTAACAACGACTTTGGATACATCGCACCAAGCACAATTAACGATCTTATCAACGTATCCTTTCAAATGCCCAAGTCAGTGTAAATCGTGAAAGAATTCAAAATGATGGGTTTTGTGGCAAATGTAAGCGCAACAGCGCTCTGACTACAGACTGCAGTCAGTTAGCCACGAGCGGTTAAGCAAGACCGAACAAAATCATACAAATATGCAATATTTCGCTATTTTAAAGTAAGAAGAACAGCTGGAGGTCAAATTTTGATCATAAAGGATAACTATCCGTTAATCTTATCAATCTTTTGTCATTATTATTTTAATCATTTATTGACATATTTCTCCTTCCGAAAAACATTTACCTACGCGTAATGTAAATTCCAACTAAACTCTTGAACTAAAGGTTGAAATCCAAGTAGTATAAAACTGCAGAACTTTCTGGAACGCTACCAGGCGGTGACTGAATATATATAGACACAGCTCTCCATACAAAAGTGCCTTCCAAAATTGACCCCAGGCGCACTGACACTGACAGCAATCCCTCTTCATAAATTGTCAGAGCAGCTTGGAGTTTATCCAATAGACAATTTCGCGCTATTTAAAAAGTTGTGATTGGTTAAAAAAAGTTTTAAGCGTCAAACCTCATGCGCGGCGTTGCAATATTATGGCGTTGTCAAACTTACAGGGATGATACTAACCGAGATGGAACCAATTTATATAAGTTTTATTTTGACACGATTTTGCTATTAAGATTACGTTTGTCCATACTTTATAAGAAGGTATAGTAATGTCGTATTGGACAACACTCCCACGATTTTGCATTACGACATTGCCTCAGTTTTCCTCCAGTAGGTGCCACGGGATAATGTCGCTCGGGAATATCGGAGGTGAATTTTGTAAGTTTTTGCGCGACTAAGTCCCGTTTATCGTTATACTCAAAAGTTGAAACATAATATTAATGTGTAGTACATATGTATTTTGGAATAATCGTAATAGTGTGAGTACAGTCAAGGGGTTTAATTTCCAACCCACTAAGGTTCAATATCGTATTATCGTATAGCAAAATGTCACCATAAGAGCAAGCTAGAATAAGACGTTACTTTCATATATCGCATGCATTTTTTTGTTTACTAGGCAACAGATAAATAAGATCGACGTGGAGTACTGAACTTTGGGATGTAAAGACATTTTGCCAACAATAGACGACTACCGAGTCTATATTCATCTTTTTCGTTCTTGCAATATTCAAATGATAGTAACGCATATAGCTGGAACCGTTTTCAGATTTAGAAAAGAAAATGATAACTTTTCACAAAGAGGTTATCTGTAATATGCAATGGCAGATAGTAAGTATTTCAATCCTATTACTGAAATACAATTTTCGACCTTAAGGCATCGCGAATCTCTAACGACAATTCAATGATTGCTCATTTGGGCAGAAAATTAAATTCCGTGAAAAATATAATTTATAATAAATAATAAATCCTTTCCGCGGCCTTCGGGAAACTAGAATGATTATGACGAAAAATTTACCAGCAGCACATTTATAGCGTAGGTATTTGAGTTTTTAAATAAAAACATGTAATAGGAATTGCTCGTTACTTGAACATAAAATTAATAGTTTACTTACTAGTAGAAATGTTGCATAACATTATCACCATTTGACACTCAGTATCATAAAGGCATAAGTCATTATAAAACTAGTATAGAGTTACGACATTTGGTTCAGCGTATTAGTCTATATATCAATATGTTACTTTAAATAATTGTTTATCTTCTTCAGGGTTAAACTTACACATTCCAATGGATCCCATAGATTTTCTTGTATTTTTGTGGAGTTGTTCAGGTACCATTTTACCGCAGAAGAAAGCATTTGATATGGTTTTTTAATTTAACAATTTTATATTAGCTGACATCTTATGTCATAGAAAGCTTCTGTACTACTAAAGCTGTCAAACTCCGCCGTGGCTCAGTCAATCGTTCGCGGCACACTAGCCGTGGGGTCATTTTTGAGCTCGAGTCAGGTTTCTATAGTATTACTAGTTCGTTGCTACCAGGATTCAGGCAAACATTGAATTTTTTTTTAAAGCAACCAAATAAAGGGTATTCGGGTCTTATAGAGTCACGGGGACCAGTTGATCGAGCTAATGATTTTACCTGTAAACACGGGGCTGGCGGTATCACCGTGATGTTCAGGAGTTTGTCAGAAACATTAACTCCTGACAATAAGTTCAGTTTTCCTACAATAACTGAACCGGTCGTGTTTTCGTTTCCACCTTCTCCGCCGTTAAGTAACCTGGAAATATTATCATATGATATTTATAACACGTTCCAAACTAAGAGTTTTCTAATTTACTCAAATTTTACTGTAACTAAAAAAGTGTAATTTACTCAAGTTACAATCGGCCCCTACATAACGAACCATTAATAGACCTTATATGGCACCATAACTTATTGATATACTGTTCGACCCTCTTCAAAAGTTAAATGTGTTGACGATGGTTGATTTATGTATCGAAAATACTACACTTGCTATAGAAAATGCCTGAACATTGTTAATACGTAGTCTTTTTTAATACGTTTGCCGTGTGATGCCGGCTGACTAGAATAGCACCATCTCATCTCCTCCCGCGGGTGTCGTAAGAGGCGACAAAGGGAAAAATCCTACGGACGGGCAGCAGCGTCCGTCGAAACCCAATCTACAGCTACTGCGGTCGCCAACCCGCCTGCCAAGCGTGGCGACTATGGCAACTACCCCCAAGATGATACAAGTCATATTTGTGGAGGCCTATCTCATATGTACGTAGTCTTACTCACTTATACGCCACACCCTGCACGCACAGTCGGCCTATGCGCAAGGGAGTGAGACTGAACGTCACGGTTTTACTGCTCTCTCCCTCTAGCACCACGGACTTGAGCTTCTGCCCGCAAATAGCGCCATTTTCCAGCGAATTGCCGGACGCCACCATAGGCTCATTGTTCAAAATTTGTTTGGAGTCTTCGCTTTCAGAAACGAATTGCCATAGGAGCTCGACGTCTTTTAGAATGATAACTATTTTCAGCGGGTTTCGTAGAGTGATTGATATTTGTATTGGCTCTGTAAAAACACAAGAAAAACTAAATATTAAAACACTAATAACACATACATATAAATTGAGCCTTAGATGGAAGGAAGTGGCGTTCTTTTGTCCTAACTGTTAGCAGAGATGTCTGATATCGACATTTTTTTTTAAATGACAGTAAATTTGAATAAATTCACTGAGCAATATTAGAATGTGTATCATTTTGGAAAACCAGGTCGATCGCGTTGACCAATGATTCATCGACGCTTACTCAACCCTCGATGAATATTTCCATCACTCCTTTCTTTGTTGTGTTTAGTTCTGTGACGCGAAAACGCGATGATTATTTCCATCTTTCGTTCGATTGTAGAATAGTATAAATTTTAATTTCGCTAGCAGACGTCCCTCGTTAACACAAACAAATAGTTAGTAGGGGGTAAGACATTGATGACTTGGGAAGGAAGGAACCTCCTTGCGGAAAGACCGGGTTCAGGTAAGTCTTTAAGCCTGCCGTATACAGTCAGCTGCAGAGAAAAGGTACCACCCCGAGAGTTACGAGTTTGTAGGGCACGGTGGTGCCTTTTCTCTGCAGCTGCCTGCACCACTTGCAGCAGCATGTCCTTGAACATATGTGTGCCGTGGCAAGGTAGATACGCTAATAAAGAGTGTACCAACCTCCTTGCGGTACGACCGGGTTCAGGTCAGTCTTGTTAGTGTACAAGTCGACGGTCGGTTTGAAGATCATGGGTACGCTGCCGTGTACTACTTGTAGAAGCATCTCTTCGAGTTTGTGCCACGTATTTTCCTCCTAGAAAGATATGGGAAATGTCACCTAGATAAAGATATCAAGAAAAGTAATGTAAAGTTGCGGATCAATCTGTATGGAAGTATAGTGTGGCTACGAGAGTAATGTGAATTTAAATATACTCATCATAGCACAGACTCATCAGTAGGGCGTGCGGTTTTGCGTGCGGTTTTGGGAAAGAACTCGGGTTTATCGATATATCGATAAACGTTAGTGTTCTCTCCTTTAGACTTTTCCAAAACCGCACGCAAAGTTCCGGGCCCTACTCATCAGCATAGTGCTGTAGCCGCCTGCCGAGCGTGGCTATGTCCACTTGTCCAGGCTGTCCAGCAGTGACGTGTTTCTCTCGATGTACGGTATAATGACGGTGTCAGGTCACCTGGCGGTCCGGCGCGTGGTGCACGGCGAGCGAGCTGGCGGGCTGCCGGCCGGGCGAGGACAGCGGCGCGGGGCCCACGCACAGCACCGCCGTGGCCTCGCTGTCCAACAGCGGCAGCGGCAGCTCCGGCAAGTGCTCCTTGAACTCCTCCTCGCTGTCCACCCAGTGCTGGTGGGTTGGAATGGAAATTAAAAATATGTATACTGTATTAAAACATTGATGATTACTATATAATTATTACATAGCAGCTATGTCCGAAGCAGCTTAATAGGTTAGACTTAGATACGATTGTGCCAGGGTACAGTAGTGATACTAGTGATACTTAGTTCAAGATAAAAGTGAAATTATACGATACTCAGGGAAGGATGCAAATTGCGGGTACGTAGCGACGTTAAATAAGCAGGAGCTCAATAAATAAATAATAACTAACACATATACAGGGCGGAAACATCGAATGTCACATGTATAGGAGACTTTCCTTTGTTTTTAAAAACTATAAAGTCTGCATTTATGGATTTATAAAAAATCGATTGCCTCAGTCGAGACTCGAAGCGGTTAAATATGACTAAAATGATGCAGATTAAAAGGGTTACTGATAAGGTATTTTTAACTAATATCAAATAATCGGATTTAGCGCTTACTAATGAAAAATACACAGATAAATATAACCATAGAAGCGTGATGTAGGCGTGGCGTATGTGGCATGTTACGTATTACATTTTTTAATAGTTACAATATCAGAATATTGTTGTGTATGTATGTAAGCTGGTGTGCGTATTGGCGACATCGGTTCTCGTAGCACTTCCACAGTTTTTTTTTTTTATATTTTATGTAAAAATACGTGTCCAATACGACGTGGCAATACCTGGTGCTGCAGCATGTACTCGCGCAGGAACGCGTCCTGCTGCGCGGCGGGCTGGTGCGCGCGCGCGGCCGGCGCCAGCGGCGCGCCCAGCCAGCGCACGGCCGCGCGCGTCAGCCGCAGCGCGCCCGCCAGCCGGCCCAGCGCGAACTGCACGTGGTCCGTGGCCAGCCGCCAGCCGCTGTCGCGGTACACCTGGCGCGCCGGACCACACGTTATATTTCATTCTGACAGGAAATGTGTCGCTTAACTTCAAACTCGGGTAAATCCTTTCTGCTTTAAGGTTGATTATCTAAAAAAAATGTATAACAATTTGAAAGATAATCAACCTTAGAGCAAAATGAAGTTACCTGAGCTTGAAGTTAAGCAACACAAATAGTGAACCCGATTAGCGTAAGTTTTTATGAACAGCTAGTTGCTGTCATTCTCTGATGACGATTCCAAAGTATATTAACTTCCCAAATAACATAGTTTTTATGTATAAATCTCGTCACATAACGGACAACGATTAACGTTTCTTAACAACTTGCTAATTTGGTATATTATTTTCTGAAAACATCCATATACACATTGGTATTATTAAAAAGCTCGTTTCCTATTATTAAACTGTATCTTAAGTTGTAATAATAATATAACATTGAAGAAGATGAATAATCAGATCGAATTAATCCCCACTTTTTTGTCATGGATATTATTAGTATAATAATATGGATTTGGCATACCTAGTCAAGAACAAACTGACCTGATAGGCTTGATTGTAGCACCTATATGCATGTTTCTTCTGTCCCGCCTTAGAAAATCTGTGTCCAGCCAGCACCATATGGAAGGCGTATTTTCTACACATAGCTTTTGACCCAGGACCGGAAAGGAAGCAAATCGATGCTTGCTCGAGTAACATGGCGCTGCGCAGGTCGCTGTCCTCCGAGGTCATGCGGATCAGCTGTTTGGCGGCCTCGCCGTGCAGGCCCGCGCCGCTGAGGCACAGGACGGACAGAAGTGTAGCCCGCACCGCGTATTGCACCATCCTAAATTACCAGGCAAAATAGGATGGGTTTTATACTTTCCTACCTAGTTAACAAACCTTTTTAAGTAATAGGAGACCAAAATCAATCATCTAATTTTTCACAATTAAGTAGTACTTAGTTAGTTACCCCAGCAAAAAATAGCACAAGTTTATACAAGTTGCACGAGACCTGTAAACAAAACAGAGGCCACAGACGCGAGCCAACACTACGACAGTACACATGCTAAACGCTTTCATTGGCACTGCGACAGTGAAGCGTCGTTAAGCCAACAACTACCCCGCCTGTCAACGTTGGTACTGTCAGGGAATTCGTTAAGTAATACACCAACTTGGTTTTTTAAATGAACCTAGCGATCTGCCAAATATATCGGCGTTTACATCATTGTACAATCTGGATTGTAAATAAGAACACATCAGTCACCTGCAGGTGTTCAGGTATGTCACGATGCTCTCCTCCATGTAACCATGGGTTTTCTTGTTGGCGTCTCCCGCCATGAACGCGCTGACTGCCGCCATCTCCAGGGCCCCGGCGTAGCACAGCCACGCGCTGTCGGCGTAGAACTCGCGCTTGGCCGTGTGGTACGTGTCAAAGGCGCGCTGCCATTGCCCCAATAGAAACCATAGGTCGCCAAGGCGTCGCAGTTGGAGCTCCGGGCACTCACTTGAATAACTGTAAAAATATGTGTAAAAAGGAAAATTATAAAATGAGAATGATTTAGGATTTACAAAAATAATATCACAGTTGGGATTTCCTAGTATGCATAAGAATGCTTGTGTCAGGAAAACCTGCTCCTCCAATTACAACTAGTTATTATATTACTAAAATACAGGCAATTATGCGAAATAATTTACAATTAAACAAAAAAAAAAATTATCACACACATTGATGCTGAGTCTTGGCCTTTTTTCATGGTGCACATTGCGGAATATTGATGGAGACTGGCGTTGAAATATGTTTTTTTTTAGAATAAATGGATTCTATTCTATTAATTGCCTTTTTGACCCTATTTTTCAGCTTTAAAATAGAGTTATGTAATGATAGTCAATTAAATGTAAAAAAAAACACATAATTGCATTAGAACTTACATTACAGTATTGTTACCAGTTGCATTTCCGCCTTTTCCTGTACCAAACCATCTTTTTGTAGCAGACAGTAATGATCTACTAACACCTTTTCTGTTTGCAACCTGAAAATCATTTCATTTAGGTTACTAATTCATAGACACTAATACCTAACACCAATTACAAAACAAACTTATTATAGCACATACCAATTCAGATAACTGAGATATTTGTTTTTCTAAGTATGGAAGAAGTGCTTTGCCAGCATATTCTTGAAGGAACTTCTTGATAGAGTCAATATCATTTGCGTTCAGAGCTAGTCCGTGGACCTCAGTCGAGTAATCTAATGGTTTCACAACATTCATACTCTCCGAGCTTCCTGAGAATGAGTGAGTCTAAAAAATAATAATATATTATTATCTACATGATTATTTGGAATTAAAAATCAAAACATTGCTATAAGACTTCACAAGACGTTCATATGTGTGCTGGTCTGACCTGTAAACTGTTAGCATTATCATAAACGTCATTTTCAGTAGTCAGTGGATGCATGCCTTCTGGCGGAACACTGGTATAGGGCGCAGTACCATCATCTGTAAATATGTATTTATTTATTATGGTGATTACAATAACTATAACATTGTCATACAAGAGAATTGGTAAACTGGTGTGGTTTGTCTCAATTCTATCTGCAAGCCACTTTGTCTGTGTAAGATTAGACTATTTTCAAAGTCTTCAATTTACAGTTTCACACAATATCTTTATAAATTATATTAAGACATTGTAGCTTCATTTAAAAAGTGTCCGCATGAAAGAGCAACTAATATCCATTAATCCATCCTTAAAACTCTCGCGTTTAATATTACTAAGATTTATTTGTTTTTTGCCATAGTATTTATATTTATTTTTGGTTTATCTGATTTTCAGCCATTAGAGGATGTCAACTACTGTTCATACAGAATAGGAAAGCCAGGATTTTAATGCATCAACAGATTACATAAACTATATAGCAATTAAAAGTTGAAATAGATAACATATACTTAAGAAAAACGAGGACGAGGAGGTGACGGGATTTCCCGTCTCGAACACCGGAGGTCCTCGTCGTTTTTTCTTAAGTATATGTTATCTATTTCAACTTTTAATTTATATAGTAGTATTACTACTTAAAAAATCAAAGCAAATCAAAAATATTTCATAAAAAATAATTTGATTTGTTCTTAGTTTTATATAGCAATTACTTTATTTTTACCTGGTGAACTGGTTCCAACAGGAAATGGTTGCTGATCTGGGGGTGTTGTTGGCAAATTTGGTGTGGATAACACTTCACTCTGAAATTAATTACAATGGTCAGTGATAAAATATTGTCTCATAAAATAATACAAAATTGTAAACATACAGTTGTATCATTTGATCGTTTTATATACTGAGCCCAGTAATCTGTTGGTAAACTTGGATCTGTGGTAGTTTTGGAGTTTATGGACAGCATAAAGCAATTGCTAGAACCAAAGGTTTGTTTTAAGGTCTCAAATGCAGCATCAGCCCTGAAAAAAAATATGTACATGAATTTCGCTATCAATTTTTGTTATGTAAAACTTCACTAAACAGAACCTATCATAATATAATTGTATATGCCTGCTTAATGTCAATTTAAAGTGCTCAAATGTGAAAACTTTACTTTAATTCTGTTAGCCTTCTTCAAGACATGTTATTATTGAAATAAATAAAAACCACTAAAAGAAAACTATAGTTAGATAATAGATATATAACTTATTATGAATTCAAATGCTTACTTGTCTTTGCTTACAGCAGAAACATCATGTAACAAAAGATATGACTTCAGTACCCCATTGTTAAACCATTTTGGCAATTTTGGGGGAGTAATGTTTTGTAGCTGGGCATATTGCTGATTTAGTGTGTTGAAAGTATCAATAATATTATCATCAAGGGTGGTGCCCACGATGATGCAAGAGAGGAAGTGGTTGGTATATTCATGGTCAGATGGGAACTGCACTTCCAGATAAGTATCCCTCCAAGCATCAAACCAAGGTGTTGATTGAGGAACATCAAATTTTCTGCCATCTGTAAAATGAATGAGGTGTTAATAATGTACATTTAAGTTACAATTAAGTTTATTCAACAGTGAAAATCTTTAGGCTTATGTAATAAATGAAAGTACTTAAAAAAACAAAAACTAGGTATTTCTGTTTATTTTTTATAGCAGACTGTACCTACTTGTATCATACATTAAAATACAAATTTACAGTGACTGAGCTATTAATATTTCACCACATTGAGTGCCAGAGGAACCCACTGGGCTGGTTCCCTATGGTACAGACTTTTCACTGCATAAGGAATACATGGGCTTTGTCTACTAGTGTAGCACATCAAAAATGTTGTCACTCAATATGGTAATGATCTTTCACCTTACTAATACTACATTTCTGGTTACTATACACTAAAATGAGATTGCATCTGAGTTATAATACGATTAAAATTTAATAACTATACAAAGGAAAGTAAATTAAAACTTGGCTAATGTCAACAAAGTGTGTTGTAGACTTTTCAAGAAGATGCAAGTTTAAAAGCATATCTTACCCAGTTCTAACAGAACAGTTTTATCAGTGTAGTTGTGCAAGACAGCATCATTCAATTGTTTTCTTGCTTCAGTGGGAGGCAATGGTTTCCAATGAACATCCCTCACTATCAGTTTCCAGTTTTTAACAATACAAATACTTCCTCCAGGCTCTCTAATCTGACCTGTAATATAAATAAGAAACTAAAATCTACCCAATATTGCTTATTCAAGTATCTACAACTAATTTCAAAATTAAACATAATTAAAAGATTTTTATTAAGGTAGAACTACTCCTACCTTCCCAATCCATACTCCCGAAGGGCTGCAACAACTCCGAAAAGGATAAATTGTTCTTTGAGGTAACATTTTCTACTTTTGAACTGCATAGTACTGCAACGATAGGCGAAAACGAGCTTTGAATAAATTCTTGCGCAGTTTTACTCGCCCTAGCCATTGTTACTTATGTATTTCATTACAAGAGTTTCATTATTTACGAATTTTAGTTTCAGCTAGTTTTATAGGCCAAATAATGTGTAGAAAGAAAGGAAACACAAGTATAATCAAATTATGATACAGAGCACCGAGTACCAGACATGACATGACAAGTGACAATGACAACCATCAACAATCAACATGTCATGTCATCCATCGGTGACAGCCCAACAATGTTCGTCCAGATGTACAACAATTGGCGACCATAATGTACTCAGATTCAATTCTCGGCCCGCGCATTCTTGGTCCGTGCAAAAACATTACCGGGCAACCCCGGTACTACGACCATCAAAGTTCGTATATTTCGAGCATCTTTCTCTTTTACTCCTATTGAGGCGTCATGAGAGTGATATAGACAATCGTCCGAAATTTACGAATACCGTTTTTCGCGTTTGCGCCGCAGCAATCCCAACCCACGTTTCGTACAGGGCAGTAATGCTCAACCCAACAATCGGCGTCCAACAATCGGAATGCCTTAGCTTTTTTTTTTTATGACAAAGGTGGCAAACGAGCAGACGGATTACCTGATGGTAAGCAATTACCGTCGCCCATGGGCACTCGCAACACCAAGGGAGTCACAAGCGCGTTGCCGACCTATAAGTGGGTTGGAGCTCTGGGAACCTTACTCACCATCAGGAACACAGCACTACATACCTGAAAGGTAGCAGTGCTATTATGGCTGTGGTCTTCTGTAAGGAGGAGGTAGGTACTTCCCCAGTTGGGTTGCCCCAGATTCAAGCGTAATGGTCATCGCTGTGCCCTACCTCTCATTGTTGGACGTAGTTTAAGGACATACCCGGAATTATTGGGATATGCACTGTTGGTACGGATTGATAAAGCGCGACCCAATAATTTATAACTCATCAATTGGAAGCCACAGAATAGTAGATTGTACAACGAGGGCATAAAGTGATCTATTTTATATCAGAGGCATTTTATTGGTCCGAGCGCGGCGAGTGTTTTTCATTTCGATTGCAAGGAAAATTTTCAGTTGTAATACAATTTTAATAAAACAATATTATTATATGTTTATGTAGAGTATTTAATTAAAATTAATTTAATACATATTTTTCATCAGCACAGTAGCCCTCAACATCGAATAAACACCCCATAGTGTAGATTTTTTTGACAATTAGTCAAAATATGTGTAAAACACACTCTACGTTATAGTATATTAGGAACCTAGGGCGGTAAAACAAAAAATGACTCAGATCGCGGGTATTTGTGGCCCGAACCGTAGGTGAGGGACATAAACAAGCGATCGGGGGCCTTTTTTATTACCGCCCGTGGTGCGTACATAGTTTTACGTCTTCATATGGGTGTAAAGTGAGATTTTCCATCGCGCCCTAGGGCGGTAAATCTCACTAACCGCTCAGTGTGACGTAAAAGTATTTTCCTAACTAGTGCGTAAAAGTGCACTTTTCGCACGCTTCGCGTGCGTAAATTTCGCTTAATTTTAAGGCATTTGTTATGAAAAATTGGGTTCGATACACGTGTAAAAACTTCTTTAAGACTCGGGTGATTGTCACCCTCGTTTCACTCGGGCTCCAACTTTCACCCTCGTCGAAAAAAAAATTTTTTTCACTAGTATCGAAATGTACTATTATCTACTTTTCAGATCTCCAAACCATAAAGTTTTCATATGCGTTAAAATAGAGATGCTTTGATTTTGGCGGCAATATTCCTTCTACTTCCGTCATTATTTAAGTATGTCTAATCGTTAATAATTATGGTAAATATTACATTTTCGTTGATTTCGTTCCTAATTAATACAATTCCCGCTAACAACCTTTTTTAATTTCAACATGTGAACAGTGTACATAGAGCTATATAGTACGTAAATACTCATTTTTTGGCCAACTCATAAAAAATAAATCCTGTTATGTCCGATTTTATTTATTTAATTATAGTAAACACGAAATTTGATTAATTATAATTAAACAACAAGTTTCAGTGTTCTACGAAATTTTACTGCTCAATTTAATTTTGTTGTTTGACTGTGTTGGATGTTGAGCTTATCTTATGCTGCCGCCACACATTCGCACGAGTAGCGAGGCGAATGGCGAGGCGAGACGCGAGCACGCATGTGTACGCGGACGTCTCGCCATTCCTCTCGTCGCTCGCATCGCGTTTTTGTATGGGCAAAGTCTCGTCGAACGTTTCGACGAATAGCGAGGCGAGTGACGAGCCAGCATGTCTAAACGCGGAGTTAGTTTTAGAAGAAAAAACTTTATGCACAAGAGCCTAAAATGCGACTTTATGTCGTCCACGCACGACCTAAAGTAGAACTTTACGAACATGAGAAATGAAAATATCATATATTATGTGTGCATATGTGACAGAGTCCAGATAGGTGCACAAGACGAGCGTGTTAGGTTAACCGCGAGCAAACAGCCAAAACCGACATTTTAAATATTTAATAAATAATAAGTATTCAGGACAATACAAATCTACCTAGTCCTACGGTAAGCTCGTAAGGCTTGTGTTGTAGGTACTAGACGACGATATATATAATAGATAGATACATATAAATACTTAAATACATAGAAAACAACTATGACTCTGGAACAAATAGCTGTGCTCATCACACAAATAAATGCCCTGACTGGGAATCGAACCCAGGACCATCGGCTTCATAGGCAGGGTCACTACCCACTAGGCCAGACCGGTCGTCAATTTTAATATGTGTAATGCTACCGCCACACATTCGCACGAGTAGCTCGCTATTCCTCTCGTCCCTCGCATCGCGTTTTTGTATAGGCAAAGTTTCGTCGAACGTTTCGACGAATAGCGAGGCGAGTGACGAGCCAGCATGTCTAATCACGGAGTTATAGAGCAGCAATCTGAAGCCATGTTTTTACACGGCAACAATGCTCGACCCATTAATCTACTTAAAAATATGTGGTCGCCAATTGATGAGTCGTCATTTGGTGAGTTACGTATTACCCGGAACCCGATGTATGCATTATCAATCTAGGAGGAGGAATCATGGCTGGAGTATGCATTTGCGCACTTCAATAAGGGACAAAGATACTCTCACTTTTGCAGCCCAAAATGTAACAGTTCACTATAGCTTTGCTTTACAGAACACTCTTTAAAACAAGGTAAGGTTATTTCGTATTCATTACCGCAACTTCGGTTGAAAACAGAAGAAAACTCCATTTGTATTTTACCCCTCCAACTTTGACAGTCTGAAAGGTTCAGTTTGAAGGGGACCAAAAATATGTGAGTCTATTACAAAGATGGGCGAAAATAGCGCCGTCTCTGCTATACCTATGGAAAGTTACATAAGACTATCCCTTTCGATCGTGGTATTATTATTACATGCCTCGTCTAGTTAAATTATATGTCTATGATATTAATCGTCCAGCGGCGATACCGCAAAAATCGCGAAACCCAACAATGGCCTGCCTCTAAAGGAACTCTACTTGTTCTCTGTATCGCAATGCGAGTTTATCACATATATGGCAAAGTTGAAAGATAAAATTTGTTTTTATGGGAACAAGGATTATTCCAAAAAGTTATTAAAACCATCAGAATATAAATATCCCTAATAAATGTAGCTTCTTAAATATTAAAAACATGTTGGGGCAACGAATGTAAGTCAGTAGATTCTTCCCCTACCTCTAGAGGGGAAACATTCGGCTATCAACTAATCTAGTCTAAAACTAATACTCCCCACACCGATCGAGTAATAGCAGGTCATTTCATGGACCTGATACTTATGTTGCGGTGCGCCAATATTATATTTTACTTTTTAACACAATCAAATTTCTGAATCAGGTTACTTTTTTAGGTAAAAAACCGCGGAACCAACATAATTTACTCCACAATGGACCTACATTTTGCATACATGTCCTGTGCATGTGTTTTTAGGTATAGTAGTTTTGGAGTAATAAAAAGTGTTCAAAGTTTATGTACTTACTTTTAATGAAAAATTCATTTTACAAATTTTAAATACGCAAATCTATCGAGGAAAATAGTTTTGAAAATTAAATGTCATCAGAGCCGATTCAAGAAACTATACTTGGATAGTATATCTGAATTGGCCCTGTAAAAATATATTCATAATAAAAATGTATACATAATTATCGTGGTAATCATTAAAAATAACTTATAACAAAAATTGCTAAGTGTTCTTATAACAAAAAGTGCCAGAGAAGGCATGTTTGTGTATCGAATACCAAATGCGGCTAAAAGGTGAGAATCGGCGGATATATTGCTTACCAGTTTATTAAAACTGTTCCCTAAAATACAAAAATCAATGTGGGCTCAATATTCCCTTGGTAACAGTTTATTACAGAATAAAAGATGCGAGTTCTGCCAGCTTTCCGTAGGTAAAATTTACATAAGAGGGTCTTCGTCCATGGCTCTCTGTAAACGCGTCTTATGAATGGCTCATGACAAGAACTTATAAAGTTATGTAACGATTTTAAATTTATAATACATTTTTCTATAAATCAAATAATTGATATTTGTTATTAGGCAAAATATGTTATTACATGTCGTGCTCGTTGGGCGGTTGTTCAAAGAAGCATATCACTGTTTACATCCATTATGTATCTTTTTGCTACTGAAAAAGAGGAAAAATACATAATTCACAATACTTATTCGAAAGTAATTATTAAATAGATTCTACTTTAAACAATTTAAGTTTTTTCAACAGAAATACAGCAGTCATATAATTTAGAGTTTATTCAGCCCATAAAAGTAAGATCTCTTCTTAAAAATTAAATTCTTAACCATTTTAACAAAAAAATATCTTATTGGCTTATTGCTATCATATAAATGTCTATCCTAAACCTATGTTTTTCATTTATTTACTTTAATACATAAAAATATATCCGTATGCTAAGTAACTATAGCTGCCGATCCGTCGCTCTACCTTTTAGCCTCACAATCAATAAGTCACAATACCTAACTAGTCTCGAATATCTTACTCGCAAATATAAAATAGCGTCCAAGAAGAGAATGGTGAATCCATGTTTTTACATAGTAAGGTGTTTTGTACCGTGGGTTGCCATTTATTAAAAGCTATACCATCCTGCGATAAAGCTCTAGTTAAATTGTTAATTCGCAGAGTCGCGGACGCGGGAATCACGCGGCGTGGCGCTACCACGGCCAACCGAACTAACATTGATGTGAACTATTAGGCTCTGCATGACAATTATCTTGATATCAGAAGTACAATCTTTCTAACAAATTATTTGGAATTAAATCTCTCGTGACTTCATACAAAAGCAAATAAACATGTGTTATCGCGTGCGAGGCCCCAAGACGTGTTAGTCGGAGAGCCGGGCTAGCACGATTGGCACGACAGTATCTCGCGACCAGATAAGACTACCAGTCCCCGTTTAATTACAATAGGTAGAAAAAAAAACGGATAGTCTATCTCGCCTTCGCGCCGCGCTATGTGCTAGGCCTACATAACAGATGTTGAAATGACAGCTACTCAATTTCCTCCTGACATCGTACGTAATCGATAGGTCAGTATATCTCTGGCACTACGCTCGACCGTATGGGATCGAACCGGCACAGAGTCGCGCGACTAAGCGGGCCGGCAACCTCGGTAACCGTGGCGCTATTCGAAGTTGGAGTTGAACATGTTGATGTTGAGGTCCTCGAAGGCGGCGCCGCCGCTCTGGTCGAGGATCTGCAGCATGTCCGACAGCTCGTGCGGCGCGGCCGGCTCCGCGGCGCCCGGCGCTCCCGCGCCGCCGCCCTGCCACGACCACATGCCTGCCGAACATAAAACACATTCTAGTGCGCTTTAACAGAATGGCACAATGCCGTCAGTACATTCACATAAGATTCAAGCTGGGGTATGTATCTAATGGTTGGTAAGCGTAGCATGGGAGAATAACAATACTAGCGGTGCTGGTAAGGATATATAAATGTTTTCTCAACCATGCAACGAAATGTCGTTATTACGTGCCTAATATAGGGCTTCAAAGTATCACATTTCTGGCGGAGCAACTCAAGAAAAGAGTTTTAAACAAAATTTAAGGCTTAGGCCGGGCTTAATTTTTTTTTAATTTTTATGTAGGCTTGGCCACTGTGTTTATGAAGCCCGTTCAAACAGCTGATAAAAAGATAGAAGATCTTCAATTTAGGCACGTTACATGCACTTATGAACGTTGAAGAAAATTCTACCACCGGTTTCAACCCTGCACCCTGACCCATAAGGCATACTGACCGTGCGCGGGGTGCGGGTGGTGGTTGTGGTGGTAGTGCGCGGGCGGCAGGTAGGCGGGCGCGGGCGGCGAGCGCGCCGGCGACCCGTCCGCGGCCGGCGCCGGCGCCGCGGCCGGTGTCTCGCCGCTGTACGCGTAGCTCTCCCCGCCGGCTCCGCCGCTCTGGGGGAAACGGTACACCGTAGTACGTCTCAATCATTCGAGTCAAAAATTTCATTGTCAGAATCGAAACGTCGTTCGACCGCCGACTACATTCCATACGATGTCGTCAGCGGGCGATTTAAGAGGCGCATGCGTACAATATCAACGTTTCAATTTTAGTAATAGATGTGACCGAAACACGTTCAATACCACATACGTGTTCAGGTTCAATAGTAAATGTATCATCAAATAAATAATATATAATATAAGGAGTCAACACCCGGAGGCCGGATCCTCACCGGCCGGAGCGTGGTCCAGGTGGTGACAGGCGGCGTGTTGGCCACGCGGTGCGGCGAGTAGTCGGGCGCGTAGTGCGGCGCGTAGCCCGGCGCCGGCGCCGCGCCCGGCGAGCGCGCGCCCGCGCCCATGGCCCCGCTGCACGCTGCGACAAGGGCATTGTGAGCAAGGTCCATATTGTCGCTCGCTTACAGAAGGACAAACACCACTCGATTACCGAAAATGTTCTTGTCACGCCACCGTTCGGTAATGTGAAAATAGATGATATTGTAAAGGGTCTAGCTGCATTCCTATAGTATAGGTCGATTCACGAGAGTTGGCACGAATGGAATGAATGACTGAATGAAAATGTCTATGTGTGTGTCACATTAACCAATAAAATAGTGGATCGATTGTATACCGATACAAGTGTCACTCATACAATGAAAGTTTCGTTCAATCCATTCGTGCCAACTCTCGTGAATCGACCTATACAACTGCTCCTGGTTGAAATGTATAGTTTATTTGTCCTATTATAATATATAGTTTTATCAAATTCCAAGCTCAGAATCCTCATGGTTTGGCTAAAATAAATAAATTAAAAAAAAGTTTTTATTTTTTTTGTAGCAAGAGTTGGTGAAATTTTTCTCAAAATAAGAATTCAGTATATATAAAAAAACAAGATTGTTACTGGTTTACCAGTCTACATTTTTTTATGTTATAATATTTTTTTATTATAAGAGAACCTCAATTTTTAATTATTTAATGCACAATACAATATTGTATCAAACATATTTTTAACAATATTGTATTGTGCATTAAAAATGTATCAGTAAATGTCTTACTAATACGTTTTTGGAATTTGGTAAAACGATATATTATAATTAAACGCACCTATGAAAGCTATACATTTAAACCAGGGGCAGTTTCACTATAGGAATGCGGCTAGACCCTTTATCGTCTCTAATCAGAATTTCAAGATAAAAAGTATTGCCTACATTTTCCTTGGTTGGCGAGTCATTAAATTAACATTCGACCGATCAAAGTATACAATAATACATTACTACAGAGGCCGGGAGGTAAGGGGTTGCCGGCCCAGTTGATTTAGATTGTTATGAGGCCTACAACCCCTTATCACGCCGAGGTATGTATAGTGCTTATCTCAACAATACAATTAAAAAAAAAAAAAAAACCAAGAAATCTAGGTTTTATTTTTAACATTTTTTTTTATTTACTCACAGTAGTCCTGAAAACAACTATGTAATGACGGCCGAAAGCGCTACAGGCGGACAAGTATGTAGCTGAACCTGCCGGATCAGCCCTCGAACTGACTGGTCCAGCTGTAGCTCAATTTCAAGGCTCCATTAGAATGTACTTTTCTCAAACATGCAATGAAATGTCTTCGTTATGTGCGTTATAATAGGTTTCGAAGTATCACGTTTAGGGCGGATCAACTCCAGAGAACAGGTAACGATTTTCATATAAAAGTGAAGGCCTAAACCGGGAAGTAATTTTTTTAAATTTTTATGTTTACCTGGCATCTGTGTTGGCTGTCCTGAATTATATTTATTTATCATTTTTAGTGACTAAATGATTAGCGGCTAAAAAATAATCTCGCCTATTTCAGACGAAATGGTATGAAGAGATTTATTTTATTTATCATAAAAATGAAGATTCATATCATCAGGTTATTACATTATTATACATGCTCTCAATTTTAAAATTAATTGCCGAAATATTGGCAACACCAAACACTACTCCACGCATGCGCGTTTTCGAACGCACGTTTGAGTCAACCAATGACAGGACACGACAGCAGTTCTTTTTCTTGTTTTAATAATGGCGGAATGGAAAAGTTTCTCGGCGTGTAAAACTCTGTTTACTAAGACTAAATATTGGTAAATGGTGTGTTTCAATGCTTTTGTGACTTAAATATAGTGTTACGGGTGTATAAAAATGGAATAATCAAACCGGGCCCGGTTTTATGTATGTATATTTTGTTATTATGTAAAAGGTATATTGTAATTATAGCCTATTTATTAGACTCTTTATGATAGTAATTAATTATTACATCGAAGGCAAAATACTACAAGGCGGGATTGGAGGGAAAATTAAAAAAACTTTTGTCGTGAAGCTGTTTTTTTAATGGTATTTTTTTATTTATTTCATTGCATTAGTTTGAGAAACGCACTATACGTGCCTAGCCGTGAAAGGGTCTTGCCTCCCCCTGGTTCCCGGCGGCTGCAGTAATGTACTATTAATAATAGTAGGATAGTTACCAGGAGGCGCATGATGCTGCTGGTGCAACACAGGCTGCGCGGCCTGGTACACGTCGCGGTGCCGCAGGTGGTAGTCGTAGTTCTCCTCCGGCGGCGCCTCGCCGCTCGCGCTGCCTAGCGACCGGCTGCACGACCAAGATCATATGTCAATTTATAAATGCATTACAGTCATAGACGTATGTCTATACTAGACGGAGCGTGCTAATAATAATACCACGATGGAAAGGGATAATCTTATGTAACTTTCCATAAGTATGGCAGAGACGGCGCTATTTTAGTCCGTCCTTGTCATAGTCCCACATATTTGTGTTGCACTCCAAACTGGTCCCTTCAGAACTGTCAAAGTTGGAGGGGAACAAACAAATACAATTGGAGTTTTCTTGGGTTTTCAACTAAAGTTGCGGTAATTAATACAGAAAAGGCTAATATTTTTGTTTTTTAAGAATGTCCTGCAAAGCAAAACTATAGTGAATTGTTTCTTTGTCCCTTACTGGCGCTCGCGGTTGTCATTATTTCTCCTAGATGTCAATCAACCTAATTTTCATTTGTTAATCTGGTTACTATATAGGTGTTACATTATTTTATTAAGCTACTAGAAAGATACAATGGTATTCTTTATGGTATTACACCCTATTTCTCGCCAGCGTAGATTTTTATAAACCAACGTTGGATCTTTTTATTCAAATAGATGTCTCTAGAAACCACGGACCTCGGTGTTTTCAGTTAGAAGAAAGTAGTAATCCTGATGGTTTCGGATAGGCTCCCGTGACACAGATAGAGATGGCGTCTATCTAATCTATGTTAAAGACTTGCAAAGGGTGTAGCAGGATAAGCCTTCAAAAATTGCCCCCAAAACTTTCGAGTTCAAAACTACTACCGATTAATGCCCCTTCAAACTAATCCATACCAATTTTTAACCACTTTACTGCCACCTGGAAACCCACGACATTAATTTAACCCTAGAGTTTTTTTTTTTCAAAAAGTGTAAAAAGAACAATCATCTAATTTTTCATAAATTTTGATGTGATCAATATTAACTATAAAAAAAAAACGAGCACTGTACCTAAATATTTACCTAGAAAAAAAATCTAATGAGCGGGAATCGTAAAAACTACAAAGTTTGTCTGGTTAATATACAGCAATTCGTTTTTAAATTTAATAAATATCAATTTGTAAGGTTGGTAGTATAATACATTTTGTTATATGGGGTATAGAGTAGATAGACTTTTTTTTTGGATTCTATTATGAATATTCTTATAAACGTGGTATTCATGAAAGTATAAATGACGTTAAAAAAGAACAGGAGTAGAATAATTATTTTTATAACTTGCTAGACTGTTTAAAAAAAACTATTTACAATAGAATAGTACAAAAGTAGGACCCACGAATGCAGTCTTAAAACATTATGAGTCATTTACAAGTCGAAAACGAAATATATGTTACACGTAAGGGAACTTACAGATAGTTTAAATAAAAAGGTACTCACTTTGCTAGTGTATTTGTGCAAACAATGTATTCAACTTCGTCATTGTATGGGTTCAAAAAGGCGAAGGCTGACGTCCTCAGCCATATCCAATCTCTGGATTTGGTGCGAAACCGATACATCAGAGATATAATCTGACCCTTCAGTTTTAATACTGAAAAAGAAAAAAATAGTTTTGACGAACTTCATAAGCATACGAAATAAAAGCGTATCACAAACGATCTCATTTATTGTGATTCTATGATTTTGATATTCGGTAAGTTTTCTTTTCATTGGCCGCGCACTAGTTACTCTCTGAGAAACTGTAAATATAATCCATCCAACGCGTCATAAACGCAGTTAGGTCTCAGTTCTCTATTTCCGGGTTGAAAATAAAAAGTAAATAATATCAACAAATATGTCTGACTGACAACTGAATTATTAAACAAAAAAAAAAACTTGATGACCTGTCGCATGACAAAATATTATTTATTTTTATTATAGAAATTCGTTTGCACAGAATATATTGGTACTTTTGAAATTTAGATTTTATTCTAGACAGTTTTAGACTAGTATTTATAGACAAGATTTTATAATTATATTTTTGACGATCTTGTATTGTGACATTATTACTGATATACATGTAAATTTTATTTTGTAATAATTTCACCAATAAATTGCACTAAATTAATTAATTCATTAATTATTCGATTAAAATTATATTTGTATTTGACTCTAAAAAATAAATAACTATATAAATTAAATTAAATTATCGCATATTTAAACTAATAAGAATTTTTTTTTTTTTAGTTTAAATTAATTTAATTACCGCATATTTGAACTAAAAAGAATAAGTAACAAATTTGTGTATACAAATCAATGATCATGAAAAAATGGTTGTTTTTTAAAATTGCATAATTGTAAAGCTATGAAGGTAAATGAATTAATTTACATTATTTTTTGATATAGAATTTTAGAGGAACGCGACTTTGTATTAACATTATGTATCGAGATTGATTTATGATCCTTGTAATAGACCAACCTTGATCGAAGTTATCCTTCATATGCTGCTGGTCCTCCGGGTGGTAGAACTCGTAGCACAGCTTGCCGAGCAGGTCGGCCGGCGCGTAGCCCAGCACCTGCGCCGCGCGCTGGTCCGCGAAGGTGAAGCGGCCGTCCACGGCGTGCCGCGACACGAACTCCACGCCGCCGCTGCAGAGGCTGCCCTCGGCCGCGTTCGGCGTCGACGTCACCTGCACCGAGAGACGATTTTATTCCTATGAACATACACTCCGTAATGCTAAATACTGTACCGACCTGAAGACTTGTAAGGTAAAAGTAGCCCCAAATCGCCGAGAATAACAAAAGCAGTCTGCTGAAACTAGAGTTCGCAAACTATACATGAGCAAATTTTGATGAAAATCGATTGCGTCGTAATGATTACCAAACTTATGTCCTATCTGACTATAAATTGAAAGTCAGGTAGGCATGAGGTATTCCTAATAAATTTAAAAAGAAAAAATAATGGGAGTTGCAAAAAGGTTTTTAGTTTGGCATGCCTTGCACGTACGCTAGAAAAAGCCAGTATTATAGCAAAGGCAGCAGTATTAACTACTATAAACAAAAAGGCATTTACGTAAAAGCGTGTCTTTAAAAACGTCTCTTACGGATTCTAGGTATTTAAGTATTTATATGTATCTATCTATTATATATATCGTCGTCACGAAATATTTATTTATTTATACGAATTCATACAAAGGCTGTCCCAATTTGGCCTGATCTTGCTTCCTGGTACTATGAAACTACAACCCTGACATGTTACAAACCCGACACCGACCGTGACAATAATGCCTAAATGTATGAACCCACCGAACTGCCCTGAACTCCGATCGATCGAGACATATTGGGCTCTAGTGAAGCGGAATCTAAAAAAAGCACTGTTTTTAACATTCGGTCACATTTCTTGCTTCTTTAAAGCATGTAACCGAATTTAAAAAAAACAATGGAATTCGGCAACTGTGACCACTGCGCTAAAGCTGATGATGAAAATGAAACAGGTCCGGAAAGTCTTATAAATCAAAAACTTAACTTTTACCTTCTTTTTCAAATACTATCATAGGGACATTTGGATATGGCCGGATTTCATCGTGTACAGTCTTAACTGCACGTAGTACTGTGGCGCAGTGAAGCCGTAGGTATTTGCAATAAATAGTTACATTATTTAGGTACATCAAGAGTAAGAAATTGCGACCAATAGTAATAATAAAAGTATAGTAGCAGTGTTCACGACAGGTCTGGCCCAGTGGGTAGTGACCCTGCATGTGAAGTCGATGGTCCCGAGTTCAAATCCCACTAAGGACATATTATTTGTGTACTGAGCTCAGGTATTTATTCCTCAGTCATAGATGTTTTCTACGTATTAATCCGTCAGTAGTACGTCAAGTATTAGTATATTTTACCTATATCGTTGGCTTAGTAACCACAAAACATGCAGGCTGCTGCTTTTTAAATTTTCTTAGAGCATTGTTTGCCCCTCGATTCCAAAGTTATGTATTTAGTTTGCTATACATTGCTACTGCGTTCGTTGGCTGGCCTGGCTATACATATCCGGACGTAGATTATTCTGAAACTGACCTGCAGGCGTCCGATGGCGACGAGGCAACAATGTGACGCGTGCAGTTCGTCCTCGACCGGCCGGTCCATCTGCATCCCTGGAAACAAGTCTAATGTCCCATAGCAAATAACATTATGTTCTTTAATGGGTAAACAACGTAATAATTATAAATATTCATTTATAAAAAGTACATTTGATTTACAGTTTTATAGGCTCATGGTCATTTTTGTGTTGAAACTTTCGAGTTTAATATCAATGGTTAATTTAAGCGATTGCCGCCATCCTATGTGTTTTACTTTCAAATTAAATGTTCCTGTCCCTTTTCAAATGAAAAGGCAACGCCAGTTTAAAAATTTAAAAATATAAGGAAGAGTGTTTTATGTTCCTGCGTTTCATTGAACATAAATTGAAAAAGAAAGGCCTCATTATTATTGACCTTAAGAAATTAAATAACTTCAAATAATAAGACAAAACAATCTTAGTTATTCCCTCTTTTTCTTACTCTGAACTCACTTCACCTCAACAGAAAAATAAAATGCCATGAACATGATGGTGTACCTGTCGGAGGCCAGTTCTTAATGTATCCGGTGCAGTGGACGACCGCGTAGTTGTGTCCGTTGTGCGAGGGCCCCAGCGAGTTGCGCGCGCGCAGGCGGCCCAGGTGCGCGCCCTCCGCCGAGCCGCCCACGCGCATGCGGCAGATGAAGCCGCGCCGCGACCCCATCACCTGCCGCATCGACGCTGCACCAAAACATCAAACATTTGAGTTTCCAAATCTTAACTATTTCAGATGTGGGATATTTAATGATTAACACTCACCATTGCATTTATATTAGATAGAGGTAGATCGGGGAGTTACTCGCTTAAGCAACAGACAGAAAATCAAACTGTTCCGTGTGCTAGGCAAAACCTCATAAAAGGAGCGATTAGATAGTTTATTCCTTCCTACTACTGACAAATTGGGTTTACAATTGGATATAATAATATAGTGTATTTAAAAATATGATAAAGTTTGCCTATTATAATAGGAATGCTCCAGTAAACTAAATACAATAATCTGCAAGAATTAATAATCATTAACGTAAATCATCTCCTCCCGCGGGTGTCGTAAGAGGGGACAAAGGGAAAAATCCTACGGACGGGCAGCAGCGTCCGTCGAAATCCAATCTACAGCTACTGCGGTCAATAACCCGCCTGTCAAGCGTGGCGACTATGGAAACTACTCCCAAGATGATACAAGTCATATTTGTGGGAGGCCTATGTCTCTGCATACGTCTTAAATGTATGTATGTATGTAATGTAACGTAAATCAGCGTGAACTAACATTGATGTCCTTCTTTCTTCACCGTTCCAGTTTTCAGATCTAAAATGCGTCCCGTGTTTTGTGGTTCTTGCGTGCTCAACTGCTCTCGAACCTTTTCAGTATCTTCTGGATGCACGTGGTCATAGAACGATGACGAATACCATTCTCCCTAAAAAAATACATTTGAATTATTATATATAATATAAAGTTTAACTAAAAACGTGCGTTCGTGCATTTCCATTTCAAGGTAAAATTGAGGAAAAAGTTCATTCCCGCCTTGAAAAAGGGTGCTCCGCAGACCCAAAAATACCTAATACGGCCCCGTATTAGGTATTTCTGGGTCCGCAGAGAACCCTTTTTCTTACTGCAGAAGCAAACTTTTGAAATAAATAAAAGTAGTTCCACCAGTTGTATTTACATACCTGTGAATAGTTGAGTACTGGAGCTATACTATCGCTGACGTAGATCACGCGACCAGAATCACAACTAACTACGAACAGGAACCCATCTGCCGCTTCAAGGATTAAATGCTTGAGTTCTTGGTCCGTCAAAAAGGACGGCTTGTATGTGCCGTCAGTGGAAGTATTGCCTGTCCCTAGGATCGTATAAAAATTATGGTTATGAATGATGTGATATTTACTGTAATATAGCTGTAATGTAATCTATAATCAAAAATTACTATTTTATTATGTAATTGAAGAGTTGTAGAAGCAAGGGTACCTTGTAAGTAGTTTTACATGTTTTATAACATGAATAACTAAATGTGGGGGTAAGATTTTAAAATGTGATAGTGTAATCAAGAAGATCCTTGTTACAGTAAATGTTATACTTACCTCTTGGCGGTTTCATATACAGAGTGGCCCATTTAGATCGGTCAGTATGAGGAAATCTGAAACTCCATGATATGAAAATCCATGACATGGTGTCTAGACCTACTTGTGCTTATACTGACCCATTTCAATGCGCCACCATGTATATGAGTCACTGCATATTTAGTCCTAAAACTCTAAATGTGATTGGATCTTACCTCTCAACGCCTTCATATGAGCTACTGCCATACGCAGTATGGTGAGCTTGTCGGGTTTTCGAGCCAGCGCTGAGCATGTTGGGACCATGTCCGATAACTCTGTTATATACGCCGTCATCTTGTTTCTTCGTCGTCGTTCAATCTCACAGTGGTTCTCTCGGCTATCAAACAAACAATGGATTAGGCAAGTGATAGCAGAAAGAATAACATAAGTAATTCTCATCAAGAGCCGAAAGATGTTCATTGCTGGATAAAGGGCTCTCGGAATATGACAGTATTACTAGTTTAAATAAATAATTCAGAAACTCTCTCGTCAAGTCTCGCAGGTTTAAGTTAAGTAGATAATTTACGTTTTGTCTCTTTCTAACACACACAACAGTCAAACTGACGAAAGAGGATAAACGAATATTAGTTAATTTACATAGCACAGACGTTTATGAATAAGGGGGTTAATATTATAAGTAAACGCGAAAGCATGTCGCAGTTACTTGTTCATGCTAAATCCGCAGAACTGATTAAAATGAAATTTGCTACGGGAAACAGTTTCGAGTTCCAGGGAACGACATAGGTATGGATCGTTTTAATCCAGGAAATCGTCCATCACCAATTCTACGCAGCTGAAATCATGGGCAAACGCAGAACCGTATAATTTTTTATCCTGCCGTCAACATATTTTCACTACACATAGCTATAAACCAACTCGTCAGAGAAGATTTTACTCTATAGTCAATTCTTTCGCTTATGCACTGCTGCATGTCATTGACGATGCCATTGACAAAAACACAACTACACACTTGGTGCTAACATCCATCCCTATTTACGGACGATGGATAAAAATCAAGATCGTAATTTAAATTAGGAGTGATAGTCAATTTCAGTTCATCAGTTTCATCACAGCAAAGCCTATAGGAGTCTTTAGTAGTCTTTAGCTTGTCTCACCGCTCACACATAACCGTTTGTTGGTCTGTGGTGTAGGTACTAGCTCTGGCACGCGTCTACTAGGTACTAATTTTTCCAGACTTTTTCCTTGGGCTCACATACCCAAAGAAAAGGCAAGGCTATATTGGCTCCGAGGTCCCCAAGAAAAAAGTTGATCTTCCGCCGCCGTTGCTAGGCGGATTAGCAGAATTTGCTAAGCCGGAGAGGTGTTCCAATTTAAATGAGCTTAATACTTTATTGGTAAGAGAATAAGCACGTGCCAAGATCATTCTGAACACCTGGCCAGCTTAGCAAATACTGCTGCTGACTGTACATAGGTAGTTTGTTAATAATTTAATCCATGATTTATCTTCGAATCTCGACTTCTGATCTATAAGTTTATTTTACTGACCGACATTAATATTAAGTAGTTGATATGACGTGTAAATACCAATCGTAGTATTGAAAAATTGGGTTTGAGGTTGGACGAGTGTCGACAACTATTTCGGTGAAGGTCATATTTAGTGTCTGACATCGACCGTCGGCCTATTGCTGTAGAAACCATGACCGATAAAATAACTTTAAAGACTGATTAATGTCAAAATTGTCGATCATGCTACATAAAGTATCGTATTAAACCGCATAAATTCAGCGGGCTCCCGTACAACACGGTACGGTACTTGTCGTGGGCGTGTCCGAATCACACTTGGCCATTTTTATTTAGGTATTCGCTAAATTAATTAAGAAGCCTACTGTACTGTTTTATAAATTTTCATTCTAAAATGGACGACACAAACACCATAAACAATTGGTACAAGTATTTTAGAAATGTTGAATAGGTACATATATTTTCCACGAGACAATAACAAAGTGTGTTAGTAGCAAAGTCGTTATTTTAACCAACAAACATCAATAATTTGTTATCTGAATGATTATACGCCGAAGCATCGTAACACGACATCTAAATTGCCACTTGCCAATGCAGCTCGTACTCTCGGCACAAGTTAGTAAAATATACATCATTATTGGCATTTTAAGGTAAAGGAAAAGTGCAGGTATCGCGTGATAAGACACGTTTCCAATCACACGCTAACTCCACAATGACGATGGTGGGAAAAATGGAAATGATGTTCAAGTTGATATATCCGTTACCTAATTAACACTAAACGACAAAGGCTTTAACCTAGGTATGTGTAAGTTGTTAATAACGAGGCCAAATGATCAAAGAACAAAGTAGTTTTATTGTTCTTAAATAAAATAATAAACATAATAATAGGCCTCGACTATTTTCATGCTTTCGTTTAGGACTTTTTTTGTATAAACGAATGGTAGTATAGTCGCCTTGCGTACCTATCTATTTGGTATACAGAAGTTACTCATAAATGCGGATTAATACGATACTTTAAGTATTAAGATCGCCTTAATTAAACTACAAATACGTTGATAAAACTGTTTGCTGTGTGACTATTTTTTGTTAAATATTGAACGTGTCTTCGGTTGCCACGATAACTAATACAACTAAAAACGGATTATATATACCTCGTGTGTCATCATAAATCTTGAGATGCATTACAAACCATAAATAGCTTACTGTGGGTGTTTCAGAATTTGCAATTAGAACCTTTTAATTAAGAAACAGGGTATCTCTTTGATGTCATTGTTCATCAAAATGGCGACGAACAAACAGTTGCGGTGTACTGTAATTTCCTTGTATGAGGCGGGAAAAATTCCTATGGAGATTTTTGACCAATTCAAAAATGATTGGAGCTAGTCGTAATTTTCTATATTATACCATAAAGAGGTACAAAGATATACAAAAGATTGACGACCGTCCAAGAACTGGCCCTCTGCGATTTGTAAGGACTCCTGCTAACATAAATTACCAAAGAACGAATTCTTCGAAATCCGCGCTACACGCAGAAGAAGATTGTTCTAAAGACTGGTATTTCACGTATGTCGGTAAATGAAATACTAAACTTAAATTAAAAGCGTATAGTAAGAGAAAAGTGCATTATCTAAATGTTCGTGTACCTACGCAAAATGCGGCTCAAACGTTGTCGGATGCTACTTAAGCGGCACGATCCTCGAAAAATTTTGTTCATGGTTTAGAAGATATTTACTGTCGAGGAAAAATTTTACAGACAATGACAAAAATCTACGTCAAATGATCAAGGAACATTCCGTCTAACGGGCGACATGTCCAACGCAGAGATCATCCGGCGAGCGTTATGGTATGGTGAGGCGTTTCATAGGCTCTAGGCCACTTCATTTTTGTTAACAATGGGTCAAAGTCAAAGCACAAAATTATCGGAGCGTCTTTCTAAAGAACTAATTATATTTTTATTTTAGTAATACAATGTGTTTTATTTACCATATAACTGTATTAAAAAATTAATCATTTTCATAGGTATATTAATAATTCGAGTATTCATTTCGTCTCAAGATTTATGAACACACGATATATCGCATATAGGTACCGAACTTAATGAGTGCTTATAGAAGGTCTAGTCTTTTGTACAGTACAGTCATCTGCTACTACATCTACACAAAGACACACGTTAAAATTGACAAAAAATATTTATTTGTACAGGTATTTTTGCAGATGACTATAATTTTGGTAATTAATTTTTTATCATAATTGGAACAATCGACAAAAAACTTATAAGCAGGTTTTATAAGCTATTAAACATATTTAAAAAAACGGCTGTGGTTAGAAATCACGCTTTGTAGGTATGATGTTACAAATGTTATCATGCAATTTTTTTTAGTCAAAAAGAGAAGAGGACATATTTTTAAACAATAAAACTAATAAATCTCACGCAGGTAGAGTAGTTCTAAAAACGATGCTATCTTTTGAGCACGGTAACAATAGAGGCCGTATCCAACAAGACTCATTGGTACCGTTCTAAAAAATCCTTTTTTTTTTACTTTTACGACGTATTTATGGTTTCCTGTTTTTGTAGGCCTATTCTGGATTTATACTGTTGAATATCATCCTACCCATATTAATGAAGTTGTAGAGGCCGTGGTCGGAACGAAACGTACTCAACCATGCAAAACATATTAACACCTAGGGAGATATATTCAAAATTACCTACATTATGCAATACACATGTTTTTCCAACCGTATATGTATTACAATCTGATAACAAGTACGTATAAATATATCCATTACTATCTTACAATTACCTAATAATATATATAAAGATCTCATCTTCACATGATACAATGGGTAATGTGACCATCAGCGTAATGTGACCATTTAAAATTTGCTGTGTATTTCTTTTTAAGGCAAACGTGAATGATAATTTGGTTTTTATAATTCTAGACTTTCTAGAGATTCATATATTAGACAATAAATACTAAATTATTATTTACATTTGCATCAAACACAAATAAAATTAAATTGAATGGTCACTTTCATTTTACACATACATGGATTTACCAAAATGTAGTTTACAATTTTATTACGATGGAATAGAAACTCAACAACTACTTAGTAAATAGGTACTACGCCATAGACTGGCTTAGGTATCCTGGCCGGAACACTTACCTACATCATAATTATAATATAGGTACTTTAGTACATTCAATGCCTGGAGTAAATAATAACAAAATGGAGTGTATCTTCAATACAATTCGGTACTTTGTATTCAATAGCTAACATTACAATTTGAGTGGGTCTATTTATGTACCTGTTAGGATGAAAATATAAATTCTAGTATTCTATGTACAGTCAGCGTCATATAGTTGGTAGCATCCAAAGTACTCAAAAAGTTCGTTACACCATAGAATTTGTATGGTGTACCGAACTATTTGACTACTTTGAATGCTACCAACTATATGACGCTGACTGTACTGCTCTTGCATTACATCTGTTACAAGGGTTGAAGATTCTTGCTCTTGAAAAAAGGAAGTACCTACCTATCTACACTTTGAAAACTCGTATCTTATTTCGTCAATAAAAAAACTGTCGTAACTATGGATGTGACGCATACAGAGTGCCTTTTGACTTTTTCAAAGTAGTGATGCTGATGATATATTTAAAATAAATCTTCTTACCTTGCAAACCTCTCTTTGTCTTGAATATTGTCCTCCTCCATCCTTGTGTACTTCCCCCCACTTCCGTCGTCTTCATCGGATCTGTTAATTCAAAACAAAAAATAATTTATAAATTGTTTATACATGTTTAGTGCAGTTCACGTGAAGTTAATAAATGTATCAAATATAAGTTTTGGTTTCTGTTAGTACCTATAATTAATTTACTCTACATTGGAATAGTACAACTATAAACAACAACCAAAACTTTCAAGAAACAGGTTTATTTGTAAAATGGATCATTCATTATTAAAAATGATTGAATTAGTAATTCAGTAAAGTCTGTTTAATTCAGGATAGATTTGTTTTATAATTTTTAGTTAACATGTCTCTGCTGTTTTGTATCTAATACTAATATAAAGCACGAGCGATTGTATCTGGACAAATATTTATTATGATATTTGCCTAATGATTACTTATAATGGCTACCGAAACCGTTAATATTTAAACCTCGAATTTATTAATACCAATTTCAAAAAAATAACAGTCATAAAAATGTTTCAATTGCATGATTTGCTTTGATTGCGTGCGTATGTACAATATTATTTATATATGATAAGAAAGAGTTTTTGCTATATTGTATTAAAGTACTAAAAGTTGGAAAAACATACAACTATGGGGAGAGCATTGTTCCAGAGAAATCAGAAGTTTGATTAAAATGTTAAATTGTTAAGTTTAATTAAATTGTTTCAAGAAGGAAAAACATAGGGATGTTCAAGATATTATAAACTGTTCAACTAAGTTCATCAGTAACACTCTAAAATGGGAAGAGAAACCCGAAAGAAGAGGTAGAAAAAGACCTACAACGTAAAAGGGCGACTCAAGAATTGCCTGTCTGTCAAAAAGCAACCATCATCTTCAAAACAAATTCAAACTCATTAAATCTAAATGTGAGTAGTTGTACCGTTCGCCGTCTACTCAGCTGATCTGCGTGCCAGAAATCCAAGAAAAGACACACAAAAAAACATGCTGATTTTTTCCTAAGAATGCAAAGATTGGCCTGTGGAGAAATGGCATAATATTTTATGGAGTGACAAAAATAAAGTAGTACTGTTTGGGTGTAAAGGATGTCGATAATATGTCAGGAGACCCGTGGGTGCCGCATTATTGCCGCAGTACACAATAAAGACAGTCAACTGTGTGACATGGCAGACTTAGTTTGATGGTATGGGCATATTGAAAGAATATTATCTAAAAAAGTTACTTCAGAAGGTAATATACCCTTATGCCCACTATTGTAGGTTTTTCAGCCAAATAATTACTCAAAACATACTAGTAAAGTTGTGAAAAAGTGGTTCAGGATTTTAAAAATTTGACGTTTTACCTTGGCCAACACAGTCGCCCGACCTAAATCCAATTGAGAACTTGTGGACGGATATGATATGAAGAATGCTGTAAATGGTACAGTCGGCATGGAACAATATTCCTATAAAAAGGAGTTAGTTACTTGTTGACTCCATTCCAAGTAGATGTTAGTCTGTGACATAATTAAATTTAAACATAATTTAATTAAAAATAAGTGTCATGCCACTAAATATTAATAAGAATTGTTGTACTTTTGGTTTGGTTTTAAGTTGTTCCCTGGAAGCTAAAAAGCCGTTAAAAATGAAACTGCTATTTTTTTGAAACAGTAGATTTGCTATATCTCAAAATATTTTCGTTTGGTTTGTTTTGATTTATTATTATTACACTTAGAACAATAAATGTGAGCAATTATGTTTACTGCCATTACTAGGAGAACAGTTGACCTGTGGGAATAAATTTCAAGCCAGTGGGAATCAGCTTGTTCCTATATAACACTCCGTCAGTGATATGTGTATTGGCTAAGTAGATTATCATAATTATGAACAGTAGATCATTGTATTTATGCCTATAAACAATGTATTTAAAGAATTGGCCAGATCTATTTTAATAACTCAAACATATTTTGAAACATCTATTAAATTGTTTGACTATCCCCCACTCTCCGAGGAATACCAACCTACATTTCTATACCTACAGTAAGCTAATTTTACAGGAGGCCTATATTATATTAAACCAACCCATAACACTGTTTTATATAATAGAAGACTGAAAACCTAGATGCTATTTAGAAATTAATAACTAATAAATAATGTTTGGTGCAAATAACATTTTGTGTATACATACATGAATTAATTATTGCTTTAAAGCAATCTAGTTGAATACATGGAATGTATAATATTAATGCATAAGTGACACACATTGCAAAATAAATAAGACTCACCCAATACTGCCAGCACGGCGCTTTTGTATATCCTTTGCTGGGTCAGCCCCTACAACAAGTACTAGCTTGCTTATTTTATGCAAAAAGTTTTAAGGCTATATGTGCTAGTTAGTGACAATTGATAATATATAAAAATATTGTTACCATCATGATCACTAAAGTTATTGTATTGTATGTCTATTTATAGTAAGGCAATTTAACACTTGATATATTTAGGTAAAAAATTAGGTCATTTAAAGTGCATACTATAAACTGAATCTACATCTATTCAAATGATAACATTACATGGTATTCGTTTGGAATATTAACTTATGAGTGAAACACCTTATAGTTAGTACCTACTTAGAAAGTACAAGTTCTAGGAATTCACAATTATGTTATGAAAACCACTTGACCTTAGTCCGCAACAATGAGTACAAACAAATCATGTCACTCTCTTCGTGTTTAATGTGCCGTAACAACTATTTAAATTAATAAAAAATACGAGTATCAACAAATTTATGTCAAAAATTAAATAAGTAAATGTGTTATATGCCTGTTAGCGTTTCTAACAACTCAAGACAACGTCTGTATGGTCGATAACTTATAACGGATACTGGAACAACTTAAGCATACTAAATGATAGGCATTAGAATACCATCTCTCCATACACAATGGTAAACTAGCGATCAGGGCGAATCTAAATGATGGAGACAAAATTCTTTTTAACACAACGAAATAAGAACACCAACCGGGGATATTCGGAGCCACGGCAGACATCAGTCAATAAACTCATTAGTGCACGATATGGTATCACTTCCTGATAATACAATTAACTGTGAATAACAACAAAAAAATTACACCAATAAAGTACACACTGCTAACGTATGTTTATCGTAAACTCCTCAACATAAGCGCCATTTTTATTACTTTTGGCATTTTCTACTAGACATTCCATTTCTTGCCATGGATGATTAGTAATTCTACCATTATTGTTTATTTTAAATATCAATAATTCAAGTCTAAAAAACCGGAATTTTGTTATCACATAAAAAAATATAATTAATATAATTTGGTCTATATCAGTCCTAGCAAATACAGAGAGGATCCCACTGCCTTTCTTATTCGAGCGTTAGCATAATTAAATCTTATTATTTAAATGCTACTGTGGTTTTGGTAATAGATTTGTATCTTTAACTCATTGTGAAATCATATTCATGATATTATGATCAGATCAGAGTAGTTTTTTTTATAATATAATAAAACTACTATGTTTATTAATATTTTTACTGGCAATATAAAAGTAAGGCTGCCATATTTTGTGGAAAATTGCCAACAGAAAATAACTACGCGGGTTGATTCGAAACTTTCACGCCAGAAAAGTTTAAAAGCCCAAAGTCGTTTTGATTTGAAAACAAACTTGTAATTAATTAAATAATCCACATTAATTGCAATAATTAAGATATGTTTAGGTATTGTTATTCAAAAAATATACTTTTAGTACATTTATTATTATTTGTTTCTCCTTTACATCCCGGGCCTAATACATCCCGGTCTTTTGGAAGGCTTGCATAAGGATAGATCCAACAAGCAGAGTCCTTTGCCGCAAACTAACACCAAGATTACTGTTCTGTCATTTTTATCCTCTAATGATACTTTATTTAAGGACTGGCCATCAAATAAGTTTTGTTATTAAATAATAAAAAGGAAAACGATATTTCAAAAATTATTGTGTCATTATTTAAAGTTTGGCAAATAAAATATTTAAAATTATGATGAAAACATATAAAAGGCACTGATGTGTTCCGAATAGAATATCATGGAAAAACAGCTAGACGTGTTATCTGACTCTGGCACTATCTGCAATATTGTATCCACGTCTGAAGCTATACCAGATAATAGTCAGTCTAAATTAGATACTCTTGAGAAGAAAGCGGTACACTTAAGGTATAAACCATCTATTTAGTACAAATTGTAGCAACGGTGTAAGCGTCTTTAACAAAAAGGCTAAAAGGGCGCACAGTCGTACCAGGTAATATTTGCTTATAGGTACTTCCCTGCGGCCCGGCCGCTGGTACAAAAATAACCCATTTGCATCTTTTTCGCTATTACAATTTTCAAAATAAAAAATGATAATGTTTTAAAAGCAACCTATTGAAACTTTGCTAGAATGGATATAGTAAAAATTCTTAATAGCCTGATTATTCCTAGGTTAAGGGACTGAATGTCAATTGAGTATCGTCGGCGAATATGAATTTATAAAGAAATAATCAAATGTGTTTCTACAGATTTATACTAGAAAAGGATTTCAAAGCCTGTGATATAAAATGGAGCTTATTCGTCGCAGCGGCATTTAGTTTCAGATACGAAAGCTGTCTTAAACCGTTCCCCCCGGCTTTCTTGAAAAATGGGGTGAAAGACATGGACGAATTGGTAAATTTGGTTGCAAAATACTGATGATTTGTTATTACGGTTATTTAACTTATTTATACAATATTGTAATTAAAACGGCAGGTACTTTTATCGCGTATATAATACATACATATCAAAAGTTCCCAGAGAAAGCCTAGATTCCGTTAATTGAGTAATCCAACACCACCTCTTATTAATCAATTCGTTTCAGTTGAGCGTTATTAGCGATGTCCCGGCATTAGATCTTGTACTTGAACAACTGATTAATCTGGAGGATTTGACCAAAGTCGGTGATATAATACATCTGCTGTTTTATGTTCTCGTGCGGCTAAAAGAGCCAACACTCAAAACATTACCACCAGAAACAGTAAGTTATTTTTCTCGTCTTTGAACAGTATAAACCTGATTGGCACGTTAACTTATTGCACAACAGTATCACCTGTTTTTTTCATGCCTATATTAAGGAAATAGTTAAACCACGAATTGAGTTGTATATGAAGGGTACCTGTTGAGTCGTTATCGAGGCGACGCAGTAAACATTTGAATACACCCGTTTGGGATATTGGGTTCTATTACTCATATATCATATACTTATGTCATTAACATTATTCATTCATTCTTTCTGGATTTAACATATGAGACATGGAATAACAATGTCTATACAAAACCGCGTTCCCGCATCCTGGCAAACAAGTTAGCGACATCTATCATGTTTAACAGCAATACGTCTCAGTGCTATAGGTACTATATAGTTTTCTATGGAGATGTCTCGCTGTCGAAATTAGGACCACAATGTTACAGAAACTAACAGCTTATCTAGCTGAATCCAATATGAATAAGTAACCCCAAAGTAAAAAAAATGCGTAGTACTCGTACATATTACGTTGCTGTTTAAAAAGTCCCTCACTGATCGATCCGTGCCTTTTTTTTTTTTTATAACATAAGGTGGCAAACGAGCAGAAGGATTGCCTTATGGTAAGCAATTACCGTCGCCCATGGGGGTGCCCAACACCAGGGGAATCACAAGCGCGTTGCCGACCTTTAAGGGGGGTTGGAGCTCTGGGAACCTTACTCACCATCAGGAACACAACACTACATACCTAAAAGGTAGCAGTGCTATTATGGCTGTGGTATTCTGTAAGGAGGAGGTACTTCCCCAGTTGGGCTTCTCCAGACTCGAGCGTGATGGTACTTCGCTGTGCCCTACCTCTCATTGTCGGACGTAGTTTAAGGACATACCCGGGTCCAAAAAAGTTTTTACGGAAACGTCAACTAGTCACTCCGATACCTAATAAGGTGAATTTAGCTCTGACATAGAAAATTATTTTCCGCTTTTTCTTGGCAACGGCATATTAATTATACCTGTAGTAAACTTAGAATTTTATTAGGTAGAGTTTACCACCTTAGCTTTAAAGTACCAATTAATTAAATAAAATGTTTATTTCGAGATGAGATACTAAAATCATGGCCTCTGTTTCAATTTCTTCACTAACTTTGCTACTAACTTAAAAAGTCGACCATAGAAAGAATTTGAGAATTACAAAGAATCCGTTGAATCTATTCAGACGATTTTTTTACTGCCGCGATATGCCTGGCCTCTTTCTGCTATGATGCGCTTAGTTAATCTTACTAACGGAAGATTAAAATAACTACCACAATTTTAATAGATAAAAATAAAACGCCAGGAAATTGATGGAATGGAATAACGTTCTTCGGTGATCTGGTGATTTTTTTATATTCATTTTTAACCTTCGTTGCACTAAAACAAAAAACGGAGTTCATGCTAAAATACTACATTAAATACTACAGACGCGGGGAAGTAAAGAGGTTGCCAAAGGTAGTGAGGCCGGATAATTATGAGGCCGATTTACTTATTCAAGCCGATGTATGTATAGTGTTTTTCTCAAACATGCGATGACATAAATAAATAAAAAATCTTCAAATAAAAAAATGGCTGATGCATGCCATGTTTCTGTGTTACAAATATATGTAAAATGGAAATTAAAAACCGGCCAAGAGCGTGTCGGGCCACACTCAGTGTAGGGTTCCGTAGTTTTTCGTTCGCCACTGTAAGTGTTCCCACTTCAGATTTAAAAATGGGCTATTGGATACATTGTTGTTGACATATTAATATTAAGTACAGAAGCCTAAAAACGGGCCCACAAAGGACGGTGACAACTAAAGAAAGAGTTTTAGATCCCAACTATACATGGAAAATTCGAAAAAATGTTGTCAATTTCAGTCCCACCATGAGTAGTAAGAAGGGGTTGTAACATGAAGTGATAACCAGCCAGCGTCATTTGAAGTCAGTCAGTCAGTTTCAACCTAATGTATGGGAATGTATGCTCCAAACCCATTAAATCAGAAAGAATCTTAAAACCGCCATGTAGGGTATGAGCGTTCCAAATTAAGTAAACTATGCGCGCGAGCTTAAAGTACAGAGGCTCTAGTGTAACTTTCTTTTGACGTAAAAAATGTCTCGAATGCGTAAGTGATACTGATATAATATGAGACACGGTCGCATTGGGCGATGAATATTAGTGCACATTTTTATTTACGATTAAAACTAAACGCGGAATTATACATAGAACGGCGGCGCTACCGCGAACAACGATAATCGTAAATTTCAGACGATTATCTCTGTCACTCTCTTAACGCCTTAATTAGAGTAAAAGAGAAAAATGTCGAAATATACGAACTTCGATTTTCGCGGTACCGGGCCTGAAGTGAGGAAGTGTGTCTTGTCATTCAATAGAGATTTTGACAGCCATATCTTAGGGAATAAGGGCTACTTTATTAACAATTTGTAAGAAACTATCGCCTTAACGACTTTAGTGCTGGAATAATATAAAGTACCTAAACTGCTCACAAAAAAGCCTAAGATGTATACAAACCTGCGGCGCTTCCGTCTTTCTCGAGGAAAGCAGTGAGCATTTTACCAAAAACGCTTAAGATGTATGAAATCCTGCGGCGCTTACAGTTTTTTCGAGTTGAAAAAGTTTGTATGGGGGAACACTATTTTCGTTTTTTAGTATATGCCTCGATTTTTTTTCATACTTTCTCACCGTTTAAACCTTCCCTGAGCTACTACAAATATTTCAAGACCAAAATTAGCCAAATCGGTAAAGCCGTTCTCAAGATATAGCGTGACCAATAAAAATAGGGGTTCATTTTTATATATATTTTCAAAAACTATTGAACCTATCAAGTTCAAAATAATTTTCCTAAAAAGTTTATGTAAAGTTCTACTTTTGAGATTTTTTTCCTTATTTTTGAAACTTGTGGTTCAAAAGTTAGAGGGGGGGGGGACGCACTTTTTTTTACTTCTGGAGCGATTATTTCCGAAAATATTTACATGATCCAAAAATTATGTTAGTAAACCCCTATTCATTTTTAAATACCTATCAAACAATATATCACACGTTAGGATAAGAATGAAGAAAAAAATCACTCCCCACTTTACGTACAGGGGGGGTACCCTAAGAAAACATTTCTTTCCACTTTTTATTTTTGCACTTTGTCGGCGTGATTGATATACATATTACTACCAAATTTCAGCTCTCTAGTGCTAACGGTTACTGAGATTATCCGCGGACGGACGGACGGACGGACGGACGGACAGACATGGCGAAACTATAAGGGTTCCTAGTTGACTACGGAACAACTTACCTACAACTTTGTGTGAAATCTCATTACAGACCCCTCATATAGCCACGCCTGAGATCTGATACTTCCCAGCCTAATATTTAAATAACAAAATATATCAACATTTCATTGCATGTTTGAGAAAAAAAACTTAAATTTACTTTCTTTCAGTTTGATCAGATTTTAAACCGTGTTGACCAAATTAAGCCTGCACCACGACCGCAATACCTTTTCCAAGTGTTAAATACTTCCAAATCCAATGCGGAGCAGAAATGGAAGGATTTAGCGAAAAACCATAACATCTTCTACGCGTATCATGGAAGCCACTTAGAAAATTTTTACTCAATGCTTAGTTTTAGTGTTCAGCAGCATATAAATAAGGTACCTATTCAATTTTCCTTTTCCTTTTTGGAATAATGGAGAGCTTTTCAGTCGAGTACCGTGTTTAGGCCAAGAAGCTTGCTGAGTGGCCTAAGTAAGGTACTAGATTGAAACGCTTGATTATAACAGTTACATTGTATACAATACTTTTTCTACGAGTTAATTAAAGTAACAAAATTTTATATTACATTATAGTAATTATTCCAAAAATAAAACTTAATAAGTAGCGTTGTTGTATCAACACAGAATTTACTGGAAACCTAGGAGGAATAACGCGTCCGCGAGCGCCAGTAAGGGACAAAGATATTCTGGCTTTTGTAGCCCAAAATGTAACAATTCACTTTAGCTTTAGGTACAGGATATACTTTATAACAAAAATATTAGCTTATTCTGTATTCATTACCGCAACTTAGGTAGAAAACCCAAGAAAACTCCAATTGTATTTGTTTGTTCCCCTCCAACTTTGACAGTTACTAGGTAGATACTTATCATTTCAGCAAAGCACAATGCTCGGAAATGGCTTGTATCTAACCAGCGAGCTGAGTGCTAGCCTGCCGTACAGCCGCGGCGGGTTCGGCTGGGGCGCCAGCTGCATCGGCGGGCACATCTCCTGCGTCGCCTTATGCGAAGTCATCGACGCGCCGGAGGGCATCAACTACCAGAAACCAAACGCAAATGAAGGTTAAAACTGTTCATATCTCTAGACTAACTGCAAGAGTACTCCTGGATGATGATAACAATTTATACCTATTCCGGATATATATATAGGATATTCCGGAGACACCGTTGAAGCTGGATTTGAGAGACAGGCTGGTGTACCTCGAGCTGCCGCTCACTACATTGTTACTAACAGCGACCTGGTTCGCGTGCGCTACATCCTGGTGTACGCCATGCAACCGACGTTCATGAGATTTCCAACTACGAACGTAAACAGAAGTGGTACGTGTTCTTATTACATTATTTCTAGTAGTGCGAAACGCAATAACTCACATTTGGACATGCTTCACATAATGCGTCAAAACTAGGTAGCTAGATTATCTATAGAATTTTAAATTGAAACTATTTTTCAGAGGATGGACTATGTCAATGGCTTTCAAAACATAAACTGGTCTCCATACTTCTTGGATACGGATTAATGCTGGCGACCATCGGATTTGCAAATAACCAACCAATGCAACACTATTGCGAATCATTTTTGAGTATATTTGACTTTAAATCTTGATTTTAGGAGTTGTCGCATACGTCATAACCCTAATATGAATGGATGGTTGATTAGTGATTAGATTACTTATGTGTTAAATTTGCCGTATAAGTAATTATTTTTAATGATTTTGTAAGAGAACTTAGAAATTAAAGTAAGGGAGTTCTGGCGTACGAAAATTGATTAAGTACTTAGGTACACCTACCTCTTGATTAAAGTTTCGAGATTGCTTTACCGGCATGCATCTGATTTTATTTCTAACAATTAGGTAATTTACATCCACACGTTACACAATATTCAAAATTATTGTCGTAAACCGAATTGTTTGTGCTAGAACAATGACGGTAGGTCGTCGTTACGGTGTCCGTCATGGACTGGAGCGCAATCATTGTACGATCTAATTGTTATTGTGCCGAATGTCCATCGAAACATAATGTTATGCTCATGTCACATCAGTTCTGTCGTCCTGACGGGCCGAACGACTGTTCTCCAGCATATACGCTATCAACATCGTGACGTCATTAAGGGATAAAGGACGGGTTTGCAAAACGGCCACGGTAAATTGAGCTTCATAAATTTGCTCTTGTACGCGGAAACAACCATGGACAGTGTATACTTATTTTGGTGCCTGTTTACACTTTCCTGCGTGATTGCTCAAGACCCTACCGTTACTTTACCACAAGGACGGATTGTCGGAGTAAGTATATACTTAACATTTATTTCATGTTGATGGTATCATTTGTGATCCATGCAGGCCAATTGCCCGCCGGTGGTCCACACAGCCATGTTGAAGTTACTGTAAAATGGTTTAATTCCGGTGTTCGGGTTTTAGGCCACTACCGTCATGTACGAGTAATTATAGTATTTCGTAACTTACCTACCGTCGTGGCCAGATAGTGGGCGAGGATGGCAGATTCGATTTGTAGGTAAAGCCTTTGTATAGCCACATTGAATCGAATATGTTGTAGTGTCGTGCTATACATATAGCACGACACCTACACACAAATATATGACTGTAGGTACATACCTACAGTCATATATTTGTGTGTAGGTGTAGACCTCAGTATGAAAATTCAAATATATAGAGCTACATGTAGAGCCAAATAAGAACTTTCTTGAAAATGTAGAGTCGAATATTATAATTATTATAAAATGGCCTGCTACTTTTACTAAGGGTCCCTTGGCAAGTTGCGTGGCCGAAACAAGTAAACACGTTACCCGACTGAATTTGTCAACATAAAGGTAACTATAATAAACGAAATAATGTAGCAGATGGATAATGCATAAATACTCGTATCAGTAACAGCAACTTTTATATAATTTTACTATACTACACATTAAAATTACTTTTTTCATACTTTCATCACCGTCATCGTCATCATTTTATGTAGCTTTACTCCTATTTTATGCTACATTCCGTTAACTGTGAAATATTTTCTAGATAAGAGTGTACACTACGAGCTCATCATTAACACCAGTCGAAGTTTTCTTTGGAGTTCCTTATGCCGCGTACGATTTTTCTTCGGCTACGCATAGATTTACTGTAAGTATTAACTACATATCATTAGTCATTACAATATGAATTAGTAGTATATATTAAATTAGTCACGCGAGTTTGAATTGAATATTCATACAGCATAAGCACATACAAAGTACCTATGGATTGCAAAAACGTACAGGCAATAAATGAGTTATTGTAAATGGCTCAATCAACTATTTTATTTCACGCATTGCCATGATTACGGTCCCTTGGGTCAATTTAAAACCACCGTTTTATAACATCAAATTACAATAATCATGCATTTTTGTGGTAACTATAAGCCATTTCCATTAATGAGTCACCTACCAAACGTGTTAGCAGAACGCGGTGCCACATTTCTTCTAACGAACTATGCTTCTCTTTGTCACCTGGCTGACGGGACAGAATAACAACGCAGAGTAGTAGATTCACTCAAATATACTATTTCATAATAAACAAAAGAAACAATAATCAACAATATAGCAATGTGTGCGTAACTGTACATAGGTATACTAAGGTTAAGTAGCACCTAGGTGTACCGTGAATTTTACTGTTCACAGGCCCCCATGAGACATCCGGGATGGAGTCGTACATTTTTCGCACATAAGATGCCACAGCGATGTCCACAGTATAACGACACTGAAACCGACAACTTCAGTGAAAATTGCCTTTTCCTTAACATATGGACACCACGGGTAAGTAACTAAGGATTTAATTGGTTATATCTTACTGAAGAAAAACTGACAAACTCAAACGTGTAAAGTTTTTCAGATAGCGAGTCGATGGAAAATCTTTGCCAGTGTTGGTGATATTGTATAGCGAGTCTTGGTCCCGCGGGGGAGTGACTTTGCCGTGCCAAGAGCTGGCCGCAGAAGGAGTCGTAGTGGTGACAGTGTCATACCGCATTCACACTCTCTCCTTCTTCACGTTAGGTTCTATCGCAGCTCGCGGAAATCTAGCTTTGCTTGATCAATACATGGCGATGTTGTGGATACGCGAAAATATAGCTGCCTTCGGTGGTGACCCGACGACAGTTACTCTCTGCGGGCATTCAGCAGGTGCTGACAGTGTATTGCATCACATGTCGTCACCGCGAGCAATTGGTAAATCATATAAAATAAAAATAATTGTCATTACTGCATTCTGCCTAATATTAACCCATTTGCTTCTTCAACTGGCAGGTTTATTTCAACGTGCGATAGTGATGTCACCTCGTGAAATATGGAATGCCCTAGGTGAAGATATACACTACAACGCGACTGATGCTGTAAAATTGTCACGCGAGTGGGCTCGCTCCCTAGGGTGTAACAGCGCAGTGGACCTAGAAATACTTCGATGTTTGAGAGCACGCCCTTTGTCCGACATATTAGACGTTTATTCGGTAATCACACGAGTATTGTTCTGAAAATTGTTAGAAAAATCGTCGCTATACTTACTCAACCTCATATCTGCAACAATTATTTGATGGAAATGTCGCTTTTCATTCATTTGGAATACGGGTGGTTTTGTCATCAAATGAGTGTTGCAGACACGAGGTTGAGTAAGTATATCGGCGAAATGTGTCATCGTGTTCTTATGTTTACACATCCTTTCAGACTTCAAATTGGACCAATATTATGCGCCCTGTACCCGACAATTTTCTGCCAGAATCACAGTTTTATATACCGCATTCACTTTCCGTTGCACTCTCAGCTGCTAAACAGACGGTCATACAGCTTGACTTGCTTCTGGGCACCACTGACCTTGAAGCTATAAACTACAGCGGTATGAGTTTCATATATTTGATAAAATTTTGGTCAAGGTTAAATACTTAATGCGAGTTGCGACAAATTGATTTTCTCTGTTACAGACGGACAATATGATGAACTACTGAAGCGTGGCCCGGCGTATGTTACGGAACATGCTGACACTAAAGTTATACCAAAATTGTTGCAAATGTTTTCATTAGATAAATCCCAGGCAATATCAGTGGTAAATTAACTTATTTATCTCTAGCACCTGTTGTATACCTAGCTAGATATATATTAAAAAAACATCAAACAAAATATAGCCTTAACTTCCATACAATTGCAGCGTTTATACATTTTAAGTTTTAATGCTACAAACGTTGCTTCCCTAAACACGTTGTTCTTTTTACTCCTTTAGTGATAGTAATCCTAAAATATCCTTAAACCATTGATGGATAAGTAGTTTATGTATCTGTGCATAATGAAGGGCATTACAACAAGAGTGTGGGTTTATGAAACGAGCCGAAGGCGAGTTTCATAATAATATCACACGATTGTTGTAATGCCTAATTATGTATAGTTACATACACTACTTTATCTACACACATATCATAAATGTTTTAAGATGGGTTCAGGAACCGTAGGGAAATGACCTGCAGTATTACTAGTGTTACTTGAAACATTAAAAAGTCAACGAACAAAACAAATGACAGCTTGGAATGGCGGCGTTGCGTATTTCATATCTCAGTCAAATATTTTTTTAAACCATAGACAAGCGAATGAACTCCCTATTCTATTGTCACTCGAGTTCTTATGTCGTTCGATTTATATTAAAAAAACAACGAATTGGCGTTTCGTATCAATGACTGTTTTAATATCTATATATACCAATATACACCCCACTTGAATTTGACAGCTGTTCCAAATTTAAACTCATAACCTACGGATTTCAGTAGGTAATGTTAACATTACATCTCCATTCATTTCTGATGGTTGGTAATGCTGGTCATTGCCTACGGTTTCTGGACGCATTTTAGAGCACTTATGATTTATGATATGTACGTAGATAAATAAATTTACTCTTGAGAATTCTAGAGCATAATTGATTACGCCATTCATGTCTGTACACGCTTTGCAGCTATCACAAGAGGTTCATTGGGAATACTGGGGTCATATGTCACGAGATTCCGTGTTAGCGGGCGTGGAGGCAACGGGGCGTGCAGAGTCCGCAGCGACTTGGGGCGCGGGTGTTGCCTTGTTGGCCGCGCGGCTGGCGCGTCGCGTGTCGCGACTGTACGTGTACCGGTACTCGCAGCCCGGCGGAGTCGACTTGCAAGGCAGACAAATGAATTATACAGGTATCGGTATCCGACTTTAATGCTAATTACCAGAGGGCGGAATTTCTGATACTAATAGCCAGAGGGCAGAGTTGAAATGTTAAATTTTATCGGTTAAACTGAAATTATATTTAAATGTGAGGATGGCGCTAGCACAGATATTTGTTCCTGAGTAATGGGTGTATATATATTTAAGTACATATATATTTGTATATTTTATATGTCGTTGGCTGAGTAACCGACAACAAAAGCCTTCTTGACCTTACCGTTGGGGCTCAGTAAATTTGTGTAAGAATGACCAGAAATAGGTTTTTTATTCCTTAAAATTTATTTACAGTAATTTAAAAGTAAGGAAGTATACGAGTATCAATTAAATTGTAACACAGCCAGTTGTTCTCCCCAGGAGCCGTACATGGAACAGATTTAGTGGCACTACTGGGTGACGCCTTGATGCTTCAAGTAGCGCGACGACCAGCAACCAAAGAAGAAAGGAAGGTTTCTTCCATGTTTCAAAAGTATATAACCAACTTCGTTAAATTTGGGTACGTAAAATGTCTATTGTATTGTCTTCAATACCGAAATTTACCTACACTTAAACCTAACGGTTGTAAAGGGAATCAGCGTAATTCGTCCCATTCTTTTTTCGTTCATTTCTTATGTCCGACTCATTCTGTGTTCGTCACTCATTCTTTATTCGTCTCGATCGCTATATGTCCCTATCGTCTTAAGTCCAATTATGTAACCTGTCTCTTTCTTAATAAGTCTTTTTCGTTTTTCGTCACGGTCTTCCTAGCACTATGTCTTTGTTTGTGTCTCTCGTTTTTGGTATCATTCGCATTTTATCTTTAGTCACTTTCGTTATTCGTCTCACTTTTTTTTTGTCTTTAGTGGTAACTTGTTCCGTTCTTTTTTGGGCACGTTCGCTAATCGTCCCGTGTTACTTGTTATTTTTAATGTCTAACTATTATGAAATTACATGAATATATTATGATGACTCGGTCAATAAGATATAATTCAAAACATAATTAATATTGACGGAAAATAGATAGTTACAAATAGCGACCGAGACGCAAAACGAATGTAACGAACTTAGAGTTAGACTGAAAATGAATGAGACTAATCACGAATGTGACCAATAACGAATACATGAAAAAAAATTAGACGAATAAGTTAATGAGACCAAAATCGAAAGGGAATAATTAAGAATGGGTCCTAGGAAGACCGTGACGAAAAACGAAAAAGACTTATTAAGAAAGAGACAGGATACATAATTGGACTTAAGACGATAGGGACATATAAAGAATGAGTGACGAACACAGTATGAGACGGACATAAGAAATGAACGAAAACGAATGGGACGAATTACGCTGATTGTTGCACGCCCCGCTCTATAAGGCCGTGCAGGTGCGAAAGAGATTACACAGAAACAGATACAGATGATTTATGATCCGACTCGCAACTTAATTTCGCAGAAAGTACCTATAGTGTATTTTGTTAAACAAAAGAAGAAACATATTTTTTTGTTATTTTCACCTCAGCAGCTCGAAGCCTAGCAAGCCTAATAGGTATTTCCCTGCAAAAAAACAGTGAGGTTCTTCTGAAGCGAAGCGAAACCGCGGGCAAAAGCTAGTAGGTAAACTTCAAAAACCTGCAAAGTACCAAGTTTGTAAGTTTTGTTTATGATGGTTATACATATGTAGCTCTCCGGGTCCCGAAGAGTGGCGACGCTACCGCGCCGGAGACGCGCACGTTCAGGAGCTGCGTGCGTGCGCGACAAACGGCTGCGGCTCAGACGCTAGCGCTGAGAGGGGCCCCGCCTTTTGGCTCCAACACCTGCCACGACTGGCTAGCTTGTTCGAGGCTGGACATTCTGAACCACTAACTTCAGAGAAAAGTATGTTCCCATCTACATCCTCTACTCCCTCCCTTCTACTTAATAGAGAGTCCTACGTACTTTAAACATTTTAGAATTCAGATACGTTCAGTAGAGTACATACAGTAGCGGAAAAAATCTATCATATTGAGATTTTTCTGTAAAATATTTCTAAATAGATGAAACCAAGGACTGAATTATTTGATAACTAACCAAAAAATTTAAGGTTATATTGATTTATTCTAGACCAAATATATGCTAACAGGCCGGTAACCAGAAATACGAATTCAAATTGATTTATGAGATCAAAATATTATTTTATAAAAAATAATTTGTTTTGTTCTTAGTTTCAGCAGATAGTGTTAAAATATGTGTTGAATGGTTCGCGATAACAGGCAAGGTTTAAGTATTAGGTGCTAGCTAGGTAGGTACTGGTAGGTACCCAATTACCTACGTAGATAATACGTAATTACGTACTTACAATATTAATCATCGTCAAATAGTTTAGTGGCAACCAAAGCGGCCAAATATATCATTACATACGAGTATCTTTATTTATTGTATATCAGTAAGGATGTGTTACGATATTCGTGGCCATACTGTCTGCAATTAGCTAATATATGATGCTAACTGTACCTACAGTCGACCCGTGTAACCTATACGTTCTACACTGGAGCGTATAATACAATAATATTACCTACGATATTTAAATACAATGTTTATTGCAGGTGAAAGTCGGCTGCGTGGTGGCGTGTTCGCATTGTGCGCAGTATCCGCGTTGTTGTTGCTGCTGCTGTGCGCGTGCGCGCTCGTGCTGCGGAGAGAGTGCGCGCGTCGCGCTGACTTAGATGACGACTCACATCAGTCGCATCATCAATAATAAAATTATGACCGTTGCAATAAATTTCTAGCCTTATGAACTTGTATTGTAATGCAAATATATAAGTTACTGTATATAAATCCAATACATAGGTACTAACGAACGGATAACTAAAACAGATCCATATAGGATTTACTGTGGGATTTACTAGCACTAATACTGTTTTTAAATACAATCATGATAGACGTTAGCCGTGTAGTTATTTTTTGTAAAAATACTGAGCATCTTACTGCGAATATTACACAATATGAGCTTTTGAAATTAATTGTCTACAGTCTACGAGTGTTTATCGTTTAATTCGAGTGTATTGCATTACATTGCGGGCCGAATAATTTTGTATTTGTATGAAATTCTAATCATAAAAGATCTATATAAATATGTATATATACAGTGTGGAAAGTTAACACGGGCCCTGGAGGGAAACTACCTTGTAGATGTAGATGTAGTGTAGGGACGCCCGGCCGGACTCAGGCGGGCTGTCGATCGCCTGTTGCAGTCATTTAGCCCAGTTCCCTGTAGTTGGAGCTGCAGGTTACTGTTCCGGCTGCGTTCCCACACAGTGCTCCTCAAATCTTCCAATCTTCCTGCAGAACAGAAGGATATCCTTTAAGTTGATGTCCTTTAGTTCGCTTTCCTCCAGAATATCGCTACCAAATACTTTGTGTCGCATCGATGCGTACATGCCGCATTCGGTTATGACATGTTTGCTTGTTTCCTCCATCCCACGGTGTGGGCAGGAGGCGCTATCAGTCTTACCTATTACCTTGAGGTGTCTGTTCAACGAGTTGTGTCCCGTAATGACCTCCGTCAGTAATTTTAGACCGGACTTACCTAGTTTCAGGAGATACCTAGTTCTCCTGGCATCCATTCTCTTCAAGAACATCTTCGACTGTCTATATTCAGTCTCTTCCTTCCATTGTCAATTTGCTTCTTCCTCTTTTAGTCTATCTATGACTCCTCTCGTCACCTCAGCTGATATGGGTAGAACTGGTTCTGGGCCTATGAATTCCTTGTCGGCTCCATTCCTGGCCAGTTCGTCCGCTTTCTCGTTTCCTCTTACTCCTTTGTGACCAGGCACCCAGGCCACTATAGTGTCCATTCTTTGGCCTATTTTGTTCAGTGCGTCTTTGCATTCTTTCACAATGGAGGAGGTAACTTCTACTTTCCTTAGTGGTTTTAACGTCGCCTGACTGTCCGTGTATATCACGACTGATCCCGTCCGTGACTTGTTTTCTTCTATGATTTGCGCGCATCTACCTTAAATCCTTGAGCTAGCTCATTTTACTTAAATGAGACATTCCTTTATTTTTTAAAAGAAACAAAACAAAATTAGTATAATAAAATAGATAGGTCTAAGCGGTACTCGAATAGCACAATTGGTAGTGCACTGGGCTAGTATCTACTCGTAGTGGTAGTGCGTTCAAGTCCCGCTTCGAGTTAAAAATTTTCTATTTTTCTTTCGATTTAAATATCAAAGATATTCGCTAGCAGACGTTTCTGCATAATAAAAAATAATTTAATAAAATAGTGTTGTTTTTTTTTTTAATTTTAGTTGGTTCGAGTCCCGGGCAAGATAACTGCATTCAAAGATTTTCTTAAACTCGCTTGCCTCGCCTGGCATATATATATAAATAAATAAATAAATATCAACGTGAAAGGCCTGACTGACAGACTGATTTACGCCCAGCCTAAACACCTTAATCTAGATAGTTGATTTACACAATAGGTACTTAGGTAGTTTATATACCATAAGGATCCACTAAGGGATTTTTGGAAATTCCACCATTAACCTTTTTATATCGGAAGGAAGTCCCTAGTTAATTGACGTCATTGCCACCAACATTTCTTTTCCTGTAAATAACCGTCCTGTTGGACCATATTGGAGCATATCGGGCTATGCTCAGCGTAGGGTTCCGTAGTTTTCGATCCGTAGCGTAGGCAACTCAAAAACAGGAGCTACCGCCTAAAACGACATTCGTAAATTTCGGGCGATTGTCTGTGTCACTCTCATGGCGTCTTTTAATTGGGGTACAAGAGAAAGATGCCCGAAATTTACGATTATCATTTTTGACGGTAGCGCCTGTTCGATCAAGATCAAAATGATTTTACGTCACACTGGGCGGTAAGAAAGATTTACCGCCCTAGGGCGCGACTGAAAATCTCACTTTACACCCAGATGAAGACGTAAAACTATGTACGCACCTCCGGTTCGGGCCACAAATACCCTCGATCTGAGTCATTCTTTGTTTTACCGCCCTGGGTACGTAATATACTATTGCAGTGCAGCGTACAGCAGTATGAGCGTGAATCGAACGTAAAGTGCTGAGAGCTGTATTCAGAGCCGCTACGACGAAAGACGATATCCGTAAATTTTGGACGATTGTCTCTGTCACTCTCATGACGTCGTAATTGGAGTAAAAGAGAAAGATGCTCGAAATATACGAACTTCGATGTTCAGGTAACGAAAATGGCGTTTTGATTCGGACCGGCATGACCGTTATGCTACCGCCACACATTCGCACGAGTAGCGACGCGTATGGCGAGGCCAAACGCGAGCACGCATGTGTACGCGGACATCTCGCTATTCCTCTCGTCCCTCGTGCGTGCTCACTTTCGCCTCGCTACTCGCGCGAATGTGTGGCGGTTGGCGGTAGCATAACAATATAAAAGTATAAGTTTATTTTTTTCAACTATAAATTGTATTTATATGTATTTATTTCCTATACCTGATTTGACCGCTTGTTTTCCAAATTTCGCACTGTACCTTTTCCTTTCCGTGTCCAATTTACACGTCGTTTGTTGGTCGTTTGCTATTGGCAACACCGCCCTCAAGGCCATTGAAAAAAAAACAACCAAACCAAATTAAAAAAAAGAAATGTCATGTCAATCAATTGGCGTGTGCGTGAGGAAGCGTAGTTTGTCTTGTTATGATTTAAATTAAATCATATTGAAATTGTCTAAATCGATTAATTCTGTAATTCGTTAACAATTTCCGATTCCAGCCAGTTGTGCAGCATTTGGCGACTAATATTTTTTGTCATAAACCATGGCGTTGGCACTCCAACGACGAGCAAATGTAAGATTCTTAATATACTACCTTGTTTAGAGTAAACAACGTAAAATGTTAACATTAGCCAAATACTCTCATAAAATGTATTTACTTGCTGAACTCAGCTGTATTGCTTCTGATTGTTTTAGGTTCGCCTTCCACCAGAAGTTAACAGAGTTTTGTACATACGCAACCTGCCGTACAAAATTTCTGCTGAAGAAATGTATGATATTTTTGGAAAATATGGAGCAATTAGGCAAATCCGCGTGTAAGTTATATTGCTTTTGTACTTTTATTGAATTTAAGTTTTTATTCAAGTAGGCCTAAAGTAACAATCACTTTCGAATAGTCAATACAAATATCATCTTAATCTAATAATTAAATCAGATCAATTCATTGTGTAATTAATACAAAACAATATTTATGTATATATATATCAAAAATAACAATATCTCAGAATAAGATTGTCAAAAGAATATATTTATCTACAAGACTTATTATAGTCTTGTAGATAAATAATAGTCTAGAACTGTCAAGAATAAAATCTAACGGTCAAAGTAAACTCATAAGCAAGCCTCGGATTTTCTATCGCACGGTAAGATGAAAAAACTATGGAGTTGATATTAAGACTAAAATGTAACTCATATTCATACTCATACTCACTCAGTATCTTACTCCCGTAACGCTTTTTACCTTTATCAGGCTCACCGATCGAAAATGTGAATCGAAAGTGAATATTAAAATAATTTTTGTAGTAGGTACGATGTGGGAAGTTTTATGCCCTTAGCTCAGTGAAGGATTACATTTATCATGTAAGTATAATAATTTAGTTACATACTTGCTCATTCCTGTATCTAAATGCCCTATGGGTATTACATACTAGGACCTATCTGATTTTTTTTATCTTATGGCAGTTATTTTTTTTATTTGTGACATCATTTATTCAATCAAAATAATTTATTTCACTTATTATTTACTTTCGTAATTAATTGAAATGAATGAGTATGAGTATGAATATGAGTTACATTTTAGTCTTAATGTCGACTCCATAGTTTTCTTTCTTCTTACCGTGCGAAAGAAAATCCGAGGCTTGGTCATAAGAAATAAAATTGTAATTTTTTTTATATAACATTTCATAACAGGTACAAATTAACCTTTTTGGTGTCATGCCACATCATCAAAATGTCAGAACTGTAGTTGAACTTTAGTCCTTCTTGCTAAGTCTAACTAGTAGTCTTGTGTGTTTTAATAGGCTTTAGAAATAAGTTGTTCCTTAACATAATTCTTGAATTTATTAAGTGATCATTCAGTTACTTTCATTGGTAGTTTATTATAAAACCTTACACACATTTCCCCATAAATGTTTTTTTTATTTTATGGAGCTCAGTGGATATGGACTACATCTTGCAGATTATTATAAAGATTATGTATCAAATTCCGAATGATTACAGTGAACCCTAACTAGGTACCTATTTTCGTTTTTATATAATGTAACCCTAACAAGTGCCTTTACTTTTTCAGAGGAAACACACCAGAGACCAGAGGCACCGCATTTGTAGTATATGAAGATATATTTGATGCCAAAAATGCCTGTGATCACCTTTCAGGCTTCAATGTCTGCAACAGATACTTGGTTGTCTTGTATTACAGGTCAAATAAAGCCTTCAAAGGAATGGACATTGAGAAGAAGCAAGAAGAAATTGATACTCTTAAGAAGAAATATGGAATTTCATCAGAAGACTTGCGAAAATAATTTTCTATATGATAACTTTTCTGTTATAATGTAATTAGGATAATTATATCTAACATAAGAAGAATGCTGTGTCTTTCAATTATTTTACATAATCAGAATCCAATGAAACTAGTATAGAGTGCATCAGAATTTATAGGAATAAGGCCCACTATAGGCACCTACATTTTGAATATTATTATTTTTTACTTAGAGCGCTGGTAGCCTAGCGGTAAGGGCAAGTGACTTTCAATCCGGAGGTCGCAGGTTCAGACCCCGGCTTGTACCAATGAGTTTTTCGGAACTTGTGTATGAAATATCATTTGATATTTACAAGTCACTTTCGGTGAAGGAACACATTGTGAGGAAACCGGACTAATCACAATAAGGCCTAGTTTACCCTCTGGGTGGCAGTCGCTTTTGTATAACTAGTGTCTACGCCAAATCCTGCGGTTAGTTGCCAAGCGGATCCAGGCTCCCATGACCCGTGGCAAAATGCCGGGACAATGCGAAGATGATGATTATTTTTAACTTAAATAATTAGTAGCTTTTTTTTTTAATTTATCCTTGTACTATTTCCAGTGCAATTTAATAGCATCTAGTAAACCTACTACCAATATACGCAATTGAAATACTGAGATCTAAAGATAGTTTTCAAGCCAATCTCGGTATCAGGGAATCTTGGTTGAGTTCTTGAATATTTTTTTAATATTACTTTACATTTCAAATAACATGTACCTAAGTAGAAACTCATTTGGACTGGATATACACTAACCGATGATAAACTATGTGAAAGCAACAGTAGGTAAGTTTGTACCTACTCACTGCTAAATAGGTACTTACCCTGATTAATTTGATAAGAAATTGTTAGGTTAAGATATTTTCAATTTCTCATCAGGATTTTCTTATAGAACCCTTCCCTTCATTTAGGACTCTGTACCCCTTATTGCGCTTATTGCCGTGGATATCTAATTTTCCTACCTTATGAGAGTTATGAGTCTTATGACACTACCTACTTTGGATTCGGTATTATCATTAGAGATAATTGTGATTGTAAATACCACATACTTTCAACAATACCATAACATATTAAAGCAAAGAAATAAAAATCACTAATAAATAACTGGCGCGACATGTTTCAGAGACCATAGACCATAAGAGTGCTGGCTGCACGGACGGAGACGATTACTCCGTAAATATAACATTCATCAGAAAAGTGCAACCCAATGGATAAAGTTACATTAATTAATAACTTTTATTAATAATTATTTTACAAAGTTAATAATGTTGCTTCTTTATTTAGTTCCAATAGGGGATTTTTTTCATTTCACGAGTACTGCACTTTTCACAGTATACATACCCTTACCATGAGTTGTGACATTGAGGCTTTCGATGACGAGTATCGAGTTTACTATCTGTGCATCTCGTTCGCACTAAAATAGTACAAGCGAGATGCACAGATAGTAAACTCGATACTCGTTATCGAAAACTTCAATGTCACAACTCATGGTAAGGGTACTGCAGTATGTTCCTAACGTATGATGCTATTGCTACCTCATGCTGTGCCCTGTGCCTCAATAAGTAAAATTACCATGAACACTTCTAAAGGATTTCTAAAAGTTTAACCAATTTGACTAACCTACTTACAGCTCACTTAGTATTGAATTTTTGTGTTTGTGTTATAGGCGATATATCAAATTTTGAAATAAAACCACGAAGTAATAATACGATGTGTATTTATTTCGAATGTAGGTACTTAATTTCTAAGACATATGGGTCACCGGGTTTTACACACTGAGATACATAGATCTATGGGCTGCTGAACTGTAAAGTTTTAGTTAAAATTTATTCACTATGTAAATAAGTTGGATACTTGCTTGGAATATATCTGAATAACCGGTTATTATTTCGATATAAGTAACTTTATAACAAAGAGTATTTAAAAATGGCTAAACTTTAATTATGTCACCTCAAAAACGATCAACATTGAGATAAACAAAACGAAAAAAAAAACAAACATTAACATGCACTTCTTTCGTCTTAAATTAACGCATATAATATGAGTGATATACGTATACACAATCCAATAAATAAGAATAACAAAGTTATCCCATTACTACAGGTTTACAGTCATATACGAGTAATATATCATTACGTTTAACGTCTAACTCGATATTCTGCTTTACCTAAGTAATAAGTTTAAGGATACTGTTTAAAAATAAGCTTTAATAAATCATGTCATCAATGCTGCCAACACTTAGGAAGCAGAGCCGAGCCGCGCTCTGCCCTCTGCTTCTAATTGTTTATTGAGATATATGTCCTCATCCGTGGAAGTGTCGATGAGATCCAGCGTCAGCAGCGGCTCATTGGGGTTGAGGGGGTCCTTGCCCACGTCTTTGCAGATCCCTACGAATTGCTGTTCCACGCATAATTCTTGAAACCTAATACAGTCTTCTACAGTCCAGTCTTGGTGAAGCGGCCGCACATCTGAAAAATAGTATAATACAAAATACAATACAACCATTAACAAATTTGTTACGGTTTATTTTTTACTTTTTTGGGATTATAAAACGCTGACATTATCAAAATTAGCTGAAAAACTTGCGATTGTATTGGTGGCAGGTTACCGGTTTCTCATTCCCTGGCATTGTAACTTGCAACGATACCGCGTAAAACGGTTTCGTCGTACGATATAATATTCTTTATGTTACACGCTGATGATGAATGTTCACATCACACATTTAACGGCATTGCACTTAACAGCTAAAATTAGCGTAACGAATAACGTTTAATAAAAATAGTTATCATAAAATAAACGTACCATACAGTCTAGCCTTTATTGCCTGCGGCGGCAAGGTGCGCGCCAAGGGAGCCTCCGCAGGCACGGGGCGCAAGTCCTTGGTGGCGAACAGCGCCATGTCCCCGAAGTCGCAAAAGTACACCGACACCATTTCACTCGATACAATTCCCGCTATTGTAACCCTGCAATTAATTCATTAAGCCTAAACGATCTGTACAAATTATTAGGAACCCAAAAATTGAAGACGGTTCTTTGATTTATTAGAAAGATACCCTAATTCAATGTCCGTAACACTCGAATAGTTAATAGCTCCAGAAAAAGCTCATAGAAGCACTGGTATTTCGAGTGGGAGTGATAACTATGTTAATTACCTACACTTCCTCGGTTGGAAGGGTATTTATAACCGACTTCAAAAAAGGAGGAGGATATATGTTCGACTGTATGTATGAATGATTTTTCATCTAATGTCTAAAGCTATTGAGGCATTTGTGTATGGTCGTCATCATCACGCCGAGCTGATGAAGGGAGGTTCAACTGTATAACGGTTGGGAGTTAAATGGTACGATATTGATAACTAGTTTCTCTGGAGAGAACAGAGTAAGTGCCACAAAATAAAACACATTATATTATCCGAATTCAAAAAAGTAAGAGACCATAAAAAAAACTATTTATTTTTCTGACGCCATTTTAAACTGTCATTATTCAGTTGTCTTCCCGCGAATTTTTTATTTATATTGTCACGATATTGTGATATCTGCTTTGAAACTATGAGTCAAAAGATTTTTCATAATGGACAATATTGAGCAACGAGTTGCTATTAAATACCGTAGATATTTAATAGCGACTCAACAACAAGATACTTAAGCAGTCTACATTGGAGCTATCCTGTCCATCATATATGATGGTAAAATAGTGGGCATAACATCTTATAATATATCGTCGTTACACAAGCTTATTGAGCTTACTGTGGGACTAGATCGATTTGATTGTACCTAAACATTTATTTATATAGTAACACTTACCTATACCAGGAAGAATCCTTGTCATAATACACAGTGTACAATTCTCCATTAGCCGGTTTTACCGGAGCATCTGCCTCAGACATCTTTGGGCACTCTGCTTGCAACGTCGCCATCATTGTTTGCAGTGTGTGTCTAGTGCCGTTTGGTTGAATCTGGAAACAGTTATTAGTATAGTAGGGTGCAAAAATGTGTTCTACATGCGAGTGTCGGATTTAAACGCGAGACATTAATGGGTTGCGGTTGCAGATTTCTCCTACTTTAGAGAGCATAAACGGGGTTTCACGCAGCGCGGGCGTGGGGATTCACCACAAAGTCCCAGGGGTTGGCGGCCATGGCGATGTAGACGTCGAAGCACTTGCCGGGCACGTGCAGCGCGGGCGTGGGGATGGGGACTCACCACAAAGTTCCAGGGGTTGGCGGCCATGGCGATGTAGACGTCGAAGCACTTGCCGGGCACGGGCAGCGCGGGCGTGGGGATGGGGACTCACCACAAAGTTCCAGGGGTTGGCGGCCATGGCGATGTAGACGTCGAAGCACTTGCCGGGCACGGGCAGCGCGGGCGTGGGGACTCACCACAAAGTTCCAGGCGTTGGCGGCCATGGCGATGTAGACGTCGAAGCACTGCCCGGGCGGGGGCACCGGGGGCGCGGGGGTGGGGACTCACCACAGAGTTCCAGGGGTTGGCGGCCATGGCGACGTAGACGTCGAAGCACTTGCCGGGCACGGGCAGCGCGGGCGTGGGGATGGGGACTCACCACAAAGTTCCAGGGTTGGCGGCCATGGCGATGTAGACGTCGAAGCACTTGCCGGGCACGGGCAGCGCGGGCGTGGGGACTCACCACAAAGTTCCAGTGGTTGGCGGCCATGGCGATGTAGACGTCGAAGCACTTGCCGGGCACGGGCAGCGCGGGCGTGGGGATGGGGACTCACCACAAAGTACCAGGGGTGGGCGGCCATGGCGATGTAGACGTCGAAGCACTTGCCGGGCACGGGCAGCGCGGGCGTGGGGACTCACCACAAAGTTCCAGTGGTTGGCGGCCATGGCGATGTAGACGTCGAAGCACTTGCCGGGCAAGGGCGGCGCGGGCGTGGGGATGGGGACTCACCACAAAGTTCCAGGGGTTGGCGGCCATGGCGATGTAGACGTCGAAGCACTTGCCGGGCACGGGCAGCGCGGGCGTGGGGATGGGGACTCACCACAAAGTTCCAGGGGTTGGCGGCCATGGCGATGTAGACGTCGAAGCACTTGCCGGGCACGGGCAGCGCGGGCGTGGGGACTCACCACAAAGTTCCAGGGGTTGGCGGCCATGGCGATGTAGACGTCGAAGCACTTGCCGGGCACGGGCAGCGCGGGCGTGGGGACTCACCACAAAGTTCCAGGGGTTGGCGGCCATGGCGATGTAGACGTCGAAGCACTTGCCGGGCACGGGCAGCGCGGGCGTGGGGATGGGGACTCACCACAAAGTTCCAGGGGTTGGCGGCCATGGCGATGTAGACGTCGAAGCACTTGCCGGGCACGGGCAGCGCGGGCGTGGGGACTCACCACAAAGTTCCAGGGGTTGGCGGCCATGGCGATGTAGACGTCGAAGCACTTGCCGGGCACGGGCAGCGCGGGCGTGGGGACTCACCACAAAGTTCCAGGGGTTGGCGGCCATGGCGATGTAGACGTCGAAGCACTTGCCGGGCACGGGCAGCGAGGGCGCGGGTAGCGCGGTGCCCCGCTCGGCGCGGTCGGGCTCGCCGGCCGACGAGCTCCGGAAGATGCGTTCCTTCTTCCGGTGCAGCGCCTCCACGTGGGTTTGCCCTCCCTTCTCCTCCTTCTCGTCTTTCAGCTTTTCACTGAAAATAATAAACCTTTATACTTACCCATAGTGTTTATCTTTAATTTACTTTCGACTCTTGAGCATTTCTCATTAATAGCTGACGTTCATATTCATCCATTAACGCTTATGCGGCGGCATTTATATCCCATACATATAAATTCACTCTCTATCATTATCTCCCGACTCATAACTTTTAATAAATACCAAATAATAATAATAAAGATAAAGATACATAAAGATAATAAATTACAAAACAAATATTGACCCTCCTCCTTTCTTTAAAGGCAGTTTAAAAAAAGTAAAGCGAATTAAACCAAAACCGCAATTTGTAGCTTTCTGTGTGTGTATATTTATGGGAAGTTGCCAGTGAAAATGGTAAATGTAAATTATAAATAGGGAATATTACATTTAAGAGAAATATGTAGGAATCAGAAAAGTTGATTCAGTAAACATACAATATTTATTCGGAGATAGTATGTCTGATTCCTACGGATTTGTGGCATTATTTATGAAAAGGGACCTTATTGTCGATGGCGCTTATGTCGTTGTTCAAGACGATACAATACAAACGCAACGCGATTCGACGTAAGTGCCATCGACAATAAGGTCCCTTTTCCTAGATAATGACAAATTTTATTACGATGTAAGTACTAAGTAGTTAGTAAAACTCGTCGAAGTAGCTCTAACAACACATTTATCTCTTAGAATGGCTAAGCAAGACCATTAACTAAGTCTCAAACTCGAGGGCGAGCTTTGCCAACAAGCAACGGAGCGTAGTATTCTAGGTGTTTGTAGAACTGATCGAATCAGAATCACGGCACTATACGCTCCAGAACTCAAGTTGTAGGTGTGGGTGTCAAGACCTATTGAGCCGAGCGACAGCCCGCTGCCATACGCCTGCTCTGGAGGCGCACATGCCAAATGTAATAATTTGCCTGCGTAGTGACACCCCCCTCGTTATGTTTTATACGTTTTAAACGTACGTTTACACGTTTAAGCAATATTAAATAGACATTACAGGATATCACACACACACAAATCGACTGAGCCTGAGACTTGCGGTAAGCTCAAGAAGCTCGCGCTCTTGTGTAGTGGGTACTCAGCCAACGATATATATCAAATACTTACTTAAACTCATAGAAAACGCCTATGATTCGAAATATCGTCCTTACGCGTGTCATACGCGGCCGTGAAATATGTCGTTGCAGGACTAGGCCGGGAAATCATATTTTTTTTTGTTTGAATATAAACATGACATCCGTGTTCATAAACAGGTTAAGCAACTGTTTTTTAATAGGTCCGAACTTTATCGAACCAAAAATATTCGCGTTAATGTTTATCAAGTTCAACCCATGTTATAAATGGAGTGAAAAAGAAAATGTAGTTAAACATGCCTAAAATTGGCAGTATGTTTACGGCGGCAAATTCGAAGATACATGACTTGGCAGCACCGTGTTTAAATTATACCATATTAAACATTTATTATTTGAATGGTGTATTTATTTATTTCATTGCATTCGTTTGGGTCAAGCACTATAAAGGGGCTTGCAGGCTTCGTATACTATCCTCGGCCTACAACTCCCCGTTTCCCGGCGGCTGCAGTAATGTATCATTAACCTCATCAGTCATCATAGACGCCGTACACAGTAGCCCGTACTGGGATTTGAACCCAGAACTGTCGGCGTCATAAGCGGGGTCACTACCGACTCTGGGGAAAAACACATAAGTAGTTGGAGGGATCGGGAGGAGAACTCACGGCTGCAGGTACTCGTACTCCATGTGGATGGCGTTGTTGACGGAGGCGAGGATGTTCTGCGGGCCGGTGCGCACGAACAGCTCCACGTGCGGCGCGGAGGGCGCGGCGCCGGCGGAGGGCGCGGGCAGCGCGCGGCACAGCACGCGCGCGCCCAGCAGCAGCTCGCGCAGGCGCGGCGCCAGCCCCGCCGCCGCGCGCGCTCCGCCGCGCCCAGCCGCACCTGCCGCGCCTGCGCACACCGCCGCCCTAGTCACTGCACGCTCTTATGATCACGATGTCACTGTGCTATATTTTCAGGGGAATATCGAACTCGGGATGTGTTGGCGCGTTGTCGATTATGATACGCGGCCCCTTTATGTATTTAAACTTTATTGCACAAATAAAAAAAAAGCTGGCGCGGGGCATGTTTTCTCTAATACTCTCTCTTCGACGGATCGCTAAATAAGCACTTTTAAATACGTGAAAAGCGCAAACTACGCAATAGTTTTTCTGTAAGTATACGTTTTCAACCCCACATCTGATATCATATACGAAAAATTATGACTCGCAGCGGGACTCGAACCCGCAACCACTGGATCACTGGATCCACAAACACTCGATGGATGGAATATCGAAGGTATTCGCTAGCAGATGTTTCTACATAATAAAAAATAATCATTTACGAATTAGACAACCGCTCGTTTCCGTTGCGTCTACGATTACGAACTTTTCTCGCGTAAACGACAGATACCAACAAAAAATAAGGTAAATGTTTGTCATCGAGTTGTTCCAAAACCCACTCATACCACCTCTCCACTCATACCTGGTGCGGATAGGCGTCCAGCGCGGGGCTGAAGGCGGCCAGCGGCACGAGCGAGGACAGCGGCGCGCGCAGCAGCAGCCCGCTGTCCACCAGCTGCGTGCGCACCGTGCCCTCGCCGTCCAGCCCGCTGATGATCGTGCAGCGGACCCTGCCGGCACGACACGCTTCCTATTAGTACTATATACTTTACTTGTGATATATACTCTAATCATCATCATCATGATATTCAATAGATATATATTAAATAGATGACATATACTTAAGACAAAGTTACCCAATAATATAATAATAAGCCCACCATGATAAAAATTACCAACACCAACTAGACCATCCGAATGAAGTTTCTGAAGTACATGTAATGACGGTATTAGGCATCGTTAACCATACTCTAAGGTCAAACAGTACGTTCCCGCACCTCCTATTCGAATCACTTACGGATTCTGATAAAGCGATCAGTAGCCTTATTTTCAACTTTTATTTAGTATCTATATATTACCTATTTCAATTTATATATAAGTGCTACAAAAAATAAAAACTAACGCAAATCAAAAATCCTACTTAATAAAATTATTTGATGTGCCCTAGTTGCATAGATGGCAGCAGTTCCGCCGATTGTGTTCATGAACTTTTGTCCTTTTTGAAACGAATTGTAGAGAACCAGAGTATCAAAAATTGGTATTGCACGGTTTGTTAACAAGTTCAATTGCAAAATAACGCAATTATTATCCTTTCTTTGTTCAACATGGGGTCTAAAATAAAGTAAGTACACTAAAGTACACTTTAGTAGTATTAGCGCCTTAGAAGATATTTGTTAACTTTAGCAGTGTTATAGTTGACCAGTATCACGCCGTAGCGCCGCGTTTAACAATAGCGGCGAGTACGGCGCGGCGGGCTCTCGGGACCGTGCACCGTGCACCCTGCATCGCAGTGACGCCAGTCAGTACCACAGTGTAGCTATATACAGTGGGAAAGCTTCAACTATTTTCAGAGCAACGAGCAATTTTGACTTTAGTGTCGCGTTAATAGGTTTCCCGGATTCGGACACAGATATCGATTTGCAACATGATCGCATCAAAAAATACGATATTCAAGATGGTGGTCGTTTTTTTTTTTTAAATTATGAGTTCAGATCCGTATTAAGAGGCCTCGCGGATTCTCAGATATCAATTTGCTACATGAACGCATCAAAATTGGCGAAATTCAAGATGGTGGCCGTTTTCTGCAATTTTGACTTTAGTATCGTGTTGAGACCCCGTTCGGATTCTCAGATATCGATTTTCAAGATGATCGCATCAAAAATGACGAAATACGAGATGGCGGCCGTTTTTATTCGGATATGGATTTTCAACATAAATTCGAACAAAAAAAGATAACGGCAGTCTTGTGGGATTTTGACTTTAGATTCGTATAAAATGCAGGTAGGTATAAATAGTACTGAGATATCGAATTTCAAATTAATTCGATCACTTAGTAACATTAATATACAAAAAGTTAAAATGCGCTAACAATAAAATTCTCTATAAGAACAAAAAAAAAAACTGTTCTGACAACAATTTTTTTCACAATATCCGATTGTATAGAAGCTTTCCGACAGTAGGTATACTCGTTAGGCTGTGGTCGGTACTCACCAGTCGCCCGACAGCGTGCGCACGATGTACAGCGTGTGCGGCGCGGCGGGCGGCGCGGGCGGCGCGGCGGGCAGCGGGCGGCGGTAGGGCCCGGCCGTCAGCAGCGCCAGCGCGTCGCGCACCAGCGCCGCCGCGCCCGCGCGCGCCAGCCACACGCGGCCCTCGTCCGTCACGCAGCCCACCTCCACCTCGCACGGTTTCTGGGGACACGCGCGGCGGCCACCAGGCGCCCGGTATTGTACCATGTCGTAGGGGTCATACATACGTCCGGGTTATAAGATCGCGAATTTAGTTTGAACATATATTTGGCTTGATCGTTTCCTTAAATAGTTCGATTTGGTGATAAAATAAACAAATTCACGCTCGCTTTCGAACACGGTCGTACGAGCATTATGGACAAACTTGTTCGGCGGATGCGACGGAGAGATAGCACGTCCGACGACGCGTGTATGTAAAAAATATACAAATGTATGGCAGTGCACGCAACTTAAATCCCTTGAAAGCTTGACGCCAACTTCGTCGAACTCACTGGACCGTCTGATTGACGGTCGAGTGAGTCCACCGCTCTAAAGAGGTGCCGCTGCCCGTCCTCCGGTGTTGCTGGTCACAGTTTAAGGACAACATCCGGGCAGAATCCATAGATATGCGGCGGCGCCTCTTTAGAGCGGTGGAGTATAATGCGTTGGCCATCCCGCCTGTCAAGCGTGACAATTACGGCATTGAAGATGCTCCGAGATCTCTTCGATTACACGGAGCATAATGAAGCTGGCCAGCCGAGTTATATGCATAGGTGTAGGAGGGCTTACATTTGATCTTCGGTATTTGGCGTTTAGCATCGTTCCGCAACATTAACACAGATGTCTGGTGTCTTCTTCGTTTAAGTGTACCTAAGTTTAGTGCAAGAAAGGCCGGGCGATCTCATGTTGCGTAGGTAGGTACCTGAGTGACGGTAAAGGCGCCGGCGATGCAGAAGTCGTGCACGATCTCCTTGTTGAGGTTGAGGTCGCGCTGCGTGGATGTGTCGTAGAGAACAACGGCCACGGCGGGGTCGGTCGGGTCGTGTCGCGGCCCGGGCGCCGCCACCAACACCTAATTAAATATGGAAATGTACGAAATGTTCTATAACTAAGTACGACCATGGAAAGCTGCATATAACGTCACAGCGTCTGCGACGCAGCTCTTCGCGGACGTGGTTGGCAGTCAAAAGGTTAAGGAACATCGTAACACACCTCATTAATAATGTCTATAATTGCGTCTCATAAATATATTGTACAAACTACCTAATTCGATGTACAAATAAGTCGCCTTAAATTCAACAGACAATGCGGAGTCATAATATTGGAATAAATGTAAAAAACAAGCAAAACTTTAAATGAACTTTTGTTCGTGTTTTGTGGTATTTATAAATAATCTTTGTACTATAACCACAAACACATGAAAAACGGTCCTAGTACAGTCGACCTCATTAAATAAGGTGACCTTAAATAGCGTATTTACGAATGGTCAGTTGTTACCTCTCCGGGCAGCCGCCTCTGCACCAGCTCGGCGCCCGCCGCGCTGGCTGCCAGCTCCTCCGCGCCTTCTAGTCGACACAATATGGCCTGTGTGACGAATTGTGAGGTTAGTAATACACATTGTCTACCGTGTAATTTATGTGAGAGTGAGTTTTCTAAAATTGTTGGAAGAAAGGATTTTCAGGATGCCGAACTCAAAGGGTAAAAACAAAACGGGACTCTATTACTAATAGTGATATTCCTATGTGTATCTTTCACCAAGCTGTATCATCTGGTGAACCTTGATAGCTAGACAGTCAAAAATATTATTCATTATGCGCTCCCTTCGTCTGTATTCCCGGAATGATATAATTTGGGTCTTTTCAAGACAATACTAAATAGGCTGTTACTGAACCAGCATGCTACACCCTCGGCCACTTCGACACTTACTATCAGGTGTGACTGCGTTCAAACGCTGGTCAGTCGTGTATAAAAAAAAATAGCTAGTTTTTGAAGCAAAGTAAAAAAAACACAAATTCGTATTCATCGACATAAAGGTCCTGAAATAACTCCAAAAAACAAATTAAAACATTTGCTTTTATGGAACACTGCTATCATATCCATGTCGCCACTCTATGACTTAGCCTAGGCCTTAGGCTACGGCTATGCGATGCCCCAATAACCTGTGCAATCCTGCAGTGTATGTCTGTTTCATTAACTAAAAACGTAAACAGCACAGTAATCTACTTTAAAGAATCTTAAAAGTGAACAATTTTTGGGTGGTAGTAACCTGTGCAGGAAGTTTTCTAAACTGGGGCTCAAGAATCTTGATTTTGTTTAAATCTACAACGTCGTCGTCTCCGTGATCGCCGAGGAACACGGCCGCAGTATCCTCTTCGATATCCAATATTTTCGCGCGTTGCCAATCACCGTCGTCTAAATTAACTGCATACCTAATAAGAATTTGTAAAAATATAAATTATTTCCGTCAAAGTAGCTAGGTAGGTATATGGCCGGTTAATAATCAAATGAACAAAGAGGAAAACCTTTGCCTTACCACGCATTTTTAATAATCATGTTTTTATCTACAGGTGTGCCGCCACGTGTGTAAAATCTCTCCATATCAGCAAGTAACGTCTCGAAGGCATCCTGCAGTCAGACATTTGTACATGTTAAACACGCTTTGACACTCTACGTCACAATAAGCGTTATACGATGTTGTACGTATACTAACACTGTAATTTGGCCCTACAATCCGGAGCCAAATTTCGAGTGTAGAATTGGCAACGGTGACGAAAACATTCCAGAAATCCTCTTCGGGGAACTGAAGCGGCGGCAAGTCGCTGTCGATGGTGTCGTCCAACACGCTGTTCTCCAGGGCCAGCGGCGGCGTGCCCTGCGATCCAGAAACATTTCTACATCCACTTAGGCACTTAACCGTTGAGGCGATAAGAAGCATGTCTAAGCAGTTATAACCAAAATTCTTATCGAAGTATATGATCGATTACAAGTTTTTAACAGCACTTCACTCAAAATGATCTTGTGCAACGTGCAAGTTATTTGAACTTTTGAAAAATATTATTTTAAAGCAATAAATAAGTCACGAAATGATAGCAATGTGATGACGTTTTGAAATATTTATACAAATCACTGTTCTCTATTATCTTTAATTTATATGGATACATAGATGTCATAAATTATCATAGATATTTTCAGGTTTAGGAATTCATTCTAATCCCGGTTCTCTCTGCTAAAAGTGTTCAACTAGAGTTACATATAACACCTAAATATTTAATTAATAGCCAGATTACAGTTTATAGCGATATAGCGTTCGCGCAACGTGTCGGGATGCGGCAGCATTGTATTAACCACTTCGTACAATAGAGGTCAGTGATTTTTAGTATGTACGTACTACGTACGAATCTTTAAACGTATCCAGTTTTACCCATGAAACACAATTACGTGGTAACCTTTGCTCAAAATATGTTAACACATAATTGAAATTCATGGGTCAACTTTTGTTACTCAGACTAACTGAAAAGAAGTGTATAAAAAGGAGTGGTGTCAATAATTTGCAAGAGATATCTTCTCTACATACCTCTTTGTTTGGGAGAAGTACTAATAGTCCGTTAACCACTCTGTCTTTTATTATTCGAGGGCAATTTTCCACCAGCTCTTGCCAGTTACTGGGCAAATTCTCTCCAAACTTTTGTCTAAAAAAATAATTGAGCACTACATGACCACTTCCTTTACTTATTAGTGTCAAGTGTAAGTAAAACAGTTATTTACATTCTTACATTTAACAGAAAGGCATGGACTGGAGGCAAAGGTATGATTGATATGTAAAAAATATGTGTCATGCATCATGCATTTCTTGTATAAATATTATACCAAAATAATTTAAATCCAAAAGTTAGGTAAGTAATAGGCCTGTGTGAGTTTCAGTCTACTTTCAGTTAGGTATTTAAACATACATATTAGGTAATTAATGAGTCATATATCCAACAAAATGGCGTGGAGGCACAGGTTGCCAAACAACTTACCGAGTCCGTATACGATGTTATAACGCAAATCAGTAATTATTTATGGCAAACGTAATCATACAACACATACTCAACTTGTAATTTTTGAGGTGGATCCAGACAGTTACGAGTACATTAAATTACAATCTAACATAAATAAATTGACGCCCTGAATTCTGGGCTAATCAGATTGCATTACAAATGAAATAGTCTAACCTCTAAACTGTTTCTTTCGTATTTATAAAGCCCATAGTCATATTCATATCACTTATAACCAAATACATCGTAGGTATGATTATAGGTAATAGTCTCCGTTCGCGTAACTGCCTGTCTGACAGTCTTTAGATAAACTCAACTGTTTTCTATTTACATAATATTAAAATAAGGAATAGGGCGCCTTAACCCTATATTTTGAAGTGAAGTTCTAGTTGAAAATACATCTAAACTTTACCTCATAAATGCGATAATATTTCGTTTACGGACTCTTAAAATGTTACAAATCCTTGATTACGTCACTTTTAAATTGTGTAAAGAATAGGACATATCTTCTAATCCAGTAAAGAACGTCGACGTAAATCGGATCCAATTAGTAAAGAAGATACCAGTGTTCATCAATTGGGTTTATAAAACTATTCAACATATTGGTAACAGTGTATGCGACCATACTGCAGATAGTAGGGTCAGCTGCACAGTAAAAGAACCCCCATATGCCAGTATGTACGACAGAGGGGGTACCTTTTCTCTGCAGCTGACTGTACAGTCTACCAATTTGATTTCTGGACCACTTCGTTCGTTGTCACAGTGAAAATCTATATGAAAGACGCAAAAGATCCTTATTAACATCACTGTGACAAGGTTCGAAGTGGCCTAGAAATCAAATTGGTTGACTATACAATTAAAATGATGCTTTTAGTAATATTTACTGTATACGTGTAAATATATCCTCGCAAGACCCACTAGACATTACAATATACATTCAACAAATGAAAGTAAGTAACATTTAAAGAGCATGTTCTATATGTATAAAAATATTGAATATACTCAACATACATAAAGAAGATTTTCTAAACAGATATCTTGTGCTGCAGACTAAATTCTCTATGTACCTATACTTGTTTATAGTATTTCGTATATTGTAGGCCTTTGAGGAAAGGACACGCGAACACTGGGAAACTAATGTGCAACAAAACTAAATTTTCATTGTTTTCATGTGTATACAACGTACCTATACAAATGTGGCACAAAGCTAGCCCAGAGGCCGGCCTCGTGTTCAGCCACGAGGTCCGCGAGCGAGGCGACGGTCTTGCTCGGCGAGGAGGTGGGCAGGCCGCCCGACCCCGAGCCCTCTATCTCCATGAGCAGCTTCACGGCCGCCACTTCCTTAGCCAACTCTTCGGACGGTGAAGAGTCTGGATATGACGTGGTCGAATACAACGTACCAACCTGCAGTGGACATCGTCATTATATAAGATTTTAAGCTAACATGGTTGTTAACATTACAATTATTTTATTTTATTTTTTATTTATTTTATCACAAAAGGCATAGTAACAAGTTACAGACTCAATTATAACTATGCACAGCATTCAAGGATGTTAGCTAAGTACATAAATATAGTATCTCCTTAACCGGTCATGCAACAGTTGTGAGATAAGTGAAAAAGTTTTAACAGTCAGTTTTTAAAGCATTTTTTTTTTTTCATTGGATGGCTTTTACACCTTGCCGATTTTAGCAGGGTGGATTTCGCCAATGTCAGGTAGAGTCAACTTTTGACTTTATTTTAGGATGACTGTTCGGTGGTAAATGTTGTGTTTGTGAAAGGATAGGTTGGGTACCTAAAACAAATATGCATATATTAAAGCATTTCTCATGTATGAAAAGTTTGACAGTTCAGTTCAGTAACAGTTTGATGGTTCAACTACTTTGATTTACTTTGAATTTTCATAAGTTAACCATTAAAATTAAAATTAACAATTGGGCAATAATGGTCGCTGTTATATGTGAAGACAATTTTTGGCAAAACTGATTAGAGAGCCAAGCTTATCACTAAATTTTGTTACTTCATGCCCAATTTAAAAAATAATAACAACATAAATTCACCTTAATTGAGCAGTCGTAACTGACGGGTCCTCGTTTCGGTCGAATGTCCTGCACCTTGAAGACAGGCTGCGCCAATCCGAGCTTGCGGCAAGTCCATTCCAACTTGGCTACGGAAGAGCTGGAGTCGGGGGGTGGTTCTAAACTGTACGCTGGTGCTACATGCGAAACAGGGCCGCTATGTTCCTATAAATAAGTACTTCAGCTTTTTATGCAACAAATTACCAATAACTTTAAGCGTCTCAATAAATACATCAGAATTGAAAAATAAATTAATGAAATTATTAATTAACAAATGTTATTATTCCCTTACAGATTATTTTGCAGATAATTTAGTATAAAAGGTGACATAAATTTACAGATTCATTGCCTATACATAATTTATTAAGTATTTAATATTGTGATTACATTGACATACTCGTTTTTTTGTATACTAATCTGTAAATAATTTCATAGTGGGCATGATGGATACACATGCATGACATAGTATTTTTTTAGAAATAAGTTTAATCATTTTTGTAAAACTAAGTGAAACTCTATCCAAAATTTCCATCATTGTATTTACCTATATTTACAAATAAAGCTTACTTACTTATGGAACTAGCCTTACCTACCTAGATGATTATAAAAAGCACTGCTACGACATGGAACTAAAAACTAGAATAAAACAATGACCTAGTAATACTCATTACCTTTATTACTATAGTACCATTATTTATTTACCAATAGATACGTTTAGAATATACCCTGTTCACTCATCAAGTCATCATCAATCAATCATCATATTTATTTGCGTCAAAATGACTTGTTAGTATTTGCGTCAAAATGACTTGTTAGTAGGTCGGACGTTAAGTGGCGCGCGGTGCGTAGTGCGAGAGTGACGCCCGCATCGCGCCGCGTCCACGCCGCGTTCGCGCGCGTGGTGAGGGCGTGGTGAGGGCGTGTTGAAAGCGCGAGGCCGGCGCGCCCTGTTTGACAGTCATCACGCGACGCGGACGTCGCGCCGAGCCACACTCTTTGATTTGACCGAGCCTTAAGACTCATTGATGCTCTCATATAATAATAGAGTGCTTGTTTTTTACAATATTATCATCATATCAGCCGAAGGGCCTACCCCAAGTGCCTAATAAGAATGACCTTATAACAAATTGAAAATATACTTACAACGAAATCGTTATTAGTGGCCGGCAGTGGCAAGGGTATCAGATCAACTGTGTTCAGTCTATCTCTCAGGTTAGACAATCTCTGTGAAGCTGACATTTTAGAGCTCTGTTTAATGTCAGACTCATTCTCTGTGCGTGCGGAATGTTTGATCTGTAACAAATTTATATCCAATTGTTATTTATTAGTGTAAAATGGAACTGGAATTGAGTTGAATGCCACCATAAGCAATCTTCCTCTAAAACACGTCAATTGGCGACGAAGCAGGTGTAAGTTTTTTTTTTTTTTTGAGGCTAACGAGCAGACGGATTGCCTGATGGTAAGCAACTACCGCCGCCCATGGACACTCGCAACACCAGAGGAGTCACAAGTACGTTGCCGGCCTTTAAGATCCGTTAAACTTATTAATATTATGAAGACCCTGGACAAATCAATAAGACATTTCCTAACACAATTTTCATCAAATAAATTAGAAAGAACTTCAATGAATAGATAATTCGATTGGAACCCAATGTAGGTATAAAGCCTACGTTCATATTATGGTTTACGAAATACTACCCTCACCCGCAACTTGGTCTCCATACAAGCCATTAAAACTTTCAATCCATGTTCACCACGAGAGATAACGTTTTATATTTCCTCTGTCTGTTTCTGAAAAACGGAGAAGATTGTTTTTCCCATACAATTGCATTTAAATTTGATTAAAATGTAAATATAACTTGTGGTATTTATATCATCATATAAAATTAAACAAGATTTAATATGAGTCATAATCAACTTCTGTATCTTATGAAGTCAGACAATCAAATATATACTTCTATAATTAGGGACATAACATAACAATGTATGAACATCATTTCTAATCAAGTACAAAAAGTATTAATTTGACTATTTGTATTTTTTTAAAGTTCAATTTTTACAGACAGTGTTTATAACCTACATAGGCCATATTGAATGTTGTTTAAACACGGATACTTCCGTATTTATACAATTTTAAATAGCACACGCAAAATTTATATTTTTATCAAATTTAAAAAGTTATGTTTGTATGCAATTGTATGGATAAATAATCTTGTCCTAAATTATCTGGCCACAATTGTATAAAGGTGATATAAGATACTATACTTACATCTTCTGAATGTGTATTGACCGGCGCGAGTGGTACCCTTTCCGAGAGCCTATCCGGCTCCCTGGCTGGTGCTGGAGGATTAAGTGGTTTGGTAACAGCATTACATGTCCTTTCTGTTCTCTCAATATTTTCCGTCAAAGGTTTCGATGTCGTTTTCGTTACGGGAAGTTTCGTTTCGTACGGTTTACTGAATTTATTACTGTGCTAAAATCATAATTTTTTTAAGAAGTATAGGTGTAGGTATATAATATGCTTGTGTGATTTTTGTGTGCCAAAAAAGTGCAACATAATGTTTGGGCAAACTAGGATTGACGCAATAAATCAAGTAGACAATATAACACAATTATCACTGAGATTTAAGCTTGAGGCCTCGTAAGCAAAACAAATACCAACAGATATAGTGGACCAGTTGTAACAGATGTGTATTTATTACCTTGTTACTATAATTGTTGTTGAATGGTGTTCCACCTTTTGCTCTGTAATATTGATTTGAGTACTGATTATTGTAATTATAGCTTGCAGTGTTGTAGCTGCCATATGACGAAGTGGTTGCAGGTTTACGCCATGAGCCTTCTTTCTTAGGAAACCGATTCTAAAAATATATTAAAATAATAATATCTGTCATATTCATAGATCTAACTTCTAATATTAAATGAACATCTAATAGGAAAATGGTATCATCAAACAATTATATATTTTTATTTGCTTTCATCTTTGCATTGTATACTTTAAAAAAATCTCTTACAGGATAGTTAAACCGTGGTGTTGGCTTCTTGTTAGATTTTTGACGGGACACCATGGCAGCAATGTGTTGTGTTTCCTGACTTGCTATGGCATCAACATACCATTCGCCATTCATTTGTGACACCTTAAAGCCGGGAACATCAACAAAGAGCCTATCCAGAGTTGGATAACCCAACTTTTTAAATGGTATCCACTCTCCTTGAAGTTCTCGGTAATCCCCTGTAAAATAAAAATTAAATATCAGTTTCCAGGTACTTGATTTGTAGAATTTGTTTAAATAGTTTTTGTAAATGTACAATTGGTATTTCAAGTTGAAAGCAATTCAGTTAATTTAATATGTACAATCATTTCCTAAGACATTCTGGGTCAGAGCTCAAAATTTGAAACTGTCGTCAAATGTTGTATAGCACATTTAATAAAAAAGGATTATTAACATTCTAAAGACTTCCATGCAATGTAACTTGCTGGCTTAAGGTCATTTATTTAGGAAAATATGGAACTGTAATTATTTTTTATAAGCAGGCAGCCACAAAACTTCCAGAATGTTTAAATTACCAGACAACACACATAGTAACCACCATTCATGATAGATATTTTAAAAAACATTTTCTTTTATTCAATTTCCTGTAATCCTAAAACAATAGTTCTATGTTAAATAACAAAATATGGTAACAGAATATCAACTGCATGTGAGAGTTCAATGCTGTGCTGGTCGCTAGGAAAATCTATCAAAAGCTCCACGCAGACAAGGATATGTATCAAGCTAGGGCTAAGAGTAAGATAGTCCTGACAACATGACTTACAAGCATGAAGTGCAGGTTAAGCTATGTAGTCTATGCCCAATATGCCTCTGCTTGAGCAATATCCTTGTTAGTAAATTTACAATTAGCATAGTTAATATAATAAAATCTTTTTTTACTTACTGTTGCATTGTTTGATGGTCAGTGCTCCCTTAACAGAGAGCAGTGTGGCTCGAAGTGCCGAAATTACTTGTTCTTTATCAGCCATATTTGCTAAAACCAACCAAGTCAAACAATAAGACACATTAAATAATTAGAACATTATGAAAATAGAGTTTGATAGAATAAAAAGTTTTAAAATGTAAAGGCCACAACCTTACAGACCTAATGATTACCTAAAAGCCCTAATATAAAGAGTTATAAAATATTAGTTTTAAAGTTAAAAAGTTATTATTATGAAGAACTTGGCATACCTAGCTTAAAAATAAAATGCAGGCTGAAGTAACTGTTAGTGCCGGATTCAATTCAGTGTATCAGGCGAAACAAGTACTTAAAAGTAAAACCTACATTTCTGTTATAGATACAGATGTTTACTGGATCATGAAAAACTCCTGAAAAAAAAGATTTTGACGCGTAAGCAAGAGAAATCAGATGGTTTCACCAATTACATGTTTAGATTATTTTTGTAATACTTAGTCACTTTAATTTCTTTATCGTCCTTACAAATGCTGCTGATTACGTCCTACCTTCGAATTTATGGCAGATAATCTAATTCCGAATCCCAGAACCACATCCACCAACAATTTTTATTTCGTACAGAAGTGCCAGAAGAAGTGGTTTAATGTCGCTGTCGAATGAACGGGGCAAACACACGAACGTCAAGTCAATTTCGCAACAACACATGTTGCAAGTTGAAAAAAAAAATGTTAAGGTTTGTGTTCAAAATCAAATTAATTATATTATGGCTGTAATTTGGTGGTTGGAGTATAATAATCAATCACCCCGACAAATTGGTAAAATATAAATAAATAAAAAATAGGGTAAGTTGAACTATTTTGAGCTACGGAACCTACACTGAGCATGACTCGACATGCTCTTGGCCGGTTTTTTGTTGATTTGTGCATTACATAGACATACCATTTAGGCGGAGGCGGAACATGCTAATAATAATACCACGATCGAAAGGGATGGTCTAATGTATCTTTCCGTAAGTATGACAGAGACGGCGCTATTTTAGTCCGTCCTTGTCATAGTCTCACATATTTTTGTTGCCATTCAAACTGCGGCGCTACCGCGAACGATAATCGTAAATTTCGGACGATTGTCTCTGTCACTCTCATGACACCTTGCTTGGAGTAAACGAGAAAGATGCCCGAAATATACGAACTACGATGTTCGCGGTACCGCTCCTGAACCCTTCAGGATTGTCAAAGTTAGAGGGATACAAACAAATACAATTGGAGTTTTCTTGTGTTTTCAACCGAAGTTGCCGTAATGAATACAGAATAAGATTTTTTTTTAAGAAAGAAGAAGATCAAATTTATTTGGCATAATAAAAACAACAAAAAAACATTACAGGATGTGACTACATATAAAAAACCAAATAGGAGATGCCACTCAGCATGATCCGTTACATGACTGGGCATGCAGCGACGCTGATTTTCAGTGCACTCCAAAACAAAAACAAAGATTATAAAATAATATACATAGTTAAAACTACTATTAAATATGACTATGACAAAAACTAAACATTATACTGGTTTCAAGTTATACTTCAATTTTAGCTATAAAGAGTGATCTGTAAAGCAAAACTATATTGAATTGTTACATTTTGGACTGCAAAAGCCAAAATATCATTGTCCCTTACTGGCGCTCGCGGCTACGTTCCGCAGTCATTAATTCATTATTCCTCTTATGCTGTCGCCACACATTCGCGCGAGTAGCGAGGCGAATGGAGACGCGAAACGCGACCACACATGTGTCCGCGGACGTCTCGCTCTTCCTCTCATCCCTCGCAACGCGTTTTTGTATAGGCAAAGTTTCGTCGAACGTTTCGACGACTACCGAGGCGAGTGACGAGCCAGCATGTCTAAACGCGGAGCTAGGTGCATTATGATACGAATAAAATGCAAAAAGAATGTATATTACGTACCTAGGGCGGTAAAAAAAAAAGAATGGCTCAGATTGCGGGAAAGGTACTTGTGGTCCGAACCAGAGGTGAGGGCTATAAACAAGTTATCTGAGCTGCGGCCTTCTTTATTACCGCCCGTGGTGGTTATCTGGGTGTAAAGTGAGATTTTACGTCGCGCCCTAGGGCGGTAAGTCAGTCTTACCGCCGAGTGGGACGTAAAAGTAGTTTCTTAAACGTGCTTTTCCGTTGGTGGTATTCAGCCAGGGTACTCTGGCAACACTGATGGCGATGCGAGAAATGGGATGAGACCTAGGAGGAATCAATAAGAGTAAAGGAGAAAGATATTTTTGAACTTATCACTACCCTATCAGCCGTGTATATCCACTGCTGGACACATGCTTCCCCCATAGACCTCCATAGACAGAGAATTTCATAAGGGGTTCAATTCAATACCGTAATGTGCTGCTGTCTGTCCTGCAGTGATTTCTGGTCACAAGCTTAGCCTAATCTGTAGCTGTAGTTACCATGCCTACAAAGCTTGTGGGGCTTGAATCCTGGACAAGGCAAATTAGTAAATATCATGGATATTTTGGCCCTGGGTTAAGGATGTTATCTATACCTACTATACTATGTATTTATCTATTATAAATATAATATAGTTGTATACTGTATAGTAAACAACAATACAAACCTTGCTTTAGAACTAGGTCTGTTCAAACAAAATATTTTTATTTTATGTAAAATAAATAGGTATGTACCTACATTTGCTATAAGTACTTCAGAATATTTTAGACCAAAATGTTATACTTATTTTGTTTAGTTAAATGGAACATAAGTGATTATGATTAGTGGGTAGAATACTTTCAACCAATTTTAGTATTTGAAAGAAATAAAAATGACTTAAATCCTGTAACATGATTTCTTTAACTAAAGCATAGTAGCTAAATAATTTTATAATTATTTGTCATGTATAATATATTTTTAGGGGATCAGCCTGTTTTAAATCAAAGAACAATATAGAACTAAAACTATAATTCTGAAAAAAACACTTAATAAAGTGACAAAAAAGAACACATTGGCTATTAAATTACCAATCTAAACTGAGGTTATTGCAGGACTAAACCAATTTTGTTTGGTGTCATGCTAGGACACCGCCAGTTGTACAAGTAGTACTGCAGATTACCATCACCTATGCCAAATTTCAGTGGTTCCAAGAATTCCTTATTCTCCATTAGATCTAATGCATTGAAAACATCAAACCCTGAGTTTTTTGCAGTTATCAATGCATCATGCATTAAATCTACCCATGGGGTTTTGGTAGAGACATTATAAAATGCATAAGCAGCCTTTAATGTTTTGTGCACAGGGTGGTAAACAACAGTTGAAGGCAGTGTGTAATAGCTCACAAAGTCTGTAATAGAGCCATCAGTGGCCTCCACAACAAAGCTGTCAATAATATCTGGCTGTGGTGTGAACCAATGCTTAAAGTCCTCCTCATTAAAAATAGGTGTCAAATCAAACTTACTCAAGTAGTTATTCAATAATGGAACAACTTTTTCACTATCTTGTGGCTCTAGCTTCCGAAAACCTGGTGTCTTAGGCAAATCAGGAAGTTTAAAAAGTTTTAGAGTTCTTTGCATAGTCATGTTTCTAGACAGATGACTAAATTTAATGTCAATAAGTTTTTTTGGGTTCAGTGATCTATGCCAATAGCGGCATGTAGCAATTGGTTTAGGCAGCACAATTCCAGCTGTATAAACACCTTGGAATATGCCTGTCAAGTTAACCCGTCTAGTTATCTCCCTGATCAGAACTGGAGCTACTCTTTTAGCACGGAGCTTTTTGTGCACACATAGAAAGTTTATTTCAACAACTGTCTGCACATGATCATAAATTCTCAATTGAGCTGGAATTGCTGAGATAAACCCCACTAATCTCCCAGACTTAACAACACGCACACCACAGTGCCAATCCATCCTCCAACCGGGTGGCTGAAGTGCCCACTTAAGGAATTCCGTCTGATAATCGAATCGGAACATACAGTCATCATCTTCGACATAGTTTTCATTTAGTAAGGTGTACAATTCCTTTAAAACCAGAGGCTCATTTAAATTTAAGGTATCCCAATTAAAGCCATCAGGTAGGGTATAAGGTTCCGCTCTTATATCTTCTGGTGATTTAGGTAGTTCGATAGGCTCATTAGAAACAATTTTTTCATCCATTTTGGGGACCGGTTGAGTAGACCAAAACTGATACGACTTGTGTAAGGCTTCTTCCGTTGTCTTCGCTGGTTTCTGCTGTAGATTGAGAACGTCCATTGCAATTTTTAAATCTTTGATAGATATGTTTTGGTGAACGTCACCAGAAGTGGGCACGGCCACAACGCCGTCGGTGGCGGAACTTGACCCGCCGTGGTCACCATCTCCTCCACTACGCTTTTTCTTGTTCTTATTCTTCTTTTTAGGTATGATTTCATTATCTTTTTGAAGATCAGTTGACTGTGATGCATTATTATCGTCCATTTTACAGTATACTTAGATAATTATTAATTTAAAGATGACTAATGGAAATCACGGATATCGAGGGTTAATTTTTTATAGCAATTTGTCAATGTCATACTAAATTGCCACACTAAAAAACTATAGGGAATCGTTTCAGAATAGCTTATTGTCAATTCGTCCGCAAAACGAAAATTTTATAACTTGTGTTTAATAGCACGGCGCACGTGGCCACAGAATATTATTGTTCAGCTTTGTTCAGCCACATGTTAATGTAGAAAGAAAAAGCTTACAATCTCCTTTGTTCTCTAACGGCAGATTCTGTATCGCCACATCCTCCAGTGATTGAGCCGATTAAACAATAACGTCAATAACAGATGAACCACTGATGATGGAATTGGTTTCATCATTCATTTAATAAATCAAAACATACCTCACCTGGTGGAGATGGTACATCATTTGCAATGATTAAAAATCTTCCTGCAAATGGTAAATTATTACTGCTACCATTATTTTAGAAATTTTACACCTTAGGTTTTTGTTTCCTCTCAGTGGAGAGAAATTAGTGTAGTTCCCCTCCTCTTCTGATTCTGCTCTTCGACCGATATCTTGTATTTGTAAAATATTTCATTCTATTATCAATGGAAGAAAATTTATAATGGTCCCTAGTTCCTAGAAAAAACAATGTTTGCTGAAGAAACAGTCGGGTTTAAAAAGTGGCGATCAACTTTTGATAATTTGAGTAGCTCTTAGTATATCGCACACAAACTGGATTCTTAAAAAATATGGTCACTTTGGGAAGTTTCGTAGATATAGACTATGCTTATAATAACGTAAATGTAATATATTTGTCTGTATATGTGGAACTTTCTAAATGCGAAACATATCTTTCAATAGAAACTGATAACACCGTATTATGTCGGTCAACTGGTCGCGGTTTAGCTCAGGGAGACCCAACTTCACCATTACTTTTTAATATTTATACATATAATGCATATTAAGAAATCTCTTGATGTATTCTTTTTCACAATACGCAGATGATTTTATCATATTTGTCACTAAAAATCTATCGCGGAGGCTGAAGATGTGTTACAGAAATCTTTAAATATGCATTTTTAACACATGTCTTAATAATGAAGGATTTGAGCACAATGCTAGATGACCTCAGTATTTTCTCTGAGCAAGTTGGTCTGAAGATGAACTAGACAAAAGTACTAACTCCCATTGTAACCAGAGACATTACACTCGAAGTTTGGTAGCTCCAACTTCGAGAAAGAGGTCAATCGTCGAATCCGACTCCGCTGGGCAGCGTTCGGGCGGCTATAACACATCTTTTCTTCCAATATCTCGCAGTATCTCAAGACGAAGGTCTTCGACCAGTGTGTATTGCCAGTTATGACTTATGGTGTTGAAACGTGGTCGCTTACTATGGGCCTCATAAGAAGGTTCAAAGTCACCCAAAGGGCAATGGAGAGGGCTATGTTGGGAGTGTCTCTGCGTGATCGCATCAGGAATGATGTCATCCGCAGTAGAACCAAAGTTACCGATATAGCCCTCCGGATCGCCAAACTTAAGTGGCAGTGGGTGGGGCACATTGCGTGCGGAACCGATGGCAAATTTACAATTGATTCAAGTACTTTTACTAACTTCCAGTCACATTTTTATCTTAAACAATACTATTGTTGTCCCTTAATGTGAAGTTAACGTATGCGGAGTGAAATTTGGACAAAGTGCAATGTTGTTTTAAATAAAAAAACACCATTATTTTTAAATAGTTATGTTTTTATAATAAAGTACCTAATAATGATTAATGTAAAAAAGTTTACTCCCATGCGAGATGCTTTACGGTAGTTCTGAGGGACTTTTTCCCTCCCCGTCGAAAAAATAGATGTGGGGGTTTTTTACAACCTCCATTTTATTTTACGAATCAAGCTTTGCACATTTTTGGACCGAAAATTATCGCAATATACTCGCCTCTTCAGATTTGCCCAAAAATCTTCAATAGGGCGAAGTTGCGGAACATTAGGTGGATTTGATGTCTTCGGTACGTGTGGGGTGTTTAGCTCCGCCATTTTGCTAAGTGTTTTTTTGGAATAATAGCTTGAGGCTAAGTCTGGCCAAAACACAGCATTTTCTCCTCTATGACTCGTATTTATGAAATCTCGCACTAATGGCAAACAACGCTCTATGTAGCGATCGGCGTTCACAGCTAAACCTGATTCAAAGAACACCGCCTTGGACATTCCGCGTTCCTGATGGCAAGCCATAGCAAAACTTTGGTAGGAAACTTGGTATGCTCAATATATTTCACGTTCTCATCAGTTGGACCATTGGTCTTCTCAAAACAGTAATTGCCTTGCCACTAGTTTCCATCTAACGTGAAATATGACTCGTCATCCATGACGCAACTCACATTGTTTTTGGCGTAAAATATTTCTTTGACCAATTTACGCAGCCGTATTTTCTGAGTGGATTTTTGATTTTCGGAGACGGTGGATTTAAATTTTCTACACCGCTTATCGATGCCCATGTCTTCAAGATATTTTTGACAGTTTTTCCGTCACATTTAAATTTTCTTCCGAGCTCTCTGTAAGATTTAGCAACACGGCCGGCGGTAATTTTCTTTAATCGAGCTCTCTCAGAAAACTTGCTCAAGCTGGGATAATTTCCAGAACCAGGCTTTCTAGCAGTGGTTGTTTTTAAGGTCAAAGACGCTAAAATATTATAAATGATGCTTCGACTCTCACCCATTTGTACAAAATGTTCCACCACCTTCGATTTCGGCCATAGGGGATGTATACTGTAGAAATTACATACAGTTTTACGACGGCGTTCTTGGTTATTTACCATAATTACAAAATCAAACATCCAATTCTTATGAAACTTACCAGATTGATTGACAGATATATAGACTTGATATTGTCATACACACATATTTTTTTAGATTTTTATTTTTACATTTTATATATTCAAACTTTGTCCAAATTTCACTCCGCATACGTTATTGCGATCAATTGTGGGACCACCTTCTGCATGCCACCTTTTAATATTGAGTTAGCAGAAAGGAGTCACAATTATGAATCGAATTTTTTTACTAGTTTTACAAATATTTTACTACGAGTAGTGATCTACAGAAGTTGTAAATTTTGAGTAGATAATATAATTCTGATATAGTTACCTATAATATCTGTTAAGAGTTAACTCGCCTACAGGACTGAGAAGCAGATATCAATTCACTGAATATGGAAAACTGGGTAGATTTAGTGTATGGCTTTGCCGGAACGAAAGGGTTAATATTTTAGTTGGATAACAGTCATCTGCATCCTATAATATATATTGCAGTAATCCGAGTGTGTACCTGGCTGTTACTTATTGCTCCATACGTTTATCATAGATGTGTGATGGATGTAATTTGCTTGGACGTACAGTCTTCATCAAATATATATCGGAGCTGTGCAGGTAGTCACAAATATCTGGACACGGCACTTTCAGGCGTTGTTCAGATATTGTGACCACCTCCACCTGTGATTGTACGAGGAAATCGAAACAATTTGTATTGGTACTCGGCTGGTGCCGCGAACATCGAAGTTCGTATATTTCGGGCATCTTTTTCTTTTACTCCATCATGGAAGTGACAATCGTCCGAAATTTACGAATGTCGTTTTTCGCGGTAGTGCCGCTGTGACAACATAGTCATAATCATAACGTGTGACGTGTCCGTTTTCGAGTTACGACTTTTCATAGACATTACTTGCTGTTATTAATATTAGGAAAGTGTAGAGGCATGAATAAAATAACATTTTATTGTGAATATTCCACAGAATATAATGTAACAGATACAAAGGAATATTCAATCAGTGACATTGGGGACCACGTTTACAATCCGAGGTAAAGCCAATGTACAACCGATTAAAGAAAGAAAGAAATATAATGCAAGAACAAAAGCCAAAATCCAACTGAGATACATAGAAAAGAAAAGTAGTTATTTCGAATGACAAAAAACTAAAAGCAAACTTCTTAGTTAATGTAAATAGTCAAAGAGCCCAGTGGTATAACTTTCAAATATAGAAACATTGGTAGTTGCGTTGTTTTTGTTTGCGGAACTGCACTCCCAATAATCTTAATAAAGTTATATTTTGGAATGGTGCAATCCACTTTTTTATTTTTTCAATTTTTATTTTATATATTTTTTATGTATGAGCGGGACATGTCTAAGCTTTAAACAAAACTATGAAGTTGTTTTATATACTATTAAAAGCTGGTCACTTCGTATTTACTTTAGCAACATGTATTACTCCTTCTTAGTGGCTTGCTGCTTAGCTTGGTGAGCCTGCAATACAGCAACAGCCTCATCCACCTTTGCCTTAAGAGATTCTCCATGCTCCAGCATGTGCAGAAGCTCAGAATTGTCAATCTCCAAAAGCATTCCTGTAATCTTGCCAGCCAAATCTGGATGCATTCTTTGAATCAAGGGGAAGAGACGTTCACCCAGCATTTGCTTTTGCTCCTGCAGTGGTGCAGCAGCTAACATTGAAGCTGTCAAAGGTTCTTGTCCTTGGATATGCACAGCTGGCTGTGGTGCTGGAGGGTTGCGCATGTTTGCAGTGTATTTGTAGCCCGCAGGGCGTCCACTCTGGGTGACAAGTGGAGCTCTGATAGAAGCAGTTGCAGGGACACCTTGCTGGCCTGTGATTGGTCTAGCTCCAAGAGATGTGCGTAATGCTGCCTGTGTTGGGCCTCTTGGTGTTGGACGGAATGGTGCCTGCATGTTAGGATACCCAGAAGCAGCTGTCTGTGTGCTCGGCCTAACTGGCGGCTGTGCTGTCCAACGTGGTGAGGGCCTTATCTGTGTCATTTGAGCTGGGCCATAGAAGCGTTGAGCTGGTGGAATAGTAGGCACAAAGTATCCTCCAGCACCACCTGGCTGGAATATCTGGCCCATTTGCTGCATACGCATACTGGCCATACGTTGCATGTATTGAGACGTCAGATGAGCCTTGCGGTCTTCCTTACGTTGCGCCAGTGCCACATACAAAGGTTTAGTTCCAACAATGCGGCCATTCATTTCAGTGACCGCCTTGGTAGCTTCTTCTGGAGATGAGAAACATACAAATCCAAAGCCTTTGCTTCGGCCATCTTCCAACATTACCTAAAAAAAAATTAAATAATGGTAAAGAAACATTATATTATAAAAATTATTAAACCAGAGAACTTATCATGGTAAGATTTAGATTATAAAATGAGCATATTTCTTTGCCAAAAAACTTTTAGCTCAAACTTTCACAAATCAGATAAAGTTTTTCATAGAATAGTATATATCAATTATCTTATTGTATACCTAGAAAACAAGATATTGAAGATATGCTTTGACATAACTACATTTCAAAATTCACATTTATTTTCCTTTTCCTACCCTGATATATTTAACAAAGTTTTTATTGTTGAGTAAAATAACCTTATTATTATTTAATAAAAATAAAAAAATACAATATGAAGTGGCTTACCTTGGCAGAAGTAATTGTACCAAATGGAGCAAACTCTTTGCGTAGGCGCTCATCATCAATAGTGTCATCCAAATTCTTAACATAGAGGTTCACACCTTGGTAGCGAGTCAATCTTTCAGATTTTAGTTGTTCAAATTTGCGTTTAAGTTCTTTTTGACGCTCTGCTTTCTTCTGAGCACGTCCAACGTACAGGGGTTTACCTTCAACCAATTCTTTACCATTGAGCTCCATGCAAGCCCTTTCAGCGGCATCAGGATCTTCAAAAGCAACAAATCCAAAACCTCTGGAACTGCCATCATCTTTATACATTACTTTGTGGCTAGTAATGCGGCCATATTTCTCAAACATATCTTTGAGAAGTTCATCTGCAAAATCTTCTCCAAAGTTTTTAACATATACATTTGTGAACAGTTTAGCCTTCTCTCCAAGTTCCTTTTCGCGTTCCTTACGAGGAATGAATCTGCCCACATAAACTTTCTTTCCATTGAGTAACATACCATTTACTTTTTCAATAGACTTATTGGCAGCCTCTTCAGTTTCAAAATGAACAAAGCCATACCCCTTGGAAGCACCAGTTTCATCTTGGGCAACCTTGCAACTCAAAATGTTGCCGAAAGCAGAGAAAGTGTCATACATGGCCTTGTTGTCAATGGTTTTATCAAGGTTTTTGATGAACACATTGCCAACTCCAGACTTGCGCAGGGAAGGGTCTCGCTGGGACCACATTATCCTAATAGGCCTCCCTTTAATCATATCAAAGTTCATGGAATCCAAGGCTCTTTCAGCTGAAGCAAAGAAAAATAGATTAGAATTAATTTTCTTTAGAGAAAGCTTAACCTATTAATAATTAGAAAAAATATAAAATTTGGTTATCTATGTATTAAGTGCATACAGTTACTCAATTTCAACAGAGAGCAGTGTAAGACTTTAAGATACTTCAAAGTAGTGACATGTACCATCTTAACCATACAAATTCATCATCAACTATAATTGTTGTGGTCTATGTCACTAGCAGCATAATTCCTAATTACAAAAACAGCAAATGCTCATTTTCAATTTATAAAGCTTATTCATTCCCAATGGCACTTAACATTCACCAAGAATTGAACATATAATTTGACATTCCGGATGGTTATTCTTATTACACAAAACTAGCATTAGGGTAAGTATTAAGTACTTCATGTGTCTATACTGGACATAGACACTGGCCAAAGCAATTCCTTGATGCATAATGATGTGGGGAAAGTTAGGTAATTACAATTGAACTCAAGGTAGAATAACAAGTTGGATAATTAAGTAGTTGAAATCATGAAGTCCATTAATAGGTAATTAAATTAGATAATCACTATTTTCTCAATAACTCATATGTATTATGAAATAGATAACAGCATTACTAAATATGTTGAAATCATTGAGGTGCATTAAAGAATATTACAAATACAATACTGACCAGATCAGTAATAATTTCCTAAGAGAATACGTTATGTTTTAAAACAATGATTTGTTAAAAAGAAAAATTATTTATACTTTACTACTTCATTCTTGACATTAAGGTACAGGGGTAAAGTAGTTATTTTGGTTTTCGACTTACACACTTTACAGACTTAAAAGAAACAACGTAAAAAATGATAATTTGTAGGAAATAAAATACGGACAATGATGCAAATTAACTTAGGCTATTATTTTTTTAAACATCTTATTGACAGCACATTTAAGGCATGAATATCTAAATTTAAAGTAAGTAATAAAAATGTAACTCACCATCGGCAGGCTGCTGAAAATTTACGTAAGCGTAGCCTAGGGATCGACGAGTAATCATATCACGGCAAACGCGTATGGAGAGAACCGGACCAGCAGTTGAAAATTTTTCAAACAACATGGCTTCGGTTATATCCGAGTGTAAATCCCCGACGTACAATGACGCCATGGGATAATTTGGCGGACCGGGATTCATTTTGAAATTCTTACTGTGACGGTATTATGTCGAACATTAACCGCAATCAAGAGCAACTTCACTTTCTCTTTACGTCGACTATCGCATTCCTTAGACCACGTTGCACGCTTACGTACTCTTAACTAAAATCGAATGATTCTCGTTTAAAATTTTGTTATTTTACTATTTTTTTGGATTTTTGTGATTTTTATGTTTTTTTTTTTTATTTTACAAGAATATTTCACGAAATTCTGAGGTTTGTGTGACCTATTCCCGATGGAACACACAACCTCGCGTGAACACACCTTACTCACCAAAGGAAAAGGTGAAGTGACGTTTGTGAAATACAAAATGGCCACTCGTATATGTGGCCAAGCCGCGATAGCGTGACGGGATATTTTTACGTACTCCTGAGACTAATTTTACGTAATGTTTAGGTTGTATAAAATAAATTGATTATTAATTACATTGTATTTTATTTGTGAATTATTACTATATAAGTAGTTTTTACTTTTTGTACCTACTTTCTACATTACATTTTACATAGTACACGATATTAAAACATGGGATTAAATATATTTTTTACTTAATTCAAAATGTAAACTCGAAAAATCTATAATTACAATATGGTTTGTTATTACACACTGCGGTGCCCGTGCACTGAGTCAAACGGACACAGTTGAACCGGCTTCTATGCGATCCCAAAGGAAAATTCTATGCTTATTATTTCTATGAATAATCGTTTGAAAAAGGCAATGTTAACATGTCTGCTACATGTTAGACTTTTTAGTGACTTTGTGCTATATTGATAACGACTATAACGAGTCAACTTTGAAAATATGGTAATGTTTTTATTCGTTTTATATTGGTAACACCATGATAATATGGAATGCAGCGTAGAAATAGCATATTATCAAAATCCGCTCGTGCCTCAATTTTTTTTCTGTTGCCAGTGATTATTATTAAGCTACATACAGACAGATATTACAGATAGTCGTACGGAAGACTTCCTTTTTACTAAAAAGTTTTTAGCATAGTATGAAGAAAATCATACTGTCTTTCTTGCGCTAGTATTGCGATAGCTACACGGAAAAGAGATGATTAAATATTATGTTTAACATTTTGTATGTTCTTTGAAAATAAATAGTTGATATTTATACATTCATATAACGATGTTATTCTGATTATTTAGCTTGCTTCTTGGATTATATAATATTTTTATAAAAGTTAATATAAAAATTCATCCAAAACGATATAAAAACTTAGGTGGTTAGGGCTGCAGAAAGAGGAACCGCCGGACTATGTGCGCCGTGTCCGATTACCGCCTTCGATCCTCGAACCGTGGTTTCAAGTGTTGGTCGACGTTCTTTAGCAATGTATTTTTTTTGTTGACAGTCTCCACTATATGGAATTATATTATTAATCATTCGAAATAGTGTCAAACAGTCCCGGGGTCTTGGTCGCCTCTAAGGTGAAGTCCAGCTACCACTTTACAAAACGCAAGGCCTATACATATTACCGAACAACGTCATGCTCTAAGGGCAAACTTATATGTTATTTTACTTGATATTGGCGAAATCATCGATTGATTTATTGATGGAAGCCATATTTTTTTAAAAGAAGAAGATTACATTCGAAATATGAGTAGCCTTTTATTTTTTATTTAGTGCCATAGGCAAAAGAGTCTAGAGATGTCATGTTTAATTTGACGTTTGTTATTGTGTCAAACGTGACAGTCTTTTTCCCCATACTTGTTGTAGCCACCGGTTAGTTTTTGCAAATTAAATCTATATTTTTCTTGAGTATCACACCATGATTTCACTAAATACTCATGCTTCTTAGCTTATTAGTGTCCATATATCTATGTTCAATGTTATTTTATGTTATTACTTATTTTAGGTAAATTAGTGGTCACTCAAAATGGGTAAGGGAAACAATATGATCCCGAATGGGCACTTCCACAAAGATTGGCAAAGATTTGTCAAGACTTGGTTCAACCAACCCGCGAGAAGACATCGTAGAAAGCAAAACAGAATCAAGAAAGCTAAGGCAGTAGCACCAAGACCCGCGGCTGGGCCATTGCGTCCTGTTGTTCGTTGTCCCACCGTTCGCTACCACACTAAGGTCCGCGCTGGCCGTGGCTTCACCCTCCGTGAGATCAGGGTGAGTTCTTTTTCTGCATTCGTATTGATAAACTAGCTAATAAGCAACCTAAAAAAAAATAGATAGTTTTTTTTTTCTAAATTGTGTATTCAGTTGTATGCACTCCCATTGAAATTTTGAACTTAAGTAAAGCCTGACTGTTAGGTATCATGGTCTTTTATGAACATCAGGTGTTGGTGCAGTTGACATCAAAGATATGTTTACACTTTTGCACCTTATTAAAAAGGATTAAGGTGAAAAAGTGTAAACATATCTTTGACATCAACTGTACATGACAAGCACACTTGTAAATTGACAATCTGATATTTTTGCAAGTAGAATTTGTAGGTAACAGTGTATCTTGAGTATTATACATCTGTCAAGCCTTAATAATATCTTAGTGTTCAATTTCAAACAGTTTTATCAGCTTCTCATTGTGACCCTCAGTAGCTTTGTGTACTTAAAACTTGATCCCATTCAAATTTCAGAAAGTAGAGGATTTTTCATAAATGTCAAATGAAATCCGCCAATTGATATATTTGATGCTCTGTACAGCATGGTCTGTGTTATATTTTGTATGGAGTTGTTTTTCAGGGGGTGCCTGTCCATGAAATCAAAGATGTCATACTAGAATTTTAAATGATAAACTAACATCTTGAGTTTTCTATAAAAGCCAGAAGACCGTAATGGGGTGGGCAGTCCCTCCCCCTATATGAGTATGGTTCTAGTTAATATTTTCTCTAAAATACAATGTTTATTTCAGGCATCTGGCCTTAACCCTGCTTTTGCCAGAACCATTGGTATTGCTGTGGATCCTCGCAGACGCAACAAGTCTGTGGAGTCTCTTCAGATCAATGTACAGAGACTGAAGGAGTACCGTGCCAGACTCATTCTCTTCCCTAAGGGCAAGAAGGTATTTTATCAATCACATTTATTTAATTTCATCTTAAAGCTTACATAGATTACAACTACAATGTAACAAAAATGTGAAGTTTCTACAATTAACTAAAGGGAATGTAAATCACCCTAAAGTCAGGTCTATTTCAGATAGCATTCCATGTAAGACACATGAAAATTTTACACTTAAACACTAATCTACACTAATCATCAACTAAAAAGTAATAAAAGTGTTGGCAATTATTAAATTAATAATAAAATTTTTTTTGCAAAGTTAAATATATTTGAAAACGAAACTATTCAATCACCAATGGATCCCACACGTGGACGAGAACGTCAAAAGTGCTTGATATTTGACTGAATTGATCCATCATTTGACTACCTCGCATTACTTGCATGAAAGAAGTATCAATTCCAGTTTAGTCTTTAGTACATATTCGTACCTCGTATTTTACGCCCTAGAAAACGAAAATTTGAGTTCTGGTAGTTGGATATCACAAAAAAAAACTTTATTGATAATCAAAAAGATGATAAGAATTTGATCAGCTGCATTACTAAATTTGTAATTTTTAAATGAGATCTGACCCATGCACCATGCTAAGTGATTTTATTTATTTAATTAATTTTAAAAGGTACATTACATATAGTAGTGATATAAATATACTACAGAAGATCCTAAAATATTCATACTACATATTTATGTACAAAATTAAAAGCTAACTTAAGGATATATTATGTACATATTAACAAGTAGAAATACTGTTTACACAGGTAATGATTCTAAGTTCTTGATAACAATTTTTTGAGATTCTGAAAGCGAAATTTGGAAGCCACAAGCAACTAAATTCTTAATACATGCTATATTACTAACACAACTACTAAATTCTACTCTTTGTCACCATAATTAGTTTTAATCTTATTGGAGTATTTTTCCAATTATTTTTTTATTATAAATAAAGTCTCTTCAGGCCTGGTACCGCGAACGTCGAAGTTCGTATATTACGGGCATCTTTCTCTTTTAGTCCAATTAGGGGTGTCATGAGAGTGACGGAGACAATCGTCCGAAATTTACGAATATCGGTGTTCGCGGTAGCGCCGCTGTACACGGAATAATGGTGTTCCGGACATTTGGGAGGCGTACGCAGAGCAGGATTGAGCCAACGCGTAGAGACCCTTTCGACGATTTAATGAAATGTAATGTGTACACTAAACGGGTGTTGCCCCTGTCCGTATCATAGGACGCGCACAGAGAAAGCACCCGCCATGGTGTAAGGACTATTGAGGTTCAATGGAATCTAGAATGTACTAGGCTATTGGGTGGTAAGGATGGACTAGCTACTGGGCTATGGGATAAAAAACCGGACGCCTGCCTAATAAAATATTTTATTCCCGGCTGAGTGACACGAAAAACGAACATCAAAGATGGCTAAGGGCAACACCGGTGCAAAGGGCGAAGAATAGAGAGGTGTCACTGGACTTTAAACATGTAGCCATGTCGTCACTTTTCTACATCTACCCTCGAGAATGCAGCTCTATCGACCCCTCTCTGAACGGCTGGTTAAGGCATACCAGAGGCAGGGGACCCTTCCCACCTGTCCGGATTATTAGATGATGACCTTATAATAAAGGTGATAGAGCACCAGCTATTGCCACGAATTAGAAATGTTACTTAGCAATTGATAGTTACAAAGGTAACAGACAACTGTCCTGCTTACCTAGCAGGAGATCTAGCTAGGGATTAATATAGGGATAGTCTATTCTCTTGTAGGAAATTGGTATTTATTGTAGGATGGCTATAAAATTTATTGTAGTGCCAAGATTTGTATAATCAAATTTACAAATAGGCTTGAAAGTTAAGATACCAGCTTGTCTTAAGACATCTGAGAATTATACATAGATGAGATTTCTGTATTTGATTTTATTTTATCTAGGTCCTGAAGGGTGAAGCTAATGAGGAAGAGCGCAAGCTGGCCACTCAGCTGCGCGGCCCTCTGATGCCAGTACAGCAACCTGCTCCTAAGTCCGTCGCTCGCGCTATTACCGAGGAAGAAAAGAACTTCAAGGCTTACCAATATCTCCGTGGTGTAAGTACACAATTATTTGCAAAGTCTAATCTGTTATGGACTTGAAGTAAAAATTATAATTAATTCTGGTGTGTAACTAAGACACTGAAGTGAAATACAACCGCGTGTATTGTTCTTAAGATTGAAGTCTGTATACGCATACTAAAAAAAAATTTTTTTAATGACAATTTTCGTATATTTTACTTCTATATCAGATTATAGAACTTAAATAGCACCAAGAGTACACTGTTAATAATTGGTTGTTACCACTGTGTATAAATATGTATGCATTTCTATGACATTGAACAGCTGTATAACCTAGAGAAACTTGCTATGACCATGCAAGTATTTCTGCAAGCAATGCAACTAGATGTTGACCACATAGAAGTCTCTGGCTTCTTTGGAATCAAATAACTTGAATTGGTATTTGTTTTAGGCTCGTTCCATCGCCGCTCTTGTTGGTATCCGTGCCAAGAGGCTGAAGGATGCAGCGGAAAACCCTGACGACGTGACGAAGGCGCCTACTGCCGTCAAAGACCCTAAGGCAAAAAAGTGATTTAATAAATAAAATCTAAATAGATCTTGTCTTTTTATTTATTTATCGACGTACACTATAGTTTATCTCCAAGCAATTGTTACTTATAATGAAGAGTACCCTGAACTGTCCAGCTTGATTTGTTTAATTTCAAACGGCTATGCTTTGTCCAATGCACTATGGCACTGCTCTTTTTCCCTCCGGCTGTTTTTGCATTTGCGTTTCGCAACCAATTGCGGATTATGAATTTTCACTCTGCAACCAGTTGCGATTGGAGATTGTTATTATACAATACCAGTTGCTATCATATTTCGCACCATTTAGCATCTACGACGGAGCCCTGTTTCGCGGAGCTCCCACTTCTGCTCGGTTTGCCTTTAGGGCATTTAAACACAGGCACAGGTGGGTGGGGGTGAAGCTAACGGGTGGAGGCGGGAACCGAGACCAGTTAACCGAAAAATCAGATTAAAAAAAAAAGATTTTCCCATACTAGCTAGCTGTAGTTGTTAGTATGGGCAGGTCATTTTATTTACTTTTTAACTGATTTTTCAGTTATGGCTCCAAAGTTGATCCTAATGACCGTAATCATGAATAGATTCAGAAAATGTAATTTTGTATCAACATTTTGATTTCAACTAGTATACATGTCATTAACCGTCATCATTTCATCAAGATTTAATTCTTTCGAGTTAAGTGAGCAACGTCCATTGACGTCTTCACAGACTACATAATAGGTATACCTACGTCGTCTACTTCTTAACTACAACTTAATTGAGATTGCTCACCTGAAAGGGTTACGCATCAGGAGCATAAAAGATTAGGTAAAGTACAGTCGGCAGTTTAATATGTTACCATTGAGGTCGCGCGCTCCCGCCTGTGTGTGCGCACACAGGCGCGCGTGGTGACGCCACTCACCATTCTTTACCGGCGCACCGCCAACCGCCAATAAACGTTCATTCATTCCCATCCGGCTAACCCAGCTTACGTTTGTTTAAACTCAATATTCTGCTATAACTTATGATGCGGTTTTTGTTTTAATACTGGACTTTTTTTCTTATCATTCTACTAAATTCGTCATTTTTCGTGTTTGTATTGTGGTTACTTGAGTTGAGCTTAGGTACCGATTTCATCTGCGTGTTACATATTCAAAATCTATTTAATATTATTCCGGCTCTCCATTTGTCCACCACTGGTGACTGGCTTAGCATGTAAGCGGGTTCCGTTCATTAAATAAAAAACTTAAGAGATTTCAATACATTTATTAGACAATAACATACAATAATCTAATAATATAGAACTAGTTTTATTTGCGTGTAAATAATGAAAAAACAAAAACTTGTTTATTTTATGTGTAATACACTAAATCCAACCGTCTAGCTTAGAGAATACTAAGAACTAAAATACTACTACTTACTTAATTCTAAAACGGTTCATTCTAATTTAAGCAGACATTTTGAATTAAAATCCATAAAACATGTGCTTGGTGTAGGTTCACTGCTGAACAGATAATGACAAGGGAAATCGGAATGCTTGTCATCTCGTCACTTAAATACTATAAGTTTTAATTCATTTTAATTTTGTGCAATTACCACAAAATCAAGCTGGGGTAGTAACCTCATTATTAGGTTTCTCAAGACTCTCCGCAACACTTGTTTCCGTCTCTTCGCCATCGCCTTTGCCTGTCTTATCGCTATTCCTGAATTTGTCATACCTGTTCATAAAATAAATCAAAATTAAAATACCAATTATAATTGATTATAATCATACGTCGGGCAGCAGGGGGAAAGGTAAAGTTTACAAAAAAAACTTAACTTACGAGTATTACAATGTACCTAGTATTTGTAACATAGTTAATTAAATTAGTTACCCGTTATCATTTATTCATCTTTAATGTGTAAATACTCTTTGAAATTGTGTTTTATTCCTTTCTCGCAGCTGCAATTGTCTGAGTGACGGATATAACCAAACGAACTTTTTCGCCATTTTGTCTTATGTGTAGTCCAAGTACGTTTATAAATAACGTAGTTAGTTGCTATAATATTTGGAATTTCACATTATAAATACTAGGCACCAAATACTCGAAAGTGAATTGATTGATTTGCGAACCTTACCTATTATTCTGACATGCCACGAAAATGCCTGCTGGACTCCGACGTATGATTATAATTCACCTCACTAGCTCGCAAATAACTGTTTAATACTTTAAAAACAGATAGCAAAGTTGCATTTTATTTATTCACAACAGTGCAGTAATTTCACGGACAAAGTTTTGATATTCTGTAGATTTTGAGTGTTGCAAGGAAATGCAATCCTATACTTTGCTAAATAATTGAATTGTCACTCGTAATTATTATCAACTGCAGATAAAGCCTGCTAGAGACGTGTGAAGCCAGTTAATTTAACACTTATAATAATTCTTTGAAAATTAGTCTACCTTCCAAGATCTTCATCGTCGTCACTGCCTTCGTTCGTAGGACGCACTTCACGCAACAAATCACCGATATCCTTATCAACATCAGCCCACAATTTATCCTCTCCTAAAACAAAAAAATATGTTTAATAGTATGTTGTGTACTTTTCTCACAAGGGAGCCAAATTACATTTACGGCTTACATTGAATCTTACAGGGTTGGGCAGATTAAGTGTCCTAGCCTTATATCGTATATTTTTTCTTAAGTAATCCTACTTTTTTTACCGTATATATATGTTTTTAAAAAGGCAATATATTCGGCTTTATGATCGCTAGACTTCAACTGGACTTTTTTTATTTTCTATTGTTTTCAACAATGGACGCGAAACGTGAGCTCGTTGTCGATTTGTTCGTGAAACATTTTCGCCCTTGCGAGATATTAAGAAAGCTGAAACATTTAAATTTCAATGCAAGGTTCATATCGCGCACCATCAAGCGATTCAGGAAAACAGGGTCTTCCCGAATCAGGCCCTAACCTGGACGCAAACCATCTGTCCGTATCAAAAAAGTGGTCAAAAATGTTCGTGAGCGTATTAGGCGAAATCCGGCTCAGAGTGCAGGTAAACTCGCGAAAGATATGTAAATATCCCGACGATCCATGAGTCGTATATTGCGACATGATCTTAGATTATAAGCCTACAAAAAACAAAAAAAATACGGATTAACGGACACCCAGAAAAAGCTAGAGTCACAAAATGCAAGGAGTTACTAGCATGGCACGAGGGTGATGACATTATTTTTCGGATGAAAAACGTTTCTATTGCAAGATAGCCACAATCAACAAAGTGATCGTGTGTATGGCGTATCATTGAGGGACATACCAGTGGACAAATTAGCTGTGCAGCGATTTCAAAGTGCGTCGGCTGTCATGGTTTGGGGTGCAATATCGCCTGGAGGCAAATTACCACTGCTGTTCATCGATCGAGGAGTCAAAATCAACCAAGATTACTATATTCAGAACGTATTGCAGGGTCATTTATTAGAAAATGCCCGAAAGTTATATGGGAGTGATTACTTTTGTTTTCAGCAAGACAGTGCCCCATCTCACAAAGCCAAACGCACTCAAGACTGGTGTCGAATGAATTTGACGGACTTTATACCTTGGCAAGAATGGCCTTCTTCGTCACCAGACTTGAATCCGTTGGATTTTTCAATATGGGGATTTATGCTAAGTAATATAGGGAGAACACACGACATGAATTTAAATTCATTCAAGCATCGGTTAGTGAAGATATGGAACGATATTGCAGATGAGGTAGTGCGTGCCGCGTGTAACTCCTTCTATGGGAGAATGCGAAAAGTAATTAAAGCCAATGGAGAGATATTTGAACTAATGAATTATTTTAGTAATTTACAGTTACTGTTTTATATATTTACTAAAAAATATTTGAAATCTATGGAGTTGTTGTCATTTTATGAAAATTTTAAAGTAGGACACTTAATCTGCCCAACCCTGTATATGAAGGGAAGGATTCTACAATAGTTTAGACTTAAGTTGCTGAGAATATGGCTAAATATATCGGAACACATCCTTACGGCCACTTTGGTTGCCACTATTTGACACTGACTGTACCTAAAAAATATTTTAACAGAAAAAGCAAAAACACTATCTACTATTATTTTTAATATTGAAAAACAAAAACCATATTCCGAAAATATGCCAACCTAAACCACGTGACAAACCCATGAACTAATTGTAGCATAAGTGCTATTCAAGTTATTTTATTATTTGAAATCTATGCGAAAGTCACATGTGTGGAAATAATAAATATACATGTAATAATAATAATAGGCGGTAATCCTGGACACGGCGCGCATAGTCCGACGGTTCCTCTCTCTGCAGCCCTAACCAGCGGCAGTCTGGGCACTGCCCCGTTGCCGGCGGCACTCTAGGTTAGGTTGTTTTTTTATAATGTTTCATTGTTTTGATATGTTTTAGAGGTATTTTTATATTTTACTTTTATAAAAATATTGTACAAAAACCTAATCTAAGAAAGAAGATAAATAAAGTTTATAATAATAAATAAATATTTCGGGACAATCTTACACAAATCGACCTAGTCCTATGATAAGCTCCGTAAGGCTTGTGTTGTAGGTACTAGACGACGATATATACAATAGATGAATAAATATAAATACTTAAATACATAAAAAACACCCATGGACTCAGGAACAAATATCTGGGTTCATCACACAAATAAATGCCCTGACCGGGATTTGAACCCAGGACCATCGGCTTCATAGGCAGATTCACTACCCTCTAGGCCGGTCGTCGAGTCGAAGAAAGAATATTTGACATTTAAAAAAGTTTTAATATTTTTTTTCATTTTACACATTACAAAGCGAAAGCGAAGCGAAGCTGAAACGAATAATTCTAAACATTAAGTAGTATTGAATTTTCGGTAATAATCTTTTATTTTCTTCAAACGATTTATCTTACAAGTTCGTGTGTACACGAACCTGACGTACCTGAAGCATTAACGGAGTCTCCATTTTCAATTTTCTTTTTTTCTTCAACAGGTTCAATTTTCTCAGTTTTCACCTTCTCAGCAACATCATCATCATTGGCTTCTTTGTTCTCCTCCGCTAATACGAGAAAACGGACAATTATGTTAATGATGATACATTGATATTAAACGAGATAACGGGCAATTTCTTAATTAATAAATACAATGATATAAAACCAATATGAAGATGGATAAATTACCAAATAACGGTAAACATTTATAAATTTTGCCCCGGTTGAAGCACTATATTAACTAAGGCGCTGATATGAAAATAATAGCTGCGTCTGCACGCAGAGTACGGCTACAGCCTGGCTCGATACCACGAACATAGAAGTTCATAAATTTCGAGCATCTTTCTCTTTTACTTTTTTTTTTATACAAGACTGACCAGCGTATGACCTCAGTCGCACTTGATGCTAAGTGACGACGAGGTCGAAGGTGTAGCACGCTGGTTCAGTAACAGCCTATTCACTCTTGCCTTGAAGAGACCCAGACGAAGGGAGCGAATTCCATTCCTTAGCAGACCGCATTAGGAAGGTAGAAGCGAATCGCTTCGTGCGAATGAATGGAATATTCACAACGTAAGGATGAAATTGCTCCCCTCGCCTGGACGGTCCGGTGATGGTCCGTGCAATTCCTACTAAGGCGTCACGAGAGCGACAGAGACAAGTTCAGACGGCAGAGTGTGGCGTCGTCACCTCGCTGCTGGTGCAGCTGGCGGTGGATGCGCTCGGCGTGCTTGCGCAGCGTGCGCGTGTCGCGGTGCTGCACGTAGCGGCCCAGGTGGTTGCGCAGGCGGCAGTGGCGCCGCAGCGTCTCCGCCTCCTCCGCGCCGCCCGCCTCCGCGCGCGGCAGGTACACGCGGCACAGCTCGCACCACCAAACCTAGGACGCGCACGTTTCTCATTAAATACCCGACACGAGAGAGCCCTCAGGTAAGAGAGATCGTCCGAAACGAATGGATGTTTCTGTCCTACTATTGGTATGCTATTATTATGATTATTTGTGTCTCCTTTACGGGTACTCGGGCCTATAAATCCCGGTCTTTTGGAAGGCTTGCGTGGGGATATATAGATCCAACACGTAGAGGCCCTTTGGAGAATTTTGCTATGTAGTTATTATTATTGCTGTTTTGGGCTATTATTTGCGCCGCATCGACCAGTTATGATCTGTGGCAGCCCTTTTTATAATTAATTACTGATTCCGGTTGAGCCCAGAAAGCTCCAGATTCTTTGGGCTGTAATGTTGTGTACCTCATAAGTCACAAGGTTTCAGTACCTGTCTGCCTAGGTGTATGCTTCTTTTATGCATTAGTGGCCCGCAGGAGCAGAGGATGTGCATTGCAGTTTCCTTTGATTCCTGCCAGAAGATGCATGTTGCATCTTGTTTCTTACCCATTAGAAACATATCTTCGTTCAATCGGTATGCTATTATGGATACATACCTCCAATTTCTTAATGTGGTCACTGCCAATGTTGATTTCGACTTTGGGTTTCTTGGGAGCCTCATTATCTTTCTTCTCGGTGCCAGAGTCCTCATCTTCCACTTCTGAGAATGGTTTAAATCCGAAAATTAAAAAAATATACACCATGTTTTTTTTATATTATCCATTAACTTTCTGTAAGAGACTAGTATATTAACGCTTTTAATAAAATTTATCACTGAACCGGTAAAATTATTCTTCATTACGAATACTATTTATTTATTAGATGTTTCATCAATGCCATAAATAATGCTAAATATTTACATTGTATGAACAATATAAAATTCTTTAGTATTACAACCTGAGATCCATTGCATAACAACTATTTTTTATATTATACTAATGCTGGAGATTTTAATAAAATTTTGTATGGAGTTAGCTGACACGCTGGACTACGTTTTTACGATGCTCGTTTTTTCCCTAATAAACCGCGGGTAACACCTCGGGCAGAGCTAGTATTTTATATTTATATAAACGGAAGTCGGACTTCCGCTAATATTACGACTTACAAGTTATGCAACAGGCCCCTGGGGCCTATTTCTCGAACACTTGTAACAAGTAATACAAGTGGGCTTTTTGACACCTGTTAGAAAGAGACTTCCGCTTGACGTTGGTCCTGATGGGGCCTGTTCCATAACTGTTATGCAACAGGCCCCTGGGGCCTATTTCTCGAACACTTGTAACGCGGACGCGGATACAATTCGTCCAATCAATCCGTATTTTGCGTGGTACGAAACATTTTTCACGCACCAGCAGCCGCGTTTTATCGACTCGAAGAAAATGGGACGTGTTCTCCGAAACATGTCGCGCGAGTGACTAAATAAAACGTGAGTAGGGCCGTGCTTATGTCATTATTAATTTATAATAAACATAGGTATTACTACTCAAAGATGTGTTATTCTACTAACCATCAACATCACCCACAGAATCCAGAGTCATAAAATTATCCAAATCAACATCCATGCCCTCGTCGCCGCTGCCCTCCTGGGCTTCCTTTGGACTAGCGCGGCGAATAGGTCGGTTCGCTTTTTTCTGTACAAAATAAGAATATTTATTACGTTTTTAAGTTGTGCCGTGACCGTGACGCATCAAACAGTTAGGTTAAAAAAAAAAAGGTTAGGTTAGGTTAGACACTAGGTTGGACACTACATCCAACAAATGTGAACGGGTCGGGCAATAAAGTAAAATGATAAAATATTCGGATCAAATGATCACCTTAAGATGGTCAAGCGAGCAGATGTGGTGCTCGTAGATCATGGGCGAGCGGAAAGACAAGCGGCAGACGCGACAGAAGGGCATGAGGAACCGTTTCATGGCGCGGTGCGTGTCGCTCTGGTTGTGCGCGAGGCGGGTGGTGCGGTGGTTGAGGCGGCACACGAGGCAGAACGTGGTGTGCGCCGCCAGCTCGGCGCCCGCCGTGCTCTCCAGCGAGCGCTGCGCCTCGCGCTGCGCCACGCGCATGCGCAGCAGCTGCATCTTGTGCCGCCGCGCCACGCCGCTCATGGCTGCGCGGTGCTTGTTCGACATCAGGTGCTTGGCGTAACCCTACGGAATTAATTAAAGAATCTCATATATACAGAAAATGTTACACTTTGTTGCAGACGTAGGCTACCAACAAAATATAACATTACTTTATTAATTCTTACATTTATTACAAATAAGCGGGACTTAACCGCGTATGATGATATCCGAGACCATCACGAGGAGAGGACAATGTGGTTTTCGAAACGTCGGCGGTGATTTTTAAAGTTAATATACGCGGTAAGTCCCGTTTATTTGTAATAATGTGTAAAAGCCGTGAAAGGGTAAATCAGTATATACTTATTTTTAAATGTGCCTAAAAAAATAGTTGTATGGATCTAATAATTATCTCGTATTAAAGGAAGTTTTCATTATTTATTGTGGTTCAAGAATTAAAGAAAGATATGCACCGATATCACACAGTCTTAATTTTCCGAAAACTGTAACTGTTTTGTGACACCTACATACTTTCACATTTGTCCAAGATTTTTTTTATCGCCTGACATCAGGGGCGCGGTATAATACCACAGAATATATAATAGTACAAGTACAGAAGATTCACTCCATAGACTCTTTTAAATAAATAGCGACCCTCACCCGATGCAATAAGACGCTATCTAGCTTGCGAAGCGCTAAATGCCCACAATTATTCAACTACAGGTGTTTGTCTTTCTATCGAATGCATCTCTGCTTGCGTGCGTCTCGGCGCAAGCATCCCGTCGAACTGTGCCCGTTCGATTGGGTCCGCCGATTCATACCTAAACTGCGTAGTGCGCCTGGCCTGATATTACTAAGCCATACATATACATAGGTACATATTATATACTTACACCGAAAGTGGCAGATTTGTCTTTGCAGTGCACGCAGAGCAGATGCACGTAGGGGCGCTTGCGCGGCTCCGACTCGGGCAAGTCGGGCTCCTTGTCCGTGTCTCCGTCGTCGCCCACCTCGCCCGCCTCGCCGTCAGACCCATCCCCGTCTTCTTCCGCCTATTTTCAATTTATAAACAATCATCAGTGTAGTATGTCTAAACAATCATCAATATTCAACAAATACAATATATGTAATATAATACAATTATTTAACTAATAATATAAATTGATTTTTAATTTATATGCAGGCAATGGCAATTGGTACAAGTCTGTGTAGCTCATTCATTTTAAGAGTATAATGAAAATGAACCAACCTTAGGTGACTTGATCTTGGATTCCTTCTTCTCTTCAATGGTGTCTTCCTTGTCATCGCCATCCCAGTCTTCGTCGGTAGTCGTGGCCTCATCTTCTTTAGATTTCACAGAGCTGTTAAAGTGTAATTTGATGTAATAATTAATACTAACAAAAATACAACAAGAATATATATATGAATTTAGTTTAGTTATAGACGCACAAGTAAATTCGTCTTTTCCTTCACGTCATGCCGGTCTTTTACCTCGTCGACATCTCAGTTACAATAACATTACTGCTCGTAATCCTGACTTTTGAGGTTCCAGTCCCGTCTACCTCAGCATAACCCGGTTTCATTTACCATGTTCATTCCCAATCTGCGGAAGGTTCTCTCCGACACATCGCATCCTCTAATTCACAACGGCCCTCGCATCCAAAGCGGCACGTCTCTGTCAGTCGGGGTAAACCAAAAATAACGAAAACTTAGTCGGGGGATCGTATTACCTTCGGCCCTTGATAGATCTGAAGGCGCGCGTATAAGCCAGCGGCCTGGTTTCGAACCGGCGGAAGGAGGGGCGCGAGCGCGGCGCGCCGCGGTAGGAGGCGCGCGCGCGCAGAGTGCGGCCGCGGAAGGAGCGGCGCGAGGCGCGCATGCGCGGCGCCGGCCGCGACGGCTCGCGCGGCGGGCCCATCGCGCTCGGCTTGCGGTACTCTCGGCTCGGCGAGCGTCTCCTGTCTTCGCCACTGAACGAGCGCCGCTCGCCGTACATCTCCTGCCTACCGCTGTAAGACCCGCCATAGTGACCGCCGCCTTCGTGGCTACGTCTATCGCCGGACCCCTGTACACAATTCTCTCTATTTTTCGCCACACGTCTTATAAAATGAATGGCATTAAATTAAGGTACACGAATATATGTTTATCTTATCGTAAAGTATCCAATTTCCTTTACGATCAATTCCTGGAAATGAAGTATCGAAAGGGTTACCCCGTATACTGCTGCTACTAGCCCGTGGAGTGTTTGGCGGCTCATGGTGTCGACTGATAGCGCTCGACGGGCTAGCTCGCACCTCGAATATCATTTTCAGTGGACTTGTACATTGCTTTATACAGGATATTCGGTGTATTTTCCATCCGTTCGAATTGGTAGTACTTAAAGGGCAGATTTGCAAAATGTGACCACATGGTTCAATGGTTGGAAGAAATGAATTCTGGCAGCATTTGCTAGGTAAGCTCAAACTGACAACAGCCATTTCAAATGTGCTGAAATATCATACTTGATAACTGGATTATGTTGAAGATATCAATTTCCTATAGCATGTGTGTAACAATTCTTATCAGTTCATTCTCTTAAGTGGGTTTATTTACTCAACATAATATCTCTTTCAATAATTTTTGACCATTCATCTGCTTATTCTGTAATTTTATGCAATCATTAGACTATATCCAAGTAAAGATCGTCAAGAGTAAGTTACTAGGCAAAATCCAGCCAATGTCACTATTATCATCTAGCTTCATTCATGGCTTAAAGCACTAGCATCAAATCAATATGTTAACATCACACTATAATGTATTAGATACACAAGCTCAGTTTGTGTTCTCTATTGTCTGAAATTCTTTATCAAATATTCTCCATTATAGTTTGACAACCATGGTTTACATATTTTAGTCTGTGTCCTCATTCATAAATTCTTTTTTGAGTCGTCAATGTGAGATCATAATGTTATTAATTCAATTTTTATTAACTACAACATGTAGACATATACCAACCTCCATTCTTATCCTCTTGCGTTCAGGTGATCCAGATCTACCGCCATAATCCCGGTTTGAATATCCGGATGACTCCTAGGAAAAATGTTTAAATGTAAGGTGTAATGTTAAATGAATAGAGCTGTTTAATCTTCCATACCAGCAGTACCATTCTGTCAACAAGTGTCAGTAGTGGGACAGGGCAGGTGTGGCAATAGGGGTAATATGAATAGTACAACTGTAAAAATTAATCAATGAAAAAGATATTTTTCAATGTAATTAAATAAATAAACTGCAGTTATTTACATAATTGCCCATTTTGCAAGCCCTTGCCATCTATCGGTATGGACAGATAAACAGAAAATGTATCTCGTAAACCATTAAGTGTAATTTCCAGATTACAAGAATAAGAATAAATTTATTCAGGACAGAACAAAATAAAACATTTAAAATTAAAAATACAAGAAAAGGAGTGTCACTGAAATGACCTCCACTCAGCTTGTCTTGTTCAGATTACTTCTGCTTTTATAGTTAAGTTTCAAAGTAATTAATAAATTGATTTGTCTCTTTAAAACTGAACATGTTAACACCATACTTAGTGTACTTTATGTATATAATAGCTGTTGACTGTAAGTTGTTTGCTAGCTGTTAGCAATACATCTATCTACCCTTCTAGGGAACAGTATTAAAAGCAAAGATTTTTTGTTTTTAACTTAGTAAAAAACCGGTTTATTTTTGTAAACAGTACACACCTTCTACTTCTTTTTAACTGTGTAACATATGAACAACAATAATAGGTGTTGCTCTGTTTAATGTGCTAGTTGAGTAGTGTGGACACTCACTAGCATATTTTCATCGGTGGTATCCTTATAATACATAGATTTTAAATGTTTCCTCATTTTTATTATAAATAAATGATATTTATTGCAATAATGCATATCCCCACACATACATTTATGTTAAAAATAATATGAAAATAGATGCAAGATAATTTTAATCCTGCAATAAGGGTTCCAAGTACTAATTAAGGCATCTAAAATGATAAACAAAAATATGAACTTACAGATCTATAAGATTTTTTATAGGAATCTTCAATCCTATCCCTGCCCGTGGTATATCTATTACCACCACTGCTGCTGTATCGAGAGTCATTATTGTAGGAGTAGCCACCGCCACGTCCGCCGCGGCTTTCGTATGAGCCCCGGCCGCCACTCCCGCGGTAGGACCCGCGGTAACCGCTACTGGGTCGGCCGCTGTAGCTTCCCCGTCCACTATAACCACCATAACCGCGACCTCGAGATGACATCTGCCCAACAATCAATAATTACTATGTATACTTCAATTACATAGTAGTGACACGTTTCCTACGTAAGAGGTCATGAATAACCCTGGATATATATATGGATGATTTTATTTTATAAATAATAAATGTACACAATGTTTTTCTATAAGGAAATATTCACTAATAAATACTTGTTTATTAAGACCTAAAAAGAGAAACGGTGAGAGCATTTATCTTTTCTTGGACTTATTCACGGTTATAAAATGGCGTCTGAAGATAAAGGTACAAATTACAAAAAACGTTAGCTACAAAAACTATGTTTTGATACACTACCTTTAAAAATTGTTGTAAGATACCAAATTTTTATAATGTCACGATCAATAAACGGTTCACTATACAAAATTTATTGGTTATTTTTTCGTTAAGTAAAGCGCCATCACCATCGCCGGCCCGGCGTCTTTTTTCAGAAACGTGAAACGTCATTCGATGTTGCCAGACATCTCCATTCCATTAGTTCTTTCCATAGACATACCATTTAACATGTCATGTCATTATTCCTCCCAAATTCCTCCTAGGTTCTTACAGTAAAACCCTTGACAACGTAATTTTATAATGAAATAATTTTAACAGTTTTTCCAATAAAAACATAAATTCACTTAGCTATTTTTCGGTTCTTTTTTTCTTACAGCGAATAACTTTCTTACTTTAAATAGTTTAAATAAACCTCCTAGCTTACTGCGCGTCAGAACGGCACTTGTAAATAAAACCCACCAAAAACATAAATGTAAATAAGGAGAGCCAAGTTCAATACACAAATTATGCGGCAAGTGGGCTTTGCCGCAAAAAAACTGTAAATCTAAATGAGTGCCAAGTTCTATGCAAAATCCAAATATTATGTATTTATAGCTCGGAGGAATAATTATATAATAATGGTATGTCTATAATTTATACAAACAAAATAACATTATGAACAAGTATTAAACTCTATTTCTTTGCTTTATTGGATGCTGTTATTTAAAAAAACATGTGAGATTTTAAAGTTAGATTTGACTTCACGAATCGGACTACGGAAGCTGTCACTTTGTCACTATCTGACATCTGTCAAATTAAATTTTAAAGTGTTGCCAGATCGTGCTCTTTAGCACGGTTTTAAGTGCTTTCTTGAACCCTTCCATGCTATTAACATGCTCTACGAAAAAACGTACCAGTTTCGTGATTTTTAGGTGTATATCTATTTCATGGATTTGTTTGACATATTCTTACACATGCAAAAATCTCTGAAAGTAAAGTTAGATAGATAGATAGATGCTTTATTAAAAAAATAACACATTCACGAACAGTACGGCCACAGGCGTGGCGTAGTTGTTTGATGACGCCACGCAGCGTCTGTGAACGTGTTAACTTATAAACTTATTTAATTTTTTGGAATTGATAGCTTAGGCTGCGTTTGGTTTGGTAGTAGACTACGGACCACTGTCGACATTCGACATGGATTAACGGATTGTACAAAATGTGTTTTTGGGTTCTGTAGTCAACTTATGAAACCTTAGGTATAATTTAACCATGTTTGTCTGTCTCCAGTTATGCTCAGTGATTTTGGTTGTATTTTGGTTTTAATATGCAAATCAAACAAGTGGAAAAAGTGGTTTAATAAAAAAACAGGGTAAGTAAGTACCTCCCCTACGTGTGATGTGGGAGTATATTTTGGTGTACCCTTGAACTGTGAGGTTTAACCATACATGTATGAAAAAAATATGAAAGTAAAGCTTAATAATAGTTTCAAGAAAAAAAATTTCGAACTTTATCGCATGAACCGATTTTGAGATACGGAACCCTATACTGCGCACGGCCCGACATGCTCGTAGCCGGTTTTTTAAGTTGGTATGTGTATTATGATACGAACATAATAAAAAAATAACATTTTCTTAATAAACGTGCTTTTTATCCAGATTTCGTGCTTTTTTGCCTATCCGTTCGTACTATTCCGTCAGGTTCCTCTGGCAACACTGAATTTATTTTTGACGTTTTCCATTCAATTCATAATAAATCATTCCTTGATGATAAAAATTGTACGTACTTATAATTATTTATCAACACTAAGTCCACCAGCACCAGTGTAATGTTTATTTAAAATTCTCTTTCACTATGTCTTTTTTAATGAATATGGAAAGGAAATGTTTTTTCAGGAATTCATTACAAATGTAAGTTATCGCACTTATTGTTTCGTACATGTAGATGCTATTCCGAAAAAGTTGTTTTTATTATGATTTACCCTAATTATCAGACCATAGAGGTATACAAAATCTGCTATATCATTTGTAAAGTACAACTAGAACAAAATTTATAATTTATTAATTTATTTCACTATCTTTCCTAGTGAAAACAAGGAACTATTTCTTTTGTAACAGCATTTGGAAGTTGCTTCTGTGTATTTTTAATGTTTTATTTTTCTAAATATAATATAGACCCTGCACTGATCTTCCCGACCTTTACTGTTCAAAATCATAATGTAAATATTGCAAACATATTAGCATATTGATTTTCATATGTATGTACATATCTATTATATGTAAAGCCTGATTATACCCTGGTCAAACTGATTAAAGGTTAATTTATATCTTCAAATAATTGGGGAACATTTGATGATCACCTCCTCATTATGGGTGATTCTCTCAGTGTTTCAACACCTGTCAGTCCTTAGTTAATAATATTGAAAGATTGGGTTAAACCAAGTAGCAGACTTTTATTCAGAAATATACTGTGACCGTATTTCTTGCTAAAATTAATCAAATTTTAGGCATAAAGTCACACATTTTTCAATTACTCAGGGCTAAGGACTAATGGCAGGTGAAACGCTTGGAGAAAGTTTAAACTTTACCATAAATGCAACAAGGGGCCTATGTATGTAGATAAATGCAGGCGCAGATCCAGCCTTTAAAAACATGGTCACTAATGTATGGTAGAGACACTAGACTGGGGAGATAGGTACCTAGATGCTGTCTCAGGTATCGTCAGTATGATGCCACAAGACTATTAAGGTTGTGGGCATGCCCATCATGCCCACAATGATTGATCAGCCCTTGGGTAAATGCATATTACAAAAGTTTTTATTTTATACACAAACACATAAATTAATAGGATTATTGAGCATGCCCCTTATAAATTATACAAGTAGATAGTATTTTGATGTACAAAATCAGTAGTATAAGAGATCTCGAAAGTAAACCTAAAAGGATTTTTGTATGATTTTGGTTGAAGAAAAAAAATGTAGCTTTTATTGGGACTTAGGATGATTTTGAATATAATGTACTGGAAATCATATTGTAAAGTTTCCTCATACATATTCATCATGATCCTCCTCACATTGTCTTGACATTTTGCTACATATTATGGTCGAACTAATCCCACGATTTGGCGTAGGTCAATAAATTATTAAAATAATAATTAAATAAGATTAACTGACAGTCAATGTATTTTTATTATCAAAATTTAATCTCGGGCTTTGGTTTATGTACTTTAATATAGCGAAATAACTCATATTTATATGATTTTTGTCACTTTTCCTGCAGATCGGTTTTGCTTAATCTCTCATAGCTGAGTGAGTGCAGTTGGTATGACTGCGCGCTTCTGAGCTTACTGTTGCCACACACACCACGCCTACATTACGCTTCTATAGTTTTTATTTTTCTGTGATATAAGTTGACTTTAACTATGTTTATGTGAAGTTAACACAACATTTATTTGCAAATTAATGAATGAACTTGTGGACGAAAGTTGCACTATTATACTATAGTAGTTTAAACCTTACATACATATATTCATATTTTAATTTTTTTGAAAAAATATTATATTTATTTGTTACAGGTATTAAGGTATCAATAAGGTCTCATGTAAATTTGAGAATGATCTTATTGGTATGCTCTATAAATAGAAAAAATACATAACTTGAACACTTATTACCTCAGCATTAATAAAATGCAGGCAAAGAAGCGATATATGATACTTATTATATCATGTGCATCTTTAGTCTATTTTTACTTCAGCGGTCCACACATGAAATCAGAATTAACTCAAAGCAGTTATTTGGATCAGTTGCCCTCATATGCTACTCTAGATGAACTGTCAGAGATGCCTCCGAGAGAACATAGAAAACCACATTCTACACCAAGGCCTTGTCGAATGGAAACATGTTTTGATTTTACAAAGTGTGGAACTGATCCTAAAATCTATATCTATCCTACTGATGGGCCTGTTAGTGCATCATACAGGAAGGTATTATCAGTTTTAAGAGAATCTCAGTATGCCACAAGAGATCCAAATGAAGCCTGTCTATTTTTGCCTGCTGTGGATACACTGGATGCCGATCCCCTCTCTCCTGAACATGCTCCCGATGTTGCAGCACGTCTATCAAGGCTTCCATATTGGAATAATGGGCGTAACCATTTAATATTCAACTTATATGCTGGTACATGGCCTGATTATGCAGAAAGTGCCCTGGGTTTTGAACCTGGTGAGGCCATACTGGCTCGCGCGAGTGCATCTGAATCAATTTTCCGTGAAGGATTTGATATATCCCTTCCATTGTTTCATAAGGAACATCCTGAACATGGAGGAGCTCCCGCCGCAGCCACGGCCAATCCCTTTCCGGCGCCAAGACGACATTTGTTGGCGTTTAAGGGTAAACGTTACGTGCACGGAATAGGAAGTGAAACAAGGAATTCCTTGTGGCATCTTCATGATGGCAATAATATGGTTTTGGTTACAACATGCCGTCATGGAAAATCATGGAAACATTTAAGAGATGAACGATGTGACGAAGACAACCGAGAATATGATAAGTAAGTATGCTTAATTTAAGTAGGTATTTACCTGTATTACACAACTAACATTACAACTTTTCAGGTTTGATTACGAGCAGTTGTTGGCAAATTCGACATTCTGCTTGGTAGCTCGAGGAAGGCGTTTGGGCTCGTACCGCTTCCTGGAATCGTTGGCAGCAGGCTGTGTGCCGGTGCTCCTGAGCAACGGTTGGCGGTTGCCGTTCGATGAGCGCATTGACTGGCGCCGCGCTGTCATCTGGGCAGACGAGCGACTACTTCTGCAGGTTACTACATATAATCCAACATTGACTGCAATTCCAAAGATGATAGCGAAGCTAGAGATGGAATCTGAGGATTTGTAGCATTCATAGGGTAATAATTCATTAGGACGACGGCGTTATCGCTAATTTGTTTGCCTGAGCTTCGGGAACACGATTTATAGGTAGTCCTAGTCAAACCAATCTTTCTATGATCTTGTGGATTTATCTAGATATCACATCTTTAATATCTCGGTGTGTCTTTGGTAACATCTGTGTATGAATCTTATAAGCGAAAATTTTGTTTTTGAATAATGAAATGTTAATGTTTCTATTATAGGTGCCAGAGCTGGTGCGGTCGGTATCGCCAGAACGCATACTTGCGCTGCGACAACAAACACAATTGTTATGGGAGCAATATTTTTCTTCCATAGAAAAAATTGTATTCACAACAATCGAAGTGAGTAAGGTCCCACAAATCCTAGCAACAAGCACTTCCGAATAGTCATTAAAAAATTCATCTACAATAATTACATAATAATATCAATAATCTAATCTTAAAGTCCAGTGACACCTCTCTACCCTGAGCCCTATGCACCGGTGTTGCCCTTGAGCCATCTTTGATGTCGCTTTTTGTGGGGGCCCATCTCACATAGGGCGAGTCGCCGTCTGCCGGAAATAAAATTGAATACCATTTTATTAGGCAGACGTCCGGTTTTTTATCCAAGAGCCCAGTAGCTAGTCCGTCCTTTCCACCCAATAGCCTAGTACATTCTAGATTCCATTATAACTCAACTCGTGCTGTCTCTGTGCGCGTCCCATGACAGGGGCAACATCCGCTTAGTGTACCCATTACATTTCATTAAATTGTCGAAAGGGCCTCTGCGCGTTGGCTCGATCTGGCTCCGCGTACGCCTCCCAAATGTCCGGAACACCATTGTTCCGTGTGCGGAAGAGACAATCAATAATCTATAAAATTTAGATCGATATAAAATCGTCAAAAAAAAATAGAATAAAAAAATCTTGTATATAAATACTAGTCTAGAAATGTCTATAATAAAACCTAATTGTCAAAAATAAACTCATAAGAACAATAACTATAATCAAACTTTAAGATTTTATAACAGAGGTATACAATTAATCCCACGATGTATTATCATTCATCTAGTCTTGTGTGCAGTAATTGGCTTTTTAGAAATAAGTTATTGCTTAACATAATTCTTGAATTTATTAAGTGATAATTCAGTTACTGGTAGTTTATTATAATATCATTCACATTTCCCAGAAATGTATTTTAATTTTATGAAGCCGAGTGAAGGGCACTGCGAGTTTATGCTTATTTCTAGTATTTATATTATGTATAGGTACCACAATTCTTGTTTTTTTTTAAATTAACAATATTGTTATGTACTTACAAAATATTCTCATAGATATATTGTCAATATTTAGAAATGGCATTGTTTACATCATTTATATTATACCTAGATATTTGTAAATTAGGAAACTATAGGCTATTAGGATTATAATCGAATCAATTTATAGCTGTAGGCTAAGTTACTTATATCTTTTTTAAGACTGTCTGTTTCTCAATAAAAAAAAATGTATATATGTCATGCCAATATGATTCGTAACTAAATGTAGTTTGCATATACTCTCAGATAATTTTCGAGCGCGTGTTGATGCACCGCACGTCGCGGCAGCGCGAGGCCTTAGTGTGGAACGGATGGCCCGGCGCGCTGGGCTCGCCGGCCACGTACGGCGACTCGCGCGCGCAGCGGCCGCGAGGGGCGCCCGCGCCGCCCGCACCCCGCGCGGCGCCCGCCGACCCCGCACCGCTCCAGGTACACACGGTCACTACGGGACGGCTGGCAGGGCGCGCTGGGCTCGCCGGCCACGTACGGCGACTCGCGCGCGCAGCGGCCGCGAGGGGCGCCCGCGCCGCCCGCACCCGCGCGGCGCCCGCCGACCCCGCACCGCTCCAGGTACACACGGTCACTACGGGACGGCTGGCAGGGCGCGCTGGGCTCGCCGGCCACGTACGGCGACTCGCGCGCGCAGCGGCCGCGAGGGGCGCCCGCGCCGCCCGCACCCCGCGCGGCGCCCGCCGACCCCGCACCGCTCCAGGTACACACGGTCACTACGGGACGGCTGGCAGGGCGCGCTGGGCTCGCCGGCCACGTACGGCGACTCGCGCGCGCAGCGGCCGCGCCGGCTACCTACGGCGACGCTATAGAACCTTTGGCTGATTGATGGTTCAGCATACGACTATTTGCTAGTAAAAAGTACAATTTAATTTGTTTATTATTATATACAGGCTCCCGATATGCCTGATGCTGCACCACCGCCGACGCCGGGCACGTCGTTCACGGCGCTGTTGTACGTGCAGGCCACGTCGCCAGCACTGCACCGCCTGTTGGCCAGTATAGCAGGCAGCGAGCACGCCGAGAAGGTTAGTCAGATCATCGATAACTGATATAAGGAACGGTCAGCATTAACTTTTTAATCACATCGAGTGCTAGGAACCTGCTAGGCGGGTTCTCCGTTCGTAGCAGATTTTCGCTACATACGGAGACTACACAGGGTTCGGCAACGAGCGTAGCGAATGGAGGCGCTCAATGTGTTAAGTTATGAAAACAATGATGTGTAACAATATATTGAACTATTTTGGCTGCTATTATTTGACGCTGAATGTACCTATAATTTATAAGTAGGTCTACTCATAGCTTACACCCGAGCCTCTCCTCGAACTAACTCGTCCACCTGTAGAAGGAGTTTTCTAACGTTATAATTAGATACTTTCTTTAAACGTACAAGCGGAAAACACACACCTAATTAAATACAAAATTGAATCTATCCTCCCCCTCCCTTTCACCTCACCTCCTAATAGTGATGACTTTTAGTACGTTTATCGCTTAACTAATCCTAACAATGTTCCGAAGTCAAATATTCATCTATATACAATACACCCCCTTTTTGAGCATGAAGTTACCAGGCGATGGGTTGGCCACAGGTGGTGATCGTGTGGGACAGCGACCGCGCGGCGCCGTCCCTGAAGTCGCTGGCGCGCGCCGCGGGCGACGCGCGCGAGCCGCTGCCCGTGCTCGTCGTGGACGCCACCACGCACTACCCCGGGTAACTGATTCTTAATCACTACCAGTACCCTTACCATGAGTTGTGACTTTGAGGTTTTCGATAACGAGTATCGAGTTTACTATTTGTGCATCTCGTTCGCACTAAAATAGTACAGGCCAGATGCACAGATAGTATACTCGATACTCGTTATCGAAAACCTCAATGTCACAACTTATTGTAAGGCTACTTACTAGTTGTCGTTATACACTGTATGTTGAAATTGAATACTGGCTCTCGATTATTAGCTCGGGACTCGAAATTAGCACTCGAAACCAATATGAACTTTGGTCTCTTGTTGCACAAATACCTATTTCAATGTACTAATGTTGATTTCATTGTGCATGACAATACGAGTATAAGACTATATATACGTTGCTCTCGATCGCATCAGGGAGGGCGTGTCGGCGCGCTGGCAGCCGCTGTGGGCGGTGCCGACGGCGGCGGTGTTCTCCCTCGACGGCGATGCGCCGCTCTTGTCGGAAGAGCTCGACTTTGCGTTCCGAGTGTGGAAGGAATTCCCGGAGCGCATTGTGGGCTACCCTGCGCGTTCCCATTTCTGGGATGAGGCTAAGGTACGTTGTTTGGCGATTTTAACCTTTACAGTATTTAAATATATTCCAACAACGCTGCCAGTTGTTGGAATATCGCGCAGATCTAGCCCTCAAAAGAGTTTTGGGTCACTAATCTACAGTAGGGACACTAGACTGGGTAGATAGGTATTTTTACGCTGTCTCTGGTATCGTAAGTATGACGTCACAAATCTATTAGGGTTGTGGGTACGCCCATCGTGCTAACAACGGTGGATCCGCTCTTGACAACTGGTGGGGCGGATTCCATTGATTTCGGGAATAGAAGAGCCTATTGTAGGTTGGTTACCTAGCGAGTTCACGCATTTAAGTCGGGGCTGAGGTACGTTGTTTCCCAATTTAGAGCCATTTGGCATTTAAATAGAATCCAATTCCCATTATGACCGTTATTAAATTATGGCTGATCTCTCTAACCATCGAAGACCGCATGACGTCAGGTTCCGAGCGTGTTCCGCATTGTACTCGCGGTGCAACTTGCGTTGGTTATGAGTAGTCTATAAAAGAAAACTTCTCAAAACAGTTAGACAAAACACAAGATATAAGGTGAACATAACATGTTCGGGCAGAACGCGTGGGGCTACAGCAGCAAGTGGGGCGGCGCGTACTCGCTGGTGCTGCCGGGCGCGGCGCTGGTGCACCGCGCGTGGCTGGCCGCGTACGCCGGCGCGCCGCCCGCGCTGCGCCGCGCCGTGCGCCGCGCCGGCAACTGCGAGGACATCCTGCTCAACTGCCTCGTGGCGCACTACACGCGCCGCCCGCCGCTCAAGCTGGCGCAGCGGCGCCGCTACAAGCAGCACCACCGGTACATGTGACTTTTTAAAATTCCGGGACATTTTTTTTTCTTACGTAATAAATACGTGAGAGTGACGGCCGGTAAATAAACAATAACCGATCCGCCTTTGCGCTTGTGCCACGTCAGTAGGCCTAGCACATGTAGGGGCCGACAGTCTCGAGCCGAGGTAGGCTACGCGTCCTTTTAATTAATATGGTTAGAAAAGGACAGGTGGTCTATCTTGCCACGAGATACTTGCGCGCCCTTCATGTGCTAGGCCTACTGAGCATACTCATGCTGGTAATGGCGATTCTAAGGTATTTAGACTGTCCTAGTCATATATGTAAAGAAGTTAATCTCTGACTGTTAGTAAGATCATATTACGGTACGGTTATGAAACGAGAGGGAGTATTCATTTATTTGCTTTTCAGCTTTTAAAGTATAAGCATATAACCAGTATTTTAAATTTCAAATTAATAATTTCATAACCCATGTAAATATGTATAATTTCAAAACACACGATTTTAAAATTTATCGCTCAATCACAAAATAATATATCTGTAGGTTAGAGGTATACTTGGGTAGGTCAACTCTCAACAATTGGACCCTGCACGTCTATCATAATTCCTAAGGTTTTACCGCTATAAGAATTTCATATAACTTGCAACAGAAAACCTTATTGAAAGCTGCATTTTACGATGAACGCGTTGTCACATATCTTAAAAACAAAACTATCGTGAGATTGAAACATATTAATTGTATAAAAGCGGATAACTCTCGTTTTATAAGTCGAATGGCTCATGATTATGCTCCTCGTTACGGAGTGAAACATGTCGAGCAATATTCGACTTATAAAACGTGAGTTACCCGTTTTTATACAATTAAAGCGTTGTCACATATACTCTAGGGTTTCATACAGTAGACAATCTAATTCCCACATTACCTGCAGGTCGTCCTGGAGCGACCCGGAGCACTTCGTGCAGCGGCAGTCTTGTCTCAACACGTTCGCGGCGGCGTGGGGCTACATGCCGCTCGTGCGCTCCGTGCTGCGGCTGGACCCGATCCTGTTCAAGGACCCTGTGTCCACGCTCAGAAAAAAATATAGGAAGATGGAGCTCGTCGCTTCCTAGTTGTAGTGTTTTACTAGTAAGCGTAATGTGTTTATAGCTTTATTTTCGGAGAATGCATTTGTACGTCCATTCCTAGTTAAATTCCGTCGAATCTTCTATTACCTCTCCTCTCATTGTCATCTGTAATCAACGAAGGATACGAGTTTCATACTTCTCATCAAAATCAGATTTTGGTACAATCGTCATTAATAATCGCAAATTCGTGTGTGTGCGCTTACGTGTTGCCCAGAATTTTCTAACACTTAAATAATTATCAGAACACTTTCAGATTGATATCGTATCCTGGTGACGCATTCGCAGTGCTGTGTACTATAGTATATCTAGCCCAGTTAAATACTATTCTTAGTGTTAAATCAGTTTCCTATTACACTTTAATGTAACATATTCTGTTACATACAACTGAATCGGGTACTGGTGACCCATAACCTGCCGTGAAAATTTGCATTAAAAAAAAGTCTATCTGCCTCTCTATCGCACTTGTTTATTAGATTACGGAATTTTTATTTTTAATGTTACCAACAGCTAGTCAATATTACTAGCTTCGATAACCAAATCGGTATTTAGTTGCATTTTTTTGGTCATTCACAAGTAGACAATTCGACACGAAGTTACCCACCTTTTCCCTGTATACGGTACAGTCAAGGGTAGGAAAATATACACTTACACCTTATTATGAGTTACTGTAGATACATATTTATAAATAAATGAAATCTGTTTATTTCAGGCAGAGCCCATGATTGGGTTAAGTAGTTTGAATAAAATAAAACTATGTTAGTAGGTAACTTTATTTTAGGAACCTGCCACCTTCTAGGACACCATCTCGTATCTGCGTATGCACTCGTAACGTGCCGCTGGATGGGGCAGTTTGGCTTCTACTGATGACCCTCGGAATGGTGTTGGAGCTCCCCCGCACCCTGTGTATTAGCGATGCAATGCGACGCGAACGACAGTCCTGTACCCTTACCATGAGTTGTGACTTTGAGGTTTTCGCACTAAAATAGTACAAGCGAGATGCACAGATAGTAAACTCGAAACTCGTTATCGAATACCTCAATGTCACAACTCAAGGTAAGAGTACAGAACCCGTCCGTACGCGTATGAGCAAACACCGCTGACGCACTACGATAGCGTGGGAACTCCATCAACACCCTGAAGGCATTATTGTACTACTTGTATGCCCTTGACTTCTACCTTTTTAGTTAAGAATAGATAAACTTATCCAATATGAAGTAGATATATAAAGGGTGCCATAACCATTATGAGACACCCTGTAGTAAGTATATGCAAGGTAGATAACATTGATTCTTAGTCATCTGTTATAATGTCTATTACTTACTTGAATGTTACTAGTTAATGTAATAAAATGTCATATCACTAGACCAAATAAATGGTGAAGGAGATAAAACTAACCAATAACACTTTTTTTTTTAATTTACTGTTTTTCAATATATTTGTGGGTTATGTAAGTGATAATGATATATCCTATAAGCAAGAAGCGTATACACCGTGCTTTTATAATCGTTACTTTTAAACAATTATTTATTGAGTATTAAATGAATAAATTGAATTGATGGACCAGTGTAAAAGGATTATCAAGAAAGTACCCTACGTCTTAATAGTACTTATAACCTGTCACTTCAGACAACAGAAAATGAGATGGGAAGATAAACTTATAAAGGTTGCTGGGACAACATGGAGGAGGAAAACAGAGGAACGAAATCTGTGGAGAACTCTTGAGGAGGCCTTTGCCGAAGGGCAGGCTGATGGAAACACAACAACTGTCTTAAATCAATGAAGCGATAAAGAACCAAAAACATCAGAATAGAGGCCATAATATATGTATGCATATAAATAAATACATAAAAAAAAGCGTGTCACTTCAATGTCATAATAAGTATTAATAACCAAAAGAGTACCTAGTAATATTCACTTATTATGTAAAAGAAACATGAAATAAAAGTAAGTATTTTACAGTTTTAATGATAGCAACGTACTTGTGACTCCTCTGGTGTTTCAGTGTCCATGGGCGGCGGTAGTTGCTTACCATCAGGCAATCCGTCTGCTCGTTTGCCTCCTATATCATAAAAAAAAAAAAAAAAGCAAGTATCTTCTGTTAATGTATCAATCAACGTGTTGAATTTAACAGAAATAAGAAACAAACATGATATATATATAGCCGTGGTACACTCACAGTCAGGGTCATATACCATTAGTATCATTACGTAACTTTATCTGTTTAGCAGTCAGGAATAAGGATGTGTTACGTTAGGTATATTTGACTGCTAACCATATGATGCTGGCTTACTAACGGAGTTCAGTTATATTTTATCGCAAGCCAACAGGAGCAGGACACTACAAGTACGAGTATGTGTTTGCATATTCAACAACAGAGAATGTTGAACGAATAGCGAACGCGCTATCGTTGCGAGGTGTCTAATGGCATAGTTGTAGTCGCAGCCTTAACCTGTGTACGCGACATGTCAAAACATAACTCGTCAAATCACTGGCTTACCAAGTTGTTGCAACATAGACAAACTGTCCGTACAACAGTTATTTCACGCTCGTAGCTTTTGTTAGTTAGTATGTTAATTATATTTACTAAATTACTTCTGCAGGACTTGTGTTTAGGGATTAGGTTAGGTACTACCTAATACTAATCAATAATACTTAGGTACCCATCCGAAATATGTATCAAAAATTATTTTAATTTTTATACCTACTTTTACTAGGACTTGGCATCAACATCAACGGTGAATACATCACTCACCTTCCGTTTGCCGGTATGACTTACGGCTCCAAAACGTGGTCTTTCACTCTCGGCCTCATCTCAAAACTCAAAGTCGCTCAACGAGCTATGGAGAGAGCTCGGAGTTTCTCTACGTGATCGACTCAGAAATGAGGAGATCCGTAGGCGAGCTAAAGTCACCGACATAGTCCACCGGGTTAGCAAGCAGAAGTGGCAATAGGCAGGCCACATTGCACGCAGAGAAGATGGCAGATGGGGTCGAAAAGTGCTCGAGTGGAGACCACGGACTAGCAAGCGCAGCGTAGGACGTCCACCCACAACATGGACAGACGACCTCATTGAGGTCGCCGAAAGACGCTGGATGCAGGTCGCTTCCAACCGGTACATGTGGAGGTCCAAGGGGGAAGCCTATGTTCAGCAGTGGACAGTGGACGTCTTATGGCTGAGATGATGATGATGATGACCTACTTTTATCTGTCTATCAGTGCAATCTAGGAATGCGTGTTTTTTAAATTTATATTGATTTTCGTTTCTTTATGAAATGAAGGCCGCTATGAATGTGACTATATTAGTGGTGAATGTTGTAATGCTTACTTGTAATTATTAACACTACTCAAGGATTTATATGGATCCCTTATAGCGCGAGTCAGCTACGAGCTTGTGACACTTTTTGGAGGCGATCATATCTGGCGAGACGTATGCTTGTTTGCCCCCGACGTTTATTACCTATATTTTGGTAAGGAGGTGTATGGTATAATTGGATTTAGGTACCAATTAATATGTATGTACATACATATATTAATTCTGCAGCTCACACAAATGGCTCAACGGAAACAATAAATATACGTAGTTACCTAATTATAATAATTAAGGTAAATATTTACATCGGTTAAATTGACAATTTAGAAACTTAAGTCGAATATCGTCACTACTTTGAAAAAAATCTCGTATCTGACACAGTTAGGTACTCTAAGTTGAAACGCAGTAACTCTGTATAGGTATTAGGTACTCATCCCGTCATCCCATAGGTACACAGTTACGTCATTTTTCTTTTGAATGCCAGTTACGAGGTTTTTTAAAAGTAAGTAATATACATAATTATATATTCGACTTAAGGTTTAATAATCAATGTTAGGCATATTGCAGTATACCGGATAAAAAACTAAACACTACGCAGACTCACCCGTATAGTTCATTTGGTTACGACATATTTAAAAGTAAGTTTTGCGGTTACACACTACCAAATTATAAAATTACCGTGCCAACCTCGTAAATGCGGGCGCGTGTACAATTAATGCATTCTGGATCCATTCATTAGTCGAACAAGTTTGGGGCCAACTGGCGTTTCTAGACGGTTGCACTGAGCCGTGTTTATACACTAAATATGTATGATGTATCCGAATCGTTCGGCTAATCTAAGGGCCTGTTTACACATTAAGTGTTAAGTGCGAGTTCGTATCATTTGCCACTAGTGTTTAGTATCAAATGTATGAACTCGCACTAAACACTAATCAATGTGTAAACAGGCCCTAGGTAGAGTAGGTAGTACACATATTATAAATGAGAAAGATTGTAGGTTTATTCATCCTTAACGTAATAATAAACGAATTTGGAAGAAATTGTTAATATTAGTAGAGTCGCTCAACGTGGATTGAAAACAGCTATGGAAGCAATATATCTAGGTATGTACACGTACAATACAAATTGGAACTAATTGTTACTCCAGAGTACTATACCTACAGGCTGTAACTTTTTACATGATACAATAGTTATTTGTGCAACAAGAGAGGAAAGTTGGTTTTTCTTGCGAGTGTTAATTTTGAGTCCCGAGTAAGCGAAAGATTCTATAATTGAATCACGAGCGTAGCGAGTGATTCTAGTGTTAGAATCTTGAGCGTAGCGAGGCACTCAAAAACACGAGATGTAAAATAACTTTACTCTAGTGTGACACATACAACTTTTCACCTCAGTAGTGAGAACATATTAAAGGTTAAATAAGTTGCCAAAATGTAATTTTTAGTACAAGCTTTTATTGCCGACTGTACTTCTTCACAATCGTCATCTACTCTTCGAAAGGATTCTAATGAGCCTAACACACAACGGGTTTATCTTGTGAATTTTAGGAGTTGCTTTTGCTACCTTCTGACTCCAGCATCAGATCAGATCAGTGGTACCATAATATTGCATTGTAATCGGTTAAAGATGCCTGATTCAAAATTGAGTTGCAAGATTTCATCCGGATAAATATACAAATACATATATCAAGTTAAATAAAATCTTATAAAAATGAACATCAAGTTAACCACATTCATTTAAGTGTTTTATCTGCAACTGCACTGGGGTTTTTTTATTTTTTTTATGACATAAGGTGGCAAACGAACAGACGGATTGCCTGATGGTAAGTAATTACCGTCGCCCATGGGCACCCGCAACACCAGGGGAGTCACAAGCGCGTTGCCGACCTAAGGGGTTGGAGCTCTAGAAACCTTACTCACCATCAGGAACACATCACTACATACCTGAAAGGTAGCAGTGCTATTATGGCTGTGGTCTTCTGTAAGGGGGTACTTCCCCAGTTGGGCTTCTCTAGCCTCAAGCGTGATGGTACTTCGCTGTGCCCTACCTCTCATTGTTAGACTTAGTTCAAGGACATACCCGGGTCCAAAAATCCGGGTTCTTTAACTACTTAATATACTTGTTTAAATATTTTCATTATAAAATATGTACATTTCAAAATTATAATATTTGATTCATTTGTGAGGGTCCGAAAGTGTTAGTGGTGTTAAGGGAGTCCATTCAAATGTACTATTATAATAAATAGATACATGTAAATACTTAAATACATCAAAACACCCATGACTTAGGAACAAATATCTGTGCTTATCACACAAATAAATGGCCTGACTGGGATTCGAACCCGGGACCACCGGCTTCTTAGGCAGGGTCAATATCTACTAGGCCAGACCGGTCGTAAATTAAAAGCTACTTTGTCTCACTCCCTGGAGTGACGAAAGTAGCAACTTTCCTCACTCTCTGAAAGTGAGGAAAGTCGCACTTTCCTCACTCCCTGGAGTGAGGAAAGTAGACATGTTCGAGCTGCTGAGGTGAAATAGTTATTTGTTATACAAGGGTGCAAAATTGTATTTTAATTGCGAGTGTGGGATTGAAACTCGAGCAAGCCAATGGATTCTATAGTTTAACCACGAGCAAAGCGAGTGGTTTTAAAATAGAATCCTGAGCGTAGCGAGTGTTTCAATACACGAGAAGTAAATTACAATTCCACCCGTATGTAACACAAAACTTTTCCCTCACTACAGCGAGGAAAGTGAAACATGCAAAAAACGTTTTGAAATCGCATTGACTTTTTCTTTGCGTTTAGATACATTCAACATTTTACAAAAGGTGCCTTTAGCTTGGTTAGCTTGTGGTGGCCAGTACGATTTTCGAATGTTCTAATTCGATTTTCTACTCGGTGCGTGTCCGAGTTACCGCCGCAGCCGCGGGGGCAAGTGAATTGTACTTCGCGAATTTAGACTCTAAAACCATAGCAATAAGAGCTATGAGAAGTCAACTTACTTTAATCACTAGTGGATAAAATGCGTTTTACCCTCTCGTATTAAAGGATAAACAAGCGCTTTACGAGCTAGTGAGAGGAAAAATATGTTTTTCCCAAAAGGCACCTTTGTAAAAATTTGAATGTATCTAAACGCAAATAAAAAGTAAATGCGATTTCAAAACGTTTTGCATGTTTCACTTTCCTCGCTGTAGTGAGCGGAAAAGTTTTGTGTTACACACGGGTGCAATTGTAATTTAATTCTTGTAGTGAAACACTCGCTACGCTCAGGATTCTATTTTAAAACCACTCACTTTGCTCGTGGTTAAACTATAGAATCCATTCGCTCGCTCGAGTTTCAATCCCACACTCGCAGTTAAAATACAATTTTGCACCCTTGTATAACAAATAACTATTTCCTCACTAGCTCGTAAAGCGCTTGTTTATCCTTTAATACGTGAGGGTAAAACGCATTTTATCCACTAGTGATTAAAGTAAGTTGATTTCTCATAGCTCTTATTGCTATGGTTTTAAAGTCAATTCGCGAAGTAGGTACAGCTCACTTGCCCCCTCGGCGGCGGCGGCGGCCGCGGGCGAGTCTCGCTAACGCACCGAGTTGAAAATCGAAGTAGAACATTCGAAAATCGTACTGGCCACCACAAGCTAACCAAGCTAAAGGCACCTTTTGTAAAAATGTTGAATGTATCTAAACGCAAAGAAAAAGTTAATGCGATTTCAAAACCTTTTTGCATGTTTCACTTTCCTCGCTGTAGTGAGGGGAAAAGTTTTGTGTTACACACGGGTGCAATTGTAATTTACTTCTCGTGTATTGAAACACTCGCTACGCTCAGGATTCTATTTTAAAAACCAGTAGCTTTGCTCGTGGTTAAACTATAGAATCCATTCGCTTGCTCGAGTTTCAATCCCACACTCGCAGTTAAAATACAATTTTGCACCCTTGTATAACAAATAACTATTTCTTATTTTGACGACCGGTCTGGCCTAGTGGGTAGTGTCCTGGGTTCGAATCCCAGTGAAGGCATTTATTTGTGTGATGAGCACAGATATTTGTTCCTGAGTGGTGTTTTGTATGTATTTAACCCTTTATAAGGCCGCAGTTATACAGATATGCTACGTGAAAGTTAAATACACTCCCATGTTTGTAATGCACTGGGGAACTCATCTAAGGCAAAAAAAAACGAAATCATTAATAAAAACATGTGGTCATTATTGGGACCGAGCGCGACGACAGCGCCACGTGACTGGCGGCCATTATGGACAATATTGTCACCGTTGTCAAACAAGAAGTAAGTAAATATTGTGAAAAACATTAATGAAATCTTGTGTTATTTTACTATATTACACAATTTTGGACAATGGTAGTCAGTATAATTATTGCCAATAATATTAAATATGTTTACTGCAATATGGATTTGACAGCTCAAGTCAGCCACAAAAATGACAATTTTTGCCGTAGCGAGCGCTGTGATCGTTTAGGCTTCCCCTTCCACCCGCTTTGCACTCTGCCAATATGCACTCAGCCCGTTAGTGCACTCGAGTTTTCAGATGATCTGTTTCCAATACACCTATTCATTGACAGATACGTGACATGCAATACTCAATACTCCTTCATGCACATAGTTCTAATTACAATATTTATCGATATAGCATGTAACCTTTTATAATTTTATTAATCGTAAGTGGCAAATGATACACTTTCCTGATACTACAAACAACGTAGTTCAATTATTGCAAATATTGCAATTCACGATGGAGAGTGGATTTTTCAAAATTAGACCTTATTATCATACCAATAACAGTCTCGCCACTGCAATTACAAGAGCTATAATTGAAATTATTAGATACAGCGACTTGTGTATTTTTAATAGTATAATGGAAACAATGACAAATGCTTGCTTCCCTTAACGGGCACAGTGCATTCGTTGACCACAAACTTTAGATTAATTAATTACACTAAAATTAAATTATGACCGAAAAGTATAAATAAGAAAAGAAAGCCTGATATATTTGCTATATAATACCATTATAGTTAAATAAAAAGAGGATGTTCTTTCTTTGTAAATGTTTATTAACTAAGTGGTTTCCAAATCGTCTCTGCCTTATAAAGGCTTAAGTATTTATATGTATCTATTTATTATATATATCGTCGTCTAGTACCTGCAACACAAGCCTTATTGAGCTTACCGTGGGACTAGGTCGATTTGTGTAAGTATGTCCGAAATATTTATTTATTTATTTAATATGTTTTTCTAACTCCATAAACACTTGCAATTGAATGCTCCTACTTAACTTCTTCACTGAAATGTTTGTTAAGGTAGCATTAGATATTTAAATTAAAATGAATAAATGATACACTTTTATTGGTCCCTATCTCAGTATTCTCCTTATAGTACTTACAAAAATACTATCTATTGTATGTAAATGTATGTAATGTGTAGACGCACTTCCTGTCGTCGGAGTCGCTAAAAACGGACTTGTTCATTAAATGTGCATCACGGAATTTCCTGCCTAGGAATAGCTACCTAATTTGTTAATTACGTTAAAAACTTAATACGAAAGTAAAATTTATTTTTGTTAAGCTGTCTTTGTTTCTGCTCTATGCGTTTCAACGGTATCGGCATTTGTATAGGTATGTCATCCATCATCTTCCTCGTTGTTTCGGTATTTTGCCACGGCTCATAGGAACCAGGGGTCAGCTCGGCAACTTATCTCAGGAATTGGCGTAGGTACTAGTTTTACGAAAGCGACTGCCATCATCTGACCCTTAAATGAAGTAAATACGAGTACACGAATTTGAAATGTATTATAGTTAAAAGGAACGCAATCGGTTTACTGGTTTTACCTTAACCGATACCAAAAGAGTTCAGAGAGGATTCTATTAAGTTATCCAAAAATCATAGTACCGTAGCTATCTGCCGTATTGCTAGAAGCAGATGGTGAGATTAAGAATATTTGCCAGAAATTATGCCCAAACAATTCATATTAATTAGATAAAACACAGACTCATTACCGATAACCAAATTAGCTATTATTACAGCAATTTTTAGCCCTAAGAAGTATCAACACTCTACATGCAAACGAATTAGCAGCAAGTACTTAAGCATTAAGCACAGCATTCAGTAGTGAGTAAATTAATGATAATGTATAGTGAATTAATAATGGACCATCGAACTGCATTGAATCGGTATAAGCGTTGCATAAGTAGAACGCAAACTGACATAACCAAAACTTCGCAATCCAGTGGTGGCCTTGGCCCGCAAGTGGTGCCACTGGTGGCTTGGCGGGTAAAGCCATGCTTCCAAGAGAGCGCAGACGAGTCGGAGTAGCGACAACATTCTATCTGTAACCTCGAGCGCCCTAGTGACTGTACGTACCAAAACGCAACTTTATACTGGTTTTTAAGAGCTATAGAATCGCCTAACGCGATAAGCAATTGGAAGGCTATCCCTAGTAAAGCTGTCTGGTAATAGTAAACAACGACAGTGCAAGCAACGCAGCGCGCGCCGCCGGTGCCTTTTGAAATTTCTGCTAAACCTACGGACCACCTCTTCGATAGGTAAACGTGCATATTAGTGAATGTGTTTTAATGCCATTGTGAAACGTGCCAAGGGCTTTTTGGTGATTTAAAAGTGTGAAGCTGACGTCTGCGCATTTAATTAATATTTTATTTCATGTTGGCTGATATTATCTTACTTATATATATTATAAATGTGCATTTTAGTAAGGTTTTAGGTATGTACTTGTGACGTGAACTTGCTAGGGTTGTGTACCTGTAACTTTGGGCTTCTGTTTATGAATTTTCAACTGAAGATGTGTTTTGTAGTCACCATGCATGATGTTGATGTGTTAATCAGTTAAGAGGCTGTTAACAACGAAATTCAGTTCCTGTCTTTTTGATCGGGATTAAAAAAGGAACATTACAGTTTCCATAATTAGTTATTAAAAAGTTCAATTTAATACGTAGCTTTTTATATCGAACCGATTTCGTCCAATCCTACAGAAAAATTCTTGTAAATATAATTAATATTTTCATAGTGCTTCTAATTTGTTGCAAAGTTGCAACCAAAGTAGCCAAATATATCGTCACAGAACTACAGATATTTTTTTGTATAGTACTTAGTAAGGATTAGTTACGATGCTTAGAATAAATTTAGCCCTTTTGACTGCTACTAACCACACGATTCCGGCTGTACGTCAGTACTAAGAAGTATAAGAACTAGTCCTAGAATCACGAAAAATAATGACTAGTTAATTTTATATAAAATCACTTATCTACATAATTTCAGTTTTAAAATCTGAATAGGAAATCAATATTTTCTACAAGATGCGATCAAATGCGTGTCTGACTTGCGTGCCTTCCCAGGGGGGAGTATTAAATCCTATAGGTACCTAACAATTTTGAGTTTTGCGCACTAGTGGCGGTGATAGATAGACAGACGAACTATTTATTCTAAATCATAATCATAATAATAAATCATTGAAAGACACTTCGAGCATCTGTATTAAAAATTAAGTTTTTTAAATAGGTGCTACATACCGAATACCGAAATGTATATCTAATATAGACGAGAAGTTATTAACTATAGACACATTAAAATTGGATTGATGTAAAATTTAGTATACCAAGATAACAACTCCATATATACATAAGAACGCAATATTTCTAGGTCCAATTCGATATTTCATTATTAATGATCATTTTTACATTAATGGTTATGGAGCAGTGACGTCATAAGTTCGTATCATTTTGTAAGGAGCGGAAAGTGCAAGTGTCGGACTTTGACTCAAATATATTTCAGACTTTTGTGTAGCTTGGCAATTACTCTCCTATATGCATTTTATCCTTGTAACGAAAGGGGTCGATAGATAAGATACTTAAAAAAAAACTCGCCTGAGAAACAATATAGTTGTCCATAGACCTCGATTTCCTTCGGCTTGCCAAATTTTCAGACGATTAAGCATTTTTTCTACAGGTCTAGAAGAAACATAATATCGACTTAGCCGACGTGTTGCCACACAGGTATCCATGACCATATACATATATATAGTGGTGTACATAGGTAATTAGGTATATATATCAAGAGAGCCTTCAGCTTCACATTTCGAGCTGAGCCGAGCTGGACGACAATGCTATGGTCAACTGTGAACCACAAATGCCGAAATAATAACCACAGACTTATATTTCTAGATAATAATAATCAGCCTTTTTAAGTAGCTTAAACTAAATCGTTCAAGTCCCGACATTGTGCGGAATTTACGCGTTACATCATGTCACAATCATGACCATTAATTAGTCAATGAAATGTTTCATTAACGTTTCAATATCCTCAATTACCACCTATTAGGTAGAAATGTATCCACTTGGCGGACTTTCTTGAATTAGGAAAACCAAAAAAGAATATAAAAAGTTGAAGGGCCGCCACCAATCTCTCTTAGTCCTCCTGAGATCAGGTACATGGTCTGCTATTCCCTTCGACACTATTTTTTTGCAGCGCTCTACCTACCTACGCAATATTGTAGCTGGGTTTGTACTATTAAGGAAAGTAACCGGTTTTAATTTTGCATTAGAAGATAACGCTTAACGAAAACCTACAGTCAGCAGCAGAAGTAGCTAAGCATTTGAGGTGTTCAAAATGAGGTCAACACATCTCTATTGTCAAGAGAATAAGAGCGCGTGTAGGTAATTTTGAACACTTCAAACGCTTAGCCACTTTTGCTGCTGACTGTACCTACTTGTATAATGTCTTATAAAAAACAAATTACTACACATCATACACACATGCTATAAGGATGACAGAATCTACCAAAATGATGAAATGTACAGATTGCAAAAATGACCCGATGACGCGACACGACCAGCGTCTCCGCCGGTTGCACATATGCGCCCAGTCCAGTCAAGTTCCGCGGTTTATCCATTACATTCAGCTTTGAGGTGTCATGTCGAATTAACTAGAAATTCTCGGTTTATTTATAGGACTGTAATGACTTATTATACTATAATAATATTTCAAAGTCAACTAGCAAGTCAGCAGTTACAAAGTCAGCGCTAATTAATCATGACATGACTCGTCCTTAGGGGTTATCCAATAATTATGTCATACGTCATTTTGGGTTAAGAGTGCCACGTAACAAACTTTGTGACGTTACATATTACAAGTCAAAGTCATAAACGTTTATTGCACACATATTACAAGTAATAGTAAACCCTTTAAGGGTACAGCAATTTAGCACCTAAATATAAAACATTAAATTAACAGAAACAATATTCCAAATTTTGTATTTTAATTATATTCGTACTTATTTACATTTCATTTTCATTTCAATCATAATTCCAACGATTTAATGACCCGACTCGCTGATCGGCATATGAGCGGCGCGTTTACTACGTATAGTCAATAGGTACGTAGCATGAAAATAATTTGACCAGTCAATTATTGATACCTACAGATTTGGATGTCAATTATTTAATTGTTATAATATGTTTTTTTTTTTTGTTTTTAATTATTAAGATTATTTATTCTAGAAACAAAAATAAACCAGCCTCACACAGGCCTCGTTCTAACGATACAAAAGAACATCAACACAACCTCACACAGACCTCGTTACCTGCGCATACAATGCGATAATATCAGCCACAGGCTTTGTCAAACTTAAGTAACTGAAATTATTAACTACTTGGCTTGATAACATTGTATGATAGCGACCACCATTTAAATCATGCATGAACGATAATGAGCAATTCTAATTTTGTGGGTACACACATAATACATATACCTACACATAACACTGTCAACGTTATTACGTGAGCCTGATCAACCATGAACCAAGAAGTACTTATACTCGAGTATTAAACAATGGTGAAAAGCGCCTGAGATGAGGTAAAGTAAGCACCTACCTACTTACTGTAGTTACTGTCTACCGGTGTCGGTGATGCAATGGAACCCGCAATGTTGCTCAGATTATGAATACGCAAAGCTATTTCCTAGTCAGATACAGAGTCAGTACGTGCACATTGTAGGCACTATATAAGTACTTAGCCCCAGAATTATGCTAGTTCAGACGTTGCGAAATAATCCTCCTCACTTGTATTAGGTACTTATTGTTCTACCTAACTTTACGGACGGTTTTACATGTAACAGCGCAGGTCACATAATTTCAAAGCTACTAAAAAAAGCTAAAATTTAGGTTAAATATTAATTATTAATATTGTGAATTAATTAATGTTACGACGACATAATTATAAGACAACAAGTCTGGCCTAGTGGGTATAATGACTGCCTAATAACTAATAAGTCGACGGTCCTGGGTTAAAATACCAGTATGGGCATTTATTTGTGTGATGAGCACTTATTGAGTGTTTTCAATTTAGTTAAGTATTTATATATTATATATGTCGTTATATCGCTGGCTGAGTAACTACAATTTGTGTAAGAATATCCTTTATAAAAAAAGCTTATACCTAAATATGAAAATAAAAAATACAGTAGGAAATAGCAGGATATCCCTCAAAGTAATGGGCGTAACTCTGTCCTTTGCAAGGCAGAGCGTAGCTTATTACCGACCAAGGTGATCCGTAGTTCAATCATATTAAAACTTACAGTTCAGTCTACATTCGACTTTAACCAGAAAGTCGTGCAGAGGACTCAAAATCGTGCTTTGTGGAATAATACAGAAAATTAAGTAGTTAATTATATTTGTATTATATTTCTTCATCAGTACACGGTCCAAACTTTTACATTAAAATGACTAATATCGTTGTAATAATATGTGAAAACTTTTTTTAATACATTTTAATTCTTTGAAACTAGCATATAGGAACTTGAGTATTCAACATACGGTAATCAAAAACTGGTAAAATACACTTTTACAAAGTAAGGAAATAGTTGATGTGAATGATGGGTGTGCATTGTAGTATTTTGTAATAATAGGAGGATTCTGTTTATTGTTTTAGGTAAAACCTTTTTTATAATAAACATTAAGCTGAGGCCAGGATAATGTATAATGATACCGTTTGTTTTGTATGAAATGTTACAGGAAAAGGGTCGGTTCGAGTAGCAGATCCAAGATGACGATAGGCAATCGAGCGGTCATCATGCTGGCAGCATTCACCATCATCGCTGTTGCGGTGCCTTGCTTCACTGCACAACCAGTTCGTAAATAACTACATACCACTTTAGTTTACCATTCTAGTTCTTTCATTTTGACTTTTTACCTTTTGAACGCTCTTCCTCTCGCGTCATAATGTTAACATATGTGACCGTCCATGGCTAAAGGTCCCTTATGGCAGGTATTGAGTTAAGCACAGATCCTAAATCTACATTAAATGAGCTATCTTATACAAAAAATCATGACTCTAAGTCCCATACTTTTTTTATAAAAACATTAAACTTACACATGCTAAAACTGCACTTTTGAGAAATCGCCAAACGAAGTTTGAAACTAGTTTTTAGTGTGTTCCCATTGGAAGTTACATAGATTATGATTGATTTTGTATCTCAAGGGTTTTTCTTTAGAACCCAGTTATTGTTTTTTAATGTGACTTCCAGATCATGAAAAAATAGCCTTTGAAAATAGCAACACGCACATATGGACGAAACTATTAAAAAAATATTTTTCGACTTTTCCTTTAATATGTTGTAATCAGAACCATTTTATACAGTAGAACATATTTTAGCTTACACTCCAGGATAGAAACAAAAATCACATAGGCTACAATTTTTTTTAATTAAAATGTGATTATTATTATCAGTTACATCTTTCCTAGAACAATAACAAATTTGGTATAGTATGTTCTAAATTATATTTTAATCAGTCCACAGGAGTATCACAAAAGTCTTATTATTATTCTACAGGTCACACTTTTTTATTTATACACGATCAAAGTTACGTAAAAATCACAATTTCGCTCCCATACATTTGAGAAAAGGGCCCTTATGACCAATCATAGACAAAACATATTGATAATTACAATACGGCACAATATTAACATAATTTATTTGCTAATCTTGTATCAAAACAGCAATCCGAAGAAAAAATGTTATTATAAAATATTGATCTGTTACGAGTAATTTTCATTTAAAGTTAACGTTAAATAATCCACATAGTACCTACCTAGTGATCCCGTAAGCCGAACGAGACCACAATATCTGTGCTGTTAACAGTCCGTTGCCACTAAGGAACCATTCATAAATCCCGTAAGGACATTTTAGGTGATTTTGATCCCCTCACCTTCCCGGGTAGGGGTGTGTATGGGGTCAAAAATCACGGTCAGACTCCTTATTTATTTCTCATTGTTGGAATATGAAATTATTGCGATAAATGGAACTACTACCAATTTATTTGACTGATCTCCATTACATCAAAAGCCGGGAAAATGAGGATTTTCGGCCAAGTGGGTATATACGGCCGAGCGAGCGTGAATGAAATTTGCAAAATCACAACTAACTGTTTGCTATGACACCCGCCATCTTTGTCTCAGTATGGATAATCAACGAAAAAAAAGTTACTTTGCAGACCTAGGCCTTTATATGAAATTCCATTTCCGTCCCCTTCACTTGCCGCGCTAAAAAAACCATACTTCCGAGTCTATTATAAGGAATGTAAAGACGATATTTCATTGCATGTTTGAGAAAACATCATTTCGTATTCGGTTCCTGTGGCCGAGTTCACCACAGTAGCTACATGTAGGTAGGTTTTTTACGTTTTGTAGGTAATACATCTAGTGCAGAAGCCGTCTAGAGATGTTTTGAAGTCAGTCGAAAAATGTAGTACCTACACGTAAAGTAAAATTTAAAATGATCGTAGGTACTTAGGTACCTAAAGCCCTTTTGTTTATATACTTATGTATATAACTTAAACTTGTTTATAATATCAGATATGAGTCCCATGGATTTGCACGCATTTATAGGCTGCAGTGACTGCTTAGGTACCATCAGGACGGCCGTATGCTTGTTTGCCACTGACATAGTGTAGCGAACGAACTGATGTAGTAACTCTATACAAAATTGTCAAAAATCATATTGATGCTCCTACGCTGTTACAATTTCTTTCCTTTAGAGTGCCCCGTCGTCGTGAGAGAACCTGTAGAAAGAAAAGTGTTTTCCATGTTCCTCGTAGTCGAACAGCATATGCAAACAACAGTTTCTTAAAGAGAGCTTGCAGGCTGTACAATGACAAATTTTTAAATATAGATATATTCATTGGTAATTTGAGTAGTTTCAAAAGGCTATCCTTGCAATGTATCTCGGAACCTCAGTAGGCTATGATGTAGATTTACTTAATGTATTCCTTATCACTAGATGTTTGTTTCTTGTCTCATTTTCACTGTATGGCAAAAAGTTAAAATTTCTTTTTTTTTTTTTTAATTTGTTTTTACCTTTGCTAGTACTTTAACAGTACTACATCACTAAATGTTGTTAGGCTTGATATTTAAATATAGGAAACTGTAAGTCTAGATTTAATGATAATTTTGTTTGTACTTCGATTTAACTATATGTGACTGTTTGTTTCTAATAAAATAAAATAAAATAAATAAAAATAAGTAAAATTTGTAAACAAATACTTGTAAACCATTTTAATTATTTTATCTTTTCATTTTTGTATGCAATTTCCCATAAGGGACCTTTTCTACTAAACTTTGAACTCAATTTTAATAAAGAAAGAATTAACGTACACATCTGACACCAAGGTACAAACATACCCCTATTTGTATATTTTACTATTTTGCATAGAACTAAAAAATGATAATTTTGAAGGGTTTTACGAAAACGCCAATATCTCCGTAACTAGAAACTGCCATAAGGGACCTTTTCTTATGGACGGTCACATATGCATAGGTACGCCAACTTCTCGATTAGTAAAGAACGAATATAATCCTTATCTATCAGCAGGAAAATTGCTTTGACAGTGTCCGCCATAGCCACTTCAGGGGTCGGTGGCGTGGTAGGCACGATATCACGCGACTACTTTAGGGGTTCTTGACGTTCAAAGGGTTAAACGAGGTGGCTAGTAATGTAAATGCTGACATTTGTGTTCGGGTACATACACGTATTCCTATTCTTATAACGCGATCGATAGAAGTCCTGATATGATGGACATATGGGAGTTAAAAAAAACTGCTCCCAATTAACGTGACTTGTAAAAAATTTAATTAAGCGTTAAATTATAATAAATGTACATTTTAATAAAAAATAATTGGTGCTCGTTTCATAAACTATAAGCAATATTGCAATGCAAAAAATCCAAAAAAACTATGTCCATACAGATTTGACGCTTAATTATCGTCACAAAACTGACATGATTTAATTTTTAGGGTTCCGTACCTCAAAAGGAAAAACGGAACCCTTATAGGATCACTTTGTTGTCCGTCTGTCCGTCCGTCCGTCCGTCTGTCAAGACCCTTTTTCTCAGGAACGCGTGGAGGTATGAAGCTGAAATTTATATCAATTACTCAGGTCTACTGTCCCTTGAAGCTGTGAAAAATCAAACTTCTAAGCCAACGCAATCAAAAGATACAGCCGTTTATGCCGCAAATTTTCGACACTTGCAAGGGAATCAAAACCTACAGGGTGCTTCCCGTGAACTCAGAATCTTGAAATTTGGTACGAAGCAACGTCTTATAGCATAGATAAAGGAAAAATTACGAAAACCATCAATTTTAAGTTACATCACATACTATATTTTTATAATTTTAAACTTACTACCCATTTCCTCATAAACGCGTAGAGGTATTAAATTGAAATTCATACCAAATACTCAGGTCTATAATACCTTTAAGCTGTAGCAAAATCAAACTTCTATGTCAACGCAATCAAAAGAAACAGCAATTTAAGCTGCATATTTTGAAACTCGCAAGTACTCGCAAGGGAATCAAAACCTAAAGGGTACTTCCAGTCGACCTAGAATCTTGAAATTTGGCATGAAGCAACGTTTTATAGCACACATAAAGGAAAAATTCCGAAAACCTTAAATTTTTACTTACATTACAAAATATATATTTTTAATAAATATAAACTTATTACTTTTTTCCTCATGAACGCGTAGAGCTATCAAGTTGAAATTCATATCAAATACTTAGATCTAATTGCCTTTAACCCGTGAAAAACTTTGTAAACCTTGCAGGTTTGTACGGAACCCTCGGTGCGCGAGTCCGACTCGCACTTGGCCGGTTTTTCTGATTAGGAATTAGGTACCCCACATTCCGAAATTATACGGGATTAGGTACTAGACTACACGACATACCTACAATCAATTTAAAGGTGCATGTGATGTCCTCAAATCGCGATTCGCGACATACTAATATGATATGGGAATGGGAACTAAGTAAGGTGATGGCACCATGATGGACACTCATTAGTTCTAAATTCAATGCATGTGCCTATTGAACATGGGCGGTCAATTTTAATTTATTCGACCGGTTACAATAATATAATTTATAGGTTGGGCTATCTTAGGAACCGGGCCATCCTTGGCGCTCATATATTCATAATTGGCCTTATAACTTAATATTCGTAATTGGCTCCTTGTCCATTACTGGCGTCGTCACCCTATATTAGTACAAATTGTTCAATGCTTCTTGCATGATATTATCATCTTTGCATGATGTTTTCAGCCGTCAGCCGATGAATCCCCAGCAAAGGACCGGCCTATTCGACAAGCTGTACTAACGCGAAAACGCGTCGCTCAGACACCTAAATGGGGCTTCTTTGGAACGATATTCCATTTAATTCTGGAGGTAAATTATATTTTAAATATTTATTGATTCGTATCACACACAGTTAACCAGACATCTGTAAAAACCTAAAAGCGTCCATGTTGATCAATATTCCTCTTCATAAGTATAGGTACCTTAAGTACTTACCTCCCTTGTTGCACAGTGTTACTATTACACACTTGAGGATAAAAAGCGATTCTGTCAATGTTCTTAAAGAATTAAGGGGGGCTTTCCGAGCGGGTGCCCTGTGCTCGTTTCATAGGAGTAGATAGTGCTTACTAACAGAATACTTATTTATGTTACAGCAAGTCAACGACACAAAAAGCGCATACACTCAAATATCGGATTTAGTGAATGGGCAGTTTACCGACGACGAGGTATGTTAAACGTTTTCGAGTAGAAACGGTTTGTGTTAATTATTAAGAGTACGAAATATTACTACGTTTTTGTACAGGTCTCCATCGCCACGCTGAGCTGTAATCGCGATAGAGACCTGTTGGACAATCCATTTAACATTTGGCCAAATGTTGTATTAGTATACTTACTATACATATAAGGAACGTGTATGAAATATAGATTCCAAAGGAACTGTTTAAGTAATTTAATTTAATTTATTCTATCGAGCTGTCCAAACATTTCTTACATATCTTATTTATTCATAATAATATAATCAATTCGGCTCCGCATACGCCTCCCAAATGTCCGGAACACCATTTTTCCGTGTACGGGAAAGACATATATCAATAAATATTACAGGACATCCTTACACAAATTGACTCAGCCCCACGGTAAGCTCAAGAAAGCTTGTGGTAATCAGCTAACGATATGAATAATATACAAATACATATAAACACCCATGACTCAGGAACCTGAATGCCCTTACTGGGATGTGAACCCAGGACCGTCGGCATCATAGGCAGGGTAACTGCCCATTAGGCCAGACCTGTCGTCACAAATGAATAAATATGTTTAAGTTATTAAATAAGAGTGTTGGCCCATAAAAAATGATCTGGAACGTGGCGAAAATATGACAAAAGGTCAAAAACTTTTTTAACAGGTAAATCTATCGCTTAACAAAATATATAATGTTTACAACGTAAAAATAAAGATTACTAATGGTCTGAATTACTTTTTGACCTTTATACAATATTTTCAAAGTAGTTAGTACTAGTAGTTACACAACAGTAAGGTAATTAATATTTATTTAAGTTATTAATATTTATTTAAGTTCTCAACTTTTTACCTTGATTTTTTGTTGCCTTGGACTTAAATCAAGCACTGCATTTTGTTGTATATGGACGTGGAAACATATTCTAAACACTTTTAAAGGTTATGTTAGGTTGACCATATTGGTGTATTTCTACTAATAATGTTACAGATTGTTTCTAAATACTTAAAACCATCTTAAAACTTCGTTTGTTTCTTTATTGCATTAATCCATTTTTGGCGTTATTGGTATGCACGTGAGTGTGATTACAAAATAAGCCATTTGATTTGATTTGTTTTTATTTTTTATGGATGTGTCAGTGTATCCAAAGCAGTGTATCAGTGGTTGCACTGACACATATGTATCCAAAGCAGTGTATCAGTGGTTGCACTGATACATTATAATTAGCCAGAATAGTATTTTTAACTGGTAAAACTGATTCTGTTTTCTAGTCCAATGTTACGACAGCGTAATATCATTAGTTCCGATTAACATCACCAGGCGGCGGCGGCATCGACGTACACGTTCCTTATATACCAGTAGGATATTTGACTTAAAATCCATGTATCACTTTTGTTCGTAGCCCGGAGTAACGACAGCGCCTGACTCCACCGGCAATGGGACAACGCCAACACCTAAAATATCTAGAGCAGAGTTTCTCAAAATACTTGAACGTAACTTGAAGGGCTTACAACGTCTTCGCAATCTGGAATGGAGAGAAGCTAAAAAGGTCAGCTTAATATCAACGTGCCTTTTACTTTGTGCCTAGTTGTAGCTAAATGGTGGCTGTGTATCAGAAGTGGTAAACCGACTTCACATTCATAAATAACATATTTAAATTTTTTGTCCCGGTTAAATGCTTTCAAAGTTGTATTGGACAATGAGAACATAATATAACATAAATTATGATTATGATTATGATGATAATAGTATCCCTTAAAAAACGTATTTCGTTTACGTTTAAGATATCTTTTGTAATACTGTTTTGAAAAAAAAAGTCCCGCCGAGTTTCTTGCCGGTCATCAAAGTCAAAATGCTTCTCGGGTCAGAGGTGTAGGGTTAGCCGGTTCTAACCCTACACCCTGTAGTTTTTATTTTTCTTCTTTTGTATACTCGACGTGTAAAAGTGCCCTTGTGGCCTACTTACTGAATAAACGTTTGAGTTTGAGTTTTTTTTGAGTTTTGAATTTAAGAATTAATCCTACTACTTGAATGGCCGCGTTACAGTTAACGTCACGGTATCTCAAGAAACTGCAAAGTATGAACTTTTATGCAGACGCTTTCAGTTAGTCGACAGTAACGGCATACGTTACTTCTACGATAAAGAGGGCAAAGGCTTATTCTAGGTGTAAGTAGATATAAGATAAAAAACAACAGAAGGACCATGTTTATGTAGTTGTGCAGATAATTCATTACAAATTATATATTAATACTTACCCTGTTTCATTCCACAGGACTCGGCAGCAAATATACAGAGGTACAAAGAAGAAATATTCGGCGGAAAAAAACCACGGAAGAGATGATAATATACCTGCCTTTAATGCGCAAACAGTCATAGTTTAAATTAATTTTAACTTGAATAGGTAGTGCCTATTTCCTACTATCGTCTACCATAATAAATTAAGTTTAATGTTATTTATCGGTGTTGTATATATACAATAAGGAAATGAAGTCTAATAACTAATATATTAATCTCTTTTATTTATACGAACCATTTTAGAGAAAAAGATCGTTACGATCGATAGCTTATAAAGTCTATAATAGTTTATTATAAATACAACTTTTCTTAGCCATTTTTTTGTACCTATTATATTTTTATCTACAAATTACAGATGTGTTCAATTAATGCTTTAATTAGGTACAGTCAGCGTCATATAGTTGGTAGCATCCAAAGTACTCAAAAAGTTCGGTACACCATATAATTAGTATGGTGTACCGAACTATTTGACTACTTTGAATGCTACCAACTATATGACGCTGACTGTACAGTTTCCATCCTCGGATCTCGAGATTTGGCTTTCTTTTCGCCTACATAAAATATTACTTTAAATACTAATTAAATTCCAGTTTTCTAATTTATGAATACTTAAACTGTAAAGTATAATAAGTATTAATAAAATTACACGACATGAGATTTTATTGTAATTCGGAAATAATATTTTATTTAGAAACTATATAAAAGTGATGTCGTGCTCAACACTTTAGGCTCTATATTCCTTTCTTAAAACGACTTAAATACCAAACACCACGTAAATTTGAAAAACTACAAGCTGATGTACTTATGTCAACATATGTTTTTTTACCTTACTTCTTGCTTTTTTTTACTTTCATCCCATTCGAAATGAAAAGTAGACTATTTAACTCGGGTGAAAGACACCCATTTCCGACTCGCAATATTAGCGCAAAACTACCTCATCGGAAATGTGTGACATTCAGCTCTCGGTTAACAATCTCCTATTCTAGATTCCGATATCTTTAGAATCCGATCGTTAGAACCATTTCGAAATCAAGGTAAATTCTTAAGTAACAACATTTTCAAGATGTGGGCCTATTTTGCGCGCTGAGTACCTTGTACGGTGAAAAAGCTTCACATACTGTATGTTCTCGTCTAAAGGTTTATGCGCTAAAGTAAGGTTAAGGCAGCTCACTCACCTTACCCGATGGCGGTTCTTCAAACGTATTTAAACGTACCACACCGAGATTGGTTGATCTCAGTCTAATTCTCCGCGCAGACTTCATCGTTAATCTAAAAGTGACCACATCATGCACTGTAGAGGTATAGAGGGCTGCTGTGTAATGAGTCTGATCAATAAGTAGGTATGTCTACATAAAAGTGATTGGTGCGAAGATGACTACAAAACATTACATAAAAAATGTCCAATGGCGATTACTAATAAACAATGTATTCTACTTTATTTTTCTACGGCTATTTTATTAACAGCATTAATGTCTGGTTTCTTAGCACTTCTATCTGTAAATATGTTTAGGATAGCACGACATCCTGGGAACAATTCATATTTAGTTTTGATAATTCCTCTTTTGACACGATTGGAAACGTCAGCTTGATCCAGCATCATTTGCATAGCTTCCTCTTCGCCAAGGCGATCAAGAAGTGGTGCGCTTATTTTTAATTCACTTCTATCAACACCATCAACCTAGAACAAACATGTAAATAATGTTTACTAAATAAACAACATTTTACTTATCAATGGGGATTTTAAACATAATGAATTTTATTCAAAAATATATATTGGGTAACAATGATTTAATTAAAACTGTTGTAAGTCATGTTAGTGGGTAGTGACCCTGCCTATGAAGCCGATGGTCCTGGGTTCGATTCCCAGTCAGGGCATTTATTTGTGTGATGAGCACAGATATTTGTTCCTGGGTCATGGGTGTTTTCTATGTATTTAAGTATTTATACGTATCTATCTATTATATATATCGTCGTCTAGTACCTACAACACAAGCCTTACTGAGCTTACCGTAGGACTAGGTCGTTTTGTGTAACATTGTTCCGAAATATTTATTTATTATTTTATTATGTTACTACTACTCCCCGAGCGGTGTGTCCTGAGTGTCCTGAGACGGATTGAAAATGGGTACGAGAGGTTGCCCGAAACATGTCGCCTAGTGCAATATAAGTAGTTTATCCATTGTAAAGGCTTGGGCACATAGGCGCGTATTGTGAGCGTGGCGCAGCGGGGCGCGACGCTGCCGTCCGAATGGGTGCCTTATTTCGTTACATTAGCCCCACCGGTGTCGCGCCCCGCTGCGCCACGCTTTCAAAACGCGGCTATTTGCCCAAGCCTTAACTGAGTCGTAGCACAGAATTACTAATAATCCTATGGTACAGAACAATCTCTCCTTCACCGATGGCAGATTCAGGTATAAAATTATAACTACAATCGGCAGAGCTAACCGCCTTCAAGTAAGAATTACAAACTTTGATTCTGGAAACAATCAAATTGTATTCGGAGACAGTAAGTATCTGATTCCCACGGAAGTAGGTATAAAGCCGTATTCCTTTGAAAATATTTATTTCGGTCAGTTACTTATATCGTTTCTGGGCGACCAATAAATTAATGATTTTTATTTTAACTATTGACTACTATGTAAGGAAATGTAAATTCTGCTTCCTTGCTGTCATTGAATGTACAAGTGTTAATAAAGTTTAAACTAATCCAGTAAGGTGTATTCGGGGAATTTCGTCATTGTAAATATGGCGGATAATTCCGGAAAGTAACTCTTATTATATATATGGATTACAGGTGATATTAGAATAATTTGCTACTTTATTAAAATAAATTACTTCCACTTGTATTCATTCGCCCCAAATAAATGTTACCAGTGCAAATTAAATAAAATTTTACCTTGCATAAAAGCGACAGTTTATAGTGGTCATCAACCTTTGGCCATGTTTGTCCCAATACATTCTCTTGCCAATTTATCAAAGGGGAGGATTCACTTATCCTCTTTGGTGCTGAGAGAAATCCTGCCCAAAGTTCAGAGCAAAAATGAGGAGCCACCGGGGACAGCATTATTATCAGAGTGGCCAACGCTAATTCATATTCTTTACTCTTCGCAATGACTTCTGGAGGAACTTTATTCTGAAAAAAAAAATGATAACCACTAATTATCATATAGAAATAGATAAATACCAATGAAACATTAATGTGTCAAATTTTGGAGTAGTATTTGTATTAAAACTTTCGTGAGACATAATTAATTAATGAATAATGATTAACACGGTTCTACGGTGTTAGAGTCGACGGGCCGGCGACGCGATCGGCGAACCGAACGGACACTCAGCACTCTTAGTGCTTGAAAATGGAGGCCTATGTTCTCCGAAACATGTCGCGCGAGTGAGTAAATAAACGCGAGTAGAACCGTGTTAATCATTAATTTGGACTAGTATAGATAAAATAGAGTTAAAAATAAAATTACCCTTAATGCATTAGTTAAGGCTTGCAGCCTGGATATACCAACACTGAGCATTTGTGTGTATTTGAAATGGTATGTTGTATTTGCTGTAAAATAGTTTCTAGAATCCCATAATTTAAAATTAATTTTCTTAATTTCTTCACTGGTATGCTGAGCAGCATGCTGCTCATACAATGCAGCATCATTTCTATGTTTAATAAAATCTCGAACAGTTATCCACAATCTATGTTGCCAATTAATGACTCCAGGAAAGGCTGAAAAACCACTAAACATCAAGACACTACCTTGTAATAGTTAAAATTTTATATGATAACAAATAACTAATTTTTGTTTTTTTTTTTTTTAACAAAATTGGGTACTGGACACCAGTTGAATTTTATAGCCAAACTTAGTTATTAGATAGTAAATCACCAATACGTGTAGGTATTATATTATAAAGAAGTGGAGATTCAAAAGGTACACTGTAATTACGGAAATGTACAGGAAGATTATGTAATGATCTTATTGGCAGCAGATCCGATATAGCCTCCCGCATCGCTAATCGTAAATGGCCGAGGGTGGGACACATTGCACGTAGGACCGATGGCCTTTGGTGCGTTAAGGTTTTCGTGTGGCGACTACAAACCCAAAGGCGCAGCGTGGGCAGACCCAACACTAGGTGGACCAACAACATGGGAAAAAGAGCGCCGGAATCCGGGTGGCTCAAAACCGGTCGCTATGGGGGAGGCCTATGTCCAGCAGTGGATGTCGATCGGCTGATATGATGATGACAAGATTATAAACATAAAAAATAATAATTTCCAGAGTGATTCAGGACTAATAGATTCCTTCTATTTCAATAAAAAATAAATTGTACAAAACGCACCATTTTACGGTCAAAATACCAAAATTACTGATTTACCACACCTTAGGACAGGTGAACATCGTGTTGTGACGTCATATTGCCAATGGCAAACTTTAAGTCTTATTTTTTACTTTTGTATTAGTACTTTTACGTCTTTAATTGAAAAAAAGAATTTGTTTAATTGAAAAATAGACTTACTAGCTTCCGACCAGTGCCTGCTAGTTGCTGGAGGGACATCTGCCAATATTAATAGGCGTGTTGTATCACATCCATGCAAACTTAACAATCTTTCAGGACTCTCTCCATTGTATTTAGATTTACTCATCTTTTCCCATTGCACTACCACAGGTTGTTGTGTAAGTTTTTCTATATATTGATTTCCCACCTTATCCACATTTTCTGCAGGTATATATTTTCCAGATGATTTTACTTTATAAGATTGTCCCATAACCATTCCCTGAACCAAAAGTCTTTTGAATGGTTCCTCATATATAGTCCAGCCTAAAGAATGCAAAAAGTAGCTCATAAAGCGGGCATAGTATAAATGCAGAACTGCATGCTCTTTCCCACCAATATAAATTTGAACAGGTGTACATCCTTGGAGGTTGTCTTTTTTAAATGGTTCCTTGTTGTTAGTAGGGTCAAGAAACCGGTAATAGTACCATGAAGAGTCAACAAATGTGTCCATAGTGTCAGTTTCTCTTTTACTGCTTGCGTTGCATTGTGGACAAACACAGTTAACCCAGTCACACAGATCTGTCAATGATTTATTGCTAGTTTCTGCATAATCAAGTTTTGGCAATTCTAATGGAAGTTGATCTTGTGGCACAGGGACAGGACCACAATTAGGGCAATGTATAATGGGTATTGGAGTTCCCCAGTATCTTTGCCGAGATATGAGCCAATCTTTAAGTTTTGAACTTACTAAATGGCCACCAACATCTTTAGATTTAGCTAAATCAATAGCTCTTTGATTCTCGCTTTCAATGTTGATTGCTAAAGAGGTAGACTTTACACCAAAATTTATCTTGTTTGCCAAATCCTTGTCACATTTATCTACAGAAGGGCAGGCTATGTAGACATCTCTCCCCTCTGCGTAATTAGCAAGGTCACTTATAAAAACAGGTATTTCAGCTTCTGTGATTGGGTTTACAGCTATCAACATTTTATCCTTGTTACTTACATCTTGGGCTATGAGATTGTCCTTACTAATTGATAAAAATTCCCCATATATAAATTTGTAAGGATCAGATGACCATACATCAAGAGACATTAACTTATCATTTACTACCACATTAAATTGAACCACTGTGCCATTACATTCACCAATCCAGTGTTTTTGTAAATTGATTATGTCTTTCCAATTTTCTAGTTGTTCACTGCTAAGTCCATCATAAAGCTTTTTTGCAAATTTGGTGGTTTTAATAAACCACTGTGTGAGAATCTTCTTTTCCACTTTGGCTCCTGAACGCCATGAACAGCCTTGTTCATCCACCTGCTCATCAGCTAAAACTGTTTTATCCACAGGGTCCCAGTTGACACTGGCCTGAAAATTGAATAAATATTTGCATTACTTTATCATTAAGTTCACTCATAAACTTCCATCCATAATATTTCTTAAATAGCCTACCTTGCTTTGGTATGCTAAACCATTTTCAAATAATTTTATAAATATATACTGTGTCCATTTGTAATATTGAGGATCACATGTAGATAACTCTCTATCCCAATTAAAATTAAACCCTAAATCAACTAGCTGTTTTTTCATTGACTCTATATTAGTGGCAGTCCAATGCTGAGGTTGGATATTTCTTTCAATGGCTGCATTTTCTGCTGGCAGTCCAAAAGCATCCCAACCAATAGGATGTATCACTTTATCTCCATTAAGTTTGTAATATCTTGCAATAGTGTCTGAGATTGTGTACACACGAACATGGCCCATGTGTAGGTTGCCTGATGGGTATGGGAACTGGGCCAACACATAATGCTTTTTTCCATTATTTACAGTCTGCTCTTTTTGAACTTCTTCAGACCAGTGTCTTTCAATTTTCAATTTGATCTCTAAGTTCAAATCTTGTGGCTGTAAAGATGAAGTTTATTTGATAAATAACATTATTGCTAAATTAAAAGCTTAGTCTATTGCTGTAACTATTTAATTATATTTGTTTTTGTTACCCAAAGTCCTAGGCTCCCGTGAAGTAATCTCAATGCAGAAAAAAAGACTTGATTTTTTTTAGGTGCGAGCAATGGTTTATATTTCAGTATAGTTAACATCATCTTGTATGGATTTGATTCTAGTTCCTATTGTTTAAATAAAATATATCTATAAACTTTATTTCCGTAGGTTATGACGTTAAAATCTATTTCTTGATAGCATAGTAAGACAACTCATAGCAAGTAATTCATTAAAAAGACAGATACTGTACAGAATATAATCGCTACATTCTTGTGTAAGTAAAATAAGTTACGGCACTTTAATCAGATATAAATTATTTTAAGAGAACAACTAACGTGAGTTTAAGTTAAAAATACTGTCAGTGTCAGTGTCTTATGTCAAAACAAATTTAGAGAGTAAGTTCGGGTTTTTTTTTTTTTTGGCGGGAACGTTAAAAGAATAGGCGCGCTTTTGAAATTAAATTTTGTAAATTAGTTTTAAATTTAGATTTGTACATTTCTTTGTATATTTCTTATGTAAAATAGTCTATATAGTGTTAGTTTTGTACATATTACGTTAGTGCGTTTCCCCATAATGGGAAGCGCACGGGCGTAGCGGCCGTAAACGATCGCGAGTTACGGGTGAGTCTCTTACAGAAGGAATAGATCAGGACTTACCTTCTTCATCATCATCGACGACTTCATATTCTGATGCTGAAAATAATGATCGTCCACTAGCGAAGAAAAGAGAAAAGGATAAGTACACACCTTATAAAGCAGGAAATTATAACAGATTTTATGACGAAAACTCGCAGAAGAAAGATTTTATTGTCTTCCTCAATCGCGAAGAAGATAACACTAAAATTACAGATAAGGATAGGTTGGCCATATCTAATGGCATCAGAAAACATTGTGTTTCAGGTGTAATGCATCTGAGGTCAATTAATGCATTCAAAATTGGTATAACTTTCGACCTCCTAACAACGCTAATGTTTTTCTTAAGAACGAAAAGCTCCTAAACGAATTGAGGATGGTTGGTTCAATACTGGCTGCCGAAACAGAAGCCACTGGGGTTCTCACATCTGTACCTTGCGATTATTCCAATAAAAATCTTTCAGCTTATTGCTTCTAGTAAAAAGTTATTAGTGTGAGACGTTTCATGCGACGGGTAAAAGACGCTCAAGGTGTCGTTTCCTTTCTTCCAACACAGACAGTTGCTGTTACATTTGCTTCAACGCAGCTCCCGAGTATGTTACTTTAGACCACTGGAGACATGAGGTAGGAGTTTATGTTCCTCCTGTTAAACAGTGCCTGAAGTGCATGAAATTCAACCACATTGCTAAATTTTGTAAAAACAATGAAACTTGCTCAATTTGCTCAGGCAACCATAATTTTAAACAATGTGACAAGTCCAAAACTCAATGTGCTAACTGTGGCGGTGACCATATTGCAATTTCTACCACATGTCCACTTAAAAAACAAAACTAGAAGAAAACAAAATAAAAGCAAAAATGCAAGATATTCTGATCTTTTAGTGCAGCTCAATTTCCACAGCTAAATTCAAAATACATTGATACTCAAATATCCAATTTAATTAAATCTGACAAATTTATGAATTTATTAGTTGAAGCAATGCTTGAAATATGTTCAAAACCTGATGTGCCAAAAATTCTAAAAGCATTAGAGAAATTTTAGATAACACTTTTAAGAAAAACACCTTAACCTTTTAATGGATCCATTACATATAATGCAAAAGAATGATCAACGTTTAATGAGGAGTGGGCTAGTGTTAACAAGATTTTTATATGATAACAACATACATATTGCCATAATCTCTGAAACATGGTTGAAACCACATCAATTTTTTCTATCAAAGGGTACAATATTATTAGAAATGATTGTGGGAACAACCACAATGGTGTTGCAATTTTAATTCATAATATTATAACACATTCTCAAATTACAACTCATTTTGATAGTTCTTTACAAAATGTTTGTGTGAAAATCAAAATTAATAACAATGAATTAAGTGTCGTTAGTTTTACAGTCCATCTAATACAAATCCACCATTTAATAAAAATAATCTAGACGTTTTGCTTAAGTCCATTCCTAAACCTATGATATTTGGAGGCGATTTTAATGCTCATCACATGTCTTGGGATGTGTCGACACCCTGCCTCGAGGTAAGGATGTTTTAGATGTTATTGATGAAAATGATCTTGTTCTTTTGAATAATGGCAGTCCCACTACAATTGGTTCTTCATCTTGGCGAGCTAATGCTCTTGATTTAACTTTAGTTTCTCCATCTTTGGCACTTTCATGTGATTGGTCTGTTTATGATTATCCTCTGGGTAGCAGTTATCACTTGCCTGTAATTATAAATTTGGTTGTTGGAAATGAAAGTAATCTACAGAATAATATACAATGCAATAATGTACATTTACCATTTCAGCATAATTACAAATTAGTTAATGGGAAAATATATATTCAATTAATGGATTCAAATTTAAAAATATTGACTTTAATGCTATGTCTCCACCACAATCCTCCAATTTGTTTTGTACAATAATACACTCTGTTGATGAACAGTCAATTCCACAGTCTACCTCCACTAATAAATGCAATAATATTGCTAAACCTTGTTTACCAAAACATTCTAAGTGTCCTAGTTTACCCTGGTGGAACTCAAAGTGTTCAGAAGCTGTTCAAAACTCAAAGAATGCTTATATATATTTTAAAACAACCCTTCTGAGGAAAATTATATTGAATTTAAGAGATTGCGAGCTTTAAAAACTAATACTTAAAACAGAAAACCAACAGCTGGATGGAATTGTGCAACCCATTTAATAGATGTACCTCATTGTCATTGGTATGGAAGTACATGCGTAAATTTAATAAATCATTTACTCTTAATAATTCTCTTGATGATAGTTGATTCCAGATTTTATATGTAAATACACTCCTGACTTTGTTTTGAATGAGCCGTTAAATTATAATAAAACTGATAATATTGGAAATAATTATTTGACTGATCCATTTTCGTATCAAGAACTCCATTCTGCGTTGTTTTCTAGAAGAGATACATCCCATGGTCTAGATGGGATTCCATATATACTTTTAAAAATTAACCCCAAATTGTCTCATAATCTTTTAAACTTACTTAATCGTATGTGGAAGGAAAACTTTATACCTGAGGAATGGAAAACTGATTGTTTGGTTCCAGTTTTAAAACCTGGTAAAGATAAATTGTTGCCGGATTCGTATCGACCCATAGCTCTTACGTCTTGTATTGGAAAGATATTTGAACAGCTTTTAAAACAACGCCTAGAATTTTATGTAGAACAAAATGGTCTTTACCTTACAAACCAATTTGGTTTTCGCAGAGGTCGGTCTTCTCGTGAAAGCATTTGTCAGCTAGTATTAGATGCTCAACACAGTCTGTATAATAATCAATATCTTTTATGCGTTTTCTTTGATATTGCTGGTGCTTTTAACAGTGTTAATATTTCGGTTCTTTGTAACGAGTTGTCAGTGATAGGGATACCTGGGCAATTAATAAACTGGATACAAGCATTTTGACCAATAGAAAAGTATTTGTTAAATTTAATAATCATTTATATGGTCCAAGATGCTCGTCGTTAGAGTATGTCAAGGAGGAATTCTGTCTCCATTAATATTTATCTTATATATTAGACGATTGAATCTTATTTTGGGATCGAATGTAAAAACTTACAATATGCAGATGACTTAGTAGTTTATACATCTGGAATGGATTTAAGTCAATTAGCTTCTACTGTAAATAACGCACTTTCCAGTTTATATAAATACTTTTCATACCTTAATTTAGATGTTAATCCTACTAAATCAAAAGTCTTCATTTTCGGTCGTAAATGTGTAGCTACACCTAATATTTTGTATAACAGAATTCCATTGCCTATATATAGTGAAGTAAAATTTTTGGGTGTAACTTTACTCCAAAACTCTCATGGACAAAATACATTAATAATATAACAACAAAAGCAAACAAGGCTTATAATGTATTAAAATCTGTTTGCGGGACTACTTGGGGAGCAGATCCCAAAATATTGTTAGTGTTATACAAATCTCTCGTTCGTAGTCACTTTGAATATGGTTTTCTTTGTTTTGCTGGAGATAGTAAATTAGTGAATAGTTTGGACAAAATACAAAATAAATGTATGCGCACAATACTAGGTGCCTTTAAAACTAGTCCTATTGTTGCTTTGCAAATCGAAACAAAACTGCCACCCATTAGTGTTCGATTCCGTTATTTGAAAGAAAGATTTATCTTGAAGCTTCATAGTTTGCCTAATAATGATCTTCTTACCAATTTAATTGCTTCTCAATCTGCTCCTTATAAGCAACATATGTTTATTTTGCAAGATTTTTCTTGCTTTTTCATTCTCTTGAAGAGTTTAATATACATTTGAACGATGATGTTCTTCCTTGTTATGCAGGCACATTCCAAAGTAAATATGCCGCAATGAATATTGTAATCGATTCAAGCTTGTCTTCTAAGGAGGAAGTTTATCTGTTATTGTCAGAATGGACTAATTATAAATTTATTTATACTGATGGGTCCAAAAATAATGATGCTGTATCTTTGCAATTTACCAGACCGAAATCAATAAGGGAGTGGATACAAAATTAATAAATATGCTAGCATCTTCACTGCTGAAGCAACAGCCATCCTTTTGCTTTAAAACATATTATGGAAAGAAATCAGTTGAACAAAAATTGGGTAATAGTCAGTGATAGTATGAGTGTCTTAAAAGTTTGTCAAGTAACAAAATGAATGCTAACATTAACTACCTGATTTTACTATTAAAGAATTATGGTGGAAGTTATCCTTAACTGACACTGTAGTACAATCTGTTTGGGTACCTTCTGCATATAGGAGTCTTAGGTAATGAAAATGCAGATTTTTAGCCAGAACCATTGTTAATATTTCTGATTCATGCTCAAGTTTAACCATCAAGGAGTTGGATGTCGCTTTGCCGTATACGGATATGATATCTAATCTTAAAAAGCGCATGATTAGTAATTGGGGAAAACATTGGTATTTTTGTAGAGAAGTTGAAAATAAAGCTCATATATATTCTTTGTTAGACGTTCCTGTTAATAGTACGCCATGGTTCTGCAAGCTTAAACATTTTGTTCATAGAAATTTCTATACTATAATCAATCGAATGCGCATTGGTCATTATTGCCTAAATTTTCATCTTCATCGAAAAATATAGTTTCTTCTCCTTATTGTGATCGTTGTCAAATGAATGAAGTTCAGTCTCTCGACCACATCATTTTCGTTTGCCCGTCCTTCGGCATTCAGCGCCTTGTGCTGATGGATGAGCTGCTTAATATTTATGAGGCATCTAATATAATCCCGCTGTCAGTACCAGATTTGCTAAGAGAGCCTACCACGTATATGTCTTTGTATAAATTTGTACATAACACCATAAATAAGTTGTAAATATTTTAATACAATTTTTAATTTTAGGTTCTTAATGCAGATAACATATAAATGTAAATTGTATATATTTAAAATAAATCTAAATATCGCTACTAGAATATTTCAGGATTGTACTGTTTGGAAAGGACAATAATTAAACTGGATTATGAGATTGAACGTACGGTTTTGACTTAATTAATGGATGATACATACATACTGAAATTGTATAAGAAAATAAAAGTAACTGAAGACATTGAACTCGGATTTGACCTAATATGAATAGTACTTACTGAAGACGTTGACCGGATTGAACTTATGAAAAGAAAACAAACTACTTATGACAAGGCAGTATGGCTTAGAGCTTTAGCCTGTCCAGATGGACGAAAAAAAAAAAAGAGTAAGTTCGGAAATTGAGGAAATATTTTGCTTTGCTACTTTAAGCGGTGATTACATTTATTCCGCACTTATCTTACGAGATGTTACAGGATCGCGATCAAATGAAGCGGCGCTATCGCGTAAAACAATTTTCATAAATTTCGGACGATTGTCTCTGTCACTCTCATGACGCCTTAATTGGAGTAAAATAGAAAAAAGCTCGAAATATACAAACTTTGATGTTCGCGGTGCCGGGCCAGATTGGGACTCGATTTAAATTTATACTTTTGCTTAATGCTTTTATATTCGATCGTTGGTTTATTACATATATAGCGTTTATTTATTAAGGCAGTAAGCCCACTGGCTAAAGTTCCGGGTGAATCTAATCTAGAGTGAATGATTTTTTATTTGTTTTATCAGTATTATTGTGTTGCCAGTTCGTGCTTTTTAGCACGGGTTTACGCGCTTTTTTGAACAAATTCGTGCCTTTAATGTGCGTTATGAAAAAATTGGCTTTTTTTCCGTGCTTTTTGGGTGTATATGGGATTTAAAAAAAATGTAGCATGACAAGTAACAAATTATTTTATGTCAGTTTTGTGACGATAGTAAACCCATAGTTTCGCTATGATTGTCTGTATGTAATGCCCCGGTTATGCTCAGGCTCAGCGACCGTTAACTAATTTCGTCTGAGTATAATCTTAATAATCAATCACGCGGAGAAAGTGGTCAAATATAAATGAAAAAAAAAAAATTGGTTAAGTAATAGGAAGTATACATATGTAATGTGGGGGTATTTTTTTCGGTGTAACCTTAAACTATAAGGTTTCGCTAGATAGGTATTTGAAAAAGAACCAGATTTGACATTCAATATTTTTGGTAAAGTCAATATTTTAGGAAATAATCGCCCACGAACTTAAAAAAATAAAGTATGTAAAATGAATGATGTATGAAAGAAACCTTAAAAAATAAGCTTAAGTTTTAAGGACAATTTTGTCGGTTAAACCATTTGGAGCTAAGGAATCTACACTGAGCATGACCCGACATGCACTTGGCCGGTTTTTTAGTTGATTTTTGATACGAACAAAATACAATAAAAATATTTTCTTAAAAAACGTGTTGTTCTAGACTTCATGCTTTTTTTGTCTATCCGTTCCGTTCGTGCCATTCAGCCAGGGTCCTCTAGCAACACTAATTATTATAAATCAAAATCACAATATTTTGAATTTGTTTGACATTGACATTACGTTACATTGCATTACATTTGTTCGGTTTCGGTTTGGTATTGTATTATATTGTATTTGTTAACTAATTATGGCATAAATATTCTTTCTTTGTAAAAATGGACTTGAAAATTTACATTGCAAAGACTAGAAAGTGGAGACCACCCAAAAATGCTGTCGAGTATTTTAAGGTTTTGTACTGTAACAGGAGGAAATTAGGTTCTACCGTGGTAATGTTAATTAAATTCCCGTGTTATAGTATTTCTTAGGCCCGGCGCACATTATCGGTACGGCATGGCAGGGGATGCTTCGTCACGCTGACGAAGCTGATTGCTATATTTTCTGAAGAACAATAGAAAGCTAATGACAGAGCGATGATTCCCATTCTTACCTCGGCTGAAGACTACCGAAGCTGCCCGGGCGCCTTTAAATATGCCTACTGTTGCCTAAGCAAGTCACAGGTTGCCGTACCTTCCTGAAGGACATCTAACACTGTCACAGGCTGTTGAAGCTGCCTGCAGGCTGCAGCAGCATGCTTAGGACCATTTAACGCTGCCCAAGGAATGCCAAGACGGCCATTGGCATGCCCTGGCTGCCGGGCCAAGCCATGCCAATAATGTGACCGGGCCTTAATAGCTTCCCATGCATTGTGCACTTTTCTGTTTCTATTGCATTGCATTTTTTCATTTTATATAATCGGACTTAGACATTGCCGCCTAATGTACTTTTGTATCTAAACTTTTATAAATATTATATACCAGCTAATAATAACAATTTGCAAATAAATTGGTGGCAATAGACAGACAGATTTAATTTCGCATTTATAATATTAGTATGAATATGGAATAGTATGTGTATGACCATCAAGTGTAAGCTAACATTATTTTATATGTTTGTAGTCAGAGGAAGTTACGGATGCCTGGAAATCACTCAGCCATGAGGAGCAGAAGGTGTTCATTGATAAATTCAAGAAGTGGCAAGCTAGAAATGATAAGAAAATAACCAGTATTCTGAAACACACTGTACCATTTTTGAAGAAAAAAACTACCATGTAAGGTTTTATTTCTAATTATTGGACATAATTTTGAGAGTAGGTAATACAGGGTAATTAGTAAAATTGTTCATAGTGTTGAGATACATTTTTTTTCACTTGACCTTGGAGTTCTGAGGACACTTGCATAAGTGTGGAGCATTTAAAAAAATCATATATATATATCATAATAAGTATTTTTCTTTGGGTATTCTTAGTGTGAGAGTTATGCCTACATGCAAACAAAACTTAATTAATATAATTGAATAGTTCATACTGTATACATATTTTCAGAGAAAATGAAAGTGTTCAACATGATACAAATACAACTAAAGTAAATAATTATGACAGCCAGCCAAAATCTACAATCCTCTCTGCAAACTCAAATGGTGCAATATCAAATACAAATTTGGAAGTATCAAAGCCGTAAGTAAAATCTAGTTTAATCAAATGGTATCTATTTTATTTAATCATATTACTAAAGACATTTATTATGAAACTGTCTTCATGTCAGTTTCCAATCAGTTAGGGAAAATGCCCAATTAATCAATTGGTCCATAACATTTACATACTAATATATACATTAAATTGCTAAATGTAGACAATGGGAGATGATCTGATGTGATGGAAACTCTTCCGGCCATTGAGACTATTTTTGGGGCGCTACCGCGAAAAACGATATTCGTGAATTTCGGACGATTGTCTCTGTCACTGTCATGACGCCTTAATTGGAGTAAAAGAGTTTGATACCCGAAATAGGTATACGAACTTCGATGTTCGCGATACCGCCTGGCCCGGTACCGCGAACATCGAAGTTCGGCTATTGCGAGCATCTGTCTCTTTTACTCCAATCAAGGCATCATAAGAGTGACAGAGACAATAGTCCGAAATTTACTAATATCGTGTTTCGCGGTAGCGCCGCTGTTTCACGCATATATTCCCAGACGGAAAAAAGGAGCAACCACTTTTTTGTTTGTCTTTCTTTATGCCACACTTGAAATCATTACCTAGGTATGTCAAATCAACAACTCGTCATTTCACTTTCAGCGAAGACCTTAATATAGAATTCTTTATGAATGATTATGACGACGACCAATCTGAATCAACATTGAAGCTTGTTTATGATGATACATCACATGCCTGTTCGGAAGTACCCAAACAGTAAGTAAATTTTTTTTCTACTTTTACTGCATTGAATTATGGCACTTATAATTTTCGACCTTATTGGAAGTGTATTAAAGTTCAAATTTTAATAGCAAAAAGGTTATAAGTGTTTCAATAAAATATTTTATTATAGCCTTCAATACTTTATTTTCATAATTTTGGACTGATGGTTTAAGAGTTAGGTTCAAACATGTCTTATACTTAAGGAAAATATCTATGATTTGTTAAAAATACATATGTAAGTATAGGTAAGTATATGCATCAAGTTGGTACTTTTACCACTATAATGGCATGATACATACCTACATTACCTACTCATTTCGAATTTAAGTTTTCTTGTACTAACAACTAACGGACATGGCGAAGTATAAGGATTCTTAATTTGTGTGTAGTGATCACTTGCTCACGAGCCAAAGCCAAGCTTGAGATGTAAAGAACAACTTCTCTTCTATGATCTTGATAAATAACTGTTCTTATTTTAAATAACTATTTTATTTGTAGACATTACACTGCCTCAGTTGTTAATACGAATATAGATGAACCTGAAGAGCAGATGAACGATAAACAGACTGACATGAATTCAGCATTGCCCGAACCAACACTTACAGCAGTGTAAGTATTTGAACACTTACAATTCCATGGTGTCTAAATATGCTAATAATAATACCACGGAGCATGCTAAAAATAATACCATGATCAAAAGGAATGGTCTTATGTAGCTTTCCGTATGTATGGCAGAGACGGCGCTATTTTCGTCCGTCCCCGATAAACTTCATACATTTGCGTCTCCTACTTTTGGTACAATGCAAACTTCACGTAACCGATGAAGTCTACAGTAAAGAAACCTTTTGGTTTATACCAAATCCTATGTATGTGCATCTAATTTGAGACATCGATGCCGTAAAAGGGTCAATACTCTTCGGTAGATGTCGCTACACGTCACCCGTAATGACGTATATACCAAGAAGGATAAGATAGAAAAATTTGACACGTCTAACCGGCGCTCGTATAGCACAACTGGTAGTGCACTGGGCTAGTGATCCAGTGGTTGTGGGTTCGAGTCCCGCTGCGAGTCAAATTTTTCTATTTTTTTCGACTTAAATATGTGCATCCATTGAATATATAATAATATATGTTTAATTACCAACAACCATATGAACCTATTTTCATTTTACTCGCCGCCAGTCCGAGACGTGTTTACATGTTCGGACTGGCGGCTTCGTATAATTAAGATAGAACTTCACTTAAGGTAAGTTCGTTTAATCTTGTAATTATAGGTACCGGGTAATGCCTACAGTGCTATATATTCAGTCGCTGTACTGCTGTATTTAATTATTATTGGACAGAATTTGGGCTCAGTACAGTAAAGCGCCAATCCGACTCGCCTGTCTATGGCCGGATTTTTTATCGAATTCAACAAAAGGAAGAGGTCCTTAATGCGACTATTTTGTTTATGTATGTTACTACAATACAATTAAAATCAGTTAAGACTTCGACCAACCTCGGAAATTGCCGTGAATCCCTCGTTTATCACATAGAGTTATCAATTTACAGATTTGACCTTAGTTAGTTATATATATATTATATTACTCGTTGTCTTATTGAATACAGTAGAACGATATGAGCAACGAAACCTCCTTTGTAGCTCAAAACTAACACAACCTTTATATGTATTGAAATAAGAAATATGCTAGCAAGTACTAGACTAGTTTGACAGTCTGCCTTCTTAGTGTCAAATAAAAGATACAGTCGTTAATGGTGCAAATTTTAGACTTTTCAACAGTCGCAAAATCTACGGGGTACTTCCCGTGAATTTAATGCTAATTTAGAAACTTGAAATTTGGCACGAAGTACCCTCATATAGCACAGATCAAGGAAAAATTACGAAATGTAGACATTTCTAATAAGATCATACAAAATTTTTTTTTTTTAATTTTGAGCTTAGCTTTGTTGTTTTACTATAAGAAAATGAAATATTACCAAAATCGGCCAAGCCGTTTACGAAATATGAATAAAAAACGGTTGAAGCCGGTTTTTATAAATTTTATTTCATGTTTATTTTATTATCAATGATTAATGCGACATAATATCGTACCTAATTACACCAAACAGTAAAATATTGACTCATGTATGTATATATATATTTATATACTGTATACATACAAGTATAGCTTTATTCAATAATGAATGTTGAAATTCATGTCGCTTCTGCATAACAAATTTCCTAGGTCTACCGGTTAATAATGTCATCTTGGCAGGTGCTTAACATTGCGTTTATGATACTTCAAATTAAATGCTACCTAAAAGTAATCGGGGCAATGTATATCGTGTCATTTCCGACTCGGAACTTAAGCGATGATACTCGAGAAAAACCGAAGTCTTAACTGATTTTAATTGTATTGTATTATGATTACTACTAATATCGAAGCAATAAGTAGTTATTTGTTATACAAGAGTGCAAAATTGTATTTTAACTGCGAGCGTGGGATTGAAACTCGAGCAAACGAATGGATTCTATAGTTTAAAATAAAAAAACACGAGCAAAGCGAGTGGTTTTAAAATAGAATCCTGAGCGTAGCGAGTGTTTCAATACACGAGAAGTAAATTACAATTTCACCCGTGTGTAACACAAAACTATTGCTTCGATATTAGTAGTCATAATTAACATACATAAACAAAATAGTCGTATTTAATTTCATCGACATCCGGCCAGTAGTTTCTTAGATTGGACCTTTTCACGCCAAAAACAGATATATGTCACAGACCACAGAGCAAAATAGACCTATTATCGCGGTTAACCATACTTGTTGGGGTCTATCTTCCCGATGTCGCGGTGTTAAGATTAAGACGCACCTTCCTAAAATTATAAAGTAAATAAAATTGTTAAGGTGTGTGTGTCTCTTTTGTTAACAGAACCCCAAAGGAGCTGTTTGAAATCATTAAAGGAAGTAGCACGCGGCCCGACCTCTCTAACGTAGAATGGAAGGACATGCCTACGAAAGAGAAACGCACCTACTACAAAGCCGCACGTAAAATGAGAAGAGACTATCTTATCCAATATGAACAGTATTTAGAGAGTTTGCCATCGCCTGAATTATTTAAGCATTACATTAAATTTAAATCAGAGAATTAATTATTTGGGGTTTTATTTATTTTAAAGATTGATATGATAACACTCAGGTTTCATCGTTTTTGTGCAATACGTATAGAACCGGAATACGAGCCCAAATGCAAAACAATTCATCTAGTCACACACATAGCGACAAATATTTATTAAATCTTTGAATACCGTTGCAATCATAGATCATAATACAACACAAAAGCCTCACTGAGCCTACCTACCGTAGGACTAGGTCGATTTGTGTAAGATTGTCCCGATTTTTTTATATGAGCGGCCATCACGGGCTTTCGTGCCAGAAGAGTGCGGGGTGTTTCTCTAGGCAGTCTGCGCTCAGCCGTGCTGGCTATGCTAGGACCGTCCGGCATTCTGAGGGACGACGGTAAGAGACCGGACGGAATGTCATTGATTCCGTGGGAGAAGAGGCCTGCTGATATGGAACGCTACATGTGTGAATACCCTGGCCCCTAGCTTTCTATCTACACGGTACTTCCGTCTCACCGGGCGCGCCTGCGGATGCGGCTGAGCGTAGAAAAAGGGCTAAGTACAGCCGTCTCAGCGGCGCAAAACACGATATGTATTAGTAAATTTCGGACGTTCGTCTCTGGCACTCTCGTGGCGCCTTAATTGCCGTAAAAGAGAAAGATGCTCGAAATATACGAACTTCGATGTTCGCGGTACCGGGCCAGCCGCTTTTGATGTTAAAACGTCCAGCATTACCCGGCAGTGTCCGAAACGCTGGTGGATGCGTCCGGGGACCGTAGGCCAGCTCTAGTCCTCTATCTCGCGCAGCGAATTTGGTATTGCACTTCAGCGAGGAAATGCTGCCAGCATATACGGTGCCATGCCACTTTGCTACCGTGTGATGCCGGCTGACTAGAATGGCACCACCCCATCTCCTCCCGCGGGTGTCGTAGGAGGCGACAAAGGGAAAAATCCTATGGACGGGCAGCAGCGTCCGTCGAAACACAATATACAGCTACTGCGATCGCCAACGCGTGGCGATCGCAGTAGCTGTAGATTGGGGGTAGTTGCCAAGATTATACAAGTCATATTTGTGGGAGGCCTATGTCCAGCAGTGGACTTCATACGGCTGAAATGTATGTG